>CP092863.1:110791529-111007554 GCA_030710605.1 Cordylochernes scorpioides
CCTTTTTCAAGGTACAACAACATATTAATGTAAACAACAAACTTAATTCTATTGACGTTATGTGGCGCTGAGTTTATTGTTGACATAAATATGTTCTTATACTTTGAAAAAGGTTGGTGTTTAGCTAACCGAAATATTGGTAAATAAATACTTTTTTTTTTTATCCTGTTCGCGCCTATTATAGGAAATAAAGTGGTTTTGTATGGAGGAATATATAAACCATCGAGATTTTTTAGACAACACCACGACTTGTGATCGAATTCGATCGTTAGTGGTGAACCTGACAAAAGTTAACTATTTACGGGATAGCACACAAAGTTGCAAATTACTAGGGCCTACCGTATGAGTAACTTAAACACAGAAAAATCGTGGACTCAAAAGTACAACACAAAAAAAAAAAAATAATAAAACACAATTTGTTAAATAAAATAAAAAAAAACAAGTACTTAGCTTTATTGCTGCTTAGGTAGGGATCGGACCGGGGTTACACAGGTATGCGATGAGATTGCCAGACAGGGATATAGCACGCAGAGAACACTAAAGCGTCTCCACACGATAATCCACCACACTAGCCTCGACTCATACCATAGCCCCCTTTATATACAAACATGGCCACATTCGTCCAATGAGAAGGCGGGAGAGATTTGTTCACAAACAAACGAAAACACAAATTCTTTCCACTAAAACCTGAGATAAGATATGATAAGATTGCAAATATTTGTCAATATAATTTGACAAAAGGTATCCTTCCAAAGAAAAAAAAAGAAAAAGAAACTAACAAATCTCCCAAACATTCCCATTGTCCCGTAAGGAAAACCTCCCGCTATTCGGGAGGGAAAAGCTCACGGAAGCCATGTTATAAAGATACAAAAAAAAAAAAAAACCTAAAGAGAGGAGAAGTAGGCATCCGGGTCGTTCCATAAAGGTGCCTTCCATCTTGCTTCTCCCAAAAGAAACTTCAAAAGAAATAATCTGCGCATACTACGTGAGTTACCATGAGTGATTACCAAACACACATATATATAATATGCCTTAGCAGACAGAGTTTAATGGGGGACCAAATAAGCTCTCATCTGGTACCGGCTGGGTATGTTAGGTAGAGACTTAGGGTACTGACAGACGTTCACTTGATGAGAAACCGAACGATCCAATTCCATTCAGTTCTCTCAAGTCCAAGAGCTAAAAGCTCTTATTAACGTCTGTTTCTAAACGCTTTCATCCTATCGACATGTACAACTTTCACATCGTGCATGGTGACCCCTCTTACTCTAAAGTTAACATCGGAGACCCTAGCTTCCACACGGAAAGGCCCATAGACGTTGGAGTAACCTTCAGTCTTAGGAACAGCTAGCATTACCAGATCTCCTCTGTCGAAACTTTTGGCATAAGGTGGCCTAGGATTCATACGCTTTTTAGCAGAATTACCTGACATAAACTGTCTGATAGTCTCCTTTGCTTTCCGCATTACCCTTAACCTCTCAGCCCAAGTAGGCTTTCTAAAACTATTAACAGACCCAGCGCTACACTCACAGCTTCTGTTAAACTCAGTAGGTGGCAACTTTACAGCCTCGTTTTCAATGCGTCTCACTGATTTCTCATCTATGGAGCTTGAAACCATTGGTCTATGATCACTGGCAACGCAGCTAGGGTCTACATAATCATGGTCTTCTGGTTTCAAGGAAATCATGTTGCAACGTTCCCGTACGGGAGGCAACTGGATATTCAATCTCCTTATATCATTGATTCCCAGAATCTCGTCGTAGCCCTTATCTCCAAGTGACATTAACCAGAATCTTATCTCTCCCAGCTGGCTGCCGTTTTCGTTACCAACTCTACAGGTTTTAACACGTGTAAGTGTCTGCTCGTGGCCTGTAACTGACACTATACGTAAAGTTTTAAGTGCACCGTCTCAATTCTCCTTCAAGACATTGCACTTTTCAGAATCAATAATACTGACTTAGCTTCCTGTATCATATAACAGGTGCCACATATTGCCGTTAATATTTACCTTAACTATTGGCAAATTTCCAAACTGATCTCTGCCATAAGAACGTATGTTCACAATCTCAGCATTGTCAAGAGTATTGCGGTTGGCAAACATAGAAGACTGTCTTGAGAAATCATTAGCTATATGACCTAAGCTACACTCAGGTGGACTTAGCTTGATTTCGCCCAACAATTTAGTCAGTTTTTCTATCTCACCTCTAAGGTCTTTAATACACTGCTCATTTTCGTGCTTCATCCTGTTTACACTGGCACTAAGCATCTTCATCTCACCCTTAATGCTATTTATTTCTTCAACCCCCTCTACTGAACATACCCCTTTCATAAAGCTGCAACGGTGTTCTACACTATCCTCCTTGGCCATGACACTGACTGCTTTGTCTATTGATTTAGCCTCACTGCGAACAATAGCCTCTCTATACTTATCCAGCACATTTTCGAGGAAGATTTCGAACACTAGGCTATCGTCAAAACTGTACTCTACTTTATCTCTAATGGCCAGGAATCTTTCTTTAAAAACCATAGGACTTTCCCCAACTCTCTGCTTAAGACCTTCTATTAATTTAAGGCATTCCCTAATACCACGCGCCTTTTTAGGGTACAATATGTTCAGTTTGCTAACAATACTTTCGAAATTGCTATCGTTACGGATACCCATCTCCTCTAAGCTCAACCTAACTTCAGGAGATAGAGCCTCGAACATGAGCAGTGCTTTGACCTCAGGATCCCATTTGCCTACTCGAGCTTTAAGCTCGACTTCCCGAATGAAAGACTCGATATCAACCCCATTAAACACTGACAAGTTAAGCATAGAGTTCACAAACATGATGGAGTACAATAATAATAATAATAATAAACCACTCAAACAAAGAAAAAAAACGCACGTAAAAATTACAGGAATTTACACGTGCAAACACCAGTAACCCTGGCAGGGCTTGCCAATGACAAAAGTTAACTATTTACGGGATAGCACACAAAGTTGCAAATTACTAGGGCCTACCGTATGAGTAACTTAAACACAGAAAAATCGTGGACTCAAAAGTACAACACAAAAAAAAAGTAAATAATAAATCACAATTTGTTAAATAAAATTAAAAAAAAAACAAGTACTTAGCTTTATTGCTGCTTAGGTAGGGATCGGACCGGGGTTACACAGGTATGCGATGAGATTGCCAGACAGGGATATAGCACGCAGAGAACACTTTAAGCGTCTCCACACGATAATCCACCACACTAGCCTCGACTCAGAGAGAAAATATCTTTATTTTACGGGGCTGCTAACCAAAATGGATGATTTTTGAGCCCCGATGGACGCATAAAGCGGAATATATGCAAAGCATAGTTGGAGGGGCCTGGGGATGGGTGGCCAGGGATCATCGCCAGGTGAGGCCAGGAGAGCCGAGATGTAGAGGAGGACCGGGGGGGGGGGGGGGGGAGCAGGGTGGTGATCCGCGGAGTTCAGGGGGTGGCAGAGACGGGTTCAATGGTGTTGAGCCCAGGGGTGACCGTGGAGAGCAGACAGACCGCAATGATTAAGGTATATGATTTTTAAGCCCAAAAGGTGTAGCAGGCAGACAAGCCGCAATGCACAATGTCAAAGTATCAAGGTGCTGCACGCAACCAAGGCTGTTCAAAAAGGTTAGATTCCCCAGGCCAGGGAAAATAAAAGAAAGACAGCTGTTGTTTAGATAAGAATATTAGATAAAGCGAGAATGATTCAGCAACTGATGGGAAAAGATAGATTTTTTTTTGTAAAAATGCATATATTAAAGTTTTAGATAAGATTACTGGTGAGGGTACCAGTGCTAAGACAACCAACCAGAAAAGTACACCATAGATTGCATAGCGCGTTCAAATGGGTCGCTGCGTAAGTCGATTTCTCGAGCAGCCCGCGCCGTCGAATCGCCAAACCATTTGCCCTCTGTACTTGGGTTACAGAGACAGCGTCAGGGGCGATCACATACGCAGGGCAGGTTGCGAAACCAATCTTAAACAGCGGCACATGCCAGAGTTACGTCTACGAGCGGCCGCCAATGACGGGTTTTAACCATGAGGTGAGGAGTCCGAGTCACTCAGGTCATCTGAATCCTCCGCGCGGACGCGTGGCTTAAGTCTATCAGAGGCCTTTAGGAACTCCAGGCAGGCTCGCCAAGTGCTCCTGTTGAAAATAAAGTCTTTGAGTGACCGCGGAGTGTACCCTAATTCTTCTGCACAGGTGGAAAGAAGGGGGAATCTAAGGGCATCAAGGCTGCTGCACTCAAGCACGATGTGAGACAGAGTTTCTTCCCTGTCAGCGTCGCAGTAAGGGCAGGAAGGATCGTCAATGACGCCTATCCTGTGGGCGAAACTGTCCGTCCACGTGTGTCCCGATAACAGGCCAACCACAATGTGCTCGCTAGGGACGATGTACGCATACCTTTTGTCTAAAAGACTCATTGGAGTAAGGCTAAAGCGGGTGTGGATAGAAGGAGCTAGAGAGAGGAATCTGCTTTCCCATGCTTCACGCGCCCGGCCGTAGATTGCCGATTTTACAAACGACAAAGGAGCGAGTTTGTAACAGCTTGGGTCAGCAGACTCAGCACCCCGCTTTGCGAGTGTGTCCGCAATGTCATTACCCACGTTCCCACTGTGGCCCTTGATCCATTGTATGGTGCATCTGTTCCCATTGCGATTCAATCGCGACTCATACCATAGCCCCCTTTATATACAAACATGGCCACATTCGTCCAATGAGAAGGCGGGAGAGATTTGTTCACAAACAAACGAAAACACAAATTCTTTCCACTAAAACCTGAGATAAGATAAGATATGATAAGATTGCAAATATTTGTCAATATAATTTGACAAAATTAAGCAAGGAGTTGAAGAAAAATGACAAAAGTTAACTATTTACGGGATAGCACACAAAGTTGCAAATTACTAGGGCCTACCGTATGAGTAACTTAAACACATAAAAATCGTGGACTCAAAAGTACAACGCAAAAAAAGTAAATAATAAATCACAATTTGTTAAATAAAATAAAAAAAAACAAGTACTTAGCTTTATTGCTGCTTAGGTAGGGATCGGACCGGGGTTACACAGGTATGCGATGAGATTGCCAGACAGGGATATAGCACGCAGAGAACACTTTAAGCGTCTCCAAACGATAATCCACCCACTCGCCTCGACTCATACCATAGCCCCCTTTATATACAAACATGGCCACATTCGTCCAATGAGAAGGCGGGAGAGATTTGTTCACAAACAAACGAAAACACAAATTATTTCCACTAAAACCTGAGATAAGATATGATAAGATTGCAAATATTTGTCAATATAATTTGACAAACCTTCCCAATATGGTGGTGGGTGGTGGTGTCTTGTCCATGGAGCAGATCAGATCGGTCAGTGCACCCTGATAACAATACCGGCCAACTGAGGTGTCATATGGATGTCCTCTTCTGGATTGATGTCTGCTATATAGAGGACTACAAGGATATGGCGGGGTATATATGGTCCGGAGTGAGTTTCCAATATGATATATTTTGAAATCGATTTTTAAAAAATATTTTCTCATTTATATATAAATGAATCTTTGAAAGTTGAATAAAAATGACGCGTTTTATTTTCCCTTAATTTATATTGAAAATATTTTAGGGAGAAATAGTTCATTGAAGGCTCTATGAATATTAAAATCAATAAAAATCATTTAAACATAAAGAAGGGTGATGCGCTTCTTGAATTAGACTAAGAGGTAAATCACCTTTCTTTTTTAAAATTTAAATAAATATATATACAATCTAATGAACAAAATTTAAGGAAGTTTAAAGTATTTGATGTTGCCATTAATATAATATTTAGAAGGAAATAGAGGCTGTTCACACACTTGGTTATATCGTGTCTTCAATAAAGGTCACTGTAATATCTTTCAGAGTTATTGTCTGAATTCCGATATACATGCTAAAAGGTACAACTTCCTTAAGTATTGTCCATGAGTGTATCTTTCAGAGTTATTGTCTGAATCCCGATATACATGTTAAAAGGTACAACTTACTTAAGTTTTGTCCATGAGTGTATCTTTCAGAGTTATTGTCTGAATCCAGATATACATGCTAAAAGGTACAACTTCCTTGAGTTTTGTCCATGAGTGTATCTTTCAGAGTTATTGTCTGAATCCCGATATACATGCTAAAAGGTACAACTTCCTTAAGTTCTGTCCATGAGTGTATCTTTCAGAGTTATTGTTTGAATCCCGATATACATGCTAAAAGGTACAACTTCCTTAAGTTTTGTCCATGAGTGTATCTTTCAGAGTTATTGTCTTAATCCCGATATACATGCTAAAAAGTACAACTTCCTTAAGTTTTGTCCATGAGTGTATCTTTCAGAGTTATTGTCTGAATCCCGATATACATGCTAAATGGTACAACTTCCTTAAGTTTTGTCCATTAGTGTATCTTTCAGAGTTATTGTCTGAATCCCGATATACATGCTAAAAGGTACAACTTCCTTAAGTTTTGTCTATGAGTGTATCTTTCAGAGTTATTGTCTGAATCCCGATATACATGCTAAAAGGTACAACTTCCTTAAGTTTTGTCTCTGAGTGTATATTTCATAGTTATTGTCTCAATCCCGATATACATGCTAAAAGGTACAACTTCCTCAAGTTTTGTCCATGAGTGTATCTTTCAGAGTTATTGTCTGAATCACGATATACATGCCGAAAGGTACAACTTCCTTAAGTTTTGTCTATGAGTGTATCTTTCAGAGTTATTGTCTGAATCCCGATATACATGCTAAAAGGTACAACTTCCTTAAGTTCTGTCCATGAGTGTATCTTTCAGAGTTATTGTTTGAATCCCGATATACATGCTAAAAGGTACAACTTCCTTAAGTTTTGTCCATGAGTGTATCTTTCAGAGTTATTGTCTTAATCCCGATATACATGCTAAAAAGTACAACTTCCTTAAGTTTTGTCCATGAGTGTATCTTTCAGAGTTATTGTCTGAATCCCGATATACATGCTAAAAGGTACAACTTCCTTAAGTTTTGTCCATGAGTGTATCTTTCAGAGTTATTGTCTGAATCCCGATATACATGCTAAAAGGTACAACTTCCTTAAGTTTTGTCTATGAGTGTATCTTTCAGAGTTATTGTCTGAATCCCGATATACATGCTAAAAGGTACAACTTCCTTAAGTTTTGTCTCTGAGTGTATATTTCATAGTTATTGTCTCAATCCCGATATACATGCTAAAAGGTACAACTTCCTCAAGTTTTGTCCATGAGTGTATCTTTCAGAGTTATTGTCTGAATCACGATATACATGCCGAAAGGTACAACTTCCTTAAGTTTTGTCTATGAGTGTATCTTTCAGAGTTATTGTCTGAATCCCGATATACATGCTAAAAGGTACAACTTCCTTAAGTTTTGTCTATGAGTGTATCTTTCATAGTTATTGTCTCAATCCCGATATACATGCTAAAAGGTACAACTTCCTTAAGTTTTGTCTATGAGTGTATCTTTCATAGTTATTGTCTCAATCCCGATATACATGCTAAAAGGTACAACTTCCTCAAGTTTTGTCCATGAGTGTATCTTTTAGAGTTATTGTCTGAATCACGATATACATGCCAAAAGGTACAACTTCCTTAAGTTTTGTCCATGAGTGTATCTTTCAGAGTTATTGCCTGAATCCCGATATACATGCTAAAAGGTACAACTTCCTTAAGTTTTGTTCATTAGAATATATTTCTTCAAATCAATAAAAACCATAAGAAAGGAAGAAAACAAAACTGATGAAATTCCCGGCTCATTATAACCTATTATCACAATATTGGGAAGAGAATACAAATTTATTAAACACATATTTCAATAAATACATCACTTTAAAAATTAAAAAAATAATAATAAAAGAATTAAAAAATAGAAAGATGACAATGTAATCGATATAGAAAAAAATTAATAATCATAGAATAAAAGAAAACTCATAGAGAGAGAGAGAAAAAAGAGATTAAAACATTTTGACCATGGACTATCACTGAAGCTGAGGATAACAGGATCTGACAGCTGTCGAGCGTCCTGCAGGGATTACTGTGGATATTTGCATATGCGACTGACACGCACTGTCGCCGAGGGCACCCCCCTCCCTCCCCCCCTAGGGCAGGGAGTGGAAGGGGTGCAGGTGCGGGCTAGAAGATGAAAGAAAAGGGGGGAAAAGAAAAAAGTACAATTAAAAAGCCCTCCCACGAGTATAAGAACCAATTACACGTGGCCATAAATAACAATCTATATCACGTAAACAACAACTAATGAGATCGGGGAGAAGTTCTTCTCTAATTAAATGGTGGCTCTGTGTTGCCGGATCTTTCGCCCTTTACGAAAATTATCTTTCGATGACAAAGATGGAGTGTTTCCCTCCCCCGCCCCTTGCTTTGACGGAGGGGCTCGGAGTCTATTATCTCCTGTTCTCTCTCTCTGGGGCCGCTTGCTCGCATCTTGAATTCTTGTCTCTCTGTGGCCGTTCTCTCACATCTTGTCTCTCTGTGCTTGTAACCTCACATTTTGGATTCTTGTCTCTCTGTGGCCGTTCTCTCACATCTTGTCTCTCTGTGGCCGTTCTCTCACATCTTGTCTCTCTGTGTTTGTAACCTCACATTTTGGATTCTTGTCTCTCTGTGGCTGTACTCTCACATCTTGTCTCTCTGTGGCCGTTCTCTCACATCTTGTCTCTCTGTGGCCGTTCTCTCACATCTTGTCTCTCTGTGGCCGTTCTCTACATCTTGTCTCTCTTTGGCAGTTCTCTCACATCTTGTCTCTCTGTGGCCGTTCTCTCACATCTTGTCTCTCTGTGGTCGTTCTCTCACATCTTGTCTCTCTGTGGCTGTACTCTCACATCTTGTCTCTCTGTGGCCGTTCTCTCACATCTTGTCTCTCTGTGGCCGTTCTCTCACATCTTGTCTCTCTGTGGCCGTTCTCTCACATCTTGTCTCTCTGTGGCCGTTCTCTCACATCTTGTCTCTCTGTGGCCGTTCTCTCACATCTTGTCTCTCTGTGGCCGTTTTCTCACATCTTGGATTCTTGTCTCTCTGTGGCCGTTCTCTAACATCTTGTCTCTCTGTGGCTGTACTCCCACATCTTTTCTCTCAGTGGCCGTTCTCTCACATCTTGTCTCTCTGTGGCCGTTCTCTACATCTTGTCTCTCTGTGGCCGTTCTCTCACATCTTGTCTCTCTGTGGCCGTTCTCTCACATCTTGTCTCTCTGTGGACGTTCTCTCACATCTTGTCTCTCTGTGGCCGTTCTCTACATCTTGTCTCTCTGTGGCTGTACTCTCACATCTTGTCTCTCTGTGGCCGTTCCCTCACATCTTGTCTCTCTGTGGCCGTTCTCTCACATCTTGTCTCTCTGTGGCCGTTCTCTCACATCTTGTCTCTCTGTGGCCGTTCTCTCACATCTTGTCTCTCTGTGGCCGTTCTCTACATCTTGTCTCTCTGTGGCCGTTCTCTACATCTTGTCTCTCTGTGACCGTTCTCTACATCTTGTCTCTCTTTGGCAGTTCTCTCACATCTTGTCTCTCTGTGGCCGTTCTCTACATCTTGTCTCTCTGTGGCCGTTCTCTACATCTTGTCTCTCTGTGGCTGTTCTCTCACATCTTGTCTCTCTGTGACTGTTCTCTCACATCTTGGATTCGTGTCTCTCTGTGGCCGTTCTCTCACATCTTGTCTCTCTGTGGCCGTTCTCTCACATCTTGTCTCTCTGTGGCCGTTCTCTCACATCTTGTCTCTCTGTGGCCGTTCTCTCACATCTTGTCTCTCTGTGGCCGTTCTCTACATCTTGTCTCTCTGTGGCTGTACTCTCACATCTTGTCTCTCTGTGGCCGTTCTCTCACATCTTGTCTCTCTGTGGCCGTTCTCTCACATCTTGTCTCTCTGTGGCCGTTCTCTACATCTTGTCTCTCTGTGGCCGTTCTATACATCTTGTCTCTCTGTGGCCGTTCTCTACATCTTGTCTCTCTTTGGCAGTTCTCTCACATCTTGTCTCTCTGTGGCCGTTCTCTACATCTTGTCTCTCTGTGGCCGTTCTCTACATCTTGTCTCTCTGTGGCTGTTCTCTCACATCTTGTCTCTCTGTGACTGTTCTCTCACATCTTGGATTCGTGTCTCTCTGTGGCCGTTCTCTCACATCTTGTCTCTCTGTGGCCGTTCTCTCACATCTTGTCTCTCTGTGGCTGTTCTCTCACATATTGTCTCTCTGTGGCCGTACTCTCACATATTGGATTCTTGTCTCTCTGTGGCTGATATCTCACATCTTGTTTTCTTGTCTCTCTGTGGCCATTCTCTACATCTTGTCTCTCTTTGGCAGTTCTCTCACATCTTGGATTCTTGTCTCTCTGTGGCTGTTCTCTCACATCTTGGATTCTTGTCTCTCTGTGGCTGTTCTCTCACATCTTGGATTCTTGTCTCTCTGTGGCCGTTCTCTCACATCTTGTCTCTCTGTGGCCGTTCTCTACATCTTGTCTCTCTGTGGCAGTTCTCTCACATCTTGGATTCTTGCCTCTCTTTGACTGTTATCTCACATCTTGGATTCTTGTCTCTCTGTGGCTGTTCTCTCACATCTTGGATTCTTGTCTCTCTATGGCCGTTCTCTCACATCTTGTCTCTCTGTGGCCGTTCTCTACATCTTGTCTCTCTGTGGCCGTTCTCTCACATCTTGTCTCTCTGTGGCCGTTCTCTACATCTTGTCTCTCTGTGGCCGTTCTCTCACATCTTGTCTCTCTGTGGCCGTTCTCTACATCTTGTCTCTCTGTGGCCGTTCTCTCACATCTTGTCTCTCTGTGGCCGTTCTCTACATCTTGTCTCTCTGTGGCCGTTCTCTACATCTTGTCTCTTTGTGGCAGTTCTCTCACATCCAAATCCTGAAACCATTGTCTGAATTTGCCAACACAGGTGTTGTGAGTCATTCTTCACCATCGCTAGCAAAGTTTTTTACTAGGGTGATACAATAGTGCCGTCGTCTGATGCATATTTAAAGGGAGACGTTCTTCTTTTGGTACCAGAATCTCATCCTACCGTAACTTTATATTATATATATATTGAATTAAAAAGACATATATTGGATCAAGATATTATTTATTTTACCAATATTTCAGTTAGCTGAACGCCAACCTTTATCAAGGTGTTATAACATATTTAAAGTGTGTCAACAACACATTACTACATGACACACATTAAATATGTTGCGTTTATTATATTATAGGTTGGCATTCAGTCAACTGAAATATTAGTAAAATAAATGATATTTTGATCCAATATATGCCTTTTTAATTAAAGATTTTTTTATGGATTGCTTTATTTTCAAAATACAGTTAAACCTGTCTATAGCGCCCCCTCTTGGGACTCACCAAAATAGTGTGCTATAGAGAGGGGATGCTATAGACAGGTCACTTTTAATGTAAAATATTTAGATTTTAATATTTAAAATCGGGCGTTATAGAGAGCAGTGTTGGGCAAATATTAATTAAAATGATTTATTAAAGATTAACAATTGATTAATTGTTAATTGTAATTTTCACAATTAACAATTAATCAATTGTTAATTGTATTTTTACAATTAACAATTAATTAATTGTTAATTGTATTCATACAATTAACAATTAATTAATTGTTAATTACACTTTTCTAATTAACAATTAATTAATTGTTAATTGCACTTCAATTTAATTGAAAAATAATTTTTTAATGCCCAACACTGCATTTCAGTACCACTCTCTTCTCGTAAATGCTGTCCGACAATTTGTGACTCTTTGGCAGATTTGTCATTGTCGCAAAAGAAAAAAGGCGTTCAACTGCAGCTGACGATGGTAAAGGTGTGTTGTATTTAATAAAACACTTTTTATCTCAGGCAGTGTTGGGCAAATATTAATTAAAATGATTTATTAAAGATTAACAATTGATTAATTGTTAATTGTAATTTTCACAATTAACAATTAATTAATTGTTAATTGCACTTTTCTAATTAACAATTAATTAATTGTTAATTGCACTTCAATTTAATTGAAAAATAATTTTTTAATGCCCAACACTGATAGAGAGGAAGGCGCTATTTAGAGGGGACGCTATAGACAGGTTTAACTGTATATATATACAATAGTGTGGCATGTTGGTTGCAGTTGTGGTGGCCACCATGATTAGATTGGGTTCAGACGTGTTTGGGATTACACAAAAGGACGAGACATGTTGGATGTCACCATAGAGATGGCGAGAAAGTAAATGAAGCCGACACCGATCAGGGGAGATCTGTTGGGAGGAGTCTGTCAATCCTCGTGTCTCAAAGCGGAATAATCTGTTTGAGTAAGAAAGGGGCACACCTGGGAACCCGACTTGTTTTTCGGGCCTTTTTCCTCTACTGGCGCCGACTGTCACTCACTCGAAATTTTATTTGTTACCTTGGCAATTACACTATAACTATACGACACATGGAGACATAGATATATATTGGAATATATTACAACATATATATATTACTAGACGGGTGACCCGGGCTTCGCCCCGGGATTGACCCGTGTGCATATCTACCCGAGTGATATATATTTAGATAAGATTTTTTTTCTAATTGTTTGTTATTAGCATTATCTATTTGTTTGCATCAGCATAATTTAATATAATATTTGATAGAGGGCGCTGTTCGTGAGCTAAGTAGAATAATTTGAATATATAGTTTTAATAATTGATTTATATATTTTTTAAAATAGCCTATCGTCTTCCCCGTATTTTTTTTTTTTACCTATGTATGGAAATTTTGGTTTGAATTAGTGAACTACTGCGAATTTGTATACCGGACATACAAAGAAACAAACATACAAGCATTCATTTTTATATACACTGGTCCGCAAAATTAAAGGAACAACATATTTCTTTCATTTATCTCAAATTTTATTGAACATTTTTCAATGAAATTTTATACACAAATTTATTATTCCATTATTGATTAAAATACCCGAAATCAAAGAATTCTAACACGAAATTTATGCAAATTAGCAGGTCAAGCAATGATCTTCTTGCAGTCAGTGCATAAATATCTTGGATATTGTTGTTAATATGGGGTGTGATCGCCTTTAACTGATAGACAGGCTCTACATCGGTGACCCATACTAAGAATTAGGGAGTTTATCAGCTCCTGTGGAATCAACGCCCACTCTTGTGTTAAGGCTGTTTCTAGCTCATGAGTGTTTATAGGAGGGGGTTGGAGGGATGAGATCCGCCGTCCTAGGTTGTCCCATACATGCTCAATGGGATTTAGGTCTGGGGATTGAGCTGGCCAATTCATCCGAGCAATTGCAAGGTTTTGGAGAAAAGTGTCGACCACACCAGCCCTATGTGGACGGGCATTATTATCCATTATAAGAAGGTTTTCTACCATTTCTAATGATTGAGGCATCACATATGCTGCCAAGATCTCGTCAAGATATTTTTTCATCGCAGTAAGGACAGTAGAAGTTCGTTTTATGTATAAAAGAAACATTCCCGCTTTTAAATCCTTTTATTTTATATGTATAGATGGCGCGTTATTGCTTTGTGTTAATTTATTCCTAACTGGCCTTGTCTTTATAGTTTGCTGATGAGCATTGCTCGAAGCAAATATTTGAATGTAATTCTACTGTCCTATAAGCTTATGTCCATAGTTTACTTGAAAACCATTTCTAATATTCCATCCTTCAGTGTAGCATATAAAAGCAGAATGATCCAATACAGTATTAGAGCTCTGAGAAGCGGTCTGGTGGATTAAATTGGCGAAACCGCTGGGAGGGTTCACCACTGATGAGCCAAGCCCTCCCAATATATTTTTTCATCGCAGTAAGGACAGTAGAAGTTCGTTTTATGTATAAAAGAAGCATTCCCGCTTTTAAATCATTTTATTTTATATGTATAGATGGCGCGTTATTGCTTTGTGTTAATATATCTATATTAATAAAATGGAAATTTCATAAGTGGACATCACTAAAAACTTTCGTTACAATGCATCAATTTCCACCAAATTTTCAACATTTATGTAAAACGAGATGGAGCAGGTTTTGCTTAACATCAAAATATATTTCCTAACATTAACATGCGTAACTTCGCTGTTATCGATTAAATACAAAAAAAAAAATCAACAGAGTTAATTTTATTTATATATAAATACAAAATTAAATTTCAACAGAGTTAATTTTTTTACATACTAGCTAATAATCTCAATCTAAAAAATATTCAATACAAGCAATTTTAAGATAATTATCATGTTTCTAATTTCGCCTAACAAATATACAAATTTATAGTGACCAACATATGCAAATTTTATCTTTGTTTTTATTTAACTTGATATCGTAAACATATACATCCATTGTAAGCATTTTTCTGTTCACCTTCCGTGGTTTCTCTTTTCTCTGATAGTTTTTAGGTGTAGTATATTTTCTTATTACTAGACTACAAACATTCCCTCGAGAAAAACCTGGGCGAAGCCGGGTACATCCGCTAGTATATAAATAAAAAGGCATATATTAGATCAAAATATCATTTACTTTACCAATATTTCAGTTAGCTGAACGCCAACCTTTATCAAGGTGTTATAACATTTTAAAGTGTGTCAACAACACATTACTACATGACACACATTAAATATGTTGCGTTTATTATATTATAGGTTGGCGTTCAGCCAACTGAAATATTGGTAAAATAAATTATATTTTGATCCAATATATGTCTTTTTATTTAAAGATTTATTTATGGAGATTGCTTTATTTTCAATATATATATATATATATGAGTAGATGGAAATTTTGCCGGGTGGATATTGATCTAAAGGAGACAAAGGTTGCCTCTCCCGTCAAAATAGACGTCAAAACTGGTGTTGTGGCTTTGTCACCGACCCGAGGCCGCTAGTTTGCGGCGACGGTCAATAGATGGCGTCTAGTTTTGACGTCTATTTTGACGGGAGAGGTTACCTTTGTCTCTTTTAAATATATGTGTGTGTGGAAAGTAGAATAAAAAAACAAGATAACACCCTCGATTCCCGACAGCCATGAACCGGGATTGAATCCCACGTTAACATTTTGTTTAATATGTGAATAACCTTCACATTCATTGTTGTAAATATCATAAACTAGGTTGTTCTTGTTGAGCGGTACTTAATAAAGTGGTTTTGGAACCGGTCGGTAGAATAAAAACAGAAGTAGAGTGATGCGACAAAACAAAAGAGTTAAAACCAAATACACTCCATCATGTGTTAACACAGTAAAATTGTCACCCAACAGAAGGAGGCGACACCTTTGGTGACAGGGAGGGAGGGTGGGACACAAGAAGGAGAATATGCAAATATCCAGGAGCAGCAGACATGCCCTGGAGCTCGAGCCTCTCTCCAAATTCAATTTGACCGCAGCAGCGGGACCGAGTTATTTTAAATAATTAACCGCGGTCGTCTGGTGAAATACAATTTCCGAAGCAATTTTGGAGAAGCGGGACGGACTCAGTCGACCACGAAGGATGTGGAGATTTTTTGGGTTGAGTTCATTATCGTGCCAGGCTTCCCCTGGACTCTCTTCTCCCGGGTTCTAGGGAGGGATTGTTGGGACTTCGTATTTCTCTAATGTTATGGACTATCTTCAACTATTCTCTTCATTTCTGAAGATTTGACGACTCCAGTTTATTTTCACACAAATTGAGAAAGACATTTGTAGAACCAGCGCTTCCCCTGAATTCTCTTCTCCCGGGTTCTAGTGATGGATTGTTGGGACTTCGTCATTCTCTAATGTCAACCATTCTCTTCACTTATGAAGATTTGACGATCTCAGTCCATTTTCAAATTGAGAAAGACATTTGCTTCCCCTGGATTCTCTTCTCCCGAGCTCCTAGGGAGTCCCTAGGAAGGAATTTTTGGGACTTCGTCATTGTCCAATGTCATGGACTATTTTCCACAATTCTCTTCCCTCCTGAAGATATGATGATTTCAGTCCATTTTGAAATTCAGTAAGACATTGCAGAACAACCCATTTCAATGTGCCACGATTCACCTGGGTTCTAAGGATTGTTAGGACTTTCGTCATTCTCCAATGTCATGGACTATTTTCCACAATTCTCTTCCCTCCTAAAGATATGATGATTTCAGTCCATTTTGAAATTCAGTAAGACATTGCAGAACAACCCATTTCAATGTGCCACGATTCACCTGGGTTCTAAGGATTGTTAGGACTTTCGTCATTCTCCAATGTCATGGACTATTTTCCACAATTCTCTTCCCTCCTGAAGATATGATGATTTCAGTCCATTTTGAAATTCAGTAAGACATTGCAGAACAACTCATTTCAATGTGCCACGATTCACCTGGGTTCTAAGGATTGTTAGGACTTTCGTCATTCTCCAATGTCATGGACTATTTTCCACAATTCTCTTCCCTCCTGAAGATATGATGATTTCAGTCCATTTTGAAATTCAGTAAGACATTGCAGAACAACTCATTTCAATGTGCCACGATTCACCTGGGTTCTAAGGATTGTTAGGACTTTCGTCATTCTCCAATGTCAAGGACTGTCTCTCACAATTTTTTTCTGAAGATTTTATGACACAAGTCCATTTACAAATTCAGAAATACCTTGCAGACTCAGATTCTCTCGAGTTCTAGGGATGTTAGGACTTCGTCGTGGACTTACTTCCACAATTCTCTTCACTTATGATGATTTGACGATCCTCTAGTCCATTTTCAAATTCAGAAAGGCTTTGCAGAACCATCTTCGTTCGGGTTCATGGAAGATTGTGTTGGGATTTTCGTTATTCTTTAATGTCATGGACTCTGTCTTCCACATTTCTCTTCATTTCTGAAGATTTAACGATTTGAGTCCATTTTCAAATTTAGAAAGACCTTGAAAAATTAGCTTTGTCTGGGTTCTAAGGATTTTGTTGGGACCTAATCATTTTATAATATCGTGGACTCTATCTTCCCCCCATAATGCTAATCCTTTCTGAAAATTTGACGATTTCGGTCCACTTTCAAATTCAGAAAGACCTTGCAAAACCAGCTTCTCTCTGCTTATAGGGATTATTGGGACTTTGTAAAAAATTCTCTAAGGCCAGATGGGCTTATTTAACCCTGTCTTCCCCACAATTCTCTTTATTTCTGAAGATTTTATGCCTTCAGTCTTCCATTTTAAAATCCAGAAAGACATCGCAGAACAAACTTTTTTCAATGTGTCAGGATTCACCCGGGTTCTATGGAGATTGTGAAGATTTCTTTCAATGTGTCAGGATTCACCCGGGTTCTATGGAGATTGTGAAGATTTCTTTCAATGTGTCAGGATTCACCCGGGTTCTATGGAGATTGTGAAGATTTCTTTCAATGTGTCAGGATTCACCCGGGTTCTATGGAGATTGTGAAGATTTCTTTCAATGTCTCTCTGACTTGAACAATATCATCTGTAGATTTTACAGTACCACAGTCCCCATTTTCATAATTTAGAAAGACATTGAATAATTCCAAAAGAAAAACTTATTCAGAGGAATATGGTGGAGAAATGTTATAAACCGTCTGATTTTAAACAGTCACGACCTCGGATCGAATCCCGCTTGGATATTTTTTTTGGAGATAGAATTTCTCCAATGGCACGCTAATCTTTTGTCCAACCCCACCAGTGAGTGAAAGTAATCAAACAGGACTCTTACGCACTTGTAAGTACAAATATCTAACTGATTTCTACATCGTAAAGATAAAGGCTGCCTGGTCAGAATTCATAGTTCTTCAAATTAAAAATATTTCGGCCAATAAATATTTTTTATTATCTCGACGTTTCGACAAAAATCAGTCAGGAGCGAACAAAAATTAAAACATTTGGCAAAGCGTTAAAAATTATTCTTAAGACTGCAAGGGCGTTCTCACGCGGTATTTGAAATTTTGTACAACATCTAAAGCACGAGGCAAAAATGCTTTCTGTGGTGTACTTATAGCGGTAAGAGGTAATCGCTAAATACCTACCATGATTATCATAGACTGTATCACGTGTACTTGGGATATTTTAAAACATTGATCGCTTATTTAAAAAAAAAAAGGACATTTAGTGACATTTTTAAGCATCCATAGCGATGCATTAGCGACATCCGTACTAAACCAATATGCAAATAGAGTAAAGGAATGATTCAGGAATATATGCAGATCAAAAAGGAAGCCTGAATGTTGATTTTTTCACTGGAGAATTCTCTAGGAGAGTTGGGTGTGGAGGGAAGTTGAAAAGTTGCCAGATGTGTGGCCGGCCAGCTTCTTACTTTCTGACACAACTTTGCCAAAACTCTCTTACTTCGGTATAAAAAAAAGTTTGTTCGTCTGCCAACAATGTTATAATAAACAAGTATAATTCTCGGAAGAAACAGTTCTTTAAAAAAGAATTTGGTTTTTCAATATAAAAATGAAATTTTTCACAAAAATAGTTTCTTTCGCCATATGGAATATCGGGGAGTTGTAGAAATTGTTGTTTGGATTTTTATTTAGCCAAGAAAATACAGTTCTGGTTGTATTTTATTTATTTTATTTGATAAATTCTATTTACATATGTATTTTTCATAGATAAACATTGTCGGTACTGCAGTAGAACCTCCATGAGAGGACTACCTTTTTTATAAAGGACAGTTTCCATCTCACCAAAATTACCATTTTTACTAATTAGAAACTTTCTGATAAGAGGACACCTCTCTCTCTAAAGAACACTTTGGTTCTGTAACTAGGTGTTGTCCTTTACAGGGAGGTAGTTCTACTGTATTTAGTACAACAACAACAACAACAAAAAGCCTTTATTTAGGGTCACTGACCCTATACAGGATTCACCAGAGGTATGCATAAGAACAAAGCAGTGAGACAAAGGAAACAACGATATAGACAGAAGAAAAAGAAAAAAAAATAAGAAAGAGAAAGAGGGAAGCAAGAAAAACAACACAAAAAGAGTAGCAGTAAGAAAGTGAGGAGTGAGTGTCACTTGGCCTTCTTCTGAGATATGGACTTGTGGAAACCATAAAACGCCGTATCAATATACTTATGCTGGGTCATATTGTCAATTATTGATGGAAGTGAAGCACAGAGTTGCCCAGTTTTGAGCATAAGGGTTATTCTTTCTTCTTCAGAGCAGAGAAATCAAAAATATAGTGAGTGATTTCATTTTTTAGTTTTGAATTACAGAAGGTACAAATCGGGTCCTCACCGCAGAGCATCTTGGTGTGGTTTTCTCTAAAAAAACTTGAAAGTATTCTAACTTGTGCAAGTAGTCTCACAACCGGGAAAGGAAAATCCCCTAAAAGGTATCCCTCCGTCATGAAAGATATGTGAATGTCTTTGTAGTGAGAGTATAGCATAGATTTATCCATTCTTGTAAGGTCGTTTTGTATAGATTGGTCTGCCGCTATTTTTAAGAGCCCTGTAATCGCGCTCCTCAGCGTTTCGGGATCATCACAGGAAACAAGTGCAGGGGATCCATTATTGTTAAGCAGATTGGTGATCTTTTCAATGAAACCGATGGGTGTGCCCGAAGCATTAGACAGTTCCCGTGTTCTATTAAAACATATACGCGGCAATCTGTCACTGCTCATATTCAACACCCGCAGCCAATACTTCAGGGTTAATTTTAAAGCTGTTACACTCAAAGAGGTACGACCGGTTTCTAATCTGATTATGTAGCCTGGAGTGTATCTGGGCAGATTCAGGAACCTACGGATAAATATGTCTTGTATACTGTCCAGTAAGTCTTTATGCTCTGTTGCCCACAATGGAGGGGCATACATCAGGACAGCTCTCACTATTGTATCAAAGAGTTTGATTGATAAATTTATTGACTTTGCTTTTGATTTTATTAATATTGGGTGTGTGGAGTTTACTGTATTTAGTAACTCTTCAGTAAGAGGACACATCTCTCTAAATAACACTTTGGTTCTGTAACTATGTGTTGTCCTTTACAGGGAGGTAGTTCTACTGTATTTAGTAACTCTTCAGTAAGAGGACACATCTCTCTAAATAACACTTTGGTTCTGTAACTAGGTGTTGTCCTTTACAGGGAGGTAGTTCTACTGTATTTAGTAACTCTTCAGTAAGAGGACACATCTCTCTAAAGGACACTTTAGTTCTGTAACTAGGTGTTGTCCTTTACAGGGAGGTAGTGTTCTACTGTATTTAGTAACTCTTCAGTAAGAGAGGACACATCTGTCTAAATAACACTTTGGTTCTGTAACTATGTGTTGTCCTTTACAGAGAGGTAGTTCTACTGTATTTAGTAACTCTTCGGTAAGAGGACACATCTCTCTAAATAACACTTTGGTTCTGTAACTAGGTGTTGTCCTTTACAGAGAGGTAGTTCTACTGTATTTAGTGACTCTTCAGTAAGAGGACACATCTCTCTAAATAACACTTTGGTTCTGTAACTAGGTGTTGTCCTTTACAGAGAGGTAGTTCTACTCTATTTAGCAACTCTCCAGTAAGAGGAAACCTCTCTCTAAATAACATTTTGGTTCTGAAGCTAGGTGTTGACCTTTACAGAGAGGGTCTACTGTATTTAGTAACTCTCCAATAAGAGGAAACCTCTCTCTAAAGGACATTTTAGCTCTGCAACTAGGTGTTTTTCTTTACATATAGGTTCAACTTTATATAGAAAACACGATCTAACCTCCCATAAGAGACTTCTAATTAAACATATGAGCCTTCTGGTCTCTCCTGAAGGTGGTCTCTCATTGGACGTTAGGTTAGATCAGGACAAAAGTGGACGCTCTCAGGAGGTTGGTTGGGTGCTCAAGAGATATGTCGGTTATTTAGTAAAATCAATAAATCATCAAGGAATAAGTTTCTTGTACAATTTATTTTCTCTAGCTTTCAGGTCAACATGTCCTTCAACAGGAGCTCAACAAGGAGTATAACTTCCAGCTAACTATACCCGCCATATCAATCTTTAACAATATTATTTCTTTCTTATAATGAGAAGGACGAATTTCTAGTGAACTGAAGATCGTCAAAACAAGTTAGAACAAGTACAAGCATTTCTCTGATTTTTTGACCAATGATATCTTTGTCTACTTGTACTGTACGTTATACAGTTGGGTAGAAAAGTTGAGAATATCGTTGGAAAACTGAAACAGAAGATAACTAGAAGACACACAAATATTGTTATATCTCTCCACCAAGATTGTATGTAACTGTATTTACATGTTGGTACTTTATACCTTTGTATGCTTTTTTCATTCTTTGGATTCCAGGCCTAGAGTCTACACTCATGGACAGACAAACGGTTCTTTTGAAAAAGACAGAGACACTTTTTTACACACTTGATTATCTCGTTTCAATAAAGGTTACTGTAATATCTTTCAGAGTTATTGTCTGAATCCCGATACACATGCTAAAAGGTACAACTTCCTTAAGTGTTGTCCATGAGTGTATCTTTAGAGTTATTGTCTGAATCCCGATATACATGCTAAGAGATACAACTTCCTTAAGTTTTGTCCATGAGTGTATCTTTCTGAGTTATTGTCTGAATCCCGATATACATGCTAAAAGGTGCAATTTCCTTAAGTTTTGTCCATGAGTGTATCTTTCAGAGTTATTGTCTGAATCCCGATATACATGCTAAAAGGTGCAATTTCCTTAAGTTTTGTCCATGAGTGTATCTTTCAGAGTTATTGTCTGAATCCCGATATACATGCTAAAAGGTGCAATTTCCTTAAGTTTTGTCCATGAGTGTATCTTTCAGAGTTATTGTCTGAATCCCGATATACATGCTAAAAGGTGCAATTTCCTTAAGTTTTGTCCATGAGTGTATCTTTCAGAGTTATTGTCTGAATCCCGATATACATGCTAAAAGGTGCAATTTCCTTAAGTTTTGTCCATGAGTGTATCTTTCAGAGTTATTGTCTGAATCCCGATATACATGCTAAAAGGTACAATTTCCTTAAGTTCTGTCCATGAGTGTATCTTTCAGAGTTATTGTCTGAATCCCGATATACATGCTAAAAGGTACAATTTCCTTAAGTTCTGTCCATGAGTGTATCTTTCAGAGTTATTGTCTGAATCCCGATATACATGCTAAAAGGTACAACTTCCTTAAGTTTTGTCCATGAGTGTATCTTTCAGAGTTATTGTCTCAATCCCGATATACATGCTAAAAGGTACAACTTCCTTAAGTTTTGTCCATGAGTGTATCTTCAGAGTTATTGTCTCAATCCCGATATACATGCTAAAATGTACAACTTCCTTAAGTTTTGTCCATGAGTGTATCTTTCACAGTTATTGTCTCAATCCCGATATACATGCTAAAAGGTACAACTTCCTTAAGTTTTGTCCATGAGTGTATCTTTCAGAGTTATTGTCTCAATCCCGATATACATGGTAAAAGGTACAACTTCCTTAAGTTTTGTCTATGAGTGTATCTTTCAGAGTTATTGTCTCAATCCCGATATACATGGTAAAAGGTACAACTTTCTTAAGTTTTGTCCATGAGTGTATCTTTCACAGTTATTGTCTCAATCCCGATATACATGCTAAAAGGTACAACTTCCTTAAGTTTTGTCCATGAGTGTATCTTTCAGAGTTATTGTCTCAATCCCGATATACATGGTAAAAGGTACAACTTCCTTAAGTTTTGTCTATGAGTGTATCTTTCAGAGTTATTGTCTGAATCCCGATATACATGGTAAAAGGTACAACTTCCTTAAGTTTTGTCTATGAGTGTATCTTTCAGAGTTATTGTCTCAATCCCGATATACATGGTAAAAGGTACAACTTCCTTAAGTTTTGTCTATGAGTGTATCTTTCAGAGTTATTGTCTCAATCCCGATATACATGCTAAAAGGTACAACTTCCTAAGATTTGTCCATGAGTGTATCTTTCAGAGTTATTGTCTGAATCCCGATATACATGGTAAAAGGTACAACTTCCTAAGATTTGTTCATGAGTGTATATATAAGACGAAATGTCCTAAATGTTATACTTGTATTATTAAGAAAAAATCATCTTCTGATTCTGTAACAGAAATTTGATGATTACTTTCGCCATCTATCGGACAAAATATCAACTAATCATTGAATAGTCCAATATTCTGCAATATATTTTTTAAATCGACGATTTGTTCATATTTATTCCGATAGATGGCGTAAGCCATAATTAACTTTGATTTTCACGATCAGTAGAAGGGAATTTTGTTTCTTAATTTATTATAGAATTCTTTAAAGACACTTATAATGAAAAAAAGTTTAAAAAAAGAGAGAAAATAAAAGCAGAAGAAAGTGTAAACAAAAGTCTCCAACAGATAATACCACAGAGAGAAGTTGGATGTCCATTAAAAACTTTTGTTCCGTTCTCCATATAAGTCTAATTGAATCCATTTTAAATATTCATCAAAGTTTGATTAAAAGCAAATCCATTTTTAAGATTTGTTTTTAATTCGTGGAATTGGATGTTTACTTTGTGTTTTTTTGTGTGTCTAGGGTGGGGGTGGGGGGAATATTTTCACTTAACCCCCTCTCCCCTAAGTTTAGTTTTTTTTAGCTTGTAAAAAAAAAGTTATTTTTTTTTCAACCTACATATACGAGGGTTGACAATCTTCAGGAACAATCTCAATATTAAAAATATCTATGATACACATAATTGTAAACAATCAATTAAAATAATACAAAGTATTAGTCACCACTGATGAGCCAGGCCCTTCCATTAATTTTACCATTGCAGTAAGGACAGTAGAAATTGTTTTATTTTTAAAAGAATCATACGTGTCTATAATAGTTTCGTATTTTGATAATACAAAGCTATAACGAGCCATTTATATATTTAAAAAAATGTAAACATTAAGATGCGAATGTTTCTTTTCATAAATAAATCAAACTTCTACTGTTCCCTTACTGCGATGGAAAAAATTTTTTTTTATGAATATTTATTAAAAAATATATACATATTTTTTTTTATCGCAGTAAGGACAGTAGAAATTTGATTTATTTATGAAAGAAACATTCGCGTCTTTAATGTTTTTATTTATTAATCATTCAAAATCTACGAAAAATTCTGAAATTTTTTTGAAAATCCTTACTTACAAGAAGGAAGCCACAAACTACAAATGCGAAACAAGGAATAAAAGAAACTTGAAACCATAATAAAACCATCATCAACTAAGCCAGAATGAAGAAAAGAGAAAGTGGAACAAAAATGTAAAAATAAATTAACCTTAAATATCAAACAAGATAAAAAAAAAGTCTTCTCAAGAACAAGATCCCCAAGGACCCACAAGGACACTAATCCTTATATATATTTATAAGTCACTGTATGTATGTATGTTTGTCGGCTGTACACGTTCACAATACGTAACTAATCTGACTGAAATTTTAACTGTATATATATATATATATATATATATAGAGAGAGAGAGAGAGTAGAATCTGGAAAAACTTATAGTGAAAATTTCAGGTCTCTATCCCGAATATTCGTCGAGTTATTTGCAAATTTGCGTTGCAAATTTGCCCTTTTGCTCGTGAGCAAGATGGGAAGTAATATCAGCTGACCTAATGTACATGTAAAGTTTGGAGCGGGACGTTTCACAAGAGTGACATCCACGTCGCCAATTTATAATTGTAACGAATAGTATTTGAATAAAAACATTTAATCGGGTAAAACCCGGGTCATTCGGCTAATATAAAATATAATTATTAATAAACCCCTGTCTATATAACAACATTGTAAATATAATGATCTAGGTTGTTCTTTTTGAGCGGTACCTGATAAAGTTATTTTGGAACTTAGAACCTCCATGTGGGATAAAGTCTGTGGCCGGTGTTATAAACCATCTTTTTCTGACTTCAATGAACCCGGATTGAATCCCACATTAGACACCTTTCTTTATTCATTGTAAATAACATAAGCTAGGTTTTTTTTTGGTCGTTGAGATACAACTTGCACCACGCTAATGAGAGCCAACAGCCCGAAACGCGTACGTGGTTAGCTTTTCTTGATTAATCAAGAATGGGTATTTGGCCAATTCTGGAATACACACACACACACAAAAACCTTTATTAAGACACACAGGTCTTACAGAGGATTCTCCTTGGGATTACAAGACGGAGAAACCTATGAAAGTAGGAAATATACAAAGGGGTATAAATGGAGAAAGATTATATACACATGGTAAATATATACAGATTATTATTTGAATAATCCTATGGAAAATAAGAATATGGATTTGGAAAAAAAAATATTTGGAAATATGAATGCAATTCTGGAATAATTACAAATCAACGAGAATACTTGATATTTATTCCGATAAATGGCGCAAGCCATCAGCAACTTTCAGTTGCACGATAACGAGATGCCTTTTCCATAAAATAAACTAGGTTGTTCTTTTTTTAACCGGTACCTAATGAAGTTATAACAGGAACTGTAGAGGGTCAGTTAATGAGTGGAATAAAACGTTATTTTTTTTCGATAGTCAAGACCTGTGATCGAATACCGCATTGGGCCCTTTTTTTATAATAAAAAGACGGTGAATCTATATAAGACTGGTGGTCTTAATAAAGCTTTGTTGTTGTTGTTGTTGTTATCGGGTCCAAAGAAGAGTCTCAGATGTCTCCATGCATCTCCATCACAGCAGCAGCAATATCCACTATCTTGGGTGTGTGAAGCTGCTGCTCTGGGTCTAAGTCAATTTAATAAAGCTTTGTGTGTATGTGTATATATTGTCGTGAAGAAAAATAATTAAATAAGCTTCCGAATTACTTTAAATATTTATTCAATTAGTTATAGGAAAGATTTTAAATATAAAATAAAAGTTACTATGTACATGAGCCAAATCGACCCAGCCGTTAGAGCAAGAGGGGAGAACTGAGTTTTTTCCCCTTCCACGTGGCGCCACTTTTTACCCCGACCTGTCGGTCCAGTCCAGATAAGAGGGAATACCAGGAAACTCTGTTCTCCTGACTATATAATAAAAAGAACATTGACTGTGACAAAACTGTACAATAAATTGATAAAGAGGGAGAAATCTCTCAAAATATTTTGATAATTTTTTTTCTTTACAAATCCTGTCATATATAAAGTACATTGTTCTAATGACTCCTCGATTCTTGTAAAATTCCAACCTCATCAGTCAATGCAAGTAACCAAACTGGGATTTGGTATATTTGTAAGTGCAAAAGTCGAACTGCGCTTTCTACATGTATAGACATGTGGTGTACTTACAGTAAAAACAGTCACTAACTACATACCATGTTTATCATGCCCTGTACCATCACGTGTACTAGGGATATGTACCAACACCACAATGAAGAGGTATGAGGACGAATGGTATAAATTATTGATTTCCGAAAGACACGAGTTCGAATCCCGCATTGAATACTTTTTCTAATAAAAAAAAAAAAATCTCTAATGGCCTCCGATTTTTGTAAAAGAGTCCATACCCACAAGTGAATGCAAGTAGCCAAACGGGGGATTTGGCATATTTGTAAGTGTAAAAGTTAAACTGCTTTCTACATATGAGGCTACTATCCGAATGACCCGGGCAACGCCCGGGTTTTACCCGATTAAATGCTTTTATTCAAATACTATTCGTTACAATTATAAATTGGCGCCGTGGATGTCATTCTTGTATAATATATAAATGAGTTTTAAAAATTGTAAAAAAAAAAAAAATGCATCGGCCGGGATTCGAACCCGGAGCGCCCGCCACTATAATATATAAATGAGTTTTAAAAATTGTAAAAAAAAAAAAAAATGCATCGTCCGGGAATCGAACCCGGGGCGCCCGCGTGGCAGGCGAGCATTCTACCACTGAACCAAAAGCAAACGGTGGCAGAATTAAGAACGCATGACGCTGATAACTGTATATATTGAGACGTTACAAAAAACAATTTTCAATTGTACATAATTTCCTTTAAAATGTTATTTTAATTTTTCATGTGTTTATTTTCATTTTTATTTTCCATTCATTAAAAGTCAATGATGTACATACTAAATTAGTAAAAACTCAATAAAAACGATATGTAAAAATATACATAAACAAATGGCTTGTAAAAGAAAGCAGCAGTAAATGAGTTTAGGCAAAATGTCTATTTCATTAACAAACATTTCACTTTTAAAATAATAAACTTTAAAAATAAAGTTTTACTAAACTAAAATTAGCGTTTTAAAAATAAAAACGTGGCATTTGGCGCAGTCGACAGGATACGGAAGAAGAAAAATGGCGGAAAATCCAAACAACCGGTTGCAAAAGTTCAACGGCTCGAAGTCGGCAATTAGGCCTGAGTCATGGATCAAATTATATGATTTTGAAAATAATTCTTTAAAAGAAGATGAAAAAATCAAAAATCTTATGTACTACTTGACAGATTCAGCACTTGAATGGTATGCAGACGAGATTATTTCAAATCCTGCAATAAAAAGATGGGAAGTTGTAAAGGAAAAGTTGATTCAAAGATTTGGTTCATACAACGCAAATCCAATTGTCTCAGCATCACATCGAAGATTAAAACGAGAAGAATCAATAGAAAATTATTTTCAAGATAAAATTCTCCTGTTAAATCAAACCCATCTAACGAAGGAGGAAAAAATACATTTATTAACAGACGGACTTCCAAATGATTGGAAAGATTTAATTGTGGCTGCACAGCCAACTGACACCACGAAATGGTTCCATATCGCAGCTTCAATTGAACAAAATAGGGCTTCAATTCAGTTTAAGCCTAAAAACAAAATACATCTCGCGACAAAAAATAATGATAATAAAAAAAATGTTTGCCCATTCTGGTGTCCAATATGTTCGAAAAAGGGAATAAAAATTAAACATTGGGTCACAGATTGTGAGGATTATGATCCTAATTATAAAAAGGATAGACCTAATCAAAACACTTCAGTGAAACAAGTATGCGGAGCCCCGGAATTGTTGAATGTAAGTACTTTGACAAATACCCCTACACAAGGAGCTTTCAAGCTTATCAACATAAGTGTTGAAGTAAATGGAATTCCTGCGCAAGCATTTGTGGATACTAGAGCAACAGTATCAATAATCAATTGGCGATTGTTCAAGCGAACCCGTCTTCAACTTCAACCAAATTCATACATTCACATCAGCCAAGCGGATGGTGTTACCAGGACATGTGGAAGCCTTCAGACCAAGGTAAGAATAGATAAACTAATTAAACCTGTAACTCTCCATGTAATGAAGAACTTTAAATATCCACTCTTGATCGGATTAGATGTTGCATCTCTTTTTAATCTTTTAATAGATGTCAAAGACAAAACAATTTACACCAAATTTGATGGATTACAAAATCCAATTCTTGTAAATCATCTAGAAGAGATAAGAGAACATGAATTAAAAGAATTACTTGAACACAATAGGAATGTATTTTCTCAGCATGCTATTGATTTGGGAAAAGTAGCTATACAACATATGATCATCACGAAAAGTGAACAACCAATTTCTCTTAGACCCTATCGTCGTCCTCTAAAAGAGTATGAAGAGATAGCTGAACAAGTTAAAGAACTTCTCGAACACAAGTTAATAAGAATTTCAGATTCTCCTTGGGCATTTCCTGTTGTTATGGTTCCCAAGAAGGATGGAAATAAAAGGATGTGCATTGATTACAGACGTCTTAATGAGATCACACTGGATGACAGGCAACCCCTACCTCACATACAGGACATGTTTGATCGATTGCATGGATCCAGATTCTTCTCTACCCTTGATGTTGCATGGGGTTATTGGCAGATCGAAATGGACCCGCAATCTATTCAAAAAACTGCATTCGTCACAAACGATAGTCATTATGAGTTTTTAGTGATGCCCTTTGGTTTAAAAAATGCTGCTTCAACGTTTCAAAGGATAATCCAACATATTCTAGGTGAATTATTATGGAAAGGAACTTGCTCTTTCCAAGATGACATATTGGTGTACACGAAAACATGGCAAGAGCACATAGAGCTTCTTAGTAAAGTTTTTGACAAATTAAGACAGTACAACATGAAATTAAAATTGTCGAAATGTATTTTTGGAAGAACTGAAGTAAAATACCTCGGACATATCATCAGTCACAATCAATTAAAACCTGATCCAGGAAAAGTAAAATCTATTCAAGACTTTCCAAGACCTGATACTGTAAAGAAAGTTCGTCAGTTCATGGGATTGGCAAATTATTACAGAAAATTTGTGAAGGACTTTTCTAAAATTTCATTCCCCTTGGTTCGACTCACTCGGAAGAATCAGCCCTTCATCTGGAATGAGGAAGTAGAGGAGTCATTCGCTAAACTTAAAATGGCACTATCTACAAAACCTGTCCTTGCTATTTACAACCCGGACTACCCCTCTAAAGTTTATACAGATGCCTCCAAATATGGAATTGGAGCAATCCTAACACAAATTGGTCCAGACAATGAGGAACATGTAATTGCTTATTACTCCAAAACACTGCAACCACACCAAGAGAATTATTCTGCTTATGAGATGGAATGCCTAGCCGTAATACAAGCAACTGATCACTTTCATGTATACATAGAAAACCAACCATTTGAAATCATCACTGATCATGCGGCGCTCCAATGGCTTTTCACCATGAAGAAACCGAAACCTAAGTATTTTAGATGGATTCTTAGTTTATCCTCGAAATCATGTAACATCGTTCATCGTTCTGGAAAGCAACAAACTCATGTTGACGCCTTATCAAGACTCCCAGTTGTTAACATTGCAACTCAAGAACTTCAAGAACACCAACAAAATTCAGATTTGAGTTTCTTGAAAAATTCCCACACTCACGACGGTGTGGTAATGATCAAACAAAAAGGAGTTTTTAAAGCAGTTGTCCCAAACTCGCTTACCAAAAAAATATTGGAAGAATATCACGATTCATTGAGTCACCCATCAATAACCAAAACATGCAAACTTATAACTCAATGTTATTGGTGGAAAGGAATAACAACTGATATCAAGAATTATGTTCGATCTTGTAAATCTTGTCAACTAGTGAAGGTCAGACATGAACCAACTTTAGGAGAAATGATCACTCCAACGTCAAATATCCAACCATTACAAATGATCGGTTGTGACACTATTGTACTGGGAACAGCAGCAGCTAACACAAAGCATAAATTCATTCAAGTTTTTGTTGATCACGCAACTCGTTATCTATGGGCATATCCCACAATAACAAACACTGTCACTCAATGTCTTGATAAGATAATCAAATCTGTTAATTCGATCAATACTATCTTAACAGATAATGGCAAAAATTTTATATCAAAAGAGTTCAACAAATTTCTTTCTTTACAAGGAATTAAACACACATATACTTCGCCTTATCATCCTCAGTGCAATGGCATTTGTGAGAAATTAAATGATACGATAATGACAAAACTGAGAATAGCTGTTCTAGAGAAACCTAGATGTAAATGGAGCACATTGTTACCGCAAGTTGTCAAAAATTATAATTCCACACCACATGACGCGACTGGTTTTTCACCGCTTTTCTTAATGTATGGAATCGGTAATGTACCCGAATTTGCCGACCAAACTCCAATTACAATTGAAGAAGCCAGGAAGAAAGCTAGCCTGCGGACAGAACAAATTAGAAGTAAGTGGAAGATTAAACACGATAGCCATCACCCCAAGTATGTCTTTAAAGAAGGAGACTTAGTCATAAGAAAAATTGCCTTCAACGACCCTCGTCTCATCAAGACATCACCAAAATATGAAGGACCCTTTGTCATTCAAAAAAAGATATCTGATGTAACCTACGATATCTCTCTGAAAGACCAAAAGCAAGCAAGACGCGTTCACATATCTCAACTTCGACCATTTATTACCCGAGAATAAATGCTTCAAGAAGGGGAATATGAGACGTTACAAAAAACAATTTTCAATTGTACATAATTTCCTTTAAAATGTTATTTTAATTTTTCATGTGTTTATTTTCATTTTTATTTTCCATTCATTAAAAGTCAATGATGTACATACTAAATTAGTAAAAACTCAATAAAAACGATATGTAAAAATATACATAAACAAATGGCTTGTAAAAGAAAGCAGCAATAAATGAGTTTAGGAAAAATGTCTATTTCATTAACAAACATTTCACTTTTAAAATAATAAACTTTAAAAATAAAGTTTTACTAAACTAAAATTAGCGTTTTAAAAATAAAAACGTGGCAATATTAATGTAGCACACTTACAGTAAAAGCAGTAAAATTTGTAACAATTAAATTTACTGGCAATGTGTTTCTTTTTTAATAATACAGTATAATCAAATATTATCTCTACAGACCTGACTGCAATGATAAAGTTTTTGAATGAGAGGGCTTGACTCATCAGTGGTGAACCCTCTCAGCGGTTTCGCCAAATTCCACTGAGAGGGTTATTTATAAGGATAATACAAACAACAAGAAAAAAGCTTTATTAAGACCTTTCAGTCTTATACAGATTCTCCAAGTACACAGAAATGTAGGGTACATACAGGAATAACAGTAATAGTACCAGTAATCAGCAATGTACAACAACAACAAGCTTTGTTAAGACATTTCAGTCTTATGCAGATTCTCCAAGCACACAGAGATGTAGGGTACATACAGGAATAACAGTAATAGTACCAGTAATCAGCAATGTACAACAAGAAGCTTTGTTAAGACATTTCAGTCTTATACAGATTCTCCAAGCACACAGAAATGTAGGGTACATACAGGAATAACAGTAATAGTACCAGTAATCAGCAATGTACAACAACAACAAGCTTTATTAAGACATTTTAGTCTTAAACAGATTCTCCAAATAGAAATGTAAGATACATACAGGAATAACAGTAATAGTACCAGTAATAAGCAATGTACAACATCAACAAGCTTTGTTAAGACATTTCAGTCTTATACATAATCTCCAAGCACAGAAATGTAAGATACATACAGGAATAACAGTAATAGTACCAGTAATAAGCAATGTACAACAACAACAAGCTTTATTAAGACATTTCAGTCTTATGCAGATTCTCCAAGCACACAGAGATGTAGGGTACATACAGGAATAACAGTAATAGTACCAGTAATCAGCAATGTACAACAAGAAGCTTTGTTAAGACATTTCAGTCTTATACAGATTCTCCAAGCACACAGAAACGTAAGATACATACAGGAATAACAGTAATAATACCAGTAATAAGCAATGTTATTATTGTTACAAAATCACTTTATTAGGTACCGCTCAACAAGAACAACCTAGTTTATGATAATTACAACAATGAATGTGAAGGTTATTCACATATTAAACAAAATGTTAACGTGGGATTCAATCCCGGTTCATGGCTGTCGGGAATCGAGGGTGTTACCCTACTCGTCCACCGACGTTTTCAATGTTATTATTATTTTTTTTAAACTAATCGCATTTAATGGTAATATGCAATTAGGAAATATGGTAATAGGAAAACTTAATTAAGACAACTCTAAGGATTATAAAGAAAACGCGCACCTGAAAATCTCTGTAGAAAAAAAAAGTCAAATTTTGTGATTTTTTTTTCACAGATTCAGGCATTGCTACATTCTATATAATGCAAATTTCATATCGAATTTTTTTTTTTCAAATAAAGATATCGAAATACACATGGGGAAATTAAATATTCCTTCCAAATATTTCCCCTCCTTTAAAAAAAAAATAATATTAACTTTATTTTCTTCAGTGAGAGAGGATATAAAATTTCATTTTTTGACCATAGACGGCTAATCCAAGATAGAAGTAATTCTAGACCAAAAGATTTTCCCCTCATCAGGATTTCATAATTAGGGTTGCAGCCGGTTTCCACTTGGAAGGAAGTTAAATCGTATTTTATGCTTATTTCCTTCTTAGATTCTGTATCACGTGACTTCCGGTTTGAGGGTACATCGTCTGCCCAAAATTAGAAAATTTTTTTTTTTTTTTTTTAACTTTTTTTTTTCAGAATTCAATTACAGAATGGGCCCCCCATTTTCGCTCTCTATCTCTCATCGTTACTATTTTTAATATGGATTTTTTTTTTAAAGTTGATTTTTTTTATGATGAGAATAAAATTTGTTTATATTAAGTCAAATTTTGAAAAATGATTATATATTAGAGATGTATTAAAATTGAAGGATTTAAATATTTTATGCGATATAAGTATTATTTACTGATAAAATAGGTTAAACAATTAAAAATATTTCCAGAGATGAATTTCCTTTTATTTTAAAACCATCTCAAGCTTTCGAGGTATCTCTGTTCTTCTACAGAAGAACTTATACAAGGAATAAAACGCCGCCTGATGCCAAAAAAAGAAAGAAACTCATCAACGTAAACTTTTTAATTGTTTAATCAATATTCAAGAGATTTAAAACAATTAATGATAATATAGGTACAAAATTAAGACTAGATACACCTTTATTTTAGGCAATTGAAACTTAAAAAATTGTAATTTTTATAAATAAATAAACATTCTTTTCTCTCTTAAAATGATGTATATGTAAAACGACATTTGAAAATTATCCCGCATGTGTTTCTTTTCAACGAAAAATCAAAATTTATTTTAAGGAGAAATAACGATTATTTCTAATCTTAGGGATGAAGTATGAAAGGATGAATTAACCACTGAAATGAACACTGTGGGTTCGATTCTCATCCCTGGACACTTTTATTTTTCCGTTTATCATTACTCTTCACAATTCATCCTTTCATACTTCATCCAAAAGGTTAGAAATAATCGTTATTTCTCCTTAAAATAAATTTTGATTTTTCGTTGAAAAGAAACACTTGCGGGATAATTTTCGAATGTCGTTTTACAATGATGTATATATTGTTTATTACTATTTTTTTAATATTATAATGTACATAATATGATGAATAAAAAGGCTTTTAAATATATAACGAATGAAAACATTAAGACGCGAAAGTTTCTTTTCACAAATAAATCAAACTTCTACTGTCCTTACTGCGATGAAAAAATATTGGAAGGGCTTGGCTCATTAAATGTAATTCTACTGTCCTAAAAGCTTATGTCCATAGTTTGCTTAAATACCATTTCTAAGATTCCAACCTTCAGTGTAGCATATATAAGCAGAATGATCCAATACAGTATTAGAACTCTAAAGAAGCGGTCTGGTAGATTAAATTGGCGAAACCTCCAATATCTTTCGGGTATACCCTTCTTCATCTAACTAATGATGTAGAACTTCGTGCTAGAGAACCAAGTACAACGAAACACGTGCAACAAAAGTCCCAACATCTGCAACAGCTGGACTAGATGGGTCCACTGATATCTCTAGTGTAAGTCCATAATGCGATTACGTTATTCAGACATATGTGTTCCCCCTCTGTGGGGTGGATGGAGTACACTTGGGCAGGATTAACTTCTCCCTTCTTTGTTACGTCACAATATTTATTTACATATTTACATAATAAAAAAAAGCTGCATATAGGTTCTATAGTTATATATATATATATGTTTTGTGTTTTTATAACAGTTCCATCTCGTGTTTATAAATGGCGGGTTCTTTCCTTATATACATATTTACATAATGAAAAAGTTGCATATAGGTTCTATAGTTGTGTATATATGTTTTGTGACTAACAGTTTCATCTCGTGTTTATAAATAGCGCGTTCTTTCCTTATTTACATATCTACATAATAAAAAAAAGTTGCATATAGGTTCTATAGTTGTGTATATATGTTTTGTGACTAACAGTTTCATCTCGTGTTTATAAATAGCGCGTTCTTTCCTTATTTACATATCTACATAATAAAAAAAAGTTGCATATAGGTTCTATAGTTGTGTATATATGTTTTGTGTCTAACAGTTTAATCTCGTGCTTATTAATGGCGCGCTGTTTTCTTATTTACATAATGAAAAATTTGCATATAGGTTCTATAGTTGTGTATATACGAGTATGTTTTGTGTCTAACAGTTTAATCTCGTGTTTATAAATGGCACGTTCTTTCCTTATTTACATAATAAAAAAGTTGCATATAGGTTCTATAGTTGTATACATATGTTTTGTGTCTAACAGTTTAATCTCGTGTTTATAAATGGCACGTTCTTTCCTTATTTACATAATAAAAAAGTTGCATATAGGTTCTATAGTTGTTTATATATGTTTTGTGTCTAACAGTTTAATCTCGTGTTTATAAATGGCACGTTCTTTCCTTATTTACATAATAAAAAAAGTTGCATATAGGTTCTATAGTTGTATACATATGTTTTGCGTCTAACAGTTTAATCTCGTGTTTATAAATGGCCCGTTCTTTCCTTATTTACATAATAAAAAAGTTGCATATAGGTTCTATAGTTGTTTATATATGTTTTGTGTCTAACAGTTTAATCTCGTGTTTATAAATGGCACGTTCTTTCCTTATTTACATAATAAAAAAGTTGCATATAGGTTCTATAGTTGTATACATATGTTTTGCGTCTAACAGTTTAATCTCGTGTTTATAAATGGCCCGTTCTTTCCTTATTTACATAATAAAAAAGTTGCATATAGGTTCTATAGTTGTATACATATGTTTTGTGTCTAACAGTTTAATCTCGTGTTTATAAATGGCACGTTCTTTCCTTATTTACATAATAAAAAAAGTTGCATATAGGTTCTATAGTTGTATACATATGTTTTGTGTCTAACAGTTTAATCTCGTGTTTATAAATGGCACGTTCTTTCCTTATTTACATAATAAAAAAAGTTGCATATAGGTTCTATAGTTGTATACATATGTTTTGCGTCTAACAGTTTAATCTCGTGTTTATAAATGGCCCGTTCTTTCCTTATTTACATAATAAAAAAGTTGCATATAGGTTCTATAGTTGTTTATATATGTTTTGTGTCTAACAGTTTAATCTCGTGTTTATAAATGGCACGTTCTTTCCTTATTTACATAATAAAAAAGTTGCATATAGGTTCTATAGTTGTATACATATGTTTTGCGTCTAACAGTTTAATCTCGTGTTTATAAATGGCCCGTTCTTTCCTTATTTACATAATAAAAAAGTTGCATATAGGTTCTATAGTTGTATACATATGTTTTGTGTCTAACAGTTTAATCTCGTGTTTATAAATGGCACGTTCTTTCCTTATTTACATAATAAAAAAAGTTGCATATAGGTTCTATAGTTGTATACATATGTTTTGTGTCTAACAGTTTAATCTCGTGTTTATAAATGGCACGTTCTTTCCTTATTTACATAATAAAAAAAGTTGCATATAGGTTCTATAGTTGTATACATATGTTTTGTGTCTAACAGTTTAATCTCGTGTTTATAAATGGCACGTTCTTTCCTTATTTACATAAGGTAACAAGGCGCCATATATAAATACGAGATGGAACTGTTAAAAACAAAACATATATGCAACTATTGAACCTATATGCAACTTTTTAAAGAGTGAAACATATTGGAAAATACATTCACATTTTATCTTTGATAAATTATATACACTCATAGGAAAGTCTTTGATGCGTCGGTTGTCTGATTTTTTGTAGGAGACAGAGGCTGTTCACACTTGGTTATCTCGTATGCCTTCAATAAAGGTCATTGTAATATCTTTCAGAGTTATTGTCTGAATCCCGATATACATGCTGAAAGGTACAACTTCCTTAAGTTTTGTCCATGAGTGTATCTTTCAGAGTTATTGTCTTAATCCCGATATACATGCTAAAAGGTACAACTTCCTTAAGTTTTGTCCATGAGTGTATCTTTCAGAGTTATTGTCTTAATCCCGATATACATGCTAAAAGGTACAACTTCCTTAAGTTTTGTCCATGAGTGTATCTTTCAGAGTTATTGTCTGAATCCCGATATACATGCTAAAAGGTACAACTTCCTTAAGTTTTGTCCATGAGTGTATCTTTCAGAGTTATTGTCTGAATCCCGATATACATGCTAAAAGGTACAACTTCCTTAAGTTTTGTCCATGAGTGTATCTTTCAGAGTTATTGTCTGAATACCGATATACATGCTAAAAGGTACAACTTCCTTAAGTTTTGTCCATGAGTGTATCTTTCAGAGTTATTGTCTGAATACCGATATACATTCTAAAAGGTACAACTTCCTTAAGTTTTGTCCATGAGTGTATCTTTCAGAGTTATTGTCTGAATACCGATATACATTCTAAAAGGTACAATTTCCTTAAGTTTTGTCCATGAGTGTATCTTTCAGAGTTATTGTCTGAATACCGATATACATTCTAAAAGGTACAATTTCCTTAAGTTTTGTCCATGAGTGTATCTTTCAGAGTTATTGTCTGAATCCCGATATGAAACTTCCTTCAGTTCTTTTCCAGTAAGTAAATTTATATTATATTATAAATTGATATTTTAAACATTAAATGATCATTATGAACGCGTTAATTAGGTTTAAATGAATATATATTACACAATATTCAATACAAATTTTAAAAGAATGATGTTTCTTCATGAAATTTTTTCAAGTCTTAATATTACGAGCTAAAAAAATCGCTTTTTTCAACGTTATATTGAATCTTTATATAATTCTTGATTCAAAAATGTAAATCATATATTCATATATATTTTTGAATATATACTTCGCATATTTATGAAAACGATTAATAAACAATAATATTAGAAAAAAAAACATATATTAAGGGGGAGAGAAGAAGCTGTCCCCAAAAGTTCTGTTGATTGACGCCATTTAGAAGTTGCTAGGCCTAGATTTGAAAATATCGTCTGCTCAGGAAATGTCCTATAAATTAAGCGGCAATAGACCAATCGAAAAGTTTGCGCATGCCCACAGGAAACTAAAGACAAAAACATAGGGTGGAGAAGTACAAAAAAAAAAAACAGTCTGGGTCTTTAGATAGAAAGAGGAATAAAAAAAAAAAAATTGCCGTATCAGACGAAAAGCTGCTGGTACCGTTCCCATCTTAGCACTTCTTTTCGTCTGCTAATTATTTTCTTTTTTTATTCTAGACCAGCCGATTTTTTAGTTGGCTCCAAAATGGTATCAGATATCGGCAAGGGTTCCTTCTTTTTGTCTGGAGTTAGGCGCTCGGGTAGTAATTTTTTTTTTACTTAGAAGTTCTTTTTTTATTGGGAATAAATAGTTTTGAAATAAATATATAGATACTTTCTCCGTGTCAATTTGTGGAAGTTCCCCATGACACTTAATTTTTAAACCTTCAATATATATATAACTTTATTTTATAGATAGAATCAGAGATAAATAACTTTATTAGATGCCACCGGTCAAAAAGAGCAACCTAGATCATCATATTTACTGTGGGAGATGTACAGGGTTTGTTCATTTACAATTATAATTTATCAAAATACTAAACTATTATAGACACGTGTGATTCTTTTGAAAATAAAATAATTTCTAATGCCCTTACTGCAATGGAAAAATTAATGGGAGGGCCTGGCTCATCAGTGGTGAACCCTCCCAACGGTTTCGCCAGTTTAATTACCACTGTTATATTGCATTTTTTGGAAATTCCTTTTATAGTGATACTGATGCTTGACTCTTTGAATGGGTATTTTAGATGCTGTCCTCAAAGCTTATGTCCATAGTTCATTTAAAATACCCATTCAAAGAGTCTAGCATCAGTATCACTATAAAAGGAATTTCTAAAAATGCAATATAACAGCGGTATGGTAGATTAAACTGGCGAAACCGCTGGGAGGGTTCACCACTGATGAGCCAGGCCCTCCAATTAATTTTTCCATTGCAGTAAGGGCAGTAGAAATTGTTTTATTTTGAAAAGAATCATACGCGTCTATAATAGTTTCGTATTTTGATAACAGATGGCGCGCTAATGCATCTTAATTATAATTTATATTGATGTCGTTGGGTCCTCAGGTCCTTGAGACATATTGTTCTTGAGAAGATTTTGTGTGGCTTGTTTGATATTCAAGGTGGGTTTCTTTTTCCTTTTTTTCCCCACTTTTCATCATTCTGGTGAGAAAAATTCAGAAACAAAATCTATTTCAAATATAATTTTATATTAATAAAAAGGCATTTCCTGATCGTGAAAAGAAAAGGTTGCTGATGGCATGCGCCATCTATCGGAATAAATATCAATTATTCGTTGATTTTTTTATATATTGTCGCGAGGAGAGTTAAGTGCAGACGAACTCTATTCTCGGCAACAACGTTCTAAAATTGTGGCTACACACATTTATATAGCAATGACACAATTCAAGCCATACTTTATGTAAATATAATACAATCTGAACTTGAAATTATTAGGAGTACAAATAAGTTTTGAGGGATTTTTTTATAAATTCGAAGCTTTATTCAGAGAAATCAGTACAATATATTTCATTCAAAGTATTGTCCATCTTTAGCTACAACTTTTTCCCATCTTTCAGGCAGCATACGGATTCCGTGTCGAAAAAATTCCTCGTCTTTTGAGGAGATCCAAACATTGACCCAATTTTTCGCCTCTTCGTAAGAAGTGAAATGCTGCTCGGCCAGGCCATGTGTCATCGAACGGAACATGTGGTAGTCAGAAGGAGCAATGTCTGGTGAATACAGCGGGTGGGGTAGGACATCCCATTGAAGCGCCTCCAAAGTCTCCTTGACAACTTTTGCAACATGTGGCCGAGCGTTGTCGTGCTGATAGATCACCTTGTCATGTCTTTTGGCATATAGTGGGCGTTTAATCTTCAATGCTCGGCTTAATCGCATCAATTGTTGTTGGTAACGTTCTCCAGTGATGGTTTCGTTAGGCTGAAGTAGCTCATAGTAGATCACTCCGAGCTGATCCCACCAGATGCACAGCATTAGCTTCTTGCCATGAATATTCGGTTTGGCCGTTGAAGTTGATGCATGACCGGGCTTAACCGACGATTTTCTGCGCTTTGGGTTGTCGTAGTGAATCCACTTTTCGTCTCCCGTCACGATTCGATGCAAAAAACCCTTCCGATTTTGTCTTTTGAGCAGTAGTTCGCACGTGCAAATACGGCGCTCGATGTTTCCTGGCTTGAGTTCATATGGAACCCAATTTCCTTGCTTTTGCACCATACCCATGACCTTGAGACGGTTCGAAATCGCTTGTTGAGTCACTCCCAAGGTTTCAGCGAGCTCCTCTTGAGTTTGGCTTGAATCTTCGTCTAATAAAGCCTCCAACTCAGCGTCTTCGAACTTTATTGGCCTCCCTCCGCGTTCTTTGTCTCTGGTGTCAAAATCGCCACTTTTGAAACGCCGAAACCAGTACTCACATGATTCTATTGATAGAGCATGTTTACCATATGCCTCACACAGCAATCGATGTCCATCAGTTGCACTTTTCTTCAAATTAAAACAAAAAAGCAGCGCTTCCCGCAAATTGTGTTTTGTTGTCAAAAAGGTTGACATGGTTAGAGCACCAAAAAAAAAGTTCCTTACACTTGAGTGAAAAGACTTCTTCTGATTTTTTTGGGGAAATGACGAAGCCTTAACATGAAACCTTACAATGTCCGATGCTATTTATATAATATTTGTTGTGGCTTCTTTTGCAAATCCCTCAAAACTTATTTGTACTCCCAATATGTAAATAACAAATATACCATGCTACAATATATACATATATAGATGGCGTCTAGTTTTGACGTCTATTTTGACGGGAGAGAAGCCCTATGCTTTTTATAGATCAATTTCCTCCCGGCAAAATTTCCATAGATAGTAGAACCTTAATGAGAGGACACTCACGCTAGAGGACACCTCTCTACAAAGGACAGTTTTCATTTGTAAAAATACCATTTTTACTATTTAGCAACTCTCCGGTAAGAGGACAACTCTCTCTAAAGAACACTTTGAATCTGTAATTAGGTGTTGTCCTTTAACAGAGAGGTAGTTATACTGTATGTTTATAAGTATAAATTAACACAAAGCAATAACGCGCCATCTATACATATAAAATGAAAGGATTTAAAAGCACGAATGTTTCTTTTATACATAATACAAACTTCTACTGTCCTTACTGCGATGAAAAATATATTGGGAGGGCTTGGCTCATCAGTGGTGAACTCTTCCAGCGGTTTCGCCAATTTAATCCACCAGACCGCTTCTAAGAGCTCTAATACTGTATTGGACAATTCTGCTTATATACGCAGCACCGAAGGATGGAATCTCAGAAATGGTTTTCAAGAAATCTATGGACATAAGCTTATAGGACAGTAGAATTACATTCAAATATTTGAATCGAGCAATGCTCTTCCGCAAACAATAAAGACAAGGTCAGTTATGGCTCACTGATGAGCCAAGCCCTCTCAATATATTTTTCATCGCAGTAAGGGCAGTAGAAGTTTGTATTATGTATAAAATAAACATTCGTGCTTTTAAATCCTTTCATTTTATAAGAATAACTGTACGTGAAAAATACAACTTGTTACCATTTTAATCAATTCCCTTTCAGATTATTGAGAGCAGATTTAAGTACACCAGATACGTATATAGAGGGGGGTGGGAAAGATAATGAAAGAGAAGAAAGGGAGATGACTAGAGTGTAAAAAAAGAAGCAGAAGACAAGGTCCAATACAAGACACGTGCGGTAACAGGAGAGTGTGAGACAACGTCAAATATTTGACGTTACGTTTAAAGTGTAAAACAAGCGCCACGCGACCCGGCGTGACGTTTGTTAGGGGCCATTGTTGGGATGTCAGAGAGGGGGGAGGGAGGGAGGATTAACTTACGTACTGGAATTAGAAGCTATTCTCTGGTCAGTCAGTCAGCCTGGGATAACGGAAACTGGGTGTCAGGATCGGGTCAACGGTCATGTTATCAACTGTATCACAGATGGACCGTAGTTAGACTGTCATTTGTCCTTGCTTAAAACATAATATGTACAGTTATTGGTAATCTAACATTTTTCCGTGACTTAACCCTAATATGTACAGTTATTGGTAATCTAACATTTTTCCGTGACTTAACCCTAAATTGTCTTTGCCTAAACCCTAATATGTACAGCTCATTGTCTTTTCCTGAACCATGTAAATGTCTTCATTAATTATATGAACTCTAATATGTACAGTTATTTGTAATCTAACATTTTTCCCTGCCTAAATCATAATATGTACAGCAATTGGGGTAATCTAACATTTGTCTGTGCCCAAATCCTAAATTGTCCATGCCTGAACCCTAATATGTACAACTAGTTGTCCTTTCCTGAACCCTAATATGTACAGCTATTGGTAATCTAACATTTGTCCATAAATAAATCCTAATATGTACAGCAATTGAGGTAATCAAACATTTGTCTGTGCCCAAATCCTAAATTGCCCCTGCCTAAACACTAATATGTACAGCCATTTGTCCTTTCCTGAACCATTATATGCACAGCTATTGGTAATCTAACATTTGTCCGCGCTTAAACCCTAATATGTACAATTATTGGCAATCTAACATTATTCCCTGCCTTAACACTAATATGTACAGCCATTTGTCCTTTCCTGAACCATTATACGTACAGCTATTGGTAATCTAACATTTGTTCACGCCTAAACCCTAATATGTACAATTATTTGTCCTTTCCTGACCATAATATGTACAATTATTGGCAATCTAACATTATTCCCTGCCTAAACACTAATATGTAAAGTTATTCGTCTTTTCCTGAACCATAATATGTACAGATAGGGATATTCTAACAATTGTCCGCGCCCCCTAAACCCTAAATTGTCCTTGCCTAAACCCTAATATGTACAGCCATTTGTCCTTTCCTGAACCATTATATGTACAGTTATTGGTAATCTAACATTTGTCCTCCCCTGAACCATAATGTATACAGCTATTGGAATCTAAGCAACTAAGATGTGTTTATACAATATCACAGACTTTAGTAGCCTATGCAGTCTACCAAGTATAGGTGACTAAACCACAAGATGTACAGACCTTAGGTAGCCTACCATTCCGTGATCCATATACCATAAGATATACAAACCTTAGTATCCTAAGAACAGCTTCTAACAGGTATTAGCTTATATAACAAAATTTATTTTTTATTATCTTTAGTACACATGGGACAGGTCATGATAATCATGGTGGGTAGTAATTAGAGACTGCTTTTACTGTAAGTATACCACATGTCTACACATGTGAAAAGCAGTTTGACTTTTGCACTTACAAATATGCCAGAGCACCGTTTGGTTACTTACACTCGCTGTTGTGGGTGAACTTTTCTAAGAACCGGAGGCCATTGGAGCATTTTATTTATTTATTTTTCTAATTATAAAAAGTGTCCAATGCGGGATTCGATCCCCGGTTGTAGCAGTCATGTACCAACGGTTTAGACCATCATTATACCGAACCTCCTACAAAATTTAAAACAAAGAATAATAAAAAACACAATTTTTATTAGAAAAATATCATATTTCAGATTCAAATTACATTTAAGAATTTACTACCAAAGTTATTTTGAGAGAAAACTAATCATAAAACAGAATTATAAATTCATTTCGTTTTCCCAAAGGACTAATCAACAAGACAAATTTCATCTTGGAATCTCTACAGGTACAAAAAAAGTTAAAAACGATTCCAAACCCAACAGATCTCTACGGTAAAATTAGAAAAAAAGTTTCCACTGATGGAAAGTCCTCTCATTCCGTTCACCATGTTGAGAAACCCCTAAATCTCCTTAAATCCAGAAAGATGTAAAAGTAAATTAAACTCAGAATCCAATCTACCCTCCATCATATTTAATAAGAATGATAAAAAAATACCCATATCCCTGTAAATTAATTGGAGACCAATAATTTACCCATCTCTAATTAGAAATGACGACAAAATTTTAGAGAGAGAGAGAGAACACAGAACAAAAAAAAAAAAAGGAAATTTTTGCAACCCCACAAATTGTACCAATTAATATTAAAATGTTAACTGTAATTAGAAATAGGAGTATCTGGGGTAAATTAGCCATAACAAAACCTCAATCAAAGCCACTAATAATCCCCTTTTGTTGAATAAGTAACTAAACTGAAAGATTTAGTAGAAACAATCCCTTTTTATACAAAAAAACTTTTTAGATATTTTCTAATTAGTTAACTCTAGATCTATTAAAGTGTGTTTCTATACATGTACATGAAGTAAATTTAATATAATCTTCAATTTATTGTAATATAACAACTTAATATTTCGGATATTGCTCGAGTAAATAGAATCTATATACACTCGTGGACAAAACTTAAGGAAGTTGTACCTTTTAGCATGTATATCGGGATTCAGACAATAACTCTGAAAGATACACTCATGGACAAAACTTAAGGAAGTTGTACCTTTTAGCATGTATATCGGGATTCATACAATAACTCTGAAAGATACACTCATGGACAAAACTTAAGGAAGTTGTACCTTTTAGCATGTATATCGGGATTCAGATAATAACTCTGAAAGATACACTCATGGACAAAACTTAAGGAAGTTGTACCTTTTAGCATGTATATCGGGATTCAGATAATAACTCTGAAAGATACACTCATAGACAAAACTTAAGGAAGTTGTACCTTTTAGAATGTATATCGGGATTCAGACAATAACTCTGAAAGATACACTCATGGACAAAACTTAAGGAAGTTGTACCTTTTAACATGTATATCGGGATTCAGACAATAACTCTGAAAGATACAATCATAGACAAAACTTAAGGAAGTTGTACCTTTTAGCATGTATATCTGGATTAAGGAAGTTGTACCTTTTAGCATGTATATCTGGATTCAGACAATAACTCTGAAAGATATTACAGTGACCTTTATTGAAGACACACAAGTGTGAACAGCCTTTGTTTTCTTAAAAAATATATTTAATAATAGACGACCGGCGATATCATATACTTTCAACTTCCTTTAGTTTTGTCTATAAGTGTAACCTTAATAAGGCTTAGAACTGGCTATCCTTCTAGACCCGTTCGTAGAACGGGCTAGAGTTAGAGTGCTTTAAATTTACAGTGATGAACAAAACATAAGGAAATGGAATGTCTTCGAGATCGCCGTTGGTCTTTTTTTTTTTTTTTTTTTTAAGGAGACGGAGGCAATTTAGTACACACCTGGTTATCTCGTGTGTCTTCAATAAAGGTCACTGTAATATCTTTCAGAGTTACTGTATGAATCCCGATATACATGCTAAAACGGTTCAACTTCCTTAAGTTTTGTCTATGAATGTTGGCTTTATTGAAGTAAAACTTTAATAAGGGGGACTTAAAACGGGCTGTCGTTCTGCACCCGTTCGTTGAACGAGTTAATGTTCTAGCAATATCCTGATAGTGCTGTTGTTGTGTCCAATGAAGAGCCTCAGATATCTCCGTACATCTCTATCACAGCAATGTTCTCTATCTTGGGTGTGTATACTGTATTGTTGTTGTTGTTGTGTCCAATGAAGAGCCTCAGATATCTCCGTACATCTCTATCACAGCAATGTTCTCTATCTTGGGTGTGTATACTGTATTGTTGTTGTGTCCAATGAAGAGCCTCAGATATCTCTATCACAGCAATGTTCTCTATCTTGGGTGTGTATACTGTATTGTTGTTGTTGTTGTGTCCAATCAAGATCCTCAGATGTCTCCGTACATCTCTATCACAGCAATGTTCTCTATCTTGGGTGTGTATACTGTATTGTTGTTGTTGTTGTTGTTGTGTCCAATCAAGATCCTCAGATGTCTCCGTACATCTCTATCACAGCAATGTTCTCTATCTTGGGTGTGTATACTGTATTGTTGTTGTTGTTGTTGTTGTGTCCAATCAAGATCCTCAGATGTCTCCGTACATCTCTATCACAGCAATGTTCTCTATCTTGGGTGTGTATACTGTATAGTTGTTGTCGTGTCCAATGAAGAGCCTCAGATGTCTCCGTACATCTCTATCACAGCAATGTTCTCTATCTTGGGTGTGTATACTGTATTGTTGTTGTCGTGTCCAATAAAGAGCCTCTATCACAGCAGCAGCAATGTCCACTATCTTGGGTGTGTAAAGCTGCTGTTCTGGGTCTATGTCAATTTTCTGCAAGGCTGCGGCCATTGCTGGACATGAGAATATGTGAGTAGGTGTTAGTTCCACACCAGGACAGTTGTTACATGTCCCATAGGTTCTTGTGCCATCGGGATATATTGTAATTCCTTTATAGTGTTTTGTTCTAAGTCTTGTTATATAACTATATCATTATTTATTTATTTATTTATTTAACAGTTGGGAGAGACACGCCATATCCACAATTTGGATAATTGCGTGTATATTTTAAATTATATACAATTAATACAATTGAACATTGGAAATCATTAAAATTAAACGTTCAATGTCAAATTTTACATATAGCAATTATAAGTGGTAGCTTGAAATATGTACAGTCAACGCTTTCGCCTCAAAATATACATCCTGCAGAATCTATTAAACTTGATGTACTGTTCTTTATTGCAAGCAGCTTGTTTTGTATTAGTCAGGTAAAGTTGGTTTTCTTCCCTTAGATCAGAAGTTAATGGACAGTCTATCAGAAGATGTTCATGGGTTTGTTGTTCGTTTCCACAAGTGCATGCAGGTGAACCAATTTTGCCAATTCTAAACAAATATGTGTTGAAGTCACCATGTCCAGTAAAAAATTGAACGTTATAGAAGTTGGGTTTTTATATTATATTATAATAGTTAAAGGAGTTATAGTTAGTATAAAGAGTGTTTATAGTACTTTCTTAAACAAAGTTAGTGTGTATACTTATTGTGAAAACTACATTATCATCTAAAAGTTAAACTTTACCCAAACTTCCTCTTTCTTCCCTTAATAAAAATTAATCAACTAAGTTTTACCAGATTAAAACTTTCTTTTGTATATCTTCTTTTTTTAATGAAATAAAAAATAGTAACGAAGTATATATAGTAAACACTAAACCATTTTCCCTATCAATTTCTTTTATAATGAATAAAAAAGTAATTAATTCAAGAATTTTTTTTATATATTCTTCTTTTACGAAAATTAACTTCACACACAAAAAAAAAAAAAAAAATCGGGAATTTTTTTTTTTTCCTTTTTTTTTTTTTCGTTTTCTTCCATTTTGTCCTTCTCATCCCGATATGACATCGTCTGTCCCGTAATTGGTTTCTTCTATTAGAAACCTTAAGCCTAATCTCATTATTCCTCTAATTAAAAAAAAAAAAAGTTTTTTTTTTTCTTCTAAACATTTAATTTTTTATTCTGAATTAGTTTTGGATTATGCAGCTATACATTGAGATGTATGAAGAGAAAGTTTGAATTAAACATTTGCACTCTCTACTCTTCAACAAATTGGAAATTTCTAGAAGATAAAAAAAAAATTTGGAAGGAAAAGATTAAAATAGGGTTATTATAATGAGAAATTTTTGCTCTCCGAATTTTTTTGTCAGTGTTCACAATTAGGAATAAACGTTTATAGAAAATGATTATTAATACGCTTTTGAAAAAAAAAAAATTGTGTTATTATCAATTTGTTAGAAAGATGTGTGTTTTAAGCATTTTGGGCTTTTTTTTTTTTCATTTAAAAAGAAATAAATGCTCGAATGGCTTCCGGTTCTTACAAAAGTCCAACTCCAACAGCGAGTGCAAGTAACCAAACGGGGCTCTAGCACATTTGTTAGGTGCAAAAGTCGAACTGCTTTTCACATGTTTAGACATGTGGTGCTACTTACAGTAAAAGCAGTCGTTAAATTCTACCCACCGAAAACATTAATTCATCGAATACTCAAGGACATAACTCTATGTGAGTGACAATTCTTTCATAATAAACAAACACAAAATAAGTTTAGCTTTCGGAGGGGGTCTCCTTTATCTGAAGCTAGGAAAGATATCATGACACTGGGTAGTTAATATGTTGGGAAAATATATACATTCATGGACAAAACTTGAGAAAATGGGAAATATTTGATGTCGTTGATCGTCTTATTATTTTAAAGAGACAGAAGATGTTCACACTTGTTTATCTTGTGTGTCTTCAATAAAGGTCATTGTAATATCTTTCAGAGTTATTGTCTGAATCCCGATATACATGCTAAAAGGTACAACTTCCTTAAGTTTTGTCCATGAGTGTATCTTTCAGAGTTATTGTCTAAATCCCGATATACATGCTAAAAGGTACAACTTCCTTAAGTTTTGTCCATGAGTGTATCTTTCAGAGTTATTGTCTAAATCCCGATATACATGCTAAAAGGTACAACTTCCTTAAGTTTTGTCCATGAGTGTATCTTTCAGAGTTATTTTCTGAATCCCGATATACATGCTAAAAGGTACAACCTCCTTAAGTTCTATCCATGAGTGTATCTTTCAGAGTTATTTTCTGAATCCCGATATACATGCTAAAAGTTACAACTTCCTTAAGTTTTGTCCATGAGTGTATCTTTCAGAGTTATTGTCTGAATCCCGATATACATGCTAAAAGGTACAACTTCCTTAAGTTTTGTCCATGAGTGTATCTTTCAGAGTTATTGTCTGAATCCCGATATATATGCTAGAAGGTACAACTTCCTTAAGTTCTGTCCATGAGTGTATCTTTCAGAGTTATTGTCTGAATCCCGATATATATGCTAAAAGGTATAACTTCCTTAAGTTCTGTCCATGAGTGTATCTTTCAGAGTTATTGTCTGAATCCCGATATACATGCTAAAAGGTACAACTTCTTTAAGTTTTGTCCATAAGTGTATCTTCCAGAGTTATTGTCTCAATCCCAATATACATGCTAAAAGGTACAACTTCCTTAAGTTTGTCCATGAGTGTATCTCTGAGAGTTATTGTCTGAATCCCGATATACATGCTAAAAGGTACAACTTCCTTAAGTTTTGACTATGAGTGTATCTTTCAGAGTTATTATCTGAATCCCGATATACATGCTAAAAGGTACAACTTCCTTAAGTTTTGTCTATGAGTGTATCTTTCAGAGTTATTGTCTCAATCCCGATATACATGCTAAAAGGTACAACTTCCTTAAGTTTTGTCTATGAGTGTATCTTTCAGAGTTATTGTCTGAATCCCGATATACATGCTAAAAGGTACAACTTCCTTAAGTTTTGTCCATGAGTGTATCTTTCAGAGTTATTGTCTGAATCCCGATATACATGCTAAAAGGTACAACTTCCTTAAGTTTTGTCTATGAGTGTATCTTTCAGAGTTATTGTCTGAATCCCGATATACGTGCTAAAAGGTACAACTTCCTTAAGTTTTGTCCATGAGTGTATCTTTCCGAGTTATTGTCTGAATCCCGATATACATACTAAAAGGTACAACTTCCTTAAGTTCTATATCCATGAGTTTATATACCTAAATACATAGATTTAAGAATAGTTAGTTGTTTGGTAAGGCGTTTCATACTATTTATTATTGAAGTAATACAAACTTTCACAAAATTTACTTTTCTATATACTGGAACACATAAGAGAAATAGTACAATAAAATTAAGTTCCATTTTTATAAATAAATAAATAAAAGAAATCAAGTATTAGCGTGTTGCACGCATGGATATGCATAAGACTATATATAACAGCTATATATTAAAATAGATAATAATATAGTGCGTGATATGCAATTATATATAAATCTTTTTTTTTTAAATTCCGTGAATAAAAATATATTTCCTTTTTTTAACATTTAAATTAAACGTTAAGTTAATGGGATATAACTATATTCTATGAGACATAATGAAAACAAAATGATAGGTTATCAGGAATATTTAATTAAGGTTAAGATATATGTAAATATATTTTTTTTTTGAAAATAGAGCAATCCATAAATAAATCTTTAATTAATAAGGCATATATATGATATTTTGAACCAATATATGCCTTTATAATCAATGTAAATAAATATAAAATATGCAAACTTGGCGTTAAATACCCATTTATTGATATCTCAGGAAGCCTCTGAGAACAAATATTTGGCCGTAGAGATACAGTATGCACCACGCTGTCGAGGGCCAACAGCCCGAAACGCGTATGGGGTTGAATTTTCTTTATTCATCAAGAATGTGGGTTGGATAAATATCTTTGGAACAAGTTATATCAACGTTTAGTTGATTTTTATTCCACTAGATGGCGTATACTGCCATCTAAAATGTTAATGTAAGCGGTCAGTATATGTCATTTTTGTTTAAAATACTTGACCATTTTTCTATTTTTATCTTGATTTCACACACACACGTTCACATGAACTTTTAGATTGTAGAGTGCCATCTAGTGGAACAGAAATAAACTAAACGTTGATTTAACCTGTTCCCTGATATTTGGTCAACCCATTTTCTTTGATAAATCACAAGACGTAAAACGTAATTGAATATTTAAAATAATATTTAATAAAACGTTTTATCAAATTGTAATATATATATATATATATATATATGTTGAAATGGAATTAATACATTTAATATATGTAAATATTTTATAAGATATATGTATATAAATATATATATGTCAAATTAATTCCTAATAAAATATTGTAATTGATTTTTTTTTTCGATTCGCTTTTATAGGGTAAAAAGTATTTCATATATATTTTTTTTCTAAAATAAAAAAAATCCTATTATTTTATATTAAACAACAAAAATATTTAGATAAACAAAAATATATATTAAAGAATAGTAAAATATAATAATAATGATAATAATAAGCAAATGAAATATTCAAAAACTTCAATAAAAATTAATAAACAGACGAAAATTTTAATTTCGCGCCCTAGTGGTGGTGGCAGAAGATAGAAACGCCCGCGGGGCGTCTGCCCCATTTTACGCCTTCATTATTGTTTACAAATTGTCCCCTCCCCCCGTTATGCAAGAGAAAAATTGGAAAAACACCGTTGTCATGGTAACAGCCAAAATGTGATTTGCATATGAGGTTCTCCTTGTTTGGTGTCCACGGATTTTTAATGGGAAAAGCAGACGAGCTCGAGGTTGGCAAGCAACAAGCGCCAACTCGATTAAGACCCCCCCCCCCCCCTTCCATCTTCTGCTGAGAAAAAAAAATGATTGGCTAGGTTCTCTCACCTCACAAAGAGCCCCCTTCAACCCCTTCAGTTGATTCAGTGGATGCACATAAGGTTACACTCGTTGGGCGCCATTGTGATTGGGAGAGGGGAGTGAAGGCATTAAATCGCAGACGAATAAGCAGGTTTTTAAGGCCAAACGACAAACTAATTCCAATGTTTGCCTTGCTCATCCATTGGTGCCCCCTTCTCTCGACCTGGGATTGTGTATGCAAATTGGTTCTTCACGAGATAATAGCGATAGAAGTGTAGTAAATATGTAAAATGAATGTTTTTTTTTATTTGACTCTTTTATCTTAGATGATGATAAAAAAGAAATGTGAATTAGATGGTCAAGTTATTTTATGAACATATGAAAGTGAGGGGAGAGTTGTTTTCACTTTATTTTTAGGTTTAGTCAACTTGTTCATAATCGAATTACTTATGGTCAAATATAATTTTTCCTTAAATTCATTGATATAAATCGATATCATTGAAAATTACAGTAATCCCTCGTTATCACGAACTCGGATTATACGAACTCTCGGTTTGCGCGAACCGTTTCTTTCCCCCCGTTAAATTTCAATGCTTTCCAAAGAGATTTTGCCGGTTAAGACGAAATATTCGGTTATGACGAAATACGAATTAAATTTAGCCCCCAGCAGAACTAATCAATCGGTTTAAAACGAATTCTAATATGTTTTTAAAGGCGAGTTATAAGTAAAACAATTTACTATTAAAACAACAAAAACGCCGTTGATATCAAGTATTGGCTCTCTTTGTCTTTTGTGTAAACATTCGTCCTTTGTTTGTTATGATGACTCATTTTCTATGAAACCATCCCCTTGGGGTCGTTCCATGTACTCAATCAGTGGAAAATTTCGATTCTATTGTGCCAGTATTGCTATTTTTCTCGACTGATAAATGTAGGGGCCATGGTGACCCCTGCCAGCCACGTGGAGTGTTATCTAAGTCGCAAATTGCCGAAAGTTTTCAAATTGCGAAATTCACATTATCAACCATTCTAAAAAACTAAGAAAAAATAGATGCGGCTGTTGCCTCAGGGTCTTCGAACTCTTCAAAACGACTTCGAAAAGCATCCCATCAAGACGTGGAAGATGAGCTTTTAAAATGGTTTTAAAAAAGTAGACAAAATAATATTCCTGTATCCGGCACACTTGTCAAAGAAAAGGCTAAAGAAATAAGTGTCTCATTGGGTGTGAAAAAAACAGCTGATTCGTTTTCACTTCCAGAAACAATGCTTGATGAGCCTGAAGAATGGACCAAACTCCTTTCAGCTACAAACCCAGCTGAGACTTTGACTTTCCTGGAGTATGTTGCCCTGGATGAAGGGTTGGAAATTTGTGGTTCACCCGAATTAGAAGAAAAGAAGAAAGAAGAAGAAGAAACAGAAGACGATGAGGTGAAAGAAGAGATAATGATGCCTACTAGAGGGGAAGTAATCGCGGCCCTCGAAACCCTCCAGAAGCTGTCCAAAACCTCTGCGGATATTGATGTTCATTTTGAAGATGACCTGGATAAAATAAGAAGGGAGTGTCTGAAACAGTGCCCAATCAAATACCACCAAAAAACTATAACAGACTTTCTGAAGCCTGCAGAGAAAACCCAGATATAGGATACTCTATGCATACTGCATATGCTGCATACACATAAACATTGTATGTACCAAGTATATTATGTAAGTTGTTTCTTTTGTTGTTCTTTTTTATTTTTGTTTTAAAATAAACTTATATTCTCATGTTATTACCTTACATTGTGATTATATTATCCATATTGTCTTTTAAAATAAAATGCTTTATGTACATACATATACATAATTGTTGTTCCTTAAAATTATAAAATATTTTCATTAATATTGTTTTCAGATAAATTTATTCGTTATTTCTCAGAAATGTAGTTTTCTTACTCATCAGTAGTACATAAGTACAACCCCCGGATACCACGAATTCAGTTTATACGAATTCGGTATATATTATTTTAAGACGAAAAGGGTATTTCGTTCTCCCGTTGAGTTCGTCTTAACGAGGGATTACTGTATTGTAAATACAGTAGAGCTACCCCTCTGTAAAGGACAACACCTAGTTACAGAGTCAAAGTGTACTTAAGAGAGAGGTGTCCTCTTACTGGAGAGTTGCTACAGTAGAACTACCTCTCTGTAAAGGACAACACCTAGTTACAGAGTCAAAGTGTTCTTTAGAGAGAGGTGTCCTCTTACTGGAGAGTTGCTACAGTAGAACTACCTCTCTGTAAAGGACAACACCTAGTTACAGAGTCAAAGTGTTCTTTAGAGAGAGGTGTCCTCTTACTGGAGAGTTGCTACAGTAGAACTACCTCTCTGTAAAGGACAACACCTAGTTACAGAGTCAAAGTGTTCTTTAGAGAGAGGTGTCCTCTTACTGGAGAGTTGCTACAGTAGAACTACCTCTCTGTAAAGGAACAACACCTAGTTACAAAGCCAAAGTGTTCTTTAGAGAGAGGTGTCCTCTTACTGGAGAGTTGCTACAGTAGAACTACCTCTCTGTAAAGGAACAACACCTAGTTACAAAGCCAAAGTGTTCTTTAGAGAGAGGTGTCCTCTTACTGGAGAGTTGCTACAGTAGAACTACCTCTCTGTAAAGGAACAACACCTAGTTACAAAGCCAAAGTGTTCTTTAGAGAGAGGTGTCCTCTTACTGGAGAGTTGCTACAGTAGAACTACCTCTCTGTAAAGGACAACACCTAGTTACAGAGTCAAAGTGTACTTTAGGGAGAGGTGTCTTCTTACCGTATAGTTGCTACAGTAGAACAACCTCTCTGTAAAAGACAACACCTAGTTACAAAGCCAAAGTGTCCTTTAGAGAGAGGTGTCTTCTAACCGGAGAGTTTGGAATTAGTAAAAATAGTAAAATTGGTGATAAAAAACTGTCTTTTGTAGAGAGGTGTCTTCTTATGGAATATATTTTACTATAATAAAATGTAACGAATTTCTTATTTTACATATTTGCATATATCCTTTATAATTTGATTTGACAATATTAAAAAGAGGGAAACAAAATTATTAGGTAAAAAAGGCATCTTCCTATCATTGATTAATCAAGAATGGGTATTTGATAATTCTGGAATAATTAAAAATTAACAATTAGTTGATATATATTCCGATAGATGGCGCAAGCCATCAGCAACTTTTAATTACACAATCAGGAGATGCTTTTATCTTAATTTATCCACCTGATCTCAGTATAATTTCACTTTTGTTCTATTTTTCAAAATAGCATAAGTTTATACTCAGCTCCAATATTTCACATCTCATTCTATTGTAACAAAGTATTTATTATTTTATTAACAAAGTATCATTTTTTTATGTTTATATTTTTCTACTCTTTAAACTTCCCTCATTGTTTATCTTTTGTTTATCATTCTTAGTTTGTTCTTGTCTTAAATAAATTTCTGTATCATCCTGAAGTTTGCTTCCCCTAATTTTCCACGTTTCAATATTGTATTGTATTTCCTTTCTTGGGATATAAATTAAGAGTATAATTGATATTTATTCCGATAGATGGTGCCAAAAATCTTTTCTTATTAGTATGATTAAGATATGTAAATACATTTATCTATAATACAAGACGTGCAAATGTGGAACTGCTATCTATCTGTATAGACATGTGGTGTACTTACAGTAAAAGCAGTCGCTAACTATCTACCATGATTATCATGGCCTGTACTACGTGTATTAGGGATAATTATTGTTGTATTCCAATTTGATTACTCACAGCACTTAACGTTAATTATTATTTAATTAACTACTAGGTAAAAGGATTATATATAGATTAAATAGTAAACATGGAGAAAGAGAATAAGTCAGCGTGGCGACGCCGCTTGCAGGTTACATCAACAGGAAGTGACGTCAGCTCCAGTGTTGCCGAAGCCCGCCGTCACGGTCTAGCAATTAAAAATAAAGAACAATCATCAATATACAGGGTGATCCAAAAGTCCCGCACAACTTTAAAAATTAATAACTCCGAGAATATTCGCGCTAGAGCAATGCGGTAAACACCATTGTGTTCAGGATGCAATGGGATTTTTTATGGCAAATAATGTAAAATTCGAAATCGATTTTAGTTACAATTTTATTCGCCAGATGGCGCTCTACCAGAATCAGAGATTCAGCGGCCCAATTGTTTGATAAATTGAAAAATATAACTGATCGACACGTATTTTTCCTTTTTGAATACCAGGAAAGAACCCTAATAATATCAAATAACAAATTAATAAAACACCACTTCGCCAAAAGTATGAAGAATTGGTTAACGATTTTCAAATACAATCAGAGATATGTAAAATAGGTAAATGCAAATTAAAACATGTAGCAAAAAGAAAATTGATATTTTAGATACGGTTTGTTTCCGAAGATAATAAATTTCTAATATTTTTAATTCAACTCTCACTCAGTATCGATTATATTTATTTTAATTCATTTGAAAAATATGTATCTATCTCTGATAATTTATTTTACTCTGGAATGCCGTTGTTGTTGTCGTGTCCAATAAAGAGCCTCAGATGTACCATGCATCTCCATCACATCAGCAGCAATGTCCACTATCTTGGGTGTGTAAAGCTGCTGCTCTAGGTCTATGTCAAATTTCTGCAAGGCTGCGGCCATTGCTGGCTATGAGAATATGTGGGTAGGTGTAAGTTCCACACCAGGACAATTGTTGCATGCCCTATAGGTTCTTGTGCCATCTGGATGTATTGTCATTCCTTTATAGTGTTTTGTTCTAAGTCTTGTTATAGTTTTTGTCATTTTTCTCTCAGAGTTTATTTCGCATTTTGATCTTTTCTTATTTTTTTGTTTAATTATCTTGTATTCTGACAAAGAATCAGCGTCAAATAATGACATTTGTTCTTTCCTTTAGCTCAGCTTTCTGGCTTCCTTTGCCAATTCAAATGCCATTTCATTACCCCCGATCCCAGCATGGGTAGGGATCCAATGTAGAATGCAGTTATTCTCCAATGGTTCCAGTTGGGTAAGTAACGAGTGTATTTTCTGTGTGATTTTACTATAGCCCTTCTGAATTGCTTCTAGAGCGGATATGGAGTCGCTGTATATTAAAATTCCTTCTGTTTGATGCAGGGATGGTTGGTTAAGGCATACATCAAGAGCTTTCCAGATAGCTGTCAGTTCACAAGTGAAGTTTGACGGAATCTGTCCTGCTCCTTCTTTGAATTTGATGTTTGTTCCATCTTGCAGTATTATGTTAATTCCGGCCCCTCCATTACTCAGGGTAAGGTCTGAAGATCCATCTGTATATGCTGTTAAAGGGCGTGGCCTAGCATTTTTAATCAATAATTTGTACTATGAGGACATAGCCGTTAATATTCCAAACACATTAGACCTCGAAACCCAAGGTATCAAAGTCTACCTCAATCAAAACAAAGCCATCAACATATACAATATGTATCACCCTCCAAACAATACATTTATTGACGATGGAACAATGGCTCAATTTCTTATAGACAACACTATTATTTTAGGTGACCTTAATGCCAAACATCAACTATGGGGATGTTCTACGCCAAACCCAAGAGGCAAAATACTATCAAACATATTTGACGACAATGCCTTCTCATGTGCTTAAATGATGGGAATCCTACTCATCATTCCTACAGCTATAATACTGCACAAGCCCTTGATATAAGTTTTTACTATCCTGACATTTTCCACAAATGCAAATAGCAAATATTAAAAGATTTTGAAAGTGATCATTTGCCTAATTTGATAGAAATTAGCACCAAGACCAAAACTAGCTCAATTAAGAAAAAATATGGAACTTCAAAAAGGCTAATATGATATCTTTCGAAAACACCATTATGAAAGCTGCCAAAGTGTCAATACCAAGAGGTTATATTAAGAAATGGATTCCAAATTATACACACCAGGTAAAAAATATTCAAACACTTATAACTAAAAGAAATGAACTACAAAAAAGTGCACCCAAAACCAAACAAATTGTAGAACTGAACTGAACATTGTGATTGCGAAAATAAAAAGATTATACGTAAATGTGAAAAGGGAAAAATGGAAACAAACTTGTGAAAACCTGAACCCAAGAAACCCAAATGCAAAACTTTGGAATTTGGCAAAACAAATTGACAGAGTCCAGCCACAAACTGAAAACACAAATATGATTGAGAATACAGATGGTACACCAGCAACTAATGACAAAATTGCTGCCAATCCTTTAGGTAATTCATATCAAATAAGTAGTAAAATCAAGGTTGAAAAAAGGACCAAAAGATTATTCATGACTGTAAAAATGTCACCAGCACTCATAATATTTTCCATGAAAAAAATCAATATGAAAGAGCTAGATTATGCATTACAAAACACTGACCAAAACAAGACTCCTGGGCCAGATGGAATCCATGGCCGAATGATATCAAACTTGGGCAAAATTGGCAAAGAAAGACTTCTTAATATTTTCAATATCTACTGGAAAACTGGAAAATTGCCTCAAGACTGTAAAAATGAAACAATAATTCCCATTAAAAAACTTGACAAATCTGCTGATGACCCAAAAAACTACCGACCTATCTCCCTCACAAATATTTGCTGCAAATTAATGGAAAAAATTATATTCAGACGACTCACCTACCACCCCGACACAAGAAATCTCTTACCAGAAGAACAATATGGATTTAGGAAAGGACATGGGGCATTAGACCAACTCTTATTTTCACACAAAAGGTAAAAGATGCACAAAACAAAAAGCCAACTAACCACACCATAGCTTCTTTTTAGACCTTACACAAGCTTTTGATAAGGGGGGTATGGAAAAACAAGTTAATTACAAAATTATACAAACATTTCAAAATTGATGGAAAGCTATCACTTAGATAAATGATTCCCTTAAAAATATATACATCAGGGTCAAATATAATGGCACTCTATCTAAAACCTTCAAATTGTACCAAGGATCACCACAAGGATCAGTCCTTAGCCCAACTCTCTTCACCCTATTTATAGCAGGCATAGAAGAAATATTTTCACATAAAACCAATATTGGACTTTTCGCTGATGACATTATTCTATGGAACAGCAACACTAACTGGAAAAAAGCTGAAAGAGATTTGAACAAGACTATTCTCCACCTAGAAAAATTTGCTAATAAACATAAATTAGAATTTAACCCCCACAAATCTGAAACCTGTCTTTTTACTACCGATAAGAAACTATACAAAATAAGACCAAATATTATTCTGAAAGAACAACAATTGCAATATAATAAACATCCTAAATATCTTGGCTACACCCTGGATCCAGAAATTAACTCCAGTAAACATATTGAAGGAGTTGTTAGAAAAGGAAGAGACCGACTAAAAATCTTGAAATATATTTCGGGAAGAGTGGAGAGCTGAAGCAACAACACTAAAATTAACTTACACATCTCTAATGAGACCTATCTTGGAATATGGATATCAAATCTATGGTACAGCATCTGAAACAAATCTAAAAACACTGAAAAGGATACAACTAAATGCACCTAGAATTATTACAGGTCTTCGAAATACCTGCCCTAATAATATTGTACTTTGCGAGGCAGACATTATGCCCTTGAAGGATAGAATAAGCTACAATCTGCCAAAATATATAAACAAAATCAAGAGTTATGAAAATAAACACAGAACTTTCAATTACATACTTATTTGGGAACCCAATATAAGATTAAAAAAAGAAGGCCCTCTCCACCTGGCCAAAAGAAATGTATTTTTAAAATATAAAGTGGAAAAATATTATTTAGCTGAAAAAATATCTACATGCGAACCACTAAGAAAATGTTATTTTTAATGCCACTTTAAACGAACCCACCAACAAACAATACCAAAATCCAGAATACTTAAAACAATTATCATTAGAAATAATTAATATAAAATTCCTAAAAATGCAATAACTATCTATACCGATGGCAGCAGAGACGAGTTGGGACACACTGGCAGTGGCTCTCTCATTAAAACCACAAATGGCAATGAGAAAATGAACAGAAGAAACCCAGATTTTTGCTCATCTTCAGATCAGAACTTATAGCCATCTATGAAGTCTTAAAATCCATCAGAAATACTAAACATCACGATATATGGATTCTTACTCATAGTAGAAGTGCCATACAACACTTGAGTCACACAGGGGAACTTAGAGACAAAGTAAGCAGGAACATAATTGGTTATCTCCAAAAACTCTCAATACCTCAAAAATTCACCTTCAATGGATACCCTTACATGTTAGCATTGAAGGCAATGAAGCTGCTGATGCGCTAGCGAGAAAAAGGCACAAAAGAACCCTTGCTACAGAAAAATAAACTTACTTTTAAAGAAATAGAAACAGTAGCCAAAATAAACAAGAACTGGAGGATCCCACCTAAGCACAGTTGGTACACCCTAGAAGCAGATGGCCACCCAGACCTTTCAGTCCACAAGCCGGCATGCGAAGCATGCCCTTCGCTGCTATTCTGTTCAACTCATAAGCCAAGTAACGGAATCCAAGCTAGTGCTCGGACATTGTACCTGGAAACACCACCTCCCAGACAACGTGTCTGGAAGGATTTCTATACCGGTGGCCTTTAATCACAGCAAAATAGGAAACTATCTACTGTGTCCAGCAGGGACCGCGGGGAGGCAGCCCCCGGTCGACTCTGTTCACTCACAGCTGAGGAAAAGCTCAGCTGCCACGTCGTGGGCTTTCTCAAGAAGCTTGCTGTGATTTCTCAGCAGCTTACTCTCGATCGCGCCCCTCGCCCTCCTTCTCTCTTCCTGCACACCCACTATCCTTTGACAATCCAAGACGTAGTGGCGTGCATTCACATCCCTTTCTCCATAGACGCAATCAGGGTTTCTATTAATTTTAAATCTGTGGAGACTTGGGGAAGAGCCCATGTCTCGAACTACCCTAATGAGTTTGTGGGACATTATCTTACAGAGGTACTTGGGTGTTGTTACCCCATTGAATACCTCTCTCCCCTTCACACTGTTCCTCCATCTGTCTAACCATAAGTCCTGGACGTGACCCCTGATCCTCCTATAAACTTCTTTCTTGGTCACTGGGGTCCTCAGTGATCAACCTCTAAAGCATCCTGCCTTAGCGATGCTGTCTGCGAACTCATTACCTTCGTTGAGGCTGTGTCTCCTAAACCAAGAGAGCTCCTGGGCCCGCGTCATCATCTCCAGCTCCTGGATTATTTGATGCGCGAGTTGCCCTTTCTCCAGATTAATAACGACGAGGGCCGACATACAATCTGAATAGAGGCGGTCCGGGCTGAAGTTCTTCTCGGCACACACTCTGAGGGCTATCCTGATCGCAACCAGCTCGGCTGAAAAGACCAATTCGTCTACTTAAAGTCCCAGGGCATCTTCACTTTTCTCCCAGATCTTCTGTCTGATGGTCTCCTCCTCTAGTTTCAATCCCAGGGGAATAAGCCCAGCGAGGACCAATAAGGCCTCACTGCTGGTAGTGCGATATCCCCCTGTAATTCTGAGTGCCGCTGTCCTCTGCACTCTCTCTAGAGTAGTCGCCACCTTCTGATCACTGTTTCGGCGCCACCAAGCCCTGGAAGCATATAGCAAGATTGGCTCGACACAGGAGAGGCAGAGGTTCCTAAAAATAGTACCCTCCTTCTCTCCCTCCCCCCCTGTTGAGGGCCAACCAGGACAGGCCTGCACAACGCCTCCCTGCCTCTCGCCACCATCTCCTCCGCCTGGTATTGCCAACCCATCTTGTCATCAATGACCACCCCCAGGATGGTCATCCTATTGACCAACGCTACCCTCCGTCCTTCCATCCGGATAGCCGGCTTGTGTTCCCATTTGATCCCTTTCCTTTTAGTTCTTATGTCCCTAGGCTTAAAGCTGAGGGCTTTAGTTTTGGAGACATTGAACTTAAGGCCAGATTCATGGGCCCAGATCGAGAAAATTTGGAGAGAAGTTTCAACACACTTCTCAGCCTTCGCTCTCGAAGCAGCCTCAATGATGAGGAACTGGTCGTCAGCATAGAGAACCAGCCTGTCTCCCTCATGGAGCTCCTCCTGGAAAACGGTGTTTACCAGGATATTCCACAGAATAGGTCCGCAGCAAGAGCCCTGGGGGCAACCCCTAGCACAGTTTCTTTCCAACTCCTGCCTACCAAAACTGAGGCTAATCCGTCTATCCCTCAGGAAGTCACGAATCAAGCTGCACAAATTATCAGGACAACCCATGTCCATCAAATTTCTCATCAGCTTGTTCCAGCTCATGGAGTTGAACGCGCCATCAATGTCCAGGGCCACGAAAAGAACCCAAGCACCCTTATTTAAGCCCATCTCAACCCCCTCTAACACCTCGTTCAGAGCTGTGGTTGTGGACTTCCCTTCCCTAAAACCATGTTGGAAAGAGGAAAGGAGCTCATTACTCTCTAGCCAGTGCTTCAGTCGCTGAGCTAGTAGGATATCCAGGACCTTACCTAGACACACTAGTAAAGAAAGCGGACGATAATCATTAGGAGAATTACCCTTTCTACCAGCCTTTTCGAGAAGCACTACTCGGGCAACCTTCCATGCCTCAGGAAATGTACCAGTGTCCAGGCACTTATTGAATAACCTGGAAAGAAGCGATGGGTGCATCCTTACCAGGGCTTTCACGACCGTGTTATCGATCCCTTCGGGACCAGAAGATTTCCTTTTCCCGAACTTGAAAGCCGTCAGTTTCACCTCATTCTCAGAAAAGGGCGGATCCACCAAACCACAAGTGGTCAGAGAGATCTCGTCCTCTGGTTCCTCGTTTCCGAAGTGCCGATCCAAGTTGTTTTTATTTTGTCTTCTGCTTTCGAGCGAGTAGGTCTAGAACACATTCTGTCTGAATTTTCTCATTGTTGGTGGATGAAACAGCACCAGTGATTATTTTGGCCGCTTTTGCTTGAACACTGTCTAGTCTTACTTTTAGTGATGAGCTTGAGGGAGCCCAGACGAGTTTTGCATATTCCATTATCGGTCTTATTAAGGTGGTATATGTTGTTCTGAGAATTCTGGGTTTTGCTCCCCAATTTGTTCCACATAGCCTTCTCAGAATGTTTGGTTTTCTGATAGCTCTATTTGAGGTGCTAATTATGTGCTCTGAAAATTAAAATTCCTCATAAATAATAATTAAAATAATTTTGTTGACATCTTGTCAATACATACACAGTCTGCACTATTAAAAAAGATAATATGCATTATATACACTATGTTTAATGAATATGGCGCCTCTGCCAGCGCTGAAGAGTTTGGTGGAGAATCGCCAGTGGGTCTCCAGCGACACCACGCATTTTGCGATCTACGATGAATACGTAGATCGCGTACTTCGCCGCTTAGGAGATGGTGATGGCGTGGTCCTCGAGACCAACTGGAAAGATCCAGGACTACAGTATCACACCTAGGTATTATGGATTTCTAATTTTATCAATTATTTGTTTGTTTATGCTTATTTGGTGGTTATATTTATGCCTCTTTCCCTGGGAGTGGAGAAGACGCATAGGTTTGGTTTTATTGGGTTTATGGTCATTTGGAGTTCCATTGCCCACTTCTCCAGTCCTCTCATTGATGTCTTTAGTATCTTTTACGATTTTTCTATGCTGCTACTTGTGTGCCATATGGCTATATGATCTGCATAACAGGCAACCTTTGTGTCTTCAGTGAGGTAAGGATGGATGTCGTTAATATATAGCAGATAGAGTAGAGGATTGAGCACCGATCCCCTTCCTTCCTTGGAAAATTCTCCATTGACCCGAACCTTTAACCTTCTTCCCCTTAAGAAGTCTGCAATCCAGATTAAGGTTTTTCCTCTTACTCCGATGTTGTGCAGCTTTTCACGTAATTTCTCCCTCCACACTCGATCAAAAGCTGAGGTCATATCAAGGAATATAGCCGTGGTCTTCTTTGGCGGTTTTTCCCGGAAAGAATCTATTATTGATTGACAGAAGTAGAACAGTTGATCAGTTATACAGTGCTGATATCTATGGGCCGTTTGGCAGAGGTTTATTTTATTATTTTTTGTGAGCCAGACTATGAGCCTAGAGTGGATAATTCGTTCTGGTATTTTACAAAGTATGCTGGCGAGAGCAATTGGCCGATAGTTCTTGTATTCCTTGGCATCTTTGTTTGGCTTCAGTATTGGCACTATAATTGATATCTTCCAATTCTTTGGTAGTTTACCAGTTTGCCATGAAATGTTCAGTATTCGTAGGAGTTGATTATTAGCTTTGACTTCAAAGTGTTTAATCATTTGACCAAAGATTAGATTATCTCTTGGTGACCTCTTGGAATTATTTTATTGATGGGTTAAGCTCATTCAGTGTGAAGTCTCTCGAGAAAATATCTTGTTGATGGAAGTTTCTTGCTTGTTTAACTAACTGGTTTATATTATTTTTAGAGTCCTGTCTTCATTCGTATAGTTGAGTATGGAAGTGCTTGAAAGATATTCAGCAATTATGTCAGCCATCTGTTTGTTCTCGTTCTCGCTGTTCTATTCATATCGGTTAGAGTATTGGAGGATTGGTGTTGGTTTTGATTGTTCTCTAACACTCTAATTATATTCCAGTGTTGGCTGTCCTTTCTTGGATCCATTTTTTTCACAGAATTCTGCCATTTTTCTTGTTTTAATATCCAAATTTCTTGTTATATTTTGTGAATAATTTCAATGAGTTCCTTTCTGTTTTATTTGTTTTAAGAAGTCCATTGATATTGTCTCTCTCTCTCTGAAATCATTGCCTCGATGTTGTGGTCCTTCCAGTAACGTATCCACAGGTCTTTACGTCTACCTCTAGTTATAGATGCTCTTTTGCAGCTTTTTAAATGTTCGAAGAGAATTTTTCCAAGTTTTTGTCAAGCGTTCTGTAATTCAATTTTTCGTTGCACAGTTCTTCAAGCTTTTCTGTGAATTTTTTTCAAGTCGGCTTTCCTAAAGTTCCATGTTCTTTTATTCTAATGGACATTCTCAATTTTGAAGTTTAGGGTTGTTAAAATTGGTCTGTGGTCACTGATTGCACCTCTCAGGATTTTCCATTGTGTTGTGGGTGCGATGTTGTATTTTATCGCTGTGATGTCTATTGCGGATTCTGTGCCTGTGGACTTAGATAGATAGGTGTTCTCTCCGTTATTTAACGGTGTAAGGTCGAGGTCGGTTAGCATGTCCTCAACCTACTGACTTTTGTTATCCTGGACAGGTGATCCCCGAATTGAACTTTTGGCGTTAAATTCGCTGAAGTATGATTGTGATATCCGAAGACGCTTCACCTAATGTCTCTATTGTGTGTACCCATACAAAATGCAAAGGTTTCACGAGCTAAAAGTTGGCGATTTTGAGATGCGCCAAGAATTCGCTGAATGGGTTTTCCCGGCAAATTGATATTGATGAAAACTGGCTGTCGAATGTTCTGTGAACAGATGATGCTCACTTTTCTCTGAACGGAGAATTTAACATTCAAAACAGCCGCATTTGGGCAACAGAAAACCCTAGGATTTTTACAGAAATCCCACTTTACCAGCCTAGAGTTACAGTTTTGTGTGGGTTCACTTCTTTTATTATTGGGTCATTTTTCTTTGAAAAATGAATGGAAGAACTTTTAAAACCGTTTTTGTAACTGGTGAACGTTATGAGAAAAGGGTATTCCCATATTGCAGGGTAAAAGCACTAAGCGAAATAACATTCATGAAAGATGGAGGACCTCCTCATACCTCCCGAGGTGCCAAACAATTGCTGAAGGATATGTTCGGTGAAAATCGTGTGATAGGTCGCCACTTTATATACCAGTGGCCTCCAAGATCAACAGACTTGACGCCTTGCGATTTTTGTTTATGGGGATACATTAAATCGTGTGTTTATCGATGCTGGCCTACCACATTGGCCATGTTGAAGGCTTCTATCAGATGGCACGCTTTATCAATTTAACAGATATGTTATTTAATGCTGTCCATTCTGTCATTTATGGTCTGCAGGCGGTGATTGAGAATGGAGGGTGCCACATTGAGCAAGGATTGTGACCTAATACAAGAGAGAAGGCAGTTACCTCATGTGTTGTATAAGCCGCCATGTATTATATTATCTATCAATATTTTGCAGCTCTTTGTGTTGGGATATGGGGTTAATAAATGCTGTCCTCACATCTTGACTCTTTTTTTTTGTGAACAGTAATATTTTGTTTGTCATTTGCTCACATATTATGTCGTGCAAACCAGAGTGTTATAACTTCTCGAATAACACTGGTACACACAATTTTACCCCTTATGTTTAGTTTTTCGCTTTTCGCTCATTAGAAGAAATACATAGATAATAGATAACATAGAAATACATACATAAGAAATACATGTAGCATAAGGAATATTTTCTGTACACCAATAACTTTAGAAATTTTGTGAAAAAAATAATACAAAATGATTTTACTACCACGTTTTTCAACGCAAAAGGTCGATTTAAAATTTATTTTTATTTGAGGGAACACATTTTTAAAATTGTTCACAGTATAATAAACAATGATAACATTTGACAAGCCCATAGGATATTTGGAATAAAGTACGACAAATATATTTTGTCACTCCCCTCTATATTTCATTTGTTGGATCATGACAAATATCCAGTTAAATAGTCAAGGGTCGCCAATCAGTCAAGAAACTACACATTTCTTATAGCAAGAAATCCTATTAATAGTGCCATCATAATTTTTGGTACTATATTAACATTTCAAAAATTCGTGTATTGATATCAGCAGTGTTTTTCAAACATTCCTACATGTTTTAATTTGCATTTACCTATTTTACATATCTCTGATTGTATTTAAAAATCGTTAAACAATTCTTCATACTTTTGGCTAAATGGTGTTTTATTAATTTGTTATTTGATATTATTAGGGTTCTTTCCTGGTATTCAAAAAGGAAAAATACGTGTCGATCAGTTATATTTTTCAATTTATCAAACAATTGGGCCGCTGAATCTCTGATTCTGGTAGAGCGCCATCTGGCGAATAAAATTGTAACTAAAATCAATTTCGAATTTTTCATTATTTGCCATAAAAAATCCCATTGCATCCTGAATACAATGGTGTTTACCGCATTGCTCTAGCGCAAATATTCGCGGAGTTATTAATTTTTAAAATAGTGCGGGACTTTTGGATCACCCTGTATTTTCTGTCAATACCCATAACCATCTAAAGAGACAAAGGTTGCCTCTCCCGTCAAAATAGACGTCAAAACCAAACGCCGAGGCCGCTAGTTTGCGGCAACGGTTAATAGACGACGTCTAGTTTTGACGTCAATTTTGACGGGAGAGGTGACCTTTGTCTCTTTAGATCAATATCTTCCCGGAAAAATTTCCACCTATAACCATCTTATCGAGAAAAAGATGCAATGGACAAATTAAAGTGTAGTTCAAGACATCAAACACTTTTGATTCTAAAGTTCCACAAAGAACTAAATTTCTCTGAAAGTCTCAAATGAGGAAGATTTTATCCTTGCTATACAAATATGAACAATATATGCAAATATGAACAATATATGCAAATATTAGTCCAACTTACTTCCTGATATTTCCATTGAGATATTAAACCGTACAAAATCTTTCTTGCAAACATTCAACAAAACCTTAAAGTCTTTTATAATGAGTACTTTTGTCCAGCTTTACTTATCAATTAATTGAATCTAGTACCTAATTTGTCATCTCACTGTACTTTAGGCAACTTTAAGAATTCTAAAGAAAAGACTTTACGAAAAATTTCACTCATAGACAATACTAAAGGTAGTGGAAAATTTTTATGATTTAACGCACTAAAATACAAAGTACTAACTAGTCTTCTTCTTTATTATCTCCACTCAATCATATTAGGGTATCAAGCTTTTAGAGCTTGAGACTTGACAACCATCATGACTGGGTGAAGTAGAATGCGTCTGCCTTTGTCATTAAGACTGGGAGCACTACTCAGTGGCAGGCCGACTTAGCTCTAAAAGAAATGGCCGCCTCTGACATGAGGAACAGACGCCATGTGCAGCTGCTTCTAACATGGAGTACAAACACTGCTCATCCTGTATACCTGGATTAGGAGCCCTTACAGGGTACTATCAGCCAGGCCAGCTGAGCCCAGGTTTTTTTAGCAAGCTTGTTACTGCTCCCCTTCCTCCTTTTTCATCCGGGTTTGGGACCGGCAAAGGCGGAGTTACTAAACTAACTAAAGGTAATTTAGCACGAAGAAACGCGTACACTCAAAAGGTAGAACAAAACAATAAAGGGAGGACAAGTAAATATAAAAGTTATAGAAAAAAAAAAAACAAGCATCGTTAATAAAACTTAAACTGTTTATAAAACGACATTTGAAATACTATCCCGCATGTGTTTTTTTTTTTCAGCGAAAATTCGAAATTTATTTCATGGAGAAATAACGATTATTTCTAACCTTAAACTGTTTATGTTTGTAAATAATTTGACAGTTAGTCCTGTAATTTGCCCTTTAAAGAAAGAGCCTCGACTCGAAAGTTCGACTTTTTTTAAAAATAGTAAATAAAAACCTTTCATAATGCAAAAAATATAATTTTTCGTTTCTTAGTTTTTTAATGTGTTCCTTAAAAAAACAACAGAAATTTATATCTCCGGTGTACGCCACACACATTCTATTTTTATATTAAAAAAAAAAAAAAAGACGAGCCTGCCAGGATTCGAACCTGGAATCTTCTGATCCGTAGTCAGACGCGTTATCCGTTGCGCAACAGGCCCATGTTTCCTAATACCTTCACATTGTTATTTTACATAAAGGCTTGTGTGCCTAGAACTTGTGTGAACGTTTATTTATTTATTTATGGCAGTTATACATACATAATCTATGTAACAAGACAGATTTAAAGCTTGTTCCATAATATTTAGCCAACCCATTTCTTGATAAATCAAGAAAAGCAAACTAAGTACGCGTTTCGGGCTGTTGGGTATCTTCAGCGTGGTGTAGACTTTTTTAATTTTTGATACCAACAACTAGACCTTTTTGTTTTTAATACTTTTTGAATTTATACAGATTATTAAAAAATAAAAAGACATATACTGACCGCTCACATGAGTATTTTAGATGGCAGATTTCGGCTTATTCCATAATATTTTGTCGACCTTTTTTCTTGATAAATCAAGAAAATCCAACAACCACGTACGCGTTTCGGGCTGATGGCCCTTGTCAGCGTAATGCAGGCTTTTTAACATTTTTAATATCAACAACTGACCTTTGTTATGTTTTACTTACTTTTCCCATTGTTGATTGATTTAGTCTCCATTGTTTATAGTATCTACCTTATACGATTACCTTTTACATGCAACTTGATGAGTTTTTCCAGCTCTGGTCGAGGGTTATGCAAATCACAGCGGGGTTGGTCGAGCGTGTTGATGGTTGTCACATTCATAATCTCCCCCCATTTGACAGCGATTAGGGTATAATCCTGGTCCCCTGGGTCCCTGACTGACTCATACCCTCACCCTACACTTCATTAAAATTCATCACTTTTAATTAGGGTAGAGCCTTTGTCCTGAATGTTATGTTAAGAAGTTTGATGGTGTTCCCCTCTTCATCCTGGTGTTCCGAATTTGGATTTCATCTATTCGTCATCCGTCAATGTGTATATGTACACATCTTGCACATGGTACATTTGTAAGTAGGAGGGCCATCAAATAAATAAGTTTCCCTATTTTTTAACAAATAAACAACATTATTTACAATTATTCAGTTATTTTATTTTCATTATACAACTCATAGACTACTTCTCTACATGATCACCATTTCTGTCCAAACATTTTTGGTACCGTTGTAGCAATTTTTAGATACCACTGTTGTACCAAGCCGTGTCCTGTCTTCGTAGCCAGTGGTTCGCCTCCGCCTGCACTTCGTCATCATTCGCAAAGTGCTTGCCTCCAAGGTGCAACTTGAGTGCTGGAAAAAGATGGAAGTCACTTGGGGCAAGTTCCGGAGAATAAGTTGGATGTGTGAAAATTTCCCATTTGAAGTTTTCCAGCAACGTTTGGGTCGTTCGAGCTGCGTGAGGGCGAGCATTGTAACGGGCCTGCCGCTTCGTCCTTCCAAGAACCATGAACGCCATCGGCGAACCATTTAGATGCTCATACATTCTTCACCATACACTGACACTAAATTACGATGAATATTAACCGCAGTTTCATTTTTCGCTGTGAAAAAACGAATCACAGAGCGGAGTTCGCAAGTTGACACATTCACCAGTGGTAGCTCCATGGAAACTGAAGCGCTACGGACTTGCGCGTACGAGTAGCATGATTTTGAAGGTCACGCGCTTCCAACGCATCCTAGTGACCATTTCTTACACTACTAACTAATTTTTACAACGTTTCGTTCGCAGAAAAAAAAAATAGGGAAACTTATTTATTGGATGGCCTTCGTACAAAAGTTGAACTGATTTTCATATGTGTAAAACATGTGGTATACATAGAGTAAAAGTAGTTGCCTACTTCTAACCACCATGATTATCATGGCCTGTACAACGTGTAGTGGTGGTGCTTATCTCCATGGTTAAATCAATTCCTGAAGTCCACTCCTCTCCAATTTTGCGATGGTAGTTATAGGCCTGGGGTCCTTTATTGTCAGTTCTGAGCATGATATGTTCCGGAGAAGCTTCTGCACTATTGAATTTCAAGCAGTTATTGAAGGTTTTTTGTCCATTTTGAAATTTTAAGGTTTTTATATGGCCATTTCTTAGTCTTGCTAAATCTGTTTGTTGATTTCTAATTGAGTTTTTGAAGTTTTTCTAATTGTTTCAATGTACCAGTGATGATTTGGATAAGCTGTCAGTTTAATTTTTTTATACGTATATATTTATTCAAAGGAAAGATTATTGCTATTGCTTGGTAAGTGACACGCTTTTTTTCTCTAATTTGTCTTCCTCTTCATTAAGAGGTATGTTGACATGGGAAGGGATCTTTTGGAAGTTTATTTTTGTTTCTTTGTTTATAGTTTTGAGTTTTTTATATATTAATTTTGTTGTTTTATCATTTATATATTTTTGGAGATGAAATATATTGTAAGGTACTTTTGCTATCTGAGAAGATCCAAATTTCATCATAATGTACCGCGTGTACTAGGGATAAGCAAAAAAAAAAAAGAGTACATGTTGCACATATGTTTCCAATCTCTACAGTCCTATGTTGTCTTATGGGTCTTTCGCTGATCCTTGGTATAAGTTCTTCCACTATGTCATCCCTTTCAACAACTCCGCCTTTGCCGGTCCCAAGCCCGGATGAAAAAGGAGGAGGGGAAGCAGTAACAAGCTCACTAAAAAACCTGGGCTCAGCGGGCCCGGCTGATAGTACCCTGTAAGGGCTCCTAATCCAGGGATACAGGATGAGCAGTGTTTGTACTCCATGTTAGGAGCGGCTGCACATGGCGTCTGTTCCTCATGTCAGAGGCGACCATTCATTTTGGAGCTAAGTCAGCCTGCCACTGAGTAGTGCTCCCAGTCTTAATGACAAAAGCAGACGCATTCTACTTCATCAAGTGTGGAGATAAGAAAGAAGAAGAAGATCTCTTTCAACCGAAAGGACTTCACCATCATTCAACAGCCATCTAAACTGAAGAGCTGGATCTTCGGGCATGACCTGAATGAGCTCAGGTAATCCTAGCTTCTTACAAGGTCATATTGTCATGCATAGAACTGATCAGAATTGCACGAAGATTTCTTCCCTATCTATATGATGCTTCTCTCAAAGTGGGATGATCCTATTGGGCTGAAGTTGACAATAATTCCGAAAGTCCTTCGAAGATAAGTTGTAGATTTGTGAGTCCATGGCGTGGAAGATGTTGTGACATGGTTTGATAAAGAACAAAAGAATCAAACAATTCCCCGCACATTAAAGTGTAAAGAAGTTGAGAGAGTATTGTCTCTCCCATGTTTAAACGACCCAATTACTTTGTGGAGGTGGGCAGCTTTTTTCCGAGTTTGAATGGTTTTGGATACTGTTGGAAAACTGGTAAAAGAATTGCTGAGGTATTTATATAAGATAGCTAACATTAGTTTCATCTATAGTTTTATTGATTTGCTATTTTTCAAATTCAAATGTCATGATTATATTATAATATTGTCTATTTTAACTAGGAATATAATTATTGACGTGACAACGTCTTAAATTAGGTTGCGGCTGGGAGTCACTTATGAAAAAGTGTAACGCCCGGTAACGTTACGATGATTCACCGAACGAGAGTGCTGCGCGCGCAGCTGCGCGCGCAGCGCTAGAGAATTAGGCGCATTGAATCGGCGCATGCTTGTCTCTGTCTTTGTCTTTCTCGAACGTTCTTGGCGTTGGAAAAACAAGAAAGCGTCATAATACAAGTTCACACGTGTGGTTAAAGTATCGTCAGCTGTGTCTGTAGTGAAAATGTGGAGTGCTTAGATTCGTCATTTACAACAACTACAACAATAAAGGTAAATAATTGTACACTGATATTTCATTATCGTAAACTATGATTGATTGATTAATTGTTAGATTGACACAAAAGTTGAGAAACTGAGTTTATAGGTTATGTCATACTATTGATAAATGTTGATAGTGTTAAGTAAATTATTAGTTTAAAATTAATTAATTAATTAATTATTATTTTACAAATTTTAAATAGTTTCAAATTTATTTAGCAAAAATTTGAACCTTCGATCTGAATAAATGTTTTGATTTTCGAATTGATTCTTTAAAATTACAAATATTAAGAAAAAGTGGCAGATATAAGAAAACTTTATTTAAACTGTGTTGAGCAAGAATTTTAACATCTAATTTAAGTAAATGTTTTAATTTTCAACTTCATCATTTACAATTACAAATTTTATTTAATTTCAAATTTATTTAGCAAAAATTTGAACCTTCGATCTGAATAAGTGTTTTGATTTTCAAATACCAACGCGGCTGGTGGAGTGGCGATCTATCGTAAATTATCATCGACATCTACGGCGTAAGTGTTCCAAGTTGCGATTACAGACGTAACTCGTGTCATTAAAACCAAGGGTGACATGTGCATGACTGAAGTTACTTGCTTCGCCGCTAATACTAGCTTCAAGTTTATACTCGGTGCTGTATATATTCATCCAGGAGCTAGTATGCAGGATATTGGAATGTTACTATGGCAAGGACTCGGTCCGTACATTCACAACAGCCAGTACGTGCCACCGTTCGTGCAAGTTGATTCTAGTATACCGATTCTTCTGTGTGGTGATTTTAACAAAAACGTAAAGCCTGACAACTCGTTTCTTAAATTCATGAAAAATACGTATAATCTTGATTGCGTATCAAACGTTTCTAAGTCAACTACGTTAAAAGGAACAACTATCGACTTGACTTTCGCAAGACACATTACAGCAGAAACACTTCCTTTCATTTCATATTTCTCCTATCATCGTCCTATCCTCAACAAAATCACTCAAATAGGAATTAGTTAAGTTTAAGTTTACATGTACAATGTTTTAGTAAACAAAATATATTTCTATAGTTAAAATTTGTGCAATTCTTATTTTCATTCAATTCCTTGTTCCTATTGTGCAATTTAATTATTTTTTATCACTTGATTGAGGTACAACTGCTACAATAGGAAGGATACATAGAAGATTGGCATGGTTCCTGTGATACCAGTTCGGCGGTACAACTACCACAATAGGAAGGATACAGAGAAGATTAGCATGGTCCCTGTGATACCAGTTCGGCGGTACAACTACCAAAATAGGAAGGATACAGAGAAGATTAGCATGGTTCCTGTGATACCAGTTCGGCGGTACAACTACTACAATAGGAAGGATACAGAGAAGATTAGCATGGTCCCTGTGATACCAGTTCGGCGGTACAACTACTACAATAGGAAGGATACAGAGAAGATTGGCATGGTTCCTGTGATACCAGTTCGGCGGTACAACCACTACAATAGGAAGGATACAGAGAAGATTAGCATGGTCCCTGTGATACCAGTTCGGCGGTACAACTACTACAATAGGAAGGATACAGAGAAGATTAGCATTGTCCCTGTGATACCAGTTCGGCGGTACAAGTACTACAATAGGAAGGATACAGAGAAGATTGGCATGGCCCGTGTGATACCAGTTCGTCGGTACAACTACTACAATAGGAAGGATACAGAGAAGATTAGCATGGTCCCTGTGATACCAGTTCGGCGGTACAACTAATACAATAGGAAGGATACAGAGAAGATTAGTATGGTCCCTGTGATACTAGTTCGGCAGTACAACTACTACAATAGGAAGGATACAGAGAAGATTAGCATGGCTCCTGTGATACCAGTTCGGCGGTACAACTACCACAATAGGAAGGATACAGAGAAGATTAGCATGGCTCCTGTGATACCAGTTCGGCGGTACAACTACTACAATAGGAAGGATACAGAGAAGATTAGCATTGTCCCTGTGATACCAGTTCGGCGGTACAAGTACTACAATAGGAAGGATACAGAGAAGATTAGCATGGCCCCTGTGATAACAGTTCGGCGGTACAACTAATAAAATAGGAAGGATACAGAGAAGATTAGCATGGCCCCTGTGATACCAGTTCGTCGGTACAACTACTACAATAGGAAGGATACAGAGAAGATTAGTATGGTCCCTGTGATACCAGTTCGGCAGTACAACTAATACAATAGGAAGGATACAGAGAAGATTAGCATGGCCCCTGTGATACCAGTTCGGCGGTACAACTACTACAATAGGAAGGATACAGAGAAGATTAGTATGGTCCCTGTGATACCAGTTCGACGTTACAACTAATACAATTGGAAGGATACAGAGAAGATTAGCATGGTCCCTGTGATACCAGTTCGGCGGTACAGCTACCACAATAGGAAGGATACAGAGAAGATTAGCATGGTCCCTGTGATACCAGTTCGGTGGTACAACTACTACAATAGGAAGGATACAGAGAAGATTAGCATGGTCCCTGTGATACCAGTTCGGCGGTACAACTACTACAATAGGAAAGATACAAAGAAGATTAGCATGATCCCTGTGATACCAGTTCGGCGGTATAACTACTACAATAGGAAGGATACAGAGAAGATTAGCATGGTCCCTGTGATACCAGTTCGGCGGTACAACTACCACAATAGGAAGGATACAGAGAAGATTAGCATGACTCCTGTGATACCAGTTCGGCGGTACAACTACTACAATAGGAAGGATACAGAGAAGATTAGCATGGTCCCTGTGATACTAGTTCGGTGCTATAACTACTACAATAGGAAGGATACAGAGAGTATAAAGTATTACATACTCTACATATAGTATAGAACCTCCATACAAGTATAGTATGCAACCTAACATAATTGTATATTACTCTCACCCAACAATAAATCACCAAACGTACCACAATCAGTATTTCAGAGACGTCAGAAGGACAATCAACAACAAAGTACCACAGAGAACATATTTACATATATTCCACCACAGAATTAGAGACTAATACACCGTCCGAGAGTTAGATTTGCATAAGGTAAGAGTGAGGAAGAAATGCTAATTACAGCGGTGCCAAGTATTTGCGGGATGCAGCGGAGAGGTATGCCAAGCACGTGGTACCACATGCTATTGATCGTCTGGACTTAATTACAGGATTTGTGGTATTTTTCTACACGTCGCATTCCGCACGTTGCCACCTTCAACACGTCCCGCTTTGATACGTCATAATTGCACCCTGCGTTCATTGTGTCGTGGGTGGGGGAACTCAGACTGACTCGCTGAAACTACAGCTCGGCACAACCCCACCAGCTAGTGCAAGTAATCAAACGGGGCTCTGGCACATTTGTAAGTGCAAAGTCGAACTGCTTTTCACATGTGTAGACATTTTCACATGGTGCACTTACAGTAAAAGCAATCGCCTAATTTTACCCACCATGATTATCATGGTCTATACCACGTGTACTAGGGATAAGCTAAAAAAAAAAAAAAAACAGCTAGGCACAACGTTTTATCAACCATAACAGAGATTCTGTAAAAATTGAATTTATGATTTTTGTCCCTATAAATAATTATATTTATTATATAAAGTTATGATACATTAGCACGCCATCTGTTATGAAAATTCGAAACTATTATAGACGCGTATGATTCTTTTAAAAATAAAATAATTTTACTGCCCTTACTGCAATGGAATAATCTACCATTGGTAGATTAAACTGGCGAAACCGCTGAGAGGTTTCACCACTGATGAGCCAGGCCCTCCCATAAATTTTTTCCATTGCAATAAGGACAGTAGAAATTGTTTTATTTTTAAAAGAATCAATCGCGTCTATAATAGTTTCGTATTTTGATAATACAAAGTTGTCCCAAAAGTTCACAAACATATTATGATTTATTTTGCAAGTGTTTACGAACTTTTGGAACCACCTTGTATTTATAATTATAGCTTTTATTAATTAATCTAGAATAAGTATTTGGTCAATTCTGGAATAATTAAAAAAATTAACGAATATTTGATATTTATTCCGATAGATGGTGCAAGCCATCAATAACTTTCATTTTCGTGATAAAGGGGTGTCTTTTTCTATAGATAATTATTAAATGTTCTTATTTTTTAACGATTATATACATTTTTGTTTATCGTAAAGATAGATGCTGCCTGGCCGGCATTCATAATTCTTCAAATTAAAGATATTTTGAAAAAGATTAACTGGCCGAAGTATCTTTATTTTTAAAGAAATATTTTTGTTTAACATTGTAACATAGAAAATTAGGAAAGACAAACTTCAGGATGACACAGCAAATTAAGATACAAATACCAACTAAAATGTATAAAATAATGGAGCAATTTTTTTAAGCCACAAACATGAACTTAAATGTATAAAATAGAAAAAAAATCAATAAGGGAAGTATACAATGTAGCAAAATATAAATAAAAAATTAATAATCTGTTCATAAAAATAAATATTTCGTTATAAAATAAAGTTATGGAAGTATGGTATATTCATGTACAAAAATAAGTACCTCTCCCTTTAAAAAAACATTACAATATTATAGTTGTTGCCCATTCATCATCGCCATCTTTGTGTTTTACACTGGGGTGATGATATGAATGATTTTTCTAATGTATTTTAAAGGGAGAGGTACCTCTGTTAATATATACATTATTGTTTTAAGTTAAGGGTTATCATATTTACATATAGCAAAAGAAAACATTAAGACGCGAATGTTTCTTTTGAACATAAATCAAACTTCTACTGTCCTTAATGAGATGATGAAATATTGGGAGGGCTTGGCTCATCAGTGGTGAACCTTTCCAGCGGTTTCGCCAATTCGCCAGACCGCTTCTTTAGATCTCTAATGCTGCAAAGTCTTTGACATGGCCGTTCGTCTTTTTTTTTTTTTTTTTTTGTAGGAGACAGAGGAAAATTTGTTCATACTTGATTATCTCGTGTGTCTTCAATAAAGGTCACTGTAATATCTTTCAGAGTTATTGTCTCAATTCCGATATACATGCTAAAAGGTACAACTTCCTTAAGTTTTGTCCATGAGTGTATTTAAAACGGTATATTTTCCTTTTTAAACAATATAAATAAATCATCTATTATGTGTAGTTATATATAATGGCAATTATATTTTAACTCGAAAAAAAAATCAAAAATATATTATATAAAAGTGAAGGTATTTACGTAGTGTACTTTAAATCTCTATCAAAGATAAATAAATATTTTAGAGGCATAATATTCTAGGCAGTAAGGACAGTAGAAATTGTTTTATTTTAAAAATAATATTACGACTCTAAAATAGTTTTGTAATTTGATAACAGATGGCGCGTTATTGCACATAAATAAATATATTAACATATTTATTATAATAAAAAAAGAATTATGAAATAATAATAATCATAGAGGGAAAGTAAATGCTACTTGAGCGCTCCTCCAAAAAGGGGGCTAACTCTCCAGAGAATAATCAAGTGTGTGTAATACATTACTTGGTGTAACGTCAAAAACAGATTTCTCTCTGATTGATTAATAGCTTTAAATTTTCCTAAGATATTTTTCTGCCAAAAGATTGAATTGAAAGAACGGTAAAACACTGTGAAAAACCTTTTTTTTTTTTAAATCTTTCTTTCGTTAGGATTTTTTTTTTACGAAAGTTACTATGCCGAGAGTTATAAATATACTATGAGACGTATAAGTTTTTTTTTTCTATATTTTTTTACTTAATTTTCTGTTGTTCTTGAATTTTTCAAAAAATCACTGAATGTCGTGGTCCATTTGGATGAGGAAAGTGAAGACTAGAACGCGAACAAAATGGTAATTTTGTAAATGTAAACTGTCCTTTGTATAGAGGTGTCCGCTAAAGGGAGGTTCTACTGTACAATGATGTTTGATCAAGGTTTTCTCTTTGGTTTATATAAATTCTACAAAGCCGCACTGTGTTCGGAGGAGATTAATAGAATTGCCGAATGTCGTGGTCCATTTGGATGAGGAAAGTGAAGACTAGAACGTGGATGATTCCACACTCGTCTTTTAACCTTGACGTATGTACGGTGTGGCCACTGGACATGTGTCGGACCTGGAGGCTGTTGTTGGGTTCTGTGCTGCCTGGAGTACAGGAGCTCCATCTATGCTTCTTTTCTTCCTGTAGTGAATCTGTATAAGACAGGTGGTCTTAATAAAGCTGTGTGTGTGTATTATAATTTTATAGAACGCGGCTGATTCCACACTCGTCTTTTCAGTGATACGCTAACCTTGACGTATGTACGGTGTGGCCACTGGACATGTGTCGGACCTGGAGGCTGTTGTTGGGTTCTGTGCTGTCTGAAGTATAGGAGCTACATCTATGCTTCCTTCCTGTGGTGAATCTATATAAGACCGGTGGTCTTAATAAAGCTGCATATGTGTGTGAATAATTTATAATAAGTATATAGCAAAAACAATATGGTCACTTTAACGATAAAATTAAAAATTTATTTAAAATACTTTTCTAGAGATTTGACCAAGAGTGCACTATATTCTGAAAAAGCTTTATAAACGGGAAATCAGAAAATATATATTTCAACAATAATGTGTTTTTGACACACGTTAATATGTTATAATACCTTGATAAAGGTTGGCGTTCAGCCAACTGAAATATTGGTAAAATAAATGACATTTTGATCTAATATATGTCTTTTTAATTAAAGATTTATTTATGGATTGCTCTATTTTCAAAACACTTCTATATACATCAGGTAAAGAAGAACAACTGTTAATAGAGTATTTGCTCATTGTAAGTTTAGACTATCAAAGAGGTTGGAGCCAGTTAAAATGACCGTAGCAATGACACCATCCATCAAGAGAGATGGACTAATGCCATCAAGAAGCACGGCGATCCTGTCGTTAGGGTTAGGATGGTATTGATGATCTCTTGTCACGCCATGGTCCCAGCCTTCTACTGTTTGCCTGATTCTGGATTCCTCTCTTCCTATAAATTCTTCTTTGTCTTCAGTATCTCTCTTCACTTGAGCATTCTGGCCTTCATTACTTTGACATCGCTATCTTCGGTCAAGAATCTATAGGTTCTTCCTGACTATGGAAATTGGGGACATTCGTAAGAATATTTTGATTTGCCTGATTTTGGATTCCCCTGTTGTCTTCTAAATTCGTCTTCGTCTTCATTACCTCTTCACTTGAGCATTCTGGCCTTCATTACTTTAACATCGCCTTCTTCAGTCAAGAATCTATAGGTTCTTCCTGACTATGGAAATTGGGGGCATTCGTGAGGATCTTTTGATTGTTTGAAAGAGGTATTTTCATCGTTGGACGAACTTCCTCAATGGAACATTATTCATTATGAAAAAGGCATCTTCTTATCTTGCAACTAAAAGTTGCTGATGGCTTGCGCCATCTATCGGAATAAATATCAACTATTCTCGTTGATTTTTTAATTATTCCAGAATTGGCTAAATACCCATTCTTGATTTAATCTCAAGAAAATCTAATCACGAATAATTAATCAAGAAAATGGGTATTTGGCCAATTCTGGAATAATTAAAAAAATCAACGAGAATAGTTGATATTTATTCCGATAAATGGCGCAAGCCATCAGAAACTTTCAGTTGCAAGATAAGGAGATGACTTTTTTTTTTAATTTATGCACCTTATCCCAGTACAATATCACATTTGTACTATTTTTTCATTATTGTTTATATTTTCAATATCTCTGTAGTTCAGAGAAAAACACATCAACCACTAGATTATTTCAGCTACCGACGTTTCAGTGATTTCCTGTCACTCCTCTGAAAAAAATGTTCTCTGAATCATCTTCCAATTAACAAATAATCTTCAGAACTATCTCTTTAGTATTTTTTTTAATTTCACTCTTTATCAAAGTGCCAAGCCGGTACTGTAACTTAGAAATGTATGTTTAAAAGCTTTTATTTAACTTGCTTTTCCTGTATGTCTGTCTGTCCACAAATCTTGCAATCGATTTTTAATATACTTTTAGAGTATGTAGGAATCTGAAATTTGGTACATTTTTCATAACCAGATGACAATGAAAGCTGACAAATTTTCAGACTTATGGGTTGTCAGGGTGGCTGAAGATTGACAAATTTCCAGATTGCCTTTCAAATTTTGTAAATTAATTTTAATATTGTCACTGAATAATTATTTTAAATATTCTGTGGTATATCATCATTAATATTTGCATAGTCATCAACCCTTACCATTCTTGTATATTATTACTTGTAAATAAATTTTTAGAAATAGTTTGGCATTTTATAAATAAATTATTTTTACTTAAACTTTTGTTATACTCGTTATCACTACCGTGACAACTGGTGGAGAAGCTGGAATATTCCCTCGCCGCCCAAGCCGTTAGAAGAAGTCGAAGACTACAAAGACTAGAACCTCAAGAAAACATCGCTATGATCAAGCAAGAGACACAGACAAAAATGGGTGAGTACCATTTTCAACCTTTTAGAAACCCTTCTATTTTTACTGGAGAACGCAACCAGAATCCAGAAAAATGGTTGAAAGAATTCCATCGCGTCGCTCGCTACAACTGCTGGGATGATTCAATGTGCCTCGCAAATGTTTATTTTTTCCTCCAAGGAACAGCGCACAGATGGTACGAAAATGTTGAAGAGAAAATTAATTCATGGGATATTTTTGTGAAAATGTTTTCTCAGAATTTCGGACATCATGTCACCCAAAAAGATCAACTCGCAGAGAACCTCAAAACTCGAGCTCAGGGGAAGGAGGAGACCAGTGATTCTTACATTCAAGATGTTCTCCATCTGTGCAGAGAAGTGAATCCGGCTATGATGGAAAATGAAATAGTTGCACACTTGACGAAAGGAATATCGGAGGAGATATATCAGTCAATCATCATTTTAGACATTGCAAGTATCGATGAGTTCATCAAATGGTGCCGAAAAATCGAGGCTTCAAATAAAAAACGTGTAAAAAAACGTGTAGTATTTGACAGACTACCGAATGTTGCCGCCATCGATTCAGCAGACTCTGAATCAATGGAAGACTTAATCCGACGCATCGTGCGTGAAGAAGTTCATCGCGCACTAAATCCGGAGTCAACTACCCCTGAACCATCTTCTCTGAAAGAAATTATCCGAGAAGAGATTGAAAAAAACGTAGCTGCAATTTCGAAGCCTATTGAAAGGCCCCCGCCACGACAGTCGTACCCCAACCAAACACGTACATTCAACCAGGTTCCACGACGTCAGTACCCTACCCAAACGCCCATATATAACCAGACGCCACCACAACGAAGAACGGATGAATGGAGGACGCATGACAACATCCCAATATGTTTTAATTGCGGCCGCCCAGGCCATGTTAAGCGATATTGTAGAGAACGCCGACAATGGACGCAGAGACCCGAAGGACATGCACCAAGCACCCAAGAACCTCAAATGGGTAACCACCAAGCCATAAGAAGCCAAACCTACCGCAGACAATCGCCGTATCCAAACAGAGGAAGATCCCCAAGACGCCAGTCCATTTCCCCAGGCCGCCATACAAGCCAATCCCCACGCCGCTACAATCTAGAAAAAAACTAAGCGTCGCGTCTTCTTTCGAGGGGGAAGCCGCGGGTGTGAAAAACCCTCCATCGTCGACAGCCGCTAAATTACAACAAAATTATGTCGAAATCATCATTGATGACATTGCATTTTCTGCTCTGGTCGATTCAGGTTCCTCTTTTTCAGTTATCTCTGATGGATTAAGACGACAATTAAAAAAGACCATGTTCAAAGATAGCGGAATGACTCTGAAAGTTGCTGAAGGCAAGAATGTTACATCGATCGGCCGATGCACAATCAGCTTGAGCATCAGTGGATTGGAACAGCCGCTTGAGTTTATCGTCCTCCCTAATAGTAACCCAAGTATTATCCTCGGATGGGATTTCCTAGAGGCATCAAATGCCGTGATTGATTGTGGACGCGCCGAAATCAGATTGGAAGAGGCCAAAGATGTACTAAATTCACCAGCTTCCATGGGAAAGGTTGTGGCTAGCAGAAGCGTCGTAATCCCAGCCGAATCTACCAAACTAATAAATGTTATGAGTGAAGAGCTTAATGGGCAAAATCAGGTACTTTTTGAACCTTCGAAAAAGGTATTAATAGGAAAAGGGTTAACACTTCCCTGTGCATTATTCAGGCTTTCCCATAATAAAGGAAAACTTTGGATCGTGAATTCTAGCACCACAGCTCAAATAGTCCCTAAGGGAATGTGCCTAGGAAAAATTCAAAGGGTTGAAGAAAATAACTTGACGGCTATTTCAGAATGTTCTGAATCTAATAAGGAGGTGAAAAATGCGAATCATGCCAGTCATGCTGATAAAAGTGACTTTAAATTTTTACAAAATTTAATTAGTGATGATTTATCAGAAGAGCAGCAGTCTCAAATCTTATCAATTTTAAAACGATATGATAAAATATTTGATAAAAATAATGAACCTGTAAAGCAAACTTCATTAGCCAAACATAAAATTGAAACTGGAAACCATCAACCTATTAAGCATAGACCATATCGAGTCTCCCCTACAGAACGCCAAGCAATCCAAACGGAAGTGGACAAAATGCTAGACGCCGGGATTATACGTCATTCAGAAAGTCCATGGTCATCGCCGGTTATTTTAGTGAAGAAGAAGGATGGTAACTGGCGTTTCTGTGTGGATTACAGACGACTAAACAAAGTTACTAAAAAAGACGTTTACCCACTACCCCGAATCGATGATACACTTGACTCACTGAAAGGAGCCAAATTTTATTCATCAATGGACCTTCGTTCAGGATATTGGCAAATAGAAGTCGACGAAGCAGATAGAGAAAAAACTGCCTTTATCACTCCTGACGGACTCTACGAATTCCTAGTCATGCCCTTTGGCCTGTGCAATGCCCCTGCAACATTCGAGCGCATGATGGACAAGATATTGAAAGGCCTGAAATGGACGATGGCCCTCTGTTATTTAGACGACATCGTGGTGTATTCCAAATCGTTCAACGAACATTTACACCGGCTTGAAATCATACTACAATGTCTCGACAAGGCCGAGCTACGCCTCAACCCAAAAAAGTGCCTTTTCGGAACCAAACGAATCAGAGTGTTTGGACACCTCGTCGATAGTAAAGGTATTTATCCCGACCCAGAAAAGATTGAAGCTATCGCCAAGTTTCCGACCCCAAAATCTATAACAGATGTGAGAAGCTTCATTGGCCTATGTTCCTATTATCGTAGATTTATCGAAAATTTTGCTGAGAAAGCTGCTCCTTTACACGAAGTCCTCAAAAAAGATAATAAATTCATGTGGAACTCTGACCAACAGGATGCTTTTGATTCCTTGAAAAAAGCATTGATGTCTGAACCTGTTCTTGCCTATTTCGAAGAACAACTGCCAACCGAGCTTCATACTGACGCCAGCGGTTATGGAATTGGAGCTGTCCTCGTACAGATCAACGATGGGAAAGAGCGGCCAGTTGGTTATGCTTCAAGAACTTTATCTAAGGCGGAGAAGAATTACTCAACAACGGAAAGAGAATGCTTGGCCGCAATATGGGCCATCAACAAATTTCGACCGTACCTTTTTGGTCGTGAGTTTGTCATCGTCACTGACCACCACGCTCTTTGCTGGTTATCTAATCTGAAGGACCCGACAGGAAGACTAGCAAGATGGGCTTTAAAACTCCAAGAATACAATGTAACGGTTGTTTATAAAAGTGGACGCAAACACCAAGATGCCGACTGTCTTTCTCGAAATCCTCTCCAACTTGAATCGGAAGAAGCATACAATGATGAGGATGATGATATACCCTCAATAACTGCTCTGACGTGCTTCGAGGCTGAACAAAGAAAAGACCCTAAAATTTGTAAATTGATAGAGGAAACAGAAAGATTTGGTGCCGAATCGAAAGGATATGAAATGTTAAAAGGAACCTTATACAAAAAGAATTTCGACCCCCTGGGAAACCAACACCTTTTAGTTATTCCCAAGCACTTACGCTTAGAACTACTGAAAAGTTTACACGACGCTCCCACAGCAGGTCATCTTGGATTTTCGAAGACATATGTGAGAGTTAAAAATAAATATTTCTGGCCAGGACTTCTCCGGGACATACGGAAGTATGTCGCTCATTGTAAAGAGTGCCAAAGAAAGAAACAATCAACTCAAAAGCCACCCGGACTACTTAAGGCCATACCTCCTGCAACCTCCCCTTTTCAGAGAGTTGGAATGGACCTCCTTGGAAGATTTCCCAAGTCTGATAATGGTAATAAATGGATCATAGTCTGTACCGACTATCTTACTCGATTTGCCGTTACTAAAGCCTTACCCACAGGGGAAGCAAAAGAAGCAGCCAAGTTCTTAATGGAAGATGTTGTTCTCAAGCACGGAGCCCCCAGAGAAATCATCACGGACCGAGGACGAGTATTTCAATCCAAGTTGATTGCGGAACTCACCAATCAATGCTCGTCGATACATCGGTTCACGACAGCGTATCATCCCCAGACGAATGGACTGACGGAGAGGTTAAACAAAACCTTAGCCAACATGATCGCTATGTATGTAAGTGTTGAACAGAAGGACTGGGACGTAATCCTGCCCTACGTCACGTTCGCCTACAACACGGCAAAACAAGATACGACAGGTTTTACCCCTTTTAAACTGATTCATGGACGCGAAGCCGAAACAACTGTAGACACTCTTTTCCCAAATCCGCATGAAGATCTCCAAGAGGATTACAGTCAGAAGATTGCCTCGCGAGTCGAAGAAACTAGGCAGCTAGCAAGATTAGAGACCTTGAAAGCCCAAGAAAAGGACAAGGCCAGATATGACTCAAAGCACGAGGCAATGGATTACAACGTCGGTGACCTGGTATGGATTTTCATCCCGATAAGAAAGGTGGGACTCTCAGAAAAACTGATGAAAAGGTACTTCGGGCCATACAGGGTTACTCGGAAACTCTCTGACGTGACCTTCGAAGTTGAACCTGTGGACCAACCAACCAGGAGACGCAAAACAAGAGACCTGGTCCATGTACTGAGAATGAAACCCTACCATGACCCTGAGGACCAAGCTGATCTGTTCAAGTGATAATTACAGCGGGACGCTGTTCATCTAGGAAGGGGGCAATGTCACTGAATAATTATTTTAAATATTCTGTGGTATATCATCATTAATATTTGCATAGTCATCACCCCTTACCATTCTTGTATATTATTACTTGTAAATAAATTTTTAGAAATAGTTTGGTATTTTATAAATAAATTATTTTTACTTAAACTTTTGTTATACTCGTTATCACTACCGTGACAATATACTTCCAGATAATATAGACTTATGAAACTTTTAACACTCACTCAGTCCAATGAATAATGCAAGTGTACGAATTTTCTGACTTCTGGGTGGTCGGAGTGGCCAGGAATGAACAAATTTATATATATTTCATTTTAAGTCTTGTGTTACGCCCCTTACATTGACCAATCCGCCGCGAGCAGACCTTCCTTCTATTTAAGGCCTAATCTCCAGTGAACTTTTGATTCAAGTTTTGTAAATTCAATACTAAAAACTAACTAAATAATCGATATATAAAAATACATTAAAAATGCTTTTATTTAAATGCACTAAAAAGGAAAAAATAAAATATTTTATATTCTGTCATTGAGAAATTAGATGTATCTGAGTTAAAATAAAAGCAGTAAAGGACCATCATATTTAGAGAAGAGGTAAAAAATATAGCAAACACTTATAAAAATCAGTTGCTACATATTAAATCACATTAGGTTCGAAATTCATGATGATCGTTCCCCGCCGCTTTTATTTTCACTCAGATACATCTAATTGCTCTATGACAGAAGAAAAAAAAATATATTTGACCATGATAATCATGATAGGTAGTTGATTACTGTTTTTACTGTAAATTAACCTACACATGTGAAAATCAGTTCGACTTTTTGCATTTATAAGTTTGTCAGAGTCCCACTGTTTGGTTACGTGCACTCGCTGGTGAATGTTGAATTTTTGAAAGAATCGAGGGCAATTGGAGAATTTTTTTTTTTAATTATAAAAAAGTGTCCAATGCTGGATTCGAACCCGGGTTGTAGTGATTGAAAATCAACGGTTTAGACCACTCGACCACAAACCTTCTTTTATATCTTCAGTTTCTACCGTTAATAAAGACAGCGTTCATCTATAAATTCTTATTGAGACTTGAGGTAAGGGAAGATAATGAAGACCCTCTGACAATCTAGAGGAAGACTCTTCGGTGTTAGGGAAATCTCCTTGACTATATATATATATTTTTTTTACTTATCCTTTTATTAGTCTAAATTAGACAAGATCTTGGAGGTTGTGCTCATAAAGAACTTCAAGAACTCTTCTTGGTTCTCTGTACAGGGATCCTTTGTCATTTCCAATACAATTTAGTATATGTTGGGGAGTGGCCTCTTCGGTTTTGCACCTAGTGCACATGGGGAAGCTTTTGTCTCCCTCTTTATAGACTAGAGGGCACAGGTGACCAGATTTCCATCTGGCTATGTCGACTTCCTTCTGTTTAGTTGGAGGGTCTGTTTTTTTTTTTGGGGGGGGGGGGGGGGGGGGGGGGGGGGTTTCTATAGATAATTGTACATAGTCGTGTGTATTGTATGTTCCCCATATTATATATCTCTTAACTACAAGATTGTTCCAAAAGTTCGTAAACACTTGCAAAAAATTCAAATACCAATATTATTCGCCGTTATGTATAATGTCTTTGTATTATAAACAAAAGAGGCATATCCTGACCATTCCATGAGAGGACACTTGCGATAGAGGACACCTTTCAACAAAGGACAGTTTTCATTGTCAAAATTACCTGTCCGGTAAGAGGACACCTCTCCCTAAAGGAAATCTTGTCTGCAATAAGTGTCCTTTACAGGGAGGTTATACAGTATCTCAAAAACCAAAGAGCAATCTCAATCAAAAGGATTTCATGTTACAGCCGAACTTGGATATTTTCGAAGCCCAAGTGACTAAAAAAAATCGAATTATCAAAAAATTCGAATTGAAAACAGAAATTCTATTTATAGAAAATTCAAGGGACCAAGATAAATATTCAAATTGAAGATGTTTTAGAATTAAAGATATTCGAATTTTCCGAATTCTACTGTATTTGTGAAAGAGAGGTAAAAAGCATCCATGTCAAACATAATTGAAAACAAGATTTTAAAAGAAAAAGAATGTTAAAACAACAAGCAGAGATAAGTGTCAAGGTTAAGCAACTTGTAAAAAGATGTAGTTACAAAAAGCCAATCATCAAGCTTCTTTAAAATGGAAGATTTATCTTTTTAAAATGATCTCTTCCCCCACAAGCGATTAGTTGGAAGAAACACGGCGTGTCTGTAGACGAGATGGAAGGAAAACAAATACCACGGATAGAAATAGGCCAATTGATGGATTGACTTCTGTGGGGACACACGACTGATTGGCACAGATTCCTCCTGTCAACCACCCCCTGGAACTTGGAATGTTTCCCTCAATGTCAGCTTGGTGTAATTACTGATCTTCTCTGTTATCCTTCCTATTGTGGTAGTTGTACCGCCGAACTGGTATCACAGGGACCATGCTAATCTTCTCTGTATCCTTCCTATTGTAGTAGTTGTACCGCCGAACTGGTATCACAGGGACCATACTAATTTTCTCTGTATCCTTACTATTGTAGTAGTTGTACCGCCGAACTGGTATCACAGGGACCATGTTAATCTTCTCTGTATCCTTCCTATTGTAGTAGTTGTACCGCCGAACTGGTATCACAGGAACAATGCTAATCTTCTCTGTATACTTCCTATTGTAGTAGTTGTACCGCCGAACTGGTATCACATGGACCATGCTAATCTTCTCTGTATCATTCCTATTGTAGTAGTTGTACCGCCGAACTGGTATCACAGGGACCATGCTAAGCTTCTCTGTATCGTTCCTATTGTAGTAGTTGTACCGCCGAACTGGTATCACAGGGACCATGCTAATCTTCTCTGTATCTTTCCTATTGTAGTAGTTGTACCGCCGGACTGGTATCACAGGGACCATGCCAATATTCTCTGTATCTTTCCTATTGTTGTTGTTTTACCGCCGAACTGGTATCACAGGGACCATGCCAATCTTCTCTGTATCCTTCCTATTGTAGTAGTTGTACCGCCGAACTGGTATCACAGGGACCATGCTAATCTTCTCTGTATCCTTCCTATTGTGGTAGTTGTACCGCCGAACTGGTATCACAGGGAACATGCTAATCTTCTCTGTATCCTTCCTATTGTAGTAGTTGTACCGCCGGACTGGTATCACAGGGACCATGCCAATATTCTCTGTATCTTTCCTATTGTTGTTGTTGTACCGCCGAACTGGTATCACAGGGACCATGCTAATCTTCTCTGTATCCTTCTTATTGTAGTAGTTGTACCGCCGAACTGGTATCACTGGGACCATGCTAATCTTCTCTGTATCCTTCCTATTGTAGTAGTTGTACCGCCGAACTGGTATCACAGGGACCATGTTAATCTTCTCTGTATCCTTCCTATTGTAGTAGTTGTACCGCCGAACTGGTATCACAGGAACAATGCTAATCTTCTCTGTATACTTCCTATTGTAGTAGTTGTACCGCCGAACTGGTATCACATGGACCATGCTAATCTTCTCTGTATCCTTCCTATTGTAGTAGTTGTACCGCCGAACTGGTATCACAGGGACCATGCTAAGCTTCTCTGTATCGTTCCTATTGTAGTAGTTGTATCGCCGAACTTGTATCACAGGGACCATGCTAATCTTCTCTGTATCTTTCCTATTGTAGTAGTTGTACCGCCGAACTGGTATCACAGGGACCATGCTAATCTTCTCTGTATCCTTCCTATTGTAGTAGTTGTACCGCCGAACTGGTATCACAGGGACCATGCTAATCTTCTCTGTATCCTTCCTATTGTGGTAGTTGTACCGCCGAACTGGTATCACAGGGAACATGCTAATCTTCTCTGTATCCTTCCTATTGTAGTAGTTGTACCGCCGGACTGGTATCACAGGGACCATGCCAATATTCTCTGTATCTTTCCTATTGTTGCTGTTGTACCGCCGAACTGGTATCACAGGGACCATGCTAATCTTCTCTGTATCCTTCTTATTGTAGTAGTTGTACCGCCGAACTGGTATCACAGGGACCATGCTAATATTCTCTGTACCCTTTTTTTGTAGTAGTTGTACCTTCGAACTGGTATCACAGGGACTATGCTAATCTTCACTGTATCCTTCCTATTGTAGTAGTTGTACCGCCGAACTGGTATCACAGGGACCATGTTAATCTTCTCTGTATCCTTCCTATTGTAGTAGTTGTACCGCCGAACTGGTATCACAGGAACAATGCTAATCTTCTCTGTATACTTCCTATTGTAGTAGTTGTACCGCCGAACTGGTATCACATGGACCATGCTAATCTTCTCTGTATCCTTCCTATTGTAGTAGTTGTACCGCCGAACTGGTATCACAGGGACCATGCTAATCTTCTCTGTATCGTTCCTATTGTAGTAGTTGTACCGCCGAACTGGTATCACAGGGACCATGTTAATCTTCTCTGTATCCTTCCTATTGTAGTAGTTTTACCGCCGAACTGGTATCACAGGAACAATGCTAATCTTCTCTGTATACTTCCTATTGTAGTAGTTGTACCGCCGAACTGGTATCACATGGACCATGCTAATCTTCTCTGTATCATTCCTATTGTAGTAGTTGTACCGCCGAACTGGTATCACAGGGACCATGCTAAGCTTCTCTGTATCGTTCCTATTGTAGTAGTTGTACCGCCGAACTGGTATCACAGGGACCATGCTAATCTTCACTGTATCTTTCCTATTGTAGTAGTTGTACCGCCGAACTAGTATCACAGGGGCCATGCTAATCTTCTCTATTTCCTTCCTATTGTAGTAGTTGTACAGCCGAACTGGTATCACAGGGACCATGCCAATCTTCTCTGTATCCTTCCTATTGTAGTAGTTGTACCGCCGAACTGGTATCACAGGGACCATGCTAATCTTCTCTGTATCCTTCCTATTGTGGTAGTTGTACCGCCGAACTGGTATCACAGGGACCATGCCAATCTTCTCTGTATCCTTCCTATTGTAGTAGTTGTACCGCCGAACTGGTATCACAGGGACCATACTAATCTTCTCTGTATCCTTCCTATTGTAGTAGTTGTACCGCCGAACTGGTATCACAGGGACCATACTAATCTTCCCTGTTTCCTTCCTATTGTGGTAGTTGTACCGCCGAACTGGTATCACAGGGGCCATGCTAATCTTCTCTGTATCCTTCCTATTGTGGTAGTTGTACCGTAAGTACCCCTTGCCATGTCTAAAGATTGTTTTATGTATTTACACAAAATGAACATCAACCAGAAAGTCCTAAGACGTTAAAAGCAATTAACCAACCGTTTGTTCATTCAGAAAACCGAAAGATTTAGTTCTGAATGTCATCCAGTGTAGAAAGCGACTTCTGTACATGGCTTCAGGAACCTGTTTAATTTGGCGAAAATGCTGAGAGGGTTCACTACTGATAAGTCAAACCCTCTCATTCAATATTCTTCTTTCTTATCTCCACTCAGTAATATTAGGGTATCAAGTTTGTAAAGCTTGAGACTTGACAACCATCATGACTATCATGAACTCACTAGCTTAATACAATAGATATGAATCTCCTGTATGTGAATTAAATAAGACAACAGGAGTTTCTAGAGATTAGTTTCTTTCCATTTTTATTGCAATTTCAAGCTACACCGCGATTATATTAAATTTATCCTCAAGCGATTCTCGCCTGAGGACAAGATTATTCTCTTCAAATTCCACGACATTGTCATCGAGCATGTTATGGAAAATAACTCCGTCATTGACAAGGGCCTGTATGAACTCAAGACGGCTTGTAGCTCCTGATAGGATCCAGACGTCCCTCCGGAGAAGGCTTCGTCTAATGTAAATATATATTTCTCTTTATTTTTAACTCCAATTGTAAACTCTCATTCTGCTGTTAAATAGATGTCAATAAACTATTTTGTTAATTGTCAAAAAATTGTCAATTTCAAATTTTGGGTATTACCACCCTACTACAGGTGTACAACAATGAACAATGTATATGTAACAATATAGCAAAATGTAAATTTATCAATTATATTGCCATATATCGATAAAATTTGTGACAAATAAATATACTGACAATGTGTTTATTTTTTAATAATATCATCAAATATTATCTCTACAGACCTTACTACAATGATATTAGTTATTGAATGAGAGGGCTTGGTTTGTGTTTATTTTTAATAATATCATCGAATATTATCTCTACAGACCTTACTACAATGATATAAGTTATTGAATGAGAGGGCTTGTCTTGTGTTTATTTTTTAATAATATCATCAAATATTATCTCTACAGACCTTACTACAATGATATTAGTTATTGAATGAGAGGGCTTGGCTTGTGTTTATTTTCAATAATATCATCAAATATTATTTCTACAGACCTTACTGCAATGATATAAGTTATTGAATGAGAGGGCTGGGCTTGTGTTTATTTTCAATAATATCATCGAATATTATCTCTACAGACCTTACTACAATGATATAAGTTATTGAATGAGAGGGCTTGGCTTGTGTTTATTTTCAATAAAATAAACGAATATTATCTCTACAGACCTTACTGCAATGATATAAGTTATTGAATGAGAGGGCTTGGCTTGTGTTTATTTTCAATAATATCATCAAATATTATCTCTACAGACCTTACTACAATGATATAAGTTATTGAATGAGAGGGCTTGTCTTGTGTTTATTTTCAATAATATCATCAAATATTATCTCTACAGACCTTACTGCAATGATATGAGTTATTGAATGAGAGGGCTTGGCTTGTGTTTATTTTCAATAATATCATCAAATATTATTTCTACAGACCTTACTACAATGATATAAGTTATTGAATGAGAGGGCTTGGCTTGTGTTTATTTTCAATAATATCATCGAATATTATCTCTACAGACCTTACTGCAATGATATAAGTTATTGAATGAGAGGGCTTGGCTTGTGTTTATTTTTAATAATATCATCAAATATTATCTCTACAGACCTTACTGCAATGATATAAGTTATTGAATGAGAGGGCTTGGCTTGTGTTTATTTTCAATAATATCATCAAATATTATCTCTACAGACCTTACTACAATGATATAAGTTATTGAATGAGAGGGCTTGTCTTGTGTTTATTTTCAATAATATCATCAAATATTATTTCTATAGACCTTACTGCAATTATATAAGTTATTGAATGAGAGGGCTTGTCTTGTGTTTATTTTCAATAATATCATCAAATATTATCTCTACAGACCTTACTGCAATGATATGAGTTATTGAATGAGAGGGCTTGTCTTGTGTTTATTTTCAATAATATCATCAAATATATCAAATATCTCTACAGACCTTACTGCAATGATATAAGTTATTGAATGAGAGGGCTTGTGTTTATTTTCAATATTATCATCGAATATTATCTCTACAGACCTTACTGCAATGATATGAGTTATTGAATGAGAGGGCTTGTGTTTATTTTCAATAATATCATCGAATATTATCTCTACAGACCTTACTGCAATGATATGAGTTATTGAATGAGAGGGCTTGTCTTGTGTTTATTTTCAATAATATCATCAAATATTATTTCTATAGACCTTACTGCAATTATATAAGTTATTGAATGAGAGGGCTTGTCTTGTGTTTATTTTCAATAATATCATCAAATATTATCTCTACAGACCTTACTGCAATGATATGAGTTATTGAATGAGAGGGCTTGTCTTGTGTTTATTTTCAATAATATCATCAAATATTATCTCTACAGACCTTACTGCAATGATATAAGTTATTGAATGAGAGGGCTTGTGTTTATTTTCAACTAGCCGAATGACCCGGGCAACGCCCGGGTTTTACCCTATTAAATGTACCCTGTTTCACCCGTGGTCTCTGTTTTTTGGAATTTTTCCAGATATAATTTTGTATCTGATATTCAAACATGATACAGCAAAATTTTTATAAAAAGCAAAATGTTTAAAATAGCCTATCGTCTTCCCAGTATTCTTTTACCTATGTATGGGAATTTTGGTTTGAATTAGTGAACTACTGAGAATTTGTAGACGAATGACCCGGGCAACGCCCGGGTTTACACGATTAAATGTATATTACATATGGACGTAGTTCCCGGAGGGCACCCGCGAGGTCACTCTGCCCCCGCGCAACTGTCCAACTGGGAGCGCCCCGCGCCGTCACGCGTTCTAGAGGGCGCTGCTCCGGCCGTCAGCCGGGAGATCTCATTTACTCGGCGAGGGGGGGCAGGGGGAAGGGAAGTCACGTGCTGCGCCGGCAGCCAATCGTCGCGCGCCGCCATCGCCCGCCTGAGTGTTCTAGAGGGCGCTGCTCGTGAGCTAAGTTGAATAATTTGAATATATAGTTTTAATAAATGATTTATATATATTTTAAAATAGCCTATCGTCATCCTCGTTATTTTTTACCTATGTATGGAAATTTTGGTTTGAATTAGTGATTTACTGCGAATTTGTATAGGAGTCATACAAACAAAGACACAGACAAACAAACATACAAACATACAAACATTCATTTTTATATTGAGACGTTACAAAAACAATTTTCAATTGTACATAATTTCCTTTAAAATGTTACTTTAATTTTTCATATGTTTATTTTCAATTTTTATTTTCCATTCATTAAAAGTCAATGATGTACATACTAAATTAGTAAAAACTCAATAAAAACGATATGTAAAAATACACATAAACAAATGGCTTGTAAAAGAAAGCAGCAATAAATGAGTTTAGGCAAAATGTCTATTTCATTAACAAACATTTCACTTTTAAAATAATAAACTTTAAAAATAAAGTTTTACTAAACTAAAATTAGCGTTTTAAAAATAAAAACGTGGCATTTGGCGCAGTCGAAAAGGATACGGAAAAAGAAAATGGCGGAAAATCCAAACAACCGGTTGCAAAAGTTCAACGGCTCGAAGTCGGCAATTAGGCCTGAGTCATGGATCAAAATATATGATTTTGAAAATAATTCTTTAAAGGAAGATGAAAAAATCAAAAATCTTATGTACTACTTGACAGATTCAGCACTTGAATGGTATGCAGACGAGATTATTTCAAATCCTGCAATAAAAAGATGGGAAGTTGTAAAGGAAAAGTTGATTCAAAGATTTGGTTCATACAACGCAAATCCAATTGTCTCAGCATCACATCGAAGATTAAAACGAGAAGAATCAATAGAAAATTATTTTCAAGATAAAATTCGCCTGTTAAATCAAACCCATCTAACGAAGGAGGAAAAAATTCATTTATTAACAGACGGACTTCCAAATGATTGGAAAGATTTAATTGTGGCTGCACAGCCAACTGACGCCACAAAATGGTTTCATATCGCAGCTTCAATTGAACAAAATAGGGCTTCAATTCAATTTAAGCCTAAAAACAAAATACATCTCGCGACAAAAAATAATGATAATAGAAAAAATGTTTGTCCATTCTGGTGTCCAATATGTTCGAAAAAGGGAATAAAAATTAAACATTGGGTCACAGATTGTGAGGATTATGATCCTAATTATAAAAAGGATAGGCCTAATCAAAACACTTCAGTGAAACAAGTATGCGGAGCCCCGGAATTGTTGAATGTAAGTACTTTGACAAATACCCCTACACAAGGAGCTTTCAAGCTTATCAACATAAGTGTTGAAGTAAATGGAATTCCTGCGCAAGCATTTGTGGATACTGGTGCAACAGTATCAATAATCAATTGGCGATTGTTCAAGCGAACCCGTCTTCAACTTCAACCGAATTCAGACATTCACATCAGCCAAGCGGATGGTGTTACCAGGACATGTGGAAGCCTTCAGACCAAGGTAAGAATAGATAAACTAATTAAACCTGTAACTCTCCATGTAATGAAGAACTTTAAATATCCACTCTTGATCGGATTAGATGTTGCATCTCTTTTTAATCTTTTAATAGATGTCAGAGACAAAACAATTTACACCAAAATTGATGGATTACAAAATCCAATTCTTGTAAATCATCTAGAAGAGATAAGAGAACATGAATTAAAAGAATTACTTGAACACAATAGGAATGTATTTTCTCAGCATGCTATTGATTTGGGAAAAGTAGCTATACAACATAAGATCATCACGAAAAGTGAACAACCAATTTCTCTTAGACCCTATCGTCGTCCTCTGAAAGAGTATGAAGAGATAGCTCAACAAGTTAAAGAACTTCTCGAACACAAGTTAATAAGAATTTCAGATTCTCCTTGGGCATTTCCTGTTGTTATGGTTCCCAAGAAGGATGGAAATAAAAGGATGTGCATTGATTACAGACGTCTTAATGAGATCACGCTGGATGACAGGCAACCCCTACCTCACATACAGGACATGTTTGATCGATTGCATGGATCCAGTTTCTTCTCTACCCTTGATGTTGCATGGGGTTATTGGCAGATCGAAATGGACCCGCAATCTATTCAAAAAACTGCATTCGTCACAAACGATGGTCATTATGAGTTTTTAGTGATGCCCTTTGGTTTAAAAAATGCTGCTTCAACGTTTCAAAGGATAATCCAACATATTCTAGGTGAATTATTATGGAAAGGAACTTGCTCTTTCCAAGATGACATATTGGTGTACACGAAAACATGGCAAGAGCACATAGAGCTTCTTAGTAAAGTTTTTGACAAATTAAGACAGTACAACATGAAATTAAAATTGTCGAAATGTATTTTTGGAAGAACTGAAGTAAAATACCTCGGACATATCATCAGTCACAATCAATTAAAACCTGATCCAGGAAAAGTAAAATCTATTCAAGACTTTCCAAGACCTGATACTGTAAAGAAAGTTCGTCAGTTCATGGGATTGGCAAATTATTACAGAAAATTTGTGAAGGACTTTTCAAAAATTTCATTCCCCTTGGTTCAACTCACTCGGAAGAATCAGCCCTTCATCTGGAATGAGGAAGTAGAGGAGTCATTCGCTAAACTCAAAATGGCACTATCTACAAAACCTGTCCTTGCTATTTACAACCCGGACTACCCCTCTAAAGTTTATACAGATGCCTCCAAATATGGAATTGGAGCAATCCTAACACAAATTGGTCCAGACAATGAGGAACATGTAATTGCTTATTACTCCAAAACACTGCAACCACACCAAGAGAATTATTCTGCTTATGAGATGGAATGCCTAGCCGTAATACAAGCAACTGATCACTTTCATGTATACATAGAAAACCAACCATTTGAAATCATCACTGATCATGCGGCGCTCCAATGGCTTTTCACCATGAAGAAACCGAAACCTAAGTATTTTAGATGGATTCTTAGTTTATCCTCGAAATCATGTAACATCGTTCATCGTTCTGGAAAGCAACAAACTCATGTTGACGCCTTATCAAGACTCCCAGTTGTTAACATTGCAACTCAAGAACTTCAAGAACACCAACAAAATTCAGATTTGAGTTTCTTGAAAAATTCCCACACTCACGACGGTGTGGTAATGATCAAACAAAAAGGAATTTTTAAAGCAGTTGTCCCAAACTCGCTTACCAAAAAAATATTGGAAGAATATCACGATTCATTGAGTCACCCATCAATAACCAAAACATGCAAACTTATAACTCAATGTTATTGGTGGAAAGGAATAACAACTGATATCAAGAATTATGTTCGATCTTGTAAATCTTGTCAACTAGTGAAGGTCAGACATGAACCAACTTTAGGAGAAATGATCACTCCAACGTCAAATATCCAACCATTACAAATGATCGGTTGTGACACTATTGTACTGGGAACAGCAGCAGCTAACACAAAGCATAAATTCATTCAAGTTTTTGTTGATCACGCAACTCGTTATCTATGGGCATATCCCACAATAACAAACACTGCTCAAGCTGTCACTCAATGTCTTGATAAGATAATCAAATCTGTTAATTCGATCAATACTATCTTAACAGATAATGGCAAAAATTTTATATCAAAAGAGTTCAACAAATTTCTTTCTTTACAAGGAATTAAACACACATATACTTCGCCTTATCATCCTCAGTGCAATGGCATTTGTGAGAAATTAAATGATACGATAATGACAAAACTGAGAATAGCTGTTCTAGAGAAACCTAGATGTAAATGGAGCACATTGTTACCGCAAGTTGTCAAAAATTATAATTCCACACCACATGACGTGACTGGTTTTTCACCGCTTTTCTTAATGTATGGAATCGGTAATGTACCCGAATTTGCCGACCAAACTCCAATTACAATTGAAGAAGCCAGGAAGAAAGCTAGCCTGCGGACAGAACAAATTAGAAGTAAGTGGAAGATTAAACACGATAGCCATCACCCCAAGTATGTCTTTAAAGAAGGAGACTTAGTCATAAGAAAAATTGCCTTCAACGACCCTCGTCTCATCAAGACATCACCAAAATATGAAGGACCATTTGTCATTCAAAAAAAGATATCTGATGTAACCTACGATATCTCTCTGAAAGACCAAAAGCAAGCAAGACGCGTTCACATATCTCAACTTCGACCATTTATTACCCGAGAATAAATGCTTCAAGAAGGGGAATATGAGACGTTACAAAAACAATTTTCAATTGTACATAATTTCCTTTAAAATGTTACTTTAATTTTTCATATGTTTATTTTCAATTTTTATTTTCCATTCATTAAAAGTCAATGATGTACATACTAAATTAGTAAAAACTCAATAAAAACGATATGTAAAAATACACATAAACAAATGGCTTGTAAAAGAAAGCAGCAATAAATGAGTTTAGGCAAAATGTCTATTTCATTAACAAACATTTCACTTTTAAAATAATAAACTTTAAAAATAAAGTTTTACTAAACTAAAATTAGCGTTTTAAAAATAAAAACGTGGCAATATATATAGATATTATCATCGAATATTATCTCTACAGACCTTACTGCAATGATATGAGTTATTGAATGAGAGGGCTTGTGTTTATTTTCAATAATATCATCGAATATTATCTCTACAGACCTTACTGCAATGATATAAGTTATTGAATGAGAGGGCTTGTCTTGTGTTTATTTTCAATAATATCATCAAATATTATCTCTACAGACCTTACTGCAATGATATGAGTTATTGAATGAGAGGGCTTGTCTTGTGTTTATTTTCAATAATATCATCAAATATATCAAATATCTCTACAGACCTTACTGCAATGATATAAGTTATTGAATGAGAGGGCTTGTGTTTATTTTCAATATTATCATCGAATATTATCTCTACAGACCTTACTGCAATGATATGAGTTATTGAATGAGAGGGCTTGTGTTTATTTTCAATAATATCATCGAATATTATCTCTACAGACCTTACTGCAATGATATGAGTTATTGAATGAGAGGGCTTGTCTTGTGTTTATTTTCAATAATATCATCATATATTATCTCTACAGACCTTACTGCAATGATATGAGTTATTGAATGAGAGGGCTTGTCTTGTGTTTATTTTCAATAATATCATCAAATATTATCTCTACAGACCTTACTGCAATGATATAAGTTATTGAATGAGAGGGCTTGTGTTTATTTTTAGTAATATCATCGAATATTATCTCTACAGACCTTACTGCAATGATATTAGTTATTGAATGAGAGGGCTTGTCTTGTGTTAATTTTCAATAATATCATCGAATATTATCTCTACAGACCTTACTGCAATGATATAAGTTATTGAATGAGAGGGCTTGTCTTGTGTTTATTTTCAATAATATCATCAAATATTATCTCTACAGACCTTACTGCAATGATATAAGTTATTGAATGAGAGGGCTTGTCTTGTGTTTATTTTCAATAATATCATCGAATATTATCTCTACAGACCTTACTGCAATGATATAAGTTATTGAATGAGAGGGCTTGTCTTGTGTTTATTTTCAATAATATCATCAAATATTATCTCTACAGACCTTACTGCAATGATATGAGTTATTGAATGAGAGGGCTTGTCTTGTGTTTATTTTCAATAATATCATCGAATATTATCTCTACAGACCTTACTACAATGATATAAGTTATTGAATGAGAGGGCTTGGCTTGTGTTTATTTTCAATAATATCATCAAATATTATCTCTACAGACCTTACAGAAATGATATGAGTTATTGAATGAGAGGGCTTGTCTTGTGTTTATTTTCAATAATATCATCGAATATTATCTCTACAGACCTTACTACAATGATATAAGTTATTGAATGAGAGGGCTTGGCTTGTGTTTATTTTCAATAATATCATCAAATATTATCTCTACAGACCTTACAGAAATGATATGAGTTATGGAATGAGAGGGCTTGTCTTGTGTTTATTTTCAATAATATTGTAACATAGTATTTATTAATTTTATTATTTTTTATTTAACAGAGTGATCATTTTTATGTTTTATATCTTGCGACTCTGTAAATTTCCCTCGTGGCTTATCTTTTGTTTACCTTTGATAGTTTGTCCTTCCCTGAAATAAATTTTGTTTCCTCCTGAAGTTTTTGTCTTCCCTAATTTTCCACGTGGCAATATCATCAAATATTATCTCTACAGACCTTACTGCAATAATATAAGTTATTGAATGAGAGGGCTTGTCTTGTGTTTATTTTCAATAATATAATCAAATATTATCTCTACAGACCTTACTGCAATAATATAAGTTATTGAATGAGAGGGCTTGTCTTGTGTTTCTTTTCAATAATATCATCAAATATTATCTCTACAGACCTTACTGCAATAATATAAGTTATTGAATGAGAGGGCTTGTCTTGTGTTTCTTTTCAATAATATCATCAAATATTATCTCTACAGACCTTACTGCAATAATATAAGTTATTGAATGAGAGGGCTATGTTCATCAGTAGTGAACCCTTTCTGCGGTTTCGCCAAATTAAACAAAAATTATTGTTTATCGAATTATTGTTCATTTTTGCACGCCTGTAGAAGATTGGTATTCCACGAAAGCTTGCGATTTCAATAAAAATAAACAGAAACTCATATCCAGAAATCCCTGTTGCCTTATGTAAGCAATATCTTAATATTATCAATAAATCGAAATTTGTGATAATTTATAAATTGTACTATATCTATATTAGAAAAAAATTTCCATTACATCTAATTTAGACATTACAGAAAAAAAAATTAAAGAAAATTATTCACAAATTTAAAGGAGAAGAGGAGAGATTGAAAAAAAAATTCCATTTAAAATCCATCAATATGAAATTGTCTTGTCTTAGATAATTGGGGGAGAAAAATTAATTTCTAATAAAATTTCACGGAAAAATACAATTTACTTATTTTTACCCTATTAATTTGGAATTTTAATAAGGATTTTTGGAAAGGGATAAAAATGGTACAAAAATTAATTATTGTGTAATCCAATAGTGTACAATACAATAATTACATGGGAGGGATTAGAGGCACTGAGACTGAGTTGAAGAAAAATTAATTTGATATACAAAAAAAAAAGTAAATTAATTTTTCCATTTTAATGCAGACGAACTCTTGATGATATTTTGATGCAGACGATATATAGAACAAAAAAAAAAATTCTACGATCTAATATACACTCATGGACACTACTTAAGGAAGTTGTATCTTTCAGCATGTATATCGGGATTCAGACAATAACTCTGAAAGATACACTCATGGACAAAACTTAAGGAAGTTGTATCTTTCAGCATGTATATCGGGATTCAGACAATAACTCTGAAAGATACACTCATGGACAAAACTTAAGGAAGTTGTACCTTTTAGCATGTATATCGGGATTCAGACAATAACTCTGAAAGATACACTCATGGACAAAACTTAAGGAAGTTGTACCTTTTAGCATGTATATCGGGATTCAGACAATAACTCTGAAAGATACACTCATGGACAAAACTTAAGGAAGTTGTACCTTTTAGCATGTATATCGGGATTCAGACAATAACTCTGAAAGATACACTCATGGACAAAACTTAAGGAAGTTGTACCTTTTAGCATGTATATCGGGATTCAGACAATAACTCTGAAAGATACACCCATGGACAAAACCTAAGGAAGTTGTATCTTTCAGCATGTATATCGGGATTCAGACAATAACTTTGAAAGATACACTCATGGACAAAACTTAAGTAAGTTGTACCTTTTAGCATGTATATCGGGATTCAGACAATAACTCTGAAAGATACACTCATGGACCAAACTTAAGGAAGTTGTACTTTTAGCATGTATATCGGGAATCAGACAATAACTCTGAAAGATACACTCATGGACAAAACTCAAGGAAGTTGTACCTTTTAGCATGTATATCGGGATTCAGACAACTCTGAAAGATACACTCATGGACAAAACTTAAGGAAGTTGTACCTTTTAGCATGTATATCGGGATTCAGATAATAACTTTGAAATATATTCAACATTAAGTTGCGGGAGTATGATATTCATGTACCGAAAGAGGCACCTCTCCCTTTTTATGAATCAGAACGTTGTACTATGTTTATCATTCCAGTAAAAAACTCTACTAGTGATGATAACGACAGAATTCAGAATCCCTCTGGTAGGATGTTATGAAATTGAAGCCGTCCCTGTACTGATGAGGGCCATAGCCCGAAACCATGGTATACAGGTTGTTGGCTTTTTGTCTGAATTTATCAAAAATGGTGTTGTGGCTTATTCCTTATCATCACTATTAAAGTTTTTTGACTAGGATGATAAACATGAGATATCGTTCTAATAATTAAACCATATATTTAAGGGGAGAGGTGCCTTATTTGCATATTTTCCTATCATTCCGAGCGTGAAACTACCCTGATAGGTTTAATATCTAAATGTTCATAATCTACCAAAAATTTCCATAACTTCGTATAACATTTCTAATAATTTGACGTATCCTTATGCTTAATTGGTGTTGAAATATTGAGAAAGAAATTCTACATTTACTAAATGTAAACATTGTGATATTAGTTATTGAAATTAAAATGTGTGTTGCATATCTCCGGGTGACACAGGGTAATATCCAGACATCTTCCAAAAATTTGCATAACTTCGTATATCATTTCTAATAATTTGACGTATCCTTATGCTTAATTGGTGTTGAAATATTGACAAAGAAATTCCACATTTACCAAATGTAAACATTGTGATATTAGTTATTGAAATTAAAATGTGTGTTGCATATCTGCGGGTGACACAGGGTAGTACTTGGAAATATGCAACAGTGTTACCAGGTGCCGTTGATCGATAACTAGCCCCCGGGGCCGTGCCAGGTGGTGAGCTGGCCCTAGCTCTCAGCTCCTAATGGCCCCGCTAGCTGCCATACTTTACAGTACTGACAAACCTCGATGGAAACAAACATCAATTCAAAAAGAACCCTATAAAAGTATAGGGCACCTCTCCCGTTAATTTTTTTAATTATTATTTTGACGGGGTACTCTGGCACATTTGTAAGTGCAAAAGTCGAACTGCTTTTCACATGTGTAGACATGTGGTGCACTTACAGTAAAAGCACTCGCTAACTTATACCCACCATAATTATCATGGCTTGTTACACGTGTACTAAAGTTTTTTAATTATTATCCCTAGAACACGTGGTACAAGCCATAATAATCATAGTGGCTAGTAAGCGTCTGCTTTTACTGTAAGTACACCACTTGTCTACTTTTTGCTTATCCCTAGTACACGTTGTAGAGGTCACGATAATCATGGTGGGTAGAAGTTAATGACTGCTTTTACTGTAAGTTGTACCACATGTCTACACATGTGAAAAGCGCAGTTTGACTTTTGCACTTACAAATGTGCCAGAGTCACTGTCAAAATAAACGTCAAAGCTAGACGTCATCTAAGGTTTCATTTGATACATTGATCCCTCTGGGATTCGATCTTGGGTCGTAGCTTTCGAATAGCGACAGTTTATACCATTCCTTCTGTATTGACAATGATAATCATGATGGGTACTTAGCAACTACTTTTACTGTAAGTGCACCACATGTCTACACATTTCGAAATCGGTTCGATATTTGCAATTACAAGTGTGCCAGAGCCCTGTTTGGTTATTTGCACTTACTGGTGGGGTTGAACAAGTGTAAGAATCAAGACCATTGAAAAACAATTTATTCTTCAAAATTAAAAAAAAAAAAGTGTCCAATGCGGGATTCGAACCCGGGTCGTGGCTTTCGATAATCGAGAGTTAATACCACTCGTCTGCTAAAAAAATTCAACATTCTATATAAAACATAATAATTAACAAACTTCTATTCGTTTCTATATTTCGATTAAAACTGTTCAAACTTTTAGCCTAAAAAGTTTTTTTTTATTATTGTTGTTGTTGTCGTGTCCAAAGAAGAGCCTTAGATGTCTCCATACATCTCTATCAAAGCAGCAGCAATTTCCACTATCTTGGTTGTGTAAAGCTGCTGCTCTGGGTCCATGTCAAATTTCTGTTGTTGTCGTGTCCAATGAAGAGCTTCAGATGTCTCCATACATCTCTATCACAGCAGTCGCAATGTCCACTATCTTGGGTGTGTAAAGCTGCTGCTCTGGGCCCATGTCAATTTTCTGTTGTTGTCGTGTCCAATGAAGAGCCTCAGATGTCTCCATACATCTCTATCACAGCAGTCGCAATGTCCACTATCTTGGGTGTGTAAAGCTGCTGCTCTGGGCCCATGTCAATTTTCTGTTGTTGTCGTGTCCAATGAAGAGCCTCAGATGTCTCCATACATCTCTATCACAGCAGTCGCAATGTCCACTATCTTGGGTGTGTAAAGCTGCTGCTCTGGGTCCATGTCAATTTTCTGTTGTTGTCGTGTCCAATGAAGAGCCTCAGATGTCCTCATACATCTCTATCACAGCAGCAGCAATGTCCACTATCTTGGGTGTGTAAAGCTGCTGCTCTGGGCCCATGTCAATTTTCTGTTGTTGTCGTATCCAATGAAGAGCCTCAGATGTCTCCCTACATCTCTATTACAGCAGCACCAATGTCAAATATCTTGGGTGTGTAAAGCTACTGCTCTGGGTCCATGTCAATTTTCTGCAAAACTGTGGCCATTGCTGGGCATGAGAATATGTAAGTAGGTGTTATTTCCACACCAGGACATTTATTACATGTCCTATAGGTTCTTGTGCCATCTGGATGTATTGTCATTCCTTTATATGGAACGCTTCACGATTTTGCGTGTCATCCTTGCGCAGGAGGCCATGCTAATCATGTCATTCCTTTATAGTGTTTTGTTCTAAGTCTTGTCATAGTTTTTGTCAATTTTCTCTCAGAGTTTATTTCACATATTTGATCTTTTCTTATTTTTTTGTTTGATTATCTTGTATTTTGCCAAAGTATTAGCGTCACTTTTATTCACGACCCTAATAACATCGGGTGTTCAAAAAAGTTTGATTCTTCTGCTTAAAAATAACATAAGCAATTTATACAAATTTCAACATTATATTCGCAAAAGTCTCATATATATATACAGTTGAACCTGTCTATAGCGCCCCCTCTTGGGATTCACCAAAATAGGGTGCTATAGAGAGAGGGGGTGCTATAGACAGGTCACTTTTAATGTAAAAAATTAACATTTTAATGTTTAAAATCGGGCGCTATAGAGAGGAAGGCGCTATTTAGAGGGGGCTATATACAATGATTTTTATACAATACAATGCGGCCTATGTTTGTAGAACGACATTTGAAAATATCCCGCATGTGTTTCTTTTGAACGAAAAATCGAAATTTATTTTAAGGAGAAATAGCGATTATTTCTAACCTTAGGGATAAATTTATCATTACTCTTCACAATTCATCTCCTTTCATACTTCATCCCTAAAGGTTATAAATAAACGTTATTTCTCCTTAAAATAAATTTCGATTTTTCGTTCAAAGAAACACATGCGGGATATTTTCAAAATGTATATGCAATACACATATAATTTCAAATATTCCTAAAAAAAAAAAACATTTCTAAAAAAAAGTCAATTCAACTCTAACATGAAAAAAAAGAGGAAAGAAAATATATTAGACCCGAACAGAATACACTCGAATTGCCCAGCAAATATGAAGAAACGGAGCTAAAAAGAAACTATTTTAGAGTAAAGGCGAACTAAACAAACTTGATATTGGACAAAGCCTTTACTGGGACATATAAAAAACACACACATCACCACCTTGTAAAGTGTTGTTTTGGTTATTTCGTTCGAACCTAATATCCCATGCGAATGTTGACACTCTTCGACAAACATGGCAGGCTAGGTTGAATGGAATTTTCCTCAAGTTGGATTTCTCTTTACAACTACCGAGTCTTATATATTTCTGTTATATGATGCACTAGCGCACCATCTGTTATCAAAATTCGAAACTATTTTAAAGGCGTAAGATTCTTTTTGAAATTAAACAATTTCTACTGCCCTTTAATTTTTCAATTGCAGTAAGGGCAGTAGAAATTGTTTAATTTCAAAAAGAATCTTGCGCCTTTTAAATAGTTTCGAATATTTCTGTTATATTAAAATATTATTTTATTTATAATTATATTTCATTCAAATACTCTCTTAATTCGACCGCCAGATGTCACGCTTCCCCTATAAAAACTCATTGTTGTTGTTTCCCGATGGCCGGCTCAAACCATATGTAATTATGTAAATAAGTTTTTGTTTTCTTTTACTACCCGCCGTCAAGGTATTATTTCATTCTCAATTATGTTATCATATTAATTAAAGTAAATTATGATTCAACCTTTATTTTATTAATATTTTTCAACGACTACAAAGCAATATCAAAAAACATACTCATGTACCCTTCAACAACCTAAGAAAATATTTTTATTTTTAATATACAGGGTGTACCAGGTAAATTGGGAATTTTAACAATGGTATTTTAACTGAAATTTTTTGCAAGTAAAAATTAAAATATCCGAATGAAATTTGACACAGTAGTAGATAAAAGGATATAGGTTTTATTTATTCAATGTAGTTTCCATTATTAGCTACAACAGTCTCGAGGCGAGTGCGGAATGAAGCACAGGCCTTGGCGACGATGACCTTGTCCATTTGGGTCATCACCGTGTGAACTGCTTTCTTGACAGACTGGATGGTGGTATGAGGAGCTTTGTTGACATCTCTCTCAACAACGCCCCATACATAGTAGTCGAGGGGATTGCAATCTTGAGAATTAGGGGGCCAAATATCAGGATCCCAGTGACTAGGGACGTTAAGTGTCAGCCACGATTGTGTCTTTTTTGCCTTATGGGCTGGAGCTGAGTCCTGTTGGAAGACATACTTCCTTCCTGCGGCCACCATGTCCATCCAAGGCTTCACAACGGTCTCCAGAACATTGATGTAGGTGTCAGCGTTCATCCTAAGGCCCTTCTCAAAGAAATGGGGAGGCATGACATCACCTTCACTGCTGATAACGCCAAGGACCATTACGGAGGCAGGAAATTTCGTGTACATCACGACAGGTATCTCTGAGGGGTCTTTACAGATCCAGCGATCATTCCTGGGATTTACCTTTTGGTCCACGTCAAAGTTCTTTTCGTCAGAGAAGAACCTTAGCATGCCAAAAGAGTCGTGTTTCAGGTTGTTGAGGAGGGCAGCAGCCTTTCCTTTTCTGTTATTCTTCATATTCTCAGTCAGCAACTGACCTTTCCGAAGGGCATAAGACTTGAGACCAAGGTCCTCATGGATAGTTCTGACAATTCTCATAGAGCCAACGTCCATTTCCTTGGCTATGGCCCTCATGCTCTTCCCAGGGTTTCCATCAATCTTCTCCTTGACATTTTTGACAAATTCTTCGCCTCTTACCCTGTCCGATCGACGCGAGTGCTTTTTCCTTGTAGCTATCCCCTCTTTGTTACTGTCGGCCTCATCAAACTGCTTCTTGACATGATAAATAGTGGTTTTGGGCAACTTAAGAAAATCCACTATCTCTTTGGGGCTCCTTCCGGCGCGCAGAGCAACGATGATGGCAGCTCGATTTTAAAATTCTCGGTTACTCTTCATCACTACACTGCGCACACATGTACTGTTGCATTTTACATGAATATGGCTACGTAATGAAAAAAAAAAAACAAGTTTTTAATCTCAAGTAGTTTTTGTTTTATGGACTGTCAAAGTTAGTCCCAAATTTACCTGGTACACCCTGTATATATATATCTATATACACTTGGTTCTTTTTTTATGCGGTAGATGCGTTCCAGGGGAATCCGCATAAAAAAAATCGCACAAAAAAAGACATACATTTATATGTAAAATGATGGATACGTTCCATTTATTAAAAAAATCGCATAAAACCTAAATAATGTTTTAAAATGCACCAGAAATCGCATAAAAAAAATTATAAATAATAAGATTTAATTTTTTTCTCATCATATTTTAATAAATGGCACATATGTGTGTTAATAACAAAAACAAAACTTGATATGTAAAAAAAAAAAAACATAAACAAAACTTTATTTAAAATCATATTAAGAATGTTTTCATCATTATTCGCTGTCTGATAATGTGCGAACCCGTTTGTGGATTGGTGCAAGATCACTTTCATCACTTGAAGATAAAATTACGTCATCAGATCTACATGGTAATGCTTCTTTAGGAACTCAGTGATTTTTTTTTCTTTGACAAGGTAGTCAGTAATCAAACGCTGTGATGGCTTGACTAGTTCTTTGTAGAGTTCTCTGTAGCCAGACATACAAAATTTCAGATCACGTTGGAATTTTAAGGCGCGTTCTACATCATTATCATTTTGAATAAAAAAAATTTCCAATTTACCGGAAAGTTGAAGGCCTTCCCGAAGTAATTTTTCGTCCAGTGGAGTAACATCTTCCAGTTCGCTATCTACTGTTTCGAAATCTTTAGTAGTATCTACCATACTTTCCAAAATATCATCATCATTTAGGGCTTCGTCCACAAGCAATTCTTCTATATCATGCTCGCCAAAATCATCAAAACCTTCCCCACCTATTTCTTTAGCAATTGAAATAATATCTGATGTTACTATTGATATTCTATTTGATTCATTTCTCTTTGATACGCATTCAGGCCAAGCAGCTTTCCAACATGCATTTAAAGTTTGTGATTTTATCTCGGCAATTGCTAACGCAACATGATCTACACAGTTCAAGATATTAAATTGTTTCCAAACTTCAGTAACTGTTATTGTATCGGATTCCAGTTTATCGAAAATGAATTGGAAAGTGAATTTTACATAATATTTTTTAAATGTTGAAATAATTCCCTGATCTAATGGTTGAATTAGGCTCGTTGTGTTTGGAGGGAAAAAAACTACCTTTATATTTGGATGTTCTAAGTTTGGATGACCTGGTGCATTGTCAAGAATTAATAAGATCTTAAATTCGAGTCCCATCTCTTTCATATAATTTTCTACTTCGGGTACGAAGCATTTATTGAACCATTCAGTGAAAATAGCCGTTGTTACCCAGGCCTTCTTGTTTGCCATCCAATGTACGGGCAGTGTATGTAAGTCTTTTCCTTTTAATGCACGTGGTTTTAAAGATCGATTTACAAGCAGCGGTTTTAACATTCGATCGCCAGATGCATTGCTGCACAGCAATAAAGTAACTCGATCTTTAGCAGCTTTAAAACCACTGGCATTTTTTTTCGGACTTTGCAATGTAAGTACGGGTTGGCATTTTTTTCCAAAACAATCCTGTTTCATCAGCATTGAAGATTTGATGGGCACAATATCCTCCATCTTTAATAATTTTAGCCAACTTTTCAGGATATTTTCTAGCAGCTTCTTCATCTGCAGAAGCCACCTCACCTTTTATTTTTAGATTATGAAAAGAATGTCTTTTTATAAAACCAGTTAACCACCCTGTGCTGGCAGAGAATTGTGGATTACTTTCACGTGAAGATGTAGATGGCTCTGATTCTTTTAACTCCTTGTAAAATTTAAGGGCTTTCATCTTGATTAAATGTCCATCTAACGGAATTTTTTTTTTTTTTAGTTAAATATTCAATCCAAATTACGAGAGCCTTTTCTGTTTTTTTCTATTAAAGTGCCTCTTGAATATGATGAAATTTTAGAACTCAAATTTGTACCAGATCTGACTGATCTTCTTATTGCCGCTTCATTTTTTTTATTGCTCTTATAGTAGATTCGCCTAAATTATAACGTTTACCTATTGCTGTTGATCTTTCTCCTTTCGCCAAGCAATCGTGAATTATAATTTTGGTTTCTAGCGAAATTGCACTTCTTTTTTGTTTTTTATTATTGTCACACATTTTCTTTAAGAGGACTAAAAATTATAGAAAAAACTTAATGTACAATTACGCACTAAAATTATTCAAAAAAACTTACAATTCACTTGAGTAAATTTATCTTCCGGTTTTCGGTAGTAACCTTCTTTCACAAAGTTTTATTTTCTAATGCTTTCCAATATGCAGGCTTTTTTAATTAGTTTCATACAACCAGGACGTTACAAAATTCTTTCTTTGTATTGATTGCGTAATAGTAGAGTTGTAGTTGTTATTCTCATTCGTTTTCAGAAAAAGTGAATCACCAAAAAAAAATTTTCGAAATTCGAATAATTTTTTTTTTCTTGCACCGCATAACTCCAAAGCCGCATAAAAAAAACCGCATAAAAAGAGAACGAAGTGTATATAAAAATGAATGTTTTTATGTCTGTCTGTATGTCCGGTATACAAATTCGCAGTAGTTCACTAATTCAAACCAAAACTTCCATAAATAGGTAAAAAAAATACGGGGAAGACGATAGGCTATTTTAAAAAATATATAAATCAATTATTAAAACTATATATTTTTATTCAAAAAATGATGATGACGATATTTCTGTATCATGTTTGATTATCAGATACAAAATTATATCGGGAAAAATTCCAAAAAGCAGAAACCACGGGTGAAACCAGTTCATTATTTTGTACGCAGGAACAAAATTCTAACAGAAAAACATTCATTCGAGCAGAAAACAAAAGCTAGATCATCTTTCTATAAAAATATCGCTTCTCAGACACAAAGTTTGGAGCGGGACGTTTCACAAGAGTGACATCCACGGCGCCAATTTATAATTGTAACGAATAGTATTTGAATAAAAACATTTAATCGGGTAAAACCCGGGCGTTGCCCGGGTCATTCGGCTAGTTATAAATAAAAAAAGATTTTCTGCTTGATTTTATGATTATCTTGAGGAATTTAATTCGACGAATATTCGGGAAGGACGACCTGAAATTTTCACTATAAGTTTTTCTAGATTCTACTCTATATACTGTTAAAATTTCAGTCAGATTAGTTACGTATTGTGGACGTGTATAGCCGACACAAACATTACATTTACATTACATTACTATCTTTGCTTTGGAATTGTATCATTATTCTTGTCTCAAATAAATTGCCGTGTCATCCTGAATTTTGTCTTTCCTAATTTTCTACATTACAAAATCATCGTATCATCATGATAATATTTAGAGCAGATTGTTGAATTATAACAGATAAATTAGAATATTTATCTTGATTATTTTAAGGCGAAAAGTTTTTTCAAAAATTTTATTTGCTAGAAACCTTCCCAGTACTATACTAAATAACTTCCCAAAGTTTCATGGCGTTTCAATGAGTGGTTTGGTCAGGCATAAAGGACAAACAGACACACATACATTCATTTATCCTTTATCCTTATATATAAAAATGAAATGCGAAATCGATGTTTGTTATCGCATCACGCAAAATCTACTGACTCAATCATTATGGAATTTCGCATGTAGGTAGCTGAAGATTTCGTTTAACATATAGGCTATTCAAAAAACTAAAAAAGTTAATGTGCTTTTTTTAAAAATAAAAAACCAAAAAGCGTTAATTCCAGTCTTTTGCCGCTAGGGCGCAGCACTGGTCGCGACGATAAATGAATTTGATTTTTTTAAAGCATCGGTGGTTCAGTGGTAGAATGCTCGCCTGCCACGCGGGCGGCCAGGGTTCGATTCCCAGCCGATGCATTTTATGTAATGTAGTTTATGCTGTTGGATGAATGCAGTGTGGCATGTTGGTTAGAAGCAGTCGTGGTTGTTGAGTGATGGGTGGTAAGGACACACAGGAGACAGGATCCAGAGGCAAAAACCCGTGAGGAAATAGATCGGGGAGGAAAGATAGAAGGTCCCAGAACAACCCCTAGAACAACTGGCGTCGAGGCCACCTCGGTGAGAACTGAACTTTGATCATCCCGTCTAGCCGCCTTTAAGGCGCTTTAAGTAAGATAAGTCCCCTAGGGGAGAATGAAGTCGTGATACTTGTTTACCAAGGGGGTTGTTTGTTAACCTGGCTATCTTCCCTCTTTCCTTGTACTCCCACACAGGCCATTTTATTTTACGTATTTCCAAATATTATCAACATATATAGTCACGACCGTCATGGGCCGGCCGGCCGGCCGGTTCTGTCACGGATGCGCGCGCATCATCATTATGATCATTATCATTATCTAATGATAATAATAATAATAATAATTATTATTATTATATTATTATTATTATCCATCAACATATATAGTCACGACCGTCATGGGCCGGCCGGTCCTGTCACGGATGCGCGCGCATCATCACTATGATCATTATCATTATCTAATGATAATAATAATAATAATAATAATAATAATTATTATTATATTATTATTATTATCCATATATATAGTCACGACCGTCATGGGCCGGTTCTGTCACGGATGCGCGCGCACAGGGAGGTCACGTGCTCGCCGGCAGCCAACGGGCGCGCGCCGCCGGCATTACGTCATAGATTATAAAGACAAGGTAATAAGGCCAAATAAAAAATAGTGTGTGATAAGGCACAATTTGGATTATCTACTTATATAATTGCCTTATTCTCTCTGTGTGAAGTTCACTGTGTGAAGTTCACGGATAGATTTTGGTCAGAATGGATAAAATAAAAAAAGTGTCAAGGGATGGGAATCGAACCCACTACCTTCCACTTACCGGGCAGATGCCATGACCACTAGGCTACCCTGGACATATTTTTCCGTTCACATTTTTATTTTTATATTTTCAAGACACACACAGTTTGGGGCGGGACGTTTCACAAGAGAGACATCCACGGCGCCAATTTATAATTGTAACGAATAGTATTTTAATTAAAACATTTTTAAAATATATACGCACTCGGGTAAAACCCGGGCGTTGCCCGGGCCATTCGTCTAGTTATATATATATATGAAAAATCAATAGAAAAAAATAAAAGATAAGTGGGTCAGGTGTCGATATTAAAAATAAAGAAGGCATCTCCTGACCACAAGCACATGTGCTTTTTAGATGGCAGAGCGCCATCTAGTGGAGTAAAATAAACTAAACGTTTATTTAGCTTACTCCGAGATATTTGGCCAACCCAATTTCTTGATAAATCAAGAAAAGCCATCCACGAACGCGTTCCGCGCTGTTGGCGCTCGTCAGCGTGGAGAAGGCTGTAACCATTGCGACCAAAAAGATTTTTTGGACCCAATGGCTTCCCGAGAAATCAAGAAATGGGTATTTAAGGCCAAATTTGCGTAAAGATGCTTAACACATGAAAAATCAATAGAAAAAAAATTTAAGTGGGTCAGGTGTTGAAAAAGCACATGTGCTTGTGGTCAGGAGATGCCTTCTTTATTTTTAATATCAACACCTGACCCACTTATATATATTTTTTTTTTCTATTGATTTTTCATGTGTTAAGCGTCTTTACGCAAATTTGGCCTTAAATACCCATTTCTTGATTTCTCGGGAAGCCATTGGGTCCAAAAAATATTTTTGGTCGCAATGGTTACAGCCTTCTCCACGCTGACGAGCGCCAACAGCGCGAAACGCGTTCGTGGATGACTTTTCTTGATTTATCAAGAAATTGGGTTGGCCAAATATCTCGGAGTAAGCTAAATAAACGTTTAGTTTATTTTTACTCCACTAGATGGCGCTCTATTGTGGTCAGGAGATGCCTTCTTTATTTTTAATATATATATATATGTCATAATATATACTCTTCCAGGAATAATAAAGTAAACCTAGAGTCAGCCCAGAGAGAGACGGGATGTAAAGTCCGGTCACTTGAGACAGCAGCGACATTCCAAGGGGCGACCACTGGGGCCCCGTTACTTGGAACCTCAGGACTATTAAGACAGTTGGGGATTTGTGGGCGACAAGAACGGCCGCCCGGCTGTTGCCGGGCCCGTCTCCCCCCCCCCCTCTCTCTCTGGTTATCTAGGTTCCTTCTCCAACTTGTGGTGTCCTTATTTCACTCTTCCCACCTTATTATATTATACCACATAAATATATATAGGGATAAAAATAATGAAGGCATATCCTGACCAAAAGCACATGTGCTTTTTAGATGGCAGAGCGCCATCTAGTGGAGAAAATAGACTAAACGTTTATTTAACTATCTCCGTGATATTTGGCCAATCCAATTTCTTGATAAATCAAGAAAAACCATCCACGAACGCGTTTCGCGCTGTTGGCGCTCGTCAGCGTGGAGCAGGCTGTACAGATTTTTTTCTGTTGTTTTCTCATTAAGATATAAATATTTTTATATATACAGTTAAACCTTTCTATAGCGCCCCCTCTAAATAGCGCCTCCCTCTCTATAGCGCCCAATTTTAAATACGTAGTACGATGCAATTTATACATTAAAAGTGACCTATCTATAGCACCCCCTCTCTATAACACCCTATATTTTGGTGAGTCCCAAGAGGGGGCGCTTTAGACAGGTTTAACTGTATATATTATGCCTTGTACACGTGGTACTGGCCACGATAATCATGGTAGATAGAAGTAGGCAACTGCTTTTACTGCAAGTGCACCAACATGTCTACATATGTGAAAATCAGTTCGACTTTTGTACTTACAAATCTGCCTAAGATACAAGTATAAGATACCAAAGATTCATTTCTTTTTTAAAACTTTCTTTTAAGAATCTAAATAACTACAAGGTAATAAGACCAAATTCAAATAAATTAATAGTGTGTGGTGTTTCGGTAACAGCGTTGTTACCATCTTCAGACAGAAGAATAAATGAGAAATAAGAGTTGTTACCGAAAAGTCACACACTATTTATTTATACAGTTAAACCTGTCTATAGCGCCCCCTCTAAATAGCGCCTCCCTCTCTATAGCGTCCGATTTTAAATACGTAGTACGATGCGATTTACATTAAAAGTGACCTGTCTATAGCACCCCCTCTCTATAGCACCCTATTTTGGTGAATCCCAAGAGGGGGTGCTATAGACAGGTTTAACTGTATTAGGTCTTGTTACCTTGTAGCTATAATCTATAATCCAACTTGTGCTTTATCATTTTTTTTTATAATCTAAAGTTTTTGAGAATAAAAGTTTTTAGTTTTCGGATTTTTAATATTTTTATTTTGTTCTTTTTCCAATGGAGGTTGGTGGTATGAAAAGGTGATTTTTTTCGATAGACACGACTCGGGTTCGAATCCCGCATTTGACACTTTTTTTAAAATTTGTTTTAATAGTCTCCCCATGAATCTCCTTCAAAAAAAGTCTAACACGCTGAGGAATTACATGTAAAGGCGTGATATATAGAAAGCAGTTCGAAAGTTGTACTTACATATATGCCAGAGTCCCGTTTGGTTACTTGCACTCGCTGGTGGGTCCGGGGTAACCGCCGCGTCAGGATCTGCAGCCCGGGGTCCTGGTGAGAAATATAATACGGGGACATAGATAGAGGACATTGTACAGTATACACCCAAGATAGAGGACATTGCTGTAATATCTGAGGCTATTCATTGGACACAACAACAACTAACTAGTGGAGTTAGACTTTCGCAAAAAATCAGTGGCCATTAGAGTTTTCTTTTTTTTAATTAGAAAAAAACTGCCCAATACGGGATTCGAACCCGGGTCCTTAATGTCGAAAATCGACAGTTTAAACCACTGTCCCACCGACCGACAGAACAAAACAGGTCTTTTGTTTAATCAATAGGAATAAAGCTGACAAGCGTTATGTATGATATTGTTTATTTACTTCGCATACGTTTTCTTAATATGTGACCTTTTCAGTTGAAACTATGACAAGATATAGAATAAGTTAATTTAATAGAATCAATACAGCATCCAGGGCTAAGTTTATTTTATAACTAGCGGACGTACCCGGCTTCGCCCGGGTTTTACCCGAGTAAAGGTTTGTCTAACGAACATTTGTTAAAACAATTCTCTATAAACTTATATATAAAAAAAAGATATATTTTGATAATTTGAAAATCGTAAATTTGAATCTCTCGATAAAGTGAACATTTTTTCCCGGTCCCTGTGTGCCGTGTCATCCTGAATTTTGTCTTTCCTAATTTTCTACATTACAAAATCATCGTTTTATCTAGTGAACATTTTTTTCCGGTCCCTTGAAAAATACTCGATAAGTTGAATAAAATCAATATTAATTGGTTCCCTCGGTAATTGGAAGTTAAAGGAATAGTATCTTTGCTTTGGAATTGTATCATTATTCTTGTCTCAAATAAATTGCCGTGTCATCCTGAATTTTGTCTTTCCTAATTTTCTACATTACAAAATCATCGTATCATCATGATAATATTTAGAGCGGATTGTTGAATTATAACAGATAAATTAGAATATTTATCTTGATTATTTTAAGGCGAAAAGTTTTTTCAAAAATTTTATTTGCTAGAAACCTTCCCAGTACTATACTAAATAACTTCCCAAAGTTTCATGGCGTTTCAATGAGTGGTTTGGTCAGGCATAAAGGACAAACAGACACACATACATTCATTTATCCTTTATCCTTATATATAATAAAAATGAAATGCGAAATCGATGTTTGTTATCGCATCACGCAAAATCTACTGACTCAATCATTATGGAATTTCGCATGTAGGTAGCTGAAGATTTCGTTTAACATATAGGCTATTCAAAAAACTAAAAAAGTTAATGTGCTTTTTTTAAAAAATAAAAAACCAAAAAGCGTTAATTCCAGTCTTTTGCCGCTAGGGCGCAGCACTGGTCGCGACGATAAATGAATTTGATTTTTTTAAAGCATCGGTGGTTCAGTGGTAGAATGCTCGCCTGCCACGCGGGCGGCCAGGGTTCGATTCCCAGCCGATGCATTTTTTTTTTAAATTTTTAAAACTCATTTATATTATATCCTTCCTTCCTTATCCTTTCCTTATATATATATAAAAATGAAATGCGAAATCGATGTTTGTTATCGCATCACGCAAAATCTACTGACTCAATCATTATGGAATTTCGCATGTAGGTAGCTGAAGATTTCGTTTAACATATAGGCTATTCAAAAAACTAAAAAAGTTAATGTGCTTTTTTAAAAAATAAAAAAAACAAAAAGCGTTAGTTCAAGTCTTTTACCGCTAGGGCGCAGCACTGGTCGCGACGATAAATGAATTTGATTTTTTTAAAGCATCGGTGGTTCAGTGGTAGAATGCTCGCCTGCCACGCGGGCGGCCAGGGTTCGATTCCCGGCCGATGCATTTTTTTTTAAACAATTTTTAAAACTCATTTATATTATATCTATATTAATAAATCTTCTATATAAATGGAAATTTCATAAGTGGTGTTCGCTAAAAACTTTCGTTACAAAGCATCAATTTCGACCAAATTTTCAACATTTATGTAAAACGAGATGGAGCAGGTTTTGCTTAACATCAAAATATTTTTCCTAACTTTAAAATACATAACTTTGCTGTTATCGATAAAATACAAAAAAATTCAACAGAGGTAATTTTATTTATATATAAATACAAAAAAAAAAAATTCAGCAATTCATTCAACTCAATCTAAAAAAATATTCAAAACAAGCAATTTTAAGATAACACCATATGTAAAACAGTCGGCCAAGAAAACAACAACGATATTACATCTTTCTCACATATTCACACACAATCTTGATTAATAATTAAAACTAATCTTTAGCATTGTTTATTATACTTCATAATATATAATATTCGTTAGGCAAACTTTCACTCGGATAAAACCCGGGCGAAGCCGGGTACACATCCGCTAGTATATATATAGATTTGATATCTCAAGCTTTCGGACTATCAGCTCTTCAACAGAAGTAACACACAATGGAGTATGCAAATATGGGTAAGTCTTTAGGGGTTCAGTCTCAATGTTTCTACCCTAGAATTAGACATATTACAGCTGTTACATATAGCCCAACCAGCGAGGGCAAGTAACCAAACAGGGCTCTGATACATTTGTAAGTTGAACTGCTTTTCACATGTGTAGATATGTGGTGCACTTACAATAAAAACAGTCGCCAACTCCTATCCACCATGATTATCATGGCCTGTACCACGTGTACTAGGGATAAAAATAATAATAACTTTATTTTTCAAAAAGGATACAATTTTTTCTCTAAAAAGTGTAATGAATGGTCAGTTTATTTACATATTTTTATTAACAGCTTCAATAAATAACAATAGTAAAAGTAAACAAAGATATTTACATTTGCTATCTTGACTCCTGGTCAGTGCTGTGGCCCTCGCAGATATGGTCCCCTGATGTCCTGCAGCTCTCCAGCAGTCTTTCTATGGCTGGTGGCTCTTTGGTCCCCTGGTCTTGATCCATTCTTGTCTGTCTGGTCATCTGCTCTAGGTCGTTCTCCTGGATCTCTTCTATGGTCGTCGTATCCCTGTGTTCCGGTGTTCCTCGTCTTCACACGCCAGCTCCCTACATCGTTCAAACAATCTATCCATGGCTTCTATTTCTTTCATATTTCTCTGTAACTTATCGTGAGTTTCATTCTTCTTTTCTGTTGAGATAATTTCCATAGTATTTTTAAGACCAAGGATTGAATATATGCAAAGTCCCTTTTTCTTATGTTTATTTCCTTCCTGTATTGTTTGTTATATTTGGTTACTATTCCATCCCATGTTAAGACTATCGGCATTACTTTTACGGGCATTTTTTCAGTTTAGGCCATTTCCCTCGCCAGTAGCTGGTTATGTTCTTTTCTTTGTTTGCTCCGTAGTTTGGATATTGTCTTGGGAGGTAATGCCTATCTCTATGATTGTTATGTCTTTTTTATTTTGTCATATACTATTATATCAGGTTTGTTAGCTCTGATATTGATATTGCTTATCATTGGCAGGTCCGTTATTATTTTGGCATATGAATTTTCAATCTTAGTCGTTATTTTGTGGAGCTTTATCTTCTTGTTCTCTGTAAAATTATATTTTCTAGCCAAGTTGAAGTGGACGCATCTCACCACTTCATTATGTCTTTCAGTGTAGTCGTAAGGAAGCAATCTTCCACAGTTTGTAACAGGTCCACCGTCCTCTGTACCACAGTGCGGGCATTATCTCTATGATAATAATAATAATTAAAAAACAGCTGCAATTTTCCCGAATGCTTGCAACACCTCAATATATAAAAAAAGTATTTGCCCTAATTTCTAATTATTCGAATATTTCTGGATGACTATCATATATCTACTTATATATTTGCCTTATTCTGTCTGTTTGTTTGTCTGTCTGAAGCTCACGGATGGGATTTTTCATAACCATCGGTGGTTCAGTGGTAGAATGCTCGCCTGCCACGCGGGCGGCCCGGGTTCGATTCCCGGCCGATGCATTTTTTTTTTTACAATTTTTAAAACTCATTTTTATATTATACAAGAATGACATCCACGGCGCCAATTTATAATTGTAACGAATAGTATTTGAATAAAAGCATTTAATCGGGTAAAACCCGGGCGTTGCCCGGGTCATTCGTATATAATAATTGTATAAACGAATGCAAGACAAAATCACCGCGAATGTTTCTTTTTTTTAAGGCAATTTCTTTTTAAGGCAATTATCGTTATTTATCGTTAATTTTTGTTTCGTATTGAGAAAAAAAAAACGATATGGTGCCTTTAAAAAATGATCTTTATTACTATGCAGTTTTCTATTTAGTCAATTTACCTAAGTTCATGTTGCAAATGTAATTATCTCTATCGATTTAGTAGGTGAAATGCAAAAAAAAAAATCGACATGATGAAATCTTTATGAAAATTCACATTTTTATTTTTATATTTTCAAGACACACACAGTTTGGGGCGGGACGTTTCACAAGAGAGACATCCACGGCGCCAATTTATAATTGTAACGAATAGTATTTTAATTAAAACATTTTAAAAACACACAGTTTGGAACGGGACGTTTCACAAGAGTGACATCCATGGCGCCAATTTATAATTGTAACGAATAATATTTGAATTAAAACGTTTTTAAAATATATGCGCACTCGGGTAAAACCCGGGCGTTGCCCGGGCCATTCGTCTAGTATATATATATATATATATATGTCATAATTTGTATATAACTGTATGCACCTCCGACCCACTATGTATGTACAATGTATGTTTTAAAAGGATTTAATAAAAGAACAAAGGTAACTGGAGGATAGAACGCCTTAGAGAAAAACCTAGGAAGTAGGCTTAGAAGAGAAGACAACTATTAATAAAGTCACAGTCAACCTTATGACCCCGGAAATCGTAAAAGCTAAGTTTAACGATCAATATTTCCTGGGCAGGGTCGGGCATATCTTCCGCCAAAGAAATCCGCAAGGCCCAATTAGGAAACAATACCTAAGTAGGTCAACCAATAGAAAACGGCCATGTGACATCTTCCTACCAATTAGGGAACAACACCTAAGTAGGTCAACCAATAGAAAAAAGCCCACGTGACAGCTTCCCGCCAATGGGAAAGAAGAAAACTCTTTGTGTTAAATCGAGAACCTAGGATAGTTAGTAGTGCTTTGGCTCCCATCGGAACAACACCTAGAGTAGTCGCTTCGCTCCCACCGAGTTCGGATCGAGTCTTCAACTTGCTCTCCCCAAGGTAACATCTGCTCTAGAGATCTCTCTCTCAACTCATCCCATAGTCAAGTCGATCATCACCATGTGATCCGATACCATAGTCAAAAATCGCTCCGCTTTCTCAAGCTTTCTTTCCTCCAAACCAGTTGCCTTTTATTTTCAAACCCCATCACGTGTCCTGGCTTATTTCCCTTGTGTGTAATCTTTTCTTACTCAGCCATCACGACTGCGTCACCACTTCAACAATCTTCAACCCCAAGAGTAAGGTTCCCAGCATAGCATAATATCACAGCTATATTGAAAGTCGACAGGATCAAGATGGAAATTAGCCCAGACGCCAGCAAAACAAACGGCAATGTCAAACCCAGAGGGAAGAAACTGGCAACGAGCGGAAAGAAGCTGGCAACGAACGAAGCGACAAAACACACCCTGGCGACAATAATTTTGCAGTTGACCGCCGCACTTCAAGGAGCAAGGTCCACTCAACTACAGACGGCGTTCCGTAGCGCCACCCCCAAAGCAGCTCACACCCCCCGCCGACCGAAAGACGAGATGAGCGCGGCAGCCGACGCACGTGCCACCACCCCAGGCAAGTGTCAACGTGGCCGGACACCGACCACCGAGGAGTCATCCACCGCCATGCCGTACCCGTACACCGCACTCGAAAGTAATCCGCGCAAACCGGGACAGTGCAAACGGTCCCAAAACGACATTCCAGTACCGGACTTCACTTCAATTCCGCGGCCGGTGCAACCATCCCAAGCCCAAGACATCCCAGCCGAGCCGAACTTTCGAGACTAAGGTAGGCACCCCCCCCTATGGCGTCAAGAATTGACTTTGGACTTCTATCTAACCCTACCTACCCCTTTAACCATGTATCTAAACATGTACCAAATGAATGCAAGCACGGGCTAGACCAAAACCTGTCCCAATGGGCTCGTACAGCACACAAAGCTTTCACACATGGAAACCCTTGCCTGCATTCATTGCCCAAACCCCAAATATTTACATGCCACCATTCTAATCTCACACCACACAACTTTTCACTCAACCCAATTGCCAGTACTATATGCCCACAACACATAAAGCCACCACGGCTTCAACCTACAATTCCAATAATGCCCAAAAAAGTGTCCGTACACCAACACAGCTCACCCACTTACCACACAAAATCCATACATGACCATACGTCGTCACGCCACAATCACGCAAATGTACCTCACAACAAACACGACATTCACAATAACAATACCCAGACAGCACCCATCCAACAGGATGGTTTTCACGCTAACAAACACGCACCCATACGTCATCACGCAACAAACACGCACAACCCGCCCAACAAGCGCGACACTCGCGCCAAAAGACGACAACAACCAGTAAGCGCATGCACAACCGTTAAGAATAATACAATCATCCCGTCTACACAAAACATAGAAAAAATTCACGCCACCAAACAACCACACAATCGAAAAACATTGCGATCTTTCCTAAAAGCTGTGAACGCCTATAAAGAGTTCATTCCAGACCACGCCCGCTTGCGGACGCCACTTGTCAACCTTCTAAAAAGGGATGTCATGTGGGTCTGGGGTGACGAATGCCAGAAAGCGTTCACTAATCTGAAAGAAAGCCTTACCACACACCCCACATTACACCTTTACCAAGAAGGTCTGCCATGCCAGGTGTACTGTAACACCTCGACCTTCGGCATTGCAGGCATTCTTAAACAAGTCTACCCTGATGGGAAGACATACCCAGTTCAACATTTCAGCCGCTCTCTGCGTGGTCACGAGCGAAATTATTCAGACTTGGAACTACAATGCCTAGCCATTGTGGAAAGTGTGGATAACTTCCGCGCCTGTCTAATGGGCAGAAAGTTTACAATACTTTCTGACCATCCTGCATTGCAGTGGTTGAAAGAGATCAAAGCCCCGTCAGGCAGATTGTTTCGATGGAGGTTAAGACTGTCAAGATACGAATATGAGGTCCGTAGCATAAATGGAGTACAACAATATGAAACGGGCGTTGTAACTCGTATCCCATTTTGTGGCTTTCTAGATGCGCCACTCATAAAGAACCAACGGTCTTCTCCACCGGGAAAATCTCGCGTGACTATGGATCACAATAAACTGCGCACCGTCTCCCGAAAAGGTGTACTTAAAACTATAGTCCCAAGTTCACTTACAGCCAGACTTCTTAAGTCCGTACACACACAACACCACCATCCAAACATCTCCAAGATGACGAGACTCATCTCGTCACAATATTATTGGCAGAACATGACACAAGACATCGCAAAACAGGTAAAAACCTGTCCCACCTGCCGATTCGCTAGAAGAATCGATGAATCCAACCAACCTCCACGTAAAAATACCGACACAGGCCCCAAGGCAAAACAAAATTCGTACATAAAGCACAGCGTACACACAACACAAACAATGCCGAAATTACACCACCCACGTCAGAGAAAAGATCACATATCTCCACTTAAACCAATTACCGCCGACATATCTCTAATAAAACCATTGACGATCAAACAGGAGAACTGCGAACCTATCAATCATTTAAATTCTACAATTAATAAGGTTCAAGCAAATATTTCAGAATCAACATTTATAACAACATGGAAGAACATGGGTCAATACCCTATCTTTCATCTGATTTTTATCCTTTGTTTGCTAGCTTTACCATACAAATATATCCCAGTTTTATTTCTTAGTTATTTGTTCATTTATACCATGCCCCCCCCCCCCCTAGAGTTTTCGAACTGCAAGAAGCAGTTTTTCATTGTGGACAAGCATTCGTAAAACTTCTCATAATTTTAGGAAACATTTTTGCAGAAAATTTAAATAAATTCCGAAGAGATAGAAGTAACTGAAAGTAACAATCAGTGCCGAGAGAAAGAAAAAAAATCCAACACCAATAAAATAAGTAGAGAGACAATAAAAGATGCAAGTCGCACACAAAATCAATTAGGCGGCAGGAAGTGAGAATTTTGAGACGTAGCGACAAAGACGAAACGCCCTTACTTCAATTACGTGCAAATAGAGAGGAAGTCTTGTTTCCCCCACGTCCCATGTCCGGTTTCTAATTACCACCTCCCTCGACCAGCAGCTAAATCGAGGTCAAGCTGAGAACTTCTACATGTCATCCAATTTCATTCCCTCTCTTTTGGCCGACACATAAAAATAGGTCACCGCTTTTCCCATCCACAGATTCCTCTATGCCACCGATTTTGGATTCCAATTCGAACCTGCGTACCGACTTTTGCAAAATGTAGTCCAATCGCCTTATCACAAGAAAATTAAACAAGGTACACACACAAACATTCTAAATGAGTTCCCATCCCTATTATAACTAATCATAATTACTTTACAGACTTCCAAAAAAAAAAAAAAAAACATTACATATTCCACCTACACGTAGATATCACAGACCTTAGGATCTCGACAACACATATAATTCGCTCACACCTTTCTTACACAAAAGACATCTAACATTTTTCACAATACACACAAAGACAAAAAATTATACATAAAGGTTATATAGATTTCCATGTCTCCTGTATACATAGCATAAACGCGCACTTGAGGGCTAGGATCACGTTTTCACCTGAGTGTCGCTACAGATGAGACAAAAAATTTATAGGGCATAATTGAGCAATTAATACATCTAGATTAGGGCATGTAGATACAAAAGGGTTCAAACCAATACACCTTATTATTCATATTAACTATTTTCATTATTTTCATTCAATTAAAATTTAAAATATTTAACCAATTTAACAATTTATTCAATTTATTATCACCTTAATCATTAATTATCATTTTTAGTTACCACTTAGTTTATATTATCATAGTTTCAAAACAACGAAAACTCACTGGTTTTCTTTTAAAATTAGATATTATATTTTATTTTGATTTACAAAAAACATTTTTCCTTTTTTTTTCACCATACATCAAGCATTCATTTTGATTTCTTCCAACTTTTTATATTACTTTTGATTTCTTCAAAACACCTTATGAAATTTCCTCGTTTTCTTTTCCCAAAATTCGAGCAAAAAGTAATTAGGCATTTTTCTTTGTCACCATGCAACAAAACATTTTTTTTCCCTTTTTCTTTTTCAACCAAACACATTCAATTTTGATTTCATTCAACTATTTTTATTTTTATTTTTATTTCAAAACACCTTATGAAATTTCCTCGATTTCTTTCCCAATCTCGAGCAAAAATTAGTTAGGTAATTTTTTTTTCTTTTTTCTCACCATGCATCAAGCATTCACTTTGATTTTTTCCAACTTTTTATATTATTTTTGGTTTCTCAAAAGCCTTAATAGAACTCCCTCGATTTTATTTCCAATCTCGAGGAGAATATCGTTTAGGCGCATTTTCTTTTCTTTTTAACCCACTATGTGCCATAGCATTCATTTTGATTTCTTACAATTAAAAAATTTTTTGATTTCTATTAATTATACTCAACCTATATCATCAACACCATTCTATTTTACCTCTTATATCACCACCAATGCTTGTATATAGCCTCTCAATACCCACAATTAATTTTCCCACAAAATTATTTTTTCCTTTACAGAATTCTCTCAGGCTAACCCCTTCTTGAATTCTTCACATGTAGGGGGCGCATCTGTCATAATTTGTATATAACTGTATGCACCTCCGACCCACTATGTATGTACAATGTATGTTTTAAAAGGATTTAATAAAAGAACAAAGGTAACTGGAGGATAGAACGCCTTAGAGAAAAACCTAGGAAGTAGGCTTAGAAGAGAAGACAACTATTAATAAAGTCACAGTCAACCTTATGACCCCGGAAATCGTAAAAGCTAAGTTTAACGATCAGTATTTCCTGGGCAGGGTCGGGCATATCTTCCGCCAAAGAAATCCGCAAGGCCCAATTAGGAAACAATACCTAAGTAGGTCAACCAATAGAAAACGGCCATGTGACATCTTCCTACCAATTAGGGAACAACACCTAAGTAGGTCAACCAATAGAAAAAAGCCCACGTGACAGCTTCCCGCCAATGGGAAAGAAGAAAACTCTTGGTGTTAAATCGAGAACCTAGGATAGTTAGTAGTGCTTTGGCTCCCATCGGAACAACACCTAGAGTAGTCGCTTCGCTCCCACCGAGTTCGGATCGAGTCTTCAACTTGCTCTCCCCAAGGTAACATCTGCTCTAGAGATCTCTCTCTCAACTCATCCCATAGTCAAGTCGATCATCACCATGTGATCCGATACCATAGTCAAAAATCGCTCCGCTTTCTCAAGCTTTCTTTCCTCCAAACCAGTTGCCTTTTATTTTCAAACCCCATCACGTGTCCTGGCTTATTTCCCTTGTGTGTAATCCTTTCTTACTCAGCCATCACGACTGCGTCACCACTTCAACAATCTTCAACCCCAAGAGTAAGGTTCCCAGCATAGCATAATATCACATATATACAGTCGAACTTCGATAATTCTAAGCCCAAGGAACCAAAAAAAAGCGAAATATCTAAAAATTTGAATTAAAAATGTTTTAAATAAAAGACTTAAAAGTCTAGGGACAAAGATATATATTCAAATCAAAGATGTTTTCGAATTATTCAATTAAAAAAATATATCCCTATATATAGTCACGACCGTCTTTCCTCATCGGCCTCTGTCACGGATGCGCGCGCACAGGGAGGTCACGTGCTCGCCGGCTCCCTCGAGCCGGATTTGAACCAGCGACCTAAGGATCACCGTTGTAACATCTACAGTCGGGTAAAACACGGGCGTTGCCCGGGTCATTCGGCTAGTTTTATATATTTATAAATAGACAGCTTCATGCAGCTTGATGAACTACACTACTATGTGAATTGTATCAATGTAAATAATTAATAAGTTACTTTAGAATATAACTCATTGTATATAGATCAACTTGATCAACTTTCTCTCTCCACGATACTAATTATTACAGATAACTTCATCAACTTCCATCATTGCTTAACATACTGTAAATAACTACCTTGTGGTTTCTTCTATCTGATTATGTTGTTGTTTAATTGTTTAATGTATATGTTTATTCAATGTTATTTTTCTTAGTTGTTTATTTTCTTTTTGATAATTCTGTTATATATACCTACTCTACTGCAATTATAGTAAATAGTTTCACGCGTAATTATCCAGATCGGATATAGCGTGTCTTGTTTGTAACTGGTAATAAATGAATACAAAGTTCTCTACCGTAATATAATTATCATTATTTATGATTATCATTATTTATATCATCATCATATATGGTTATTATCATTTAGTAACAAGAGCTGTTGAAGAACGACATTTTAAAATTATCCCGAAAAATATGTCCAGGGTAGGGACATGGCATCTGCCTGGTAAGCGGAACACTGTGGGTTCGATTTTCATCTCTGGACACTTTATTTTTTCGTTTATCATTACTTTTCACAATTCATCCTATCATACTTCATCCCTAAGGTTAGGAATGATCGTTTTTTCTCCTTAAAACAAATTTCGTTCAAAAGAAACACATGCGGGATAATTTTCAAATGTCGTTCTACAATCATAAGCCGCATTATATTGTATTATAAAGAGGTGTTGAAAATATGATTTAATTTAAATGATGATAAAATCATATTCTCAAACTTCAACACACACACTTCTTGCTACACTAATGATAAATATAATAATAGAAATGATAATTAATAATTATTATGATGATATAATGAATGATAACAACAACAACAAAAATCTGTATTAAGACCTTTTAGTCTTATATAGATTCTCCAAGCAGAAATGAAGCAAGAAGTTGAATATTCTTTGAGTGTGAAAGCTTGTAAAAAATAGGAACTTACCCTCTACTATTAAGTTGTTTATTTTTTGCTTTGTCGTCTGTTTTGCACAAGTTGAATCTGGTTAGAACGATGTATGTAAATTAGATGAATCTTTTGTTGCCTTAAATACGAGGTAATTAACTCTCTCTATATCTAAAAATGTTTAAAGTTTAATTTTATAAATCTGAGAGTTGTCTTCAAAAACTATCCAACAAGAAATGTAGGATACATGCAGGAATAGCAGTAATAGTACCTTAATGGTAATATGATATTACAGGAAAAAATATATATAAAGACAATCAAGCTAATAGATTAGTCTGGGTAAATTGTGTGGAAAAGAAATTTATTTTACATGGATTTACCGCGGATTCACCTCCAAATGAAGATAAAAAGCAAAAGCTAATCACAATGAATATTGAGATAATGAAATTTATACATTGTAATTAAGACAATTGAGCTCATAAACAGATTTGAAAAGGTTAAATCCGAGTAGGAAAAAAAAGATACAAATGATAATAATATCTATATATATTAAGAAAAAGGCTTCTCCTTATCGTACAAATGAAAGTTACTGATGGCTTGGGCCATCTGTCGGAAAAAATATCAACAATCATACAAACAAAAATATCAACATCAAATATTAATTATAATTAAAAATCAACGAATGGTGTATTTGGCCAATTCTGGAATAATTATTCTAGAATTGTCTAAATACACCATTCTTGATTTAATCAAGAAAAGCTAACCACATACGCGTTTCGGGCTGTTGGCCCTCATCAGCGTGGTGCAAGCTGTACCTTCAACGACCAAAAAAAAAAACAGGGTGATTCAGGCATCCTGAAAAATCATGTAACGATTAGTTAAATCCAGAAGGGCGTTAGAACGCGAAACAATATCAAAAAATAGTACAAATGTGGTATTGTACTGGGGTAAGGTGGATAAATCAAGGCATCTCCTGATTGTGAAAATATATGTCGTTTTATGCGCCAGAGTGATAGTCACCAATAAATATTCGAATAAGCAAAAATTTAGGACAAGGAGTTACTTTGGATGGAAATTTTGCCGGTAGGATATTGATCTAAAGAGACAAAGGTCGCCTCTCCCGTCAAAATAGACGTCAAAACTAGACGCCGTCTAGTTTTGAAGTCTATTTTGACGGGAGAGGCGACCTTTGTCTCTAAAGAGTTTGCTTGTTTGTTTTTTTGCTTATTCCTAGTACACGTGGTACAGGCAATGATAATCAAGGTGGGTAGAAGTTGACGACTACTTTTACTCTAAGTGCACATGTCTACATATGTGAAAAGCAGTTCAACTTTGCACGCACAAATGTGCTAGAGCACAGTTTGGTTACATGCACTCGTTGGTGGGCTTAGACTTTTACAGGAATCGGGGCCATTGGAACTTTTTTATATTTTAAATTTAAAAAGCTCATGTGAGAGGCTCTGATATGCCTATATGTATTTTTATTTACATACTAGCGGACGTACCCGGCTTCGCCCGGGTTTTACCAGAGTAAAGGTTTGTCTAACGAATCTCTCGATAAAGTGAACATTTTTTCCCGGTCCCTTGAAAAATACTCGATAAGTTGAATAAAATCAATATTAATTGGTTCCCTTGGTAATTGGAAGTTAAAGAAATAGTATCTTGCCTTGGAATTGTATCATTATTCTTGTATGGATGTACCCGGCTTCGCCCGGGTTTTACCCGAGTAAAGGTTTGTCTAACGAATCTCTCGATAAAGTGAACATTTTTCCCCGGTCCCTTGAAAAATACTCGATAAGTTGAATAAAATTAATATTAATTGGTTCCCTTGGTAATTGGAAGTTAAAGAAATAGTATCTTGCCTTGGAATTGTATCATTATTCTTGTATGGATGTACCCGGCTTCGCCCGGGTTTTACCCGAGTAAAGGTTTGTCTAACGAATCTCTCGATAAAGTGAACATTTTTTCCCGGTCCCTTGAAAAATACTCGATAAGTTGAATAAAATTAATATTAATTGGTTCCCTTGGTAATTGGAAGTTAAAAAATAGTATCTTGCCTTGGAATTGTATCATTATTCTAGTATGGATGTACCCGGCTTCGCCCGGGTTTTACCCGAGTAAAGGTTTGTCTAACGAATCTCTCGATAAAGTGAACATTTTTTCCCGGTCCCTTGAAAAATACTCGATAAGTTGAATAAAATTAATATTAATTGGTTCCCTTGGTAATTGGAAGTTAAAGAAATAGTATCTTGCCTTGGAATTGTATCATTATTCTTGTATGGATGTACCCGGCTTCGCCCGGGTTTTACCCGAGTAAAGGTTTGTCTAACGAATCTCCCTTGAAAAATACTCGATAAGTTGAATAAAATTAATATTAATTGGTTCCCTTGGTAATTGGAAGTTAAAGAAATAGTGTCTTGCCTTGGAATTGTATCATTATTCTTGTATGGATGTACCCGGCTTCGCCCGGGTTTTACCCGAGTAAAGGTTTGTCTAACGAATCTCTCGATAAAGTGAACATTTTTCCCGGTCCCTTGAAAAATACTCGATAAGTTGAATAAAATTAATATTAATTGGTTCCCTTGGTAATTGGAAGTTAAAAAATAGTATCTTGCCTTGGAATTGTATCATTATTCTTGTTTCAAATAAATTGCCGTGTCATCCTGAGATAATCTTACTTTTGATAAATAATCTTTAAGATAATAAACTTAGTGATAATAAAACTTATAGATAAAAAACTTGTTAACATCGCCGCAACGGTGACGCTGCTTGCGAGTTAAATCTACAAATCTGCACATAACTCTAAGGATATTCAAGATATTCAAGAAATTATTTTTCGAAAACCTTTCCCGGGGATATACCTAATAATATCCCAAAATTTCACGGCGATTGGATGTATGGTTTTTGAATCTATAGAGTACAGACAGACAGACAAACAGACAGACATTCAATTTTATATATATATAGATTACTAAAAACACAATACCATATACACTCATGGACAAAACTTAAGGAAGTTGTACCTTTTAGCATGTGTATCGGGATTCAGACAATAACTCTGAAAGATATTACAGTGACCTTTATTGAAGGCACGCGAGATAACCAAGTGTGAATAGCCTTTGACTCTTTCAAAAAATATATATATAGACAACCGGTGACATCAAAGACTTTAAACTTCTTAAGTTTTATCCATGAGTGTCATTTAAGGTGTTTGAAATGTTTAGATGAAAACATTTTTGACAAAGAATGGATAATCAATCATATTTGCATATACCCTATCCGTATATGCTTGGTTAGGCATCCAAAATTTGCACATGGAGTCCTATACTATGAGATGTCTTTGTTAATAAAAAAAAAAACAAGTTATCTAAACCAATGGCTGTTTCAAAATCACGATACAATACTTTCATATATGCAAATTTAAAAAAAAATGTTATCATGCGCACTATTTATCAAATATGCAAATAATTACAATGATTATGCAACTTTTTTCCCGCGTGTTTAAACCTGTTTATAGAATTTGTGTTTTTTTTTTTTAAATTATTATCTCTGGTTCAAATTCACATAAATAGGTACCGCTCAGCAAGAGCAACCTAGTTCATGATAATTGAACAATGAATAATATGTGAAGGTTATTCACATATTAAACAAATTTTAACGCGGGATTTAATCCCGATTCATGACTGTCGGGAATCGAGCGTGTTACCCTCTCATCCACCTACTTATTGTCGGGAATCGAGCGTGTTACCCTCTCATCCACCTACTTATTGTCGGGAATCGAGCGTGTTACCCTCTCATCCACCGACTCTTTATATTTTAAATTATTACTATTATTCTAGTACACGTGTTATTGGCCATGACAATCATGGTGGGTAGTTAGAGACTGATTTTTACTCTAAGTGAACCACATGTCTACATATGTAGAAAGGGAATTTCGACTTTTTGGACTACAAATATGCCATTGCCCTATTTGGTTACTTGAATTTACTGGTGGGGTTGGATTTTTGTAAGATTTGGAGGCTATTTGAGCAATTTTTTATTTAGAAAAAAGTTCTCAGTGCGGGATTCGAACTCGAGTTTTTGGAAATCAATGATTTATATCATTTGTCCGCATACCTCTTCATCGTTTTTTATTTATTTTTTATTTGACATATTGGACGCGATATCCCAGCTTGGGATATTTGCGCCTAAATACATTTTAGAAACTTATATACAATTCATTTTATATACACAACTATCCGAATGACCCGGGCAACACCCGGGTTTTACCCGATTAAATGTTTTTATTCAAATACTATTCCTTACAATTATAAATTGGCGCCGTGTATGTCACTCTGAAACGTCCCGCTAAAATATGTCTATGGACGAGTGGGTAACACCCTATATTCCCGACAGCCATTAACCGGGATTTAATCCCACATTAACATTTTGTTTTAATATGTGAATAACCTTCACATTCATTGTTGTAAATATCATAAACTAGGTTGTTCTTGTTGAGTGGTACCTAATAAAGTGGTTTTGGAACCGAACGAAACGTCCCGCTCCAAACTTTATATGTACATTAGGTCAGCTGATATTACCTCCTATCTTCACCACTAGAAGCGCTGCTTACGAGCAAAATGGCAAATTTGCAACGCAAATTGTGTGACGTTTCGGTAACAGCGTTGTTACCATCTTCAGACAAAAGTACTGAATGGTACATTTATTTATTTGGATTTGGTCTTGTTACTTTGTGTTTTTCTTCATTGTGGCGTTATTTATCGCTAGTACGCAATGATAATCATGGTAGATAGTTAGCGATAACTTTTACTGTAAGTACATCACATGTCTACACATGTAGTTAGCAGTTAGACTATTACACTTACAATACAACGATAATCTTCCTATAGAAGAAGAAAAACACGTCTATATATAGTTACTACATATATATATATATATATAGTTACTACATATCTCTTCTCTCTATATATAAAAATGAATGTTTGTATTTTTGTTTGTCTGTTTGTCTGTCTGTATGTCCGGTATAAAAATTCGCAGTAGTTCACTAATTCAAACCAAAATTTCCATACATAGGTAAAAAAATACGGGGAAGACGATAGGCTATTTTAAAAAATATATAAATCAATTATTAAAACTATATATTTTTAGTCAGAAAATGATGATGACGATATTGCTGTATCATGTTTGATTATCAGATACAAAATTATATCGGGAAAAATTCCTAAAAGCAGAGACCACGGGTGAAACCAGTTCATTATTTTGTACGCAGGAACAAAATTCTAACAGAAAAACATTCATTCGAGCAGAAAACAAAAGCCAGATCATCTTTCTATAATAATATCGCTTCTCAGACACAAAGTTTGGAGCGGGACGTTTTATAAGAATGACATCCACGGAGCCAATTTATAATTGTAACGAATAGTATTTGAATAAAAACATTTAACCGGATAAAACCCGGGCGTTGCCCGGGTCATTCGGCTAGTATATATATATACCTAACTTTTATATACCTGATATATACCTAGCATATAAATATTTTTCTGTAAAAAAAGCACATGGAAATTAGGCAAACTTATGTATTTGCTAATGACTGCTCTATATCTTTATTTCGACTTAGAGCGCTATGTCCCCCTAGGGACAATTGCACTTTAAACATAAACAAAATTTTTAAAGAAGAGAAAAAAAAAAGATATTTTAAATATGTACAGAATTAGTATGCAAGTTAGTTAGAAGAAAATATAAAAAATATATATATATCAACACAATTGATATATGTACAAAGGGTTGGTAAGCAAATTTAGTTAAGTTAAATCAAATTGTAAAGTATTGTGTGTATTCGAGAAAAGTAATATTTGCTAATGACTGTGACTGCATTTTAAACCATTTTTTAAAAGATATTAAAAAAAGCCAGAACAAAAATTAATAAAAAATACGAAAGCCATTATTTACATACAGTAACGCTAATTTTGTAAAGTTTTTTAAAATTGTATTGTGTGCACTTACCATAACTTAGTAATATAATTTTCTCTCTCAATATTCAATACTTTTGTAAAAAAAATAACTCTTGTATAAAAAGATATTAAATAAAAAAATACGCAAGCAACTTTAAAAAAAAAAAAATGTAAAACGCTCATTGGTCTCTTAATTGGCCTGGTGTTATTACTTAGCCTCGTATTTACTCCGCGTAAAAAAAAAAGTTTTTTAAATGAAAGAAAAAATAAATAAATAGCCAAAAATACTAATCAAAATGTAGCCCAAAATTTTCCTCAGGTTTATAAAAATCGACATATAAAATTTGGTACCAATTGGTTCAGTAGTTTTTTAGTTTAACGCGAAACAGACATTGACTTTTATATATAAGAAGTTGATTATAACCTTAAAGGATGCGGAAGGATGATATACATGAATCAAAAGAGGAACCTCTCCCTTTAAATATGGATTATAGCTTTAAAATATGAAAAAATGCATTACGTATTGATGTTTTCAGTTATTTTCTGAGGAGTTTTGTGTCGCCAAACTTGCAAGAATGATGACAAAAGTTTACAATTTACAGTGACACAGTTAAACCTGTCTATAGCGCCCCCTCTTGGGACTTACCAAAATAGGGTGTTATAGAGAGGGGGTGCTATAGACAGGTCACTTTTAATGTAAATCGCATCATACTACGTATTTAAAATCGGGCGATATAGAGAGGCGCTATAGACCGGTATATATATTATCATAGATTTAGGCTCCAGGAGCCCGGGTTACCTCTATTTTCTCTCTTTTCTATATTATCATATCAGAGAAAAATTATGATATCTTCTAATCTTCTTGTAAACAAATCGGTCTGGCGACTTCTAATCTGCTGGATGTCTACGGTAACGAGACAATGTGTCTGAAAACTCCTGTTGAAGGACTGATAAGCCTGAAATCTTGAATTGATAAAAAACTGATAAATTTATAAAGTAGAACTTCCCTGTAAAAGACATCCTCTCCCCAACCCACGCACTGCCAAGTGCGCCAACTGCTCAGCCAAGGGCCTCTCTACCGACCATGAGGCAAGATCAATGTCTTGTCCAACTACCAAAAAGCTAGAGCTGCAAAGTTCTAGTCCTCCCGCCTTCTTCCTGCCTCCTGGTTCACCTGGTTCAAATTCACATAAATAGGTACCGCTCAGCAAGAGCAACCTAGTTCATGATAATTGAACAATGAATAATAAGTGAAGGTTATTCACATATTAAACAAATTTTAACGCGGGATTTAATCCCGGTTCATGACTGTCGGGAATCGAGCGTGTTACCCTCTCATCCACCGACTCTTATCTCCTGACCTCTGCGGACCCAATCCGGCCTAACCTGCCTCTTCCCTAACAGAGATCCTGTCCCTAGCCTCCCCAGCCTGGTCATAGTGGTTTTATATATTCCGCTTTACACGGCCATCGGGGCTCAAAAACCATTTATTTTGGTTAGCAGCCCTGTAAATAAAGATATTTTCGTAAAGGACATATAATTGCAGAGCCAAAGTGTCCTTTAGGGAGAGAGGTGTCCTCTTACCAGAGAGTTACTAAATTGTAAAAATAGTAATTTTGTAAATGTAAACTGTCCTTTGTAGAAAGGTGTCCGCTAAAGGGAGGTTCTACTGTACAATGATGTTTGATCAATATCTTCTCTTTGGTTTATATAAATTCTACAAAGCCGCACTGTGTTCGGAGGAGATAATAGAATCGCCGAATGTCGTGGTCCATTTGGATGAGGAAAGTGAAGACTAGAACGTGGCTGATTCCACACTCGTCTGTTCAGTGATACGTTAACCTATGTACGGTGTGGCTACTGTGTCGGACCTGGAGGCTGTTGTTGGGTTCTGTGCTTGCCTAGAGTATAGGAGCTGAATTGGCCTATTTTGGAAAAACGTCAACCCAAATTCAATACGGACAATATGTAAATTGAATACAGATTACAATCCCCGGATATCATTGGTAGGAAGAGACCAAAGCTAAAATCGACGAGTTTATCTTAATGAAGAGGTATAAATTTGGCGAGAGCTGTCGGAAAATAATTTCCTTCAACAGGCTGTGATTACACCATATATATACTAACTAATAAATATATTGGATTTAATAAAGATTTATTTGCCAATATTTCAGTTGGCTGAAGGGCCAAACCTTTATCAAGGCATATCAATATATATATATATATATATATACTAGCCGAATGACCCGGGCAACGCCCGGGTTTTACCCGATTAAATGTTTTTATTCAAATAATATTCGTTACAATTATAAATTAGCACCGTGGATGTCACTTTTGTGAAACGTCCCGCTCCAAACTTTGTGTCTGAGAAGCGATATTTTTATAGAAAGATGATCTGGCTTTTGTTATCTGCTCGAATGAATGTTTTTCTGTTAGAATTTTGTTCCTGCGTACAAAATAATGAACTGGTTTCACCCGTGGTCTCTGCTTTTTGGAATTTTTCCCGATATAATTATGTATCTAATAATCAAACATGATACAGCAATATCGTCATCATTTTCTGACTAAAAATATATAGTTTTAATAATTGATTTATATATTTTTAAAATAGCCTATCGTCTTCCCCGTATTTTTTTACCTATGTATGGAAATTTTGGTTTGAATTAGTGAACTACTGCGAATTTGTATACCGGACATACAAACCAACAAACAAACAGACAAACATACAAACATTCATTTTTATATATATAGAAGAAAGATATATATATATAATTTCTTTATTCTTCAGTTTCTTGTATATTTGTATATAACAGCCTGTTGAAATACGTTATTGACCGAAAGCTTGACAGAGCTTCTATCTTTTCAATGAAGAGAATAGATGAGTTTTTGTTACTTAGCGTAAATTGGATCTATATTTAACCGGATTAAATAGGACATATGTAAAACAGTAGAACCTTATCTTATAAACCTAGTTGCATAACCAGTTTAGAGAGAGGTGTTCTCTTACCAAAGACCGCAGCTCTAATTAGTAAAAATAGTATATTTAGAGATCTATAAATATATCCGCTCATTTGGAGGTTCCATCATTATTTTTAAATTCCTTTTTTTATTCAATCTTCAGATTGTATGTTGTGGGCGCGCATTTTGCAAACTCATTAATCTGATAAAGGGCAATTGCGTGAAAGCTTGCTCTTTTAAATAACAATTTTTCTCTTTGTACAAATATTTTCATTTGTTTAAAAATAGGTAAAATGATAATAAACTTATGAAAAATTATATATTTTTTAAGGAGACAGAGGCAATTATGTTCACACTTTGTTATCTCGTAGGTCTTCAATAAAAATCACTCTGATATCTTTCAGAGTTATTGTCTGAATCCCGATATACATGCTAAAAGGTACAACTTCCTTAAGTTATGTCCATGAGTGTATCTTTCAGAGTTATTGTCTGAATCCCGATATACATGCTAAAAGGTACAAATTCCTTAAGTTTTGTCCATGAGTGCATCTTTCAGAGTTATTGTCTGAATCCCGATATACATGCTGAAAGGTACAACTTTTACATTTTACATTAAAAGTGGCCTGTTTATAGCACTCCCTCTCTATAGCACCCTATTTTGGTGAGTCCCAAGAGCGGGCGCTATAGACAGGTTTAACTGTATATATTTACCTTAAAACAAAAATACTTTATAATTTACTATATTATATAATAAAAAGACATATATTGGATTGAATACAAAGATTTGCCAATGTTTCGGTTTGCTGAACGTCAACCTTTGTCAATACATTTTATATAAACAAACTTATACATTTTGTATAAGTTTGTATAAACAAACTTAACGCCGTATAGCGTCATTGGAGTTTGTTTATATAAAAATGTAATGACTTGACAAAGGTTGGCGTTCAGCCAACCGAAATACTGGAAAATAAATCTTTTCATTCATATTTATATGAAAAATAGACATTGGGGTTTTTATTTTCTCAACGTTTCGACAAAAATCTTTTATTTACTTCTCCTGACGAAGACAAAAGATTTTTTATCGAAACATTGAGAAAATAATTTTAAAAAACTCTAACTGGCCGAAGTGTCTATTTTTTCATAGAAATATGAATGCCGGCCAGGTAGCCTCTATCTTTTGATTCAATTCAATATATGGCCTTTATATTATCTAATGATATAAGTATGGATTGCTTTATTTTCTAAACATTTTTTTTTTCAAAAAGAGAACAAATCTCCAGTTTAAAAAAATGTATCAAAACATTTTTGCTTATCATCTAATACAAAACTTAAAAGGTGGTGATATAGAATGAGTCACAACCCCAGTTTAGGAAAATCCAGACAACAGCCAACAACCTGTATACCATAGTTTCAGGCTATGGCCCTCATCAGTACAGGGACGGCTTCATAACATCCTACGAGAAGAGTTATGGAATTTGGCTCACTTATATGCTAATTATTGGAACCTATGAATTGCACTAAATTCCTCAACCTAATATGAAGGAGAGAAATACATAGTAAATTTTCAATAGGTTCCAATACATGCTACATTCCTTGATAGGTTTTTTATATGGAAATTTTATATATATATATCTATATCTATATAAAAATGAATGTTTGTATGTCTGTCTGTTTGTATGTCCAGTATACAAATTCGCAGTAGTTCACTAATTCAAACCAAAATTTCCATACATAGGTAAAAAAAAAATACGGGGAAGACGATAGGCTATTTTTAAAAATATATAAATCAATTATTAAAACTATATATTTTTAGTCAGAAAATGATGATGACGATATTGCTGTATCATGTTTGATTATTAGATACATAGTTATATCGGGAAAAATTCTAAAAAGCAGAGACCACGGGTGAAACCAGTTCATTATTTTGTACGCAGGAACAAAATTCTAACAGAAAAACATTCATTCGAGCAGAAAACAAAAGCCAGATCATCTTTCTATAAAAATATCGCTTCTCAGACACAAAGTTTGGAGCGGGACGTTTCACAAAAGTGACATCCACGGTGCCAATTTATAATTGTAACGAATATTATTTGAATAAAAACATTTAATCGGGAAAAACCCGGGCGTTGCCCGGGTCATTCGGCTAGTATATATATATAGAAAGAGATGAATATATAATGAGAAAGATGGACTGTATAGAAGGGGTTATCATCCAGACAGAAAGAATGCTCTATTTGTGGCAAAAAAGGACATGTGGCCAAAGATTGTTGGTTTAGAAATAAGCGATCTCAAGAACAACAAAGAAATAGAAATGCAAAATCAAGTATGAATCATCATAAGCATAAGCACACCTAAGGAACTAGCACACATTCAATAACTATATAAATGAAGGAAGCGATGTATCCACAGATAGTAATGGTGAGAAACGATCCAACACTATTAGATTATTATATTTTTGATTTGATACCATATGCAAATATATATTTAGAATAGATATATGTAAAGTAGAGGGGAATTGCATAATTATTCACACTACAATTTATCCAATATATATATATTTAAAAAAAAAAAAAACGAAAAAAAAAAACTTGCAAATTTGAATGACCCTTATCAATTTTTGTTGAGTCAACATGAACATGTTTTTTTTTTTTATAATCTTATCTAGATAAAGATAAACTTTATACACGTGGCATTTTTGAGATTATGTTTAAAAAAATGTCTTTATAAATCAACAATGAGGTAAATTTAAGAATAATTCGCATTGTTATACATATACATTATATAACAGACTCTCTGTAAAGGACAACACCTAGTTGCAGAGTCAAAATGTCCTTTAGGGAAAGGTATCCACTTACTGGAGAGTTGCTACAGTAGAACTACCTCTCTGTAAAGGACAACACCTAGTTGCAGAGTCAGTGTTCTTTAGAGAAAGGTATCCTCTTACTGGATAGTTTCTACAGTAGAACAAACTCTCTGTAAAGGACAACACCTAATTGCAGAGTCAAAGTGACCTTTAGGGAGAGGTGTCCTCTTACTGGATAGTTTCTACAGTAGAACAAACTCTCTGTAAAGGATAACACCTAATTGCAGAGTCAAAGTGACCTTTAGGGAGAGGGGTCCTCTTACTGGATAGTTTCTACAGTAGAACAAACTCTCTGTAAAGGACAACACCTAGTTACAAAGCCAAAATGTCCTTTAGGGAAAGGTATCCACTTACTGGAGAGTTGTTAAATAGTAAAAAATGACAATTTCAGCAATGTAAATTCTCCTTAATTAAGAGATGTCCTCTAGCGTGAGTGTCCTCTCATGGAGGTTCTACTGTACATATAAAATGTGAAAACTGAGAATTTCATATAAAAGTTTGTTAAAATCACACAGCAAAAAAAAAACTGTTTTAAAATAGGGTTTTAGGAAATACGTTTTCATCCAATGAAGAAATAGGTTCATAGCAAATTTCAAGGAAAAAATGAAAGACGAAAAACACATTTACTATTAAAAAAAATATTTTAATAGACAACGTCAAGAGGAGCGTTTTTTTAAATGTACATATTTACATATAATGTAAAATATTTACGATTTTTCCATAAGCCCGGACTTTAGGTTCTTGGCGAGTTGTTCGTTGGATTGATTCTTCCCCTTGAGCTGGTCAATCAGGTCGGCGTTGAGGTCGAAGGGCTCGAAGATCTCAGCCAGGTAGGTCCAGAAATGTGGCACGTCCACGATGATGTCCTCAGCGAACTCTGTCATCTGGTCCAGTCCATCGCAGAGGTCCTGGGACTTGAGGTCGGGAAGATTCCGAAGGAGCAGTCCAGCATCTTTCCTGATGGCGGAGTTGGTCTCCAGGACAGCGTCAATACAGAGATATACCAACTGGGACTTTGACGCTGGACGTAGAAGCTGGGCTTCTTCTACTTTCTCTTGAAGGCTTCCTTCTTGGACGATGGTCCGGAGTTTTCTCTTCAGGACGTCTTCGTCTTCAGGTTCAACCACTGGTTTCTCTGGAACTTTAATTGTCTCCTTTTTTTTAGGGATAACCACCACTTTTTTGACTTCTTCGGTAGGATGTGTATCCTTTTCTTCCTCATGAATTTCATCCAGTTTAGAAAATTTGTTTTTGATCTGGATGGTTTGAGGTCTTTGGGTATTAGGTCGCAAAGTGCTGAATCTAGGTGCGGTAAGCTTGACATCTGTACGTATATAATTCTGGGGCAATGCAGTGGGTCGGTGGAAAGATTGGCGATTGTCATGGGGGCGTTGAGTCATTGGGAAATCTCTTCGAGGATACCGTTCGGTCTTTGGGTACTTATTATAGGATGGTTCGGGCTCTTTGAATGTTGTCATTGGTGTGGCTGTGACTACTTTTGTAGAGATCAACGTTGGTTTGAAAATTTTCTTCACCGCGTCATTTTCTCTTCCTTTAAAGTTGGATTTCCTCAATTCTAAAAAGTCGAGAATTTTGAATTTGATTCGGTTTGATACCTTACTGGATGATCTGACTTTTTCGAGTTGATTCGTAGCTCTGTTGAGAGTTGCTCCTCTCTGAATACTTTCTAGACTTGGTCCAATAACTTCCAAAAAGCTGATAGCAATGTCAATGTTAAAATCGGTTGGATTTTCGATTAATTTCTTTAAACATTCGTCGACAACGTTTAGACGAAGTTTGCCTACGAGATGTAATTCTCCGAGAATTTTGATGTTTGAAATTTTTCTTTCTTTTACGTACAATTCTTTATCATCAATTCCTTTAATTTTGCAAATTTCAAGATCTTTCTCGGTATAAACTTTGAAAAATTCTTTTTGACAATTCATCAGCATGAATTGTTGAATTGTTTTTTGTCCGGGACCGTTTTTAACGTCTTGGGGTATTAGAAGCAGCAATTTGACGTAATATTTGAGGTAAAATTTCTCGTCAAGTGCACGTTCGTGGAAAATGTCTACCAATTCATCATTGGATAACCATTTTTCACTCTCAAGCTTGACAAAGTCCTCTGAAAGCTTCTCAAATTTCTGTGGAGTCAGTTTGTTAAGGATGGCTATAATCTTGTTCTTCACTTCATTCTTCTGGTTTTCAGAATTTACCACTTTCTTCCAAGGATTTTCAGATTTTTGGAGAGCAACCTCATCGTAATGCCTCCAATTGTCTATTTTGCTCAAGTAATTCAGCTCTTCGATCCAGTTTTCTATATCTTTTCTTGATGGAATCCGTTGAATATTAAGGGAAATTAAAATGTTAATTTCTGTAGGCGGTTTTCTGGAAATTGCGGCCAATCGGGGTTTGTAGATGTCCAACTTGGAATAGGTGAGAAGCTTTTGCTTTTTTTCTATGGGAGGAAGACTCTGGGACTTAAGTCCAGATTCTTTGGTCACTTCGGGACTTGGAATTGGGGTTTCTTCCTTGAGTCCAGGGGAGTCTTCAGGTTTGACGGCAATTTCGGAAATTGGAGCTGAGATTTCCTTGGTTTCGGGATTTGTTTTCAAAGAGTTGGAAGTGGCTTCCGGCTCGATGGTGACTTCAGAAGGCTGATCTGATGTTTCTTCTTTTTTGATTTCGGGAATGGATTCGGAATATGAAGTGACCTCAGGCTCAATTGGGATTTCCGATGGTTGAGCTTCGATTTCAGGCTTTATGATAACTTCCGATGGTTGTGCTGGAGGTTCTTTAACTTCAGGTTCAATGGTGGATTCCAATGGTTGGGCTGGAGCTTGGTTGACTTCAGGTTCAATGACGACTTTGGATAGTTGAGTTGGGGCTTCGATTTCAGGCTCAGGAATAGGAAGTTCCTTTATGACTTCAGAATCATCGGTGGCTTCCGATGTTTGAGCTGCGATATTTTCCTTTTTAACTTCAGGTTCAATGACTATTTCCGATGGTAAAGCTGGAGCTTCGATTTCAGGCTCAGGAATTTTCTTTTTGACCTCAGAATCATTGGTAGCTTCCGATGTTTGAGCTGGATTTTTTTCTTTTTTGACTTCAAGTTCACTGGGGACTTCCGATAGCTGTTGAGATGGAATTTCCTTTTTGACTTCATTTTCAATAACGATTTCCGATGGTTGAGCTGGAGTTTCGATTTCAGGCTCAATGGTGACTTTTGATGGTTGATCTGGACTTTTTTCTTCAGCTTTAGGGCTCGATTTTAGATCTGTAGGCTTAGGCTCGGGTTTCGTCATGACTTCAGCATTTATTGCTGGTACCTTTTCGGAAATTGGTTTATTTTCTTCTTGCTTCTTTTCTTCAGGATGTTTCCAACTTGGTGCTGATTTATTCCAATCTTGATTTAACGGCCTCTGATTACCATTTCTTCCGTTGGAAGCACATCTATCTTGTTGGAAATTGTTATTGCCATGTCTTCTATTATCTTGATGATCGTATCTTCTGCGATTGGTTCGGAAATCATTTCCTGACGGTCTGTTTTCTTCCCTGGCAGTAGACATCGGTCCACGTCGATCCCTCTTGCTCTTAACTTCCTGCCATTCATCTTGTTCTTTTCGGGCTTGTGCTATCACTCCTTGGATAAAGTCTACAGCTGGTTTTGGAGATGGTCCAGCTTGATCTCTTCTAGGTCCCCTATCTTGCCTTGTGGATTGTCCAGGTTGGTTTGTAGATGGCCCGGCTTGTCTTGTGGATTGTCCAGGTTGGTTTGTAGATGGCCCGGCCAGTCTTGTAGATGGTTCAGCTTGGCTTGTAGGTGGATTTGGCTGCCTTTGAGATGTCCATGCATGGTTTTTAGGTGGCCCATCCTGTCTTGAAGATGCCCAAGCTCGGTTTGAAGGTGGCCCATCCTGTCTTGAAGATCCCCATGCACGGTTTGTTGGTGGCCCATCCTGCCTTGAAGATCCCCATGCACGGTTTGTACGTGGTCCCTCTTGCCTTGAAGATTCCCAAGCTCGGTTTGTAGGTGGCCCATCCTGTCTTGGTGCCCATGCACGGTTTGTAGGTGGCCCATCCTGTCTTGGTGCCCATGCACGGTTTGTAGGTGGCCCATCCTGTCTTGGTGCCCATGCACGGTTTGTAGGTGGCCCATCCTGTCTTGAAGGTACCGATGCACGGTTTGTAGGTGGCCCATCCTGTCTTGGTGCCCATGCACGGTTTGTAGGTGGCCCATCCTGTCTTGAAGGTACCGATGCACGGTTTGTAGGTGGCCCATCCTGTCTTGAAGGTGCCCAAGCTTGTTCAGTTGGTGGTCCTCCCTTTCTTGAAGAGAACATAGTTTGATTGGACTCATCTTGTCTTTCAGGATGCACATCTTGTTCAGTAGCTGGTCTAGATGCCCCGTTTCGATTAGTGGATGGACCATCTTGTCCATTCGGTCTTGAAGATGTTACTCCTTCATTTCGTTGATTCTGGGAGTTTTGACCTCGCTTATTTCTACGGTTGTTACCCATGATTTAGCTTTTTAAAAATAAATATTTAAAAAAAGATAAGAATGATATATTAGATTAGTCGAAAGTAAACATGTAAAATGATATTCTTTTTTTTTTTTTAATAAACAACAGATTATTGTCATTTTAATAGATTTTTATTGTTAATTTCGTTCATTGATATATATTTTTTATATACTAAAGAGAATAATAAAACATTTTTAAATTTTTTTTTTGACGATTGGAAATATTAAAGATAAAGAAATTATATATTTGTTTATTTGAATTATTTAACGATATATAATAAATTTAGGATTGATAAAAATATGTAAATCCAATATGTAAATATATAAGTAGAATTAAATATAATTTATAGGAAATATAGTTGTAAATTAATGATAATTAAAAAATATATATAAAATATTACTATTTGGATATCAAAAGGTTTTAATTTTTTAAGTAACATTATAGAGTTATAACAAGTTCACACTGTTACCTCGGGAGTTACGCGTCATTTAAGCAGAACATAGAAAAAAAAATTGTAAATATATTTGAAAATAAAGCAATCCATAGATAAATCTTTAATTAAAAATGCATATATTGGATCAAATATCATTTATTTTACCAATATTTCAGTTGGCTGAACGCCAACCTTTATCAAGGTGTTATAAAATTATTTTGTCCATAATATAAATATATATATCAATTTTTTTCTCCCCATTGAATATAACAAAATATTTTTAAAAACTTAATGCTGTTGACGTTATGTGGCGCTGAGTTTGTTGTTGACACACTTTAAAATATTATAACACCTTGATAAAGGTTGGCGTTCAGCCAACTGAAATATTGGTAAAATAAATGATATTTTGATCCAATATATGAATTTTTAATTAAATATGTATATATTTATAAATATTTGGAGGGATTATACTCCCTATTTGTTAATATATTTATTGCCAAACTTGATTAATTCGAAGCCCAAGTGACCAAAAAAATCGAATTATCCAAAATTTCGAATTAAAAACGAAAATTCTATTTATAGGAAATTCTAGGGACCAAGATAAATATTTGAATTGAAGACGTGTTCGGTTTATACAAGTTCTACTGTAATATGAAAAGTGCTAAGAAACTATATTGAGTATTCAAAAAATATATATTTAGCGTTTTCACTTTTTTGATGCACATAAATATAAATTTTTAGTTTATTTTTGTCAATAGTATATGTACTTTTTCGGTGTTTATATAACAAAACATATATATTTATAATTATATGTAATTCTGCTGTCCTCAAAGCTTATGTCCATAGTTCATCTAAAAATACCCATTCTAAGAGTCTAGCATCAGTATCACTATAAAAGGAAGATCGAAAAAATGCAATATAACAGTGGTATGGTAGATTAAAACAAAGCAATATTGAATGTAATTCTACTGTCCTCAAAGCTTATGTCCATAGTTCATTTAAAATACCCATTCTAAGAGTCTAGCAACAGTATCACTATAAAAGGAAGTTCGAAAAATGCAATATAACAGCAGTATGGTAGATTAAACTGTCGAAACCGCTGGGAGGGTTCACCACTGATGAACCAGGCCCTCCCATTAATTTTTCCATTGCAGTAAGGACAGTAGAAATTATTTATTTTGAAAAAGAATCATACGCGTCTATAATATTTTCGTATTTTGATAACAAAACTTAACATGATTGTCATAATTCTTTTTCTTTGTCATTATTTCCTTCTGTATTTCGCTTTCTATGAATTCAAATACTGTAAATAAGTTCTGCTTCAGATTTTTTATAACCTTCGTTCATTTTAGCTGAGGATTTTTTTTTTAAAGACTAAAGATCTGAATATGTATGTAGTTATGCAAATAATTTTAATGTTTTTATTCTTTTTTAATAAATAAACGTTCTTCTCTGATTTATAATATTATAAAATAAATTAAGCTTCCAGGGTTAAGTTTCTTGTGCAAGTTTTTATTTTCAAGCTTTCGGAACCTGTCAATCCTTCAACAGGATTATCACTTTAACAACTTAATAATGAATATAATATTTATAACTTTTGTTCATTTCGGAATTACCTAAGCCAATTTGTTTATAAGTTTAATTGTTTTAATTAGGTTTTTCTGTATATAAATTTTATTATTATAATTAAATGGGATTAGCTTTTACTTTTTTATTCTTTTTGATTTGTAAATTCAGTGGTAAATCCATGTATAGGACTGCACTCATTGACAAAACTTAAGAAAGTTTCCTATTTTAAAGTCGCCGGTTATCCGTTTTTTTTTTAAGGAGACAGAGGTTGTTCACACTTGGTTATCTTGTGTGTCTTCAATAAAGGTTACTGTAATATCTTTCAGAGTTATTGTCTGAATACCGATATACATGCTAAAAGGTACAACTTCCTTAAGTTTTGTCCATGAGTGTATCTTTCAGAGCTATTGTCTGAATCCCGATATACATGATAAAAGGTACAACTTCCTTAAGTTTTGTCCATGAGTGTATCTTTCAGAGTTATTGTCAGAATCCCGATATACATGCTAAAAGGTACAACTTTCTTGAGTTTTGTCCATGAGTGTATCTTTCAGAGATATTGTCTGAATCCCGATATACATTCTAAAAGGTACAACTTCCTTAAGTTTTGTCCATGAGTGTATCTTTCAGAGTTATTGTCTGAATCCCGATATACATGCTAAAAGGTACAACTTCCTTAAGTTTTGTCCATGAGTGTATGTCTCAATAAAGGGGGCTAATATTTCTACAAAATCTATAGATCTCAATGAAAAAAAAAACTCAATTTTGCATTAATATCAGAAAATTTGAACTTTTTACTAATTACCATAAAGAATATCCTCTAATTGTAGGTTGATTTTTGATTAACTCAAGCTGAAGACTTCATCAACCTTTTTATAAAGGTTTATTGTTCTTTGACGTTTCGGCTATCCATTGTCGTTCTTTTTCAATAAAGGTAGAAAGGTTATTGGTGAGGTGTTGTCTTTGCTAACATTTCTCTAATAAGCTTTCTATCTTTTGAAAAAGACGACATTTGGTCGTTGAGAGATGTAAAGGACAATAAACTTTTAAAATATTGATGGAGTCTATAACTTGAATTAGTAGCTACTGTAAAACTATTTGCCCCTTTAACGACCACGCCTTTTTAACAACTATCCCACTTTAACGACCACACCTCTTCAACAACTACTCCACTTTAATAATCACGCCTCTTTGACAACCATGCGACTTTAACGACCATTCCTTTTTGACGCCCACTCATCTTTAACAACAACGCCTCTTTAAAGACCACGCCTTTTCATATAACAATCATTCCTCTTCAACAACTACTCCTTTTTAACAACCACTCCTCTTAAACGACTACTTCTCTTTAAAAACCACTCATCTTTAACGACCACGCCTCAAATCCGACCAGTGGCCACTAAAATTGATCTCTAAAACTACAATTTATTTTATAAATGGCCTTAAATAGCGATTGATTATTTTTTATCGATTCGTGATAAAGCACAATTTGGATTATAGATTATAATAAAAGAAAATAAGACCTAATCCAAATAATTTATTAGTGTGTGACGTCTCGGCAACAGCATTGTTACCGAAACGTCACACACTAATAAATTATTTGGATTAGGTATTATTTTCTTTTATTTTTATTGATTCAAACACTATAATCCTGTTAATGCTGGAGTTTTCTGATTACATTTTTTTCCGAGTGTATATAGATTTTTATTTTCCCAAAATCCCAATTTTTTTCATATTGGCCAATTTAATTTTGAGAATCGTTTGTTAATATATCATTATTATCATTGTTATCTCTGCGATAGGAGTTTTCCTCAATCTACATGGACAACCATTTGGACAGAATTTTACTTTTACAGAGAGCTAGAAGAATGCCTGTAATGATAACAGCAGGTCTAGAACGACGTTGAGCAAAGTTTGACCTTGCAAAGGTCACACATAAAACTTTATTAAGACCACCGGTCTTATAGAAAAGAAGCAAAATGAAAATAAATAAAGAAAAATAATAGGTAAGTATTCATAGTTTATCAAGAAATTGTCGAATGTATAAATAAAGATGCAGAGAGATCCAATTTAAAAATTCGAAAAAAAATAACATTGTCATCGTGATTAAGCAAGTAGAAATAATGTATTGTCATCGAGAATAAGCAAATAGAAATAATACAGGCCTAATACATTGATTTTTTTTATTCAAGAGAAATTTTTAACTGATATCTATGTTATTTTATGTTCTGATTTCAAAAATGAACTTCATTTCACTCTCATTATATCAGTAATTGTTTTGAAAATAGAGCAATCCATAAATAAATCTTTAATTAAAAAGGCATATATTGGATCAAAATATTATTTATTTTACCAATATATCAGTTGGCTGAACGCCTACCTTTATCAAGGTGTTATAACAAGTTTTTAAAACTTAATTCTGTTGACGTTATGTGGCGCTGAGTTTGTTGTTGACAAATATTAAATATGTTATAACACCTTGATAAAGGTTGGCGCTCAGCCAACTGAAATATTGGTAAAATAAATGATATTTTGATCCAATATATGCCTTTTTAATTATGTCATAATTTTTCGTAAAATCGATTAATATTGTTTAGCCGTCTTGGTGGGCTTGCTTCATATCAATATTCGATTGGTCATATCAAGATTATAAGTCAGACAAGAAAGAGTAATCACAAAACCAATTAATTTTAACAAGGAAATTACAAATTTTTCCAGATCTCTGAATATAACTGAGAAAGATATGCTATTTATAACCCCAGGTTCCTGGAGCGCAGAGCAAATAGAGATACATTTAAACCTATCTATAGCGCCCCCTCTTGGGACTCACCAAAATAGGGTGCTATAGAGAGGGAGTGCTATAAACAGGTCACTTTTAATGTAAATCACATTGTACTACGTATTTAAAATCGGGCGCTATAGAGAGGGAGGTGCTATTTAGAGGGGGCGCTGTAGACAGGTTTAACGGTATATAAAAAATTTGAACAAATAAAGCGCTGACTTAGCTTCACGTAACTTAGGATGATCCATCAAGTAAGCTCACCACAGATTATTCTGTAACAATTTAAATAAAATAAGAAGAAAAAGAAAAAAAAAGGGGGGGGGGGGGGGAGGGCATCTCTTTATCATGTAACTGAAAGTTACTGATGGCTTGCGCCATCTATCGGAATAAATATCAACTATTCGTTTTTTTTTATCCAGAATTGGCCAAAATACTCATTCTTGATTAATCAAGAAAATCTAACCAGGTACGCGTTTCGGGTTATTGGCCCTCGTCAGCGTGATGTAAGCTGTATAAAATAGAAATATAGGTCTGTTTTGGTGTGTGTATGATTGTTCCTTATACACTCCTACACTATGTGACCCCAATCTTAATTAAATTTTCACAGGTTACAATTATTATTTTATTTCCAAAGCGCTATATCCCGCAAGGGATACTTGCGCCAAACAAGGAGAAAAGTTTATTTACATAAGTTATTTACATTAATCAACGCATGAAAACATTAGAGATCCAGATTTTGTAGAAAGTTTAGGATGTATTTACAAAATGAATTGAACTTTAAAAATGATTTTTTTATTGGAAATCAAATCGTTAAGTTCACAAACAACTAGTTCATTCTTCATTCTATAATCTTGAAATGCTGGGCAATCGATCAGTAGATGTCTTGAAGTTTGTTCCTCAATACCACAAAAGCAACTTGAATCCTCCACTGGCTTTATTCTATTTTAAAAACTTTTGAAATTTCCGTGGTTTGTAATAAATTGAGTTACAGAACTCTATGTGGAAGAAACACGCATTATAGTTTCGAGACCATAAAATACAATTTAGCTATAAAAAAGGACTGATTAGTGTATTTTAGGTCAGAGAAGGATCATGATAAGATGTAATTCTTATTGTGAGTAGGTAGTTTCATTTGAATGTAAATAAATTGTTTAACTTATTATTTATAAAAACTTTCAGGAAGAATGACTTTCCTAGAAACCACTCCTACCTTTTACAATAAAAAGATACGGGGTGTTATTATATAATAACATATCTATTATATATATATGTCAGTGTATGTATGTATGTATGTTTGTCGGCTATACACGTCCACAATATGTAACTAATCCTTCTGAAATTTTAACAGTATATAGAGTTGAATCTGGAAAAACTTATAGGCAAATTTTTAGGCTTCTATCTCGAATATACTTGGAGTTATTAACAAATTATTGACAAATTTTCCCTATTTCACTCGCAACCAGCGCCTTACTGCGGTAACTTCGAGAAGTTAATTTGGGGAAGGATAGACCACGTGGGGCGACGGGGATTGGTGGAGCGGGACGTTTCACAAGAGTGACATCCACGGCGACAATTTATAATTGTAACGAATAGTATTTGAATAAAAACATTTAATCGGGTAAAACCCGGGCGTTGCCCTGGTAATTCGGCTAGTATATATATATATATATCTTCTATATACAGTAAAACCCCTCTATAGTGAACCCCAATGGGACAGAGCTTTTGGTTCACTATAGCCACGGTTCACTATAGCCACGGTTTGGCTATTTTTTTTTTTACTTTTCAAAATTTTTAGACTGTATAATTAAAGGACAGCCATACACACTGAAGAGGCTTCCTCTTAATAGTGGTCACTTTGTTTTAATTCCCTTAATTGACCAATTTCCTTACATTAAGACTGAATAATAATAGAAATCATTAGATGATAGGTTCTTCTTATCATTAACATACATGTACCTCTATCACATTATATAATACATTGTTTACTTGGAAAAATGGCTCTAACACCTTGTTGCTTCAAAGCATTCTTCAAGCATTTGCACCATTCAAATAAAGTTGGTGTTTTTCTTCCATTTCATTTTCCCACATATTCTTTTAGGTCTAGATTTCGTTTTTTTTAACCTGTCATGCAAAACATTGCTGACTTTAAAATCACCATAGTTAATGGCATAAAAATAGTTTTTGTTTGATCACGGGACCATTTATTTGGATTTTTTTAGCCCTAAAACGTACGATCGCGATCGCGGCAAAAGTTGAGGTTGAATCCTCATTGTAACAATTTTTAATAGCTTTATATTTTATCTTTTATAATAGAAAAGTTATATTCTCTTATTTTAATATGTTCTTAACATTTTGCCTGTGTTGTTTCACTTTGAAAAGTTCTGAAAATGGCCTTTTTTTTTAAAAAGAAATAACGCTTTTGTTTTTAAAATTCCTTTGTTTTCTTCATTTTGGAAGCCATTTGTATTTTTATATTTCAAATTTAATGGATGCAAATATATTCTATTTAATAAAAAGTATAATGTATTAAAATTTATACAACATACAGCAAAAATAAAAGTGCAAAATTCAAAACAAACAATGCCGCTAAATTTATTGTTTTGAAATCGCGATCCGCGAGCTGAAACATGTTCAAAATTTGGTTGTTTTAATTTTTTTTTTTAATTACAATTCTAAGTTCGTTATAAGCATAGTATCTATATATATATAAATGAATGTATGTGTGTGTGTCTGTTTGTTTGTTTGTCCTTTATGCCTGACCAAACCACTCATTGGATCGCCATGAAACTTTGGGAAGTTATTTAGTATAGTACTGGGAAGGTTTCTAGCAAATAAAATTTTTGAAATAACTTTTCGCCTAGAAATAATCAAGATAAATATTCTAATTTATCTGTTATAATTCAACAATCTGCTCTAAATATTATCATGATGATACGATGATTTTGTAATGTAGAAAATTAGGAAAGACAAAATTCAGGATGACACGGCAATTTATTTGAGACAAGAATAATGATACAATTCAAAGGCAAGATACTATTCCTTTAACTTCCAATTTACCGAGGGAACCAATTAATATTGATTTTATTCAACTTATCGAGTATTTTTCAAGGGACCGGGAAAAAATGTTCACTTTATCGAGAGATTCGTTAAACAAACCTTTACTCGGGTAAAACCCGGGCGAAGCCGGGTACATCCATACAAGAATAATGATACAATTCCAAGGCAAGATACTATTCCTTTAACTTCCAATTTACCGAGGGAACCAATTAATATTGATTTTATTCAACTTATCGAGTATTTTTCAAGGGACCGGGAAAAAAATGTTCACTTTATCGAGAGATTCGTTAAACAAACCTTTACTCGGGTAAAACCCGGGCGAAGCCGGGTACATCCATACAAGAATAATGATACAATTCCAAGTCAAGATACTATTCCTTTAACTTCCAATTACCGAGGGAACCAATTAATATTGATTTTATTCAACTTATCGAGTATTTTTCAAGGGACCGGGAAAAAAATGTTCACTTTATCGAGAGATTCGTTAGACAAAATTTTACTCGGGTAAAACCCGGGCGAAGCCGGGTACGTCCGCTAGTTTTAAATAGATTTTATTATTCTGGGACCGAAAATAGGTTCGTTATAGGGGTAGTTCGTTATTCTAAAAATCGCAAAGTTCGTTATAACGATGGTATTTTCAATGGAATGGAATTGGGAATCGGCGTGGGTTCGTTATAAGGGAAGGTTCGTTATATCCAGGGTTCGTATTAGCGGGGTTTTACTGTATATATAAATGAATGTTTGTATGTTTGTTTGTATGTCCGGTATACAAATTCGCAGTAGTTCACTAATTCAACCCAAAATTTCCATACATAGGTAAAAAATACGGGGAAGACGATAGGCTATTTTTTAAAATATATAAATCAATTATTCAAACTATATATTTTTAGTCAGAAAATGATGACGCTATTGCTGTATTATCAGATTATCTTTGATTATCAGATACAAAATTATATCGGGAAAAATATTCCAAAAAGCAGAGACCACGGGTGAAACCAGTTCATTATTTTGTACGCAGGAACAAAATTATAACAGAAAAACATTCATTCGAGAAGAAAACAAAAGCCAGATCATCTTTCTATAAAAATATCGGTTCTCAGACACAAAGTTTGGAGCGGGACGTTTCACAAGAGTGACATCCACGGCGCCAATTTATAATTGTAACGAATAGTATTTGAATAAAAACATTTAATCGGGTAAAACCCGGGCGTTGACCGGGTCATTCGTCTAGTATATATATATATATATATGTTTGTTGGCTATACAAATCCTCAATAAGTACCTAATCTGGCTGAAATTTTAACAGGAGTTAGAGAAAATTCTGGACGAGTTTATTGTCGCATTTTTAGACAATTAAAATTAAAATTGACCAAGTTCTGGGCAAAATTAGTTGTTGTTTTTAGTCAGAAAATGATTATGACAATATTGCTGTATCATGTTTGATTATTAGATAAAAAATATTTCTGAGAAAATTTCATAAAGCAGACTACGGGCGAAGCCAGTTCATTTTTAGTAGGCAGGAACAAAATTCTAACATCAAAACATCTCTCTAAAAATATCTCTTCTCAGCCTTTTGGCTGGGATCATTTTATCTATATAGTATATCTCTATATATCTTCTTATATATAAAAGTCAATGTCTGTTTCGCGATAAACTCAAAAACTACTGAACCAATTGGTACCAAATTTTGCATGTCGCTTTTTTATAAACCTGAGGAAATTTTTCGGCTACATTTTGATTAGTACTTTTGAATATTTATTTTTTTCATTTGAAGAACTTTTTTTTTACGCGGAGTAAATACGAGTCGAAGTAACAACACCAGGCCCATTAAGCGACCAATGAGCGTTCTGCATTTTTTTTTTCAAGTTGCTTGCGTACTTTTTTTGAAATATTATATATAGATATATTATCTTATCTTCTTATCTCTTCAAAAAAATCGTTTTAAAATGCAGTCGCAGTCATTAGCAAACATATGTTTGCCTAATTTCCATGTGCTCTCGTCCGGGTAGTTGGCGTTTTACGCTCCAGGAGCCCGGGTTAGCTCTATTTTCTCTTTCTTCTCTCATGTGCTCTTTATTTTTTACAGAAAAATATTTACATGCCAGTATTTTGAATTATTTTTTATAAACCTACTAGCCGAATGACCCGGGCAACGCCCAGGTTTTACCCGATTAAATGTTTTTATTCAAATACTATTCGTTACAATTATAAATTGGCGCCGTGGATGTCACTCTTTTGAAACGTCCCGCTCCAAACTTTGTGTCAGAGAAGCGATATTTTTATAAAGAGATGATCTGGCTTTGTGTCTTCTGCTCGAATGAATGTTTTTATGTTAGAATTTTGTTCCTGCATACTAAAAATGAACTGGCTTCACCCGTGGTCTCAGCTTTTTGGAATTTTTCCCGATATAATTTTGTATCTAATAATCAAACATGATACAGCAATATTGTCATCATCATTTTCTGACAAAAAAAAAAAAAACAACTATTTTTGCCCAGAACCTGTCAATTTTATTTTTTACTAGCGGACGTACCCGGCTTCGCCCGGGTTTTACCCGAGTAAAGATTTATCTAAAGAATCTCTCGATAAAGTGAACATTTTTTCCCGGTCCCTTGAAAAATACTCGATAAGTTGAATAAAATCAATATTAATTGGTTCCCTCGGTAATTGGAAGTTAAAGAAATAGTATCTTGCCTTGGAATTGTATCATTATTCTTGTATGGATGTACCCGGCTTCGCCCGGGTTTTACCCGAGTAAAGATTTATCTAACGAATCTCTCGATAAAGTGAACATTTTTTTCCGGTCCCTTGAAAAATACTCGATAAGTTGAATAAAATCATATTAATTGGTTCCCTCGGTAATTGGAAGTTAAAGGAATAGTATCTTGCCTTGGAATTGTATCATTATTCTTGTCTCAAATAAATTGCCGTGTCATCCTGAATTTTGTCTTTCCTAATTTTCTACATTACAAAATCATCGTATCATCATGATAATATTTAGAGCAGATTGTTGAATTATAACAGATAATTAGAATATTTATCTTGATTATTTTAAAGCGAAAAGTTATTTCAAAAATTTTATTTGCTAGAAACCTTCCCAGTACTATACTAAATAACTTCCCAAAGTTTCATGGCGTTCCAATGAGTGGTTTGGTCAGGCATAAAGGACAAACAGACCACACACACACATACATTCATTTTTATATATATAGACTAGCGGATGTGCCCGGCTTCGCCCGGGTTTCACCCGAGTGAATGTTTGTCTAACGAACATTTGTTAAAACAATTATCTTTAAACTTATAAAACGTACTCGGCTTCGCCCGGGGTTTTACCCGAGTAAAGGTTTGTCTAGCGAACATTTGTTAAAACAATTCTCTAAAAACTTATTAAAAAATAAAAAAGATATATTTGATAATTTGAAACTCGTAAATTTGAATCTCTCGATAAAGTGAACATTTTTTCCCGGTCCCTGTGTGCCTTGTCATCCTGAATTTTGTCTTTCCTAATTTTCTACATTAGAAAATCATAGTTTTATCTAGTGAACATTTTTTCCCGGTCCCTTGAGAAATACTCGATAAGTTGAATAAAATCAATATTAATTGGTTCCCTCGGTAATTGGAAGTTAAAGGAATAGTATCTTCGCCTTGGAATTGTATCATTAAATTGCCGTGTCATCCTGAGATAATCTTACTTTTGATAAATAATATTTAAGATAACAAACTTAGTGATGAGAAAACTTGTTATCATCGTCACAATGGGGGCGCTGCTTGCGAGTTAAATCTACAAATCTGCAAATAACTCTAAGGATATTCAAGATATTCATGAAATTATTTTTCAAAAACCTTCCCGGTGATATACCTAATAATATCCCAAAATTTCAAGGCGATTGGATGTATGGTTTTTGAATCTATAGAGTACAGACAGACATTCAATTTTATATATATACTAGCGGATGTACCCGGCTTCGCCCAGGTTTTTCTCGAGGGAATGTTTGTAGTCTAGTAATAAGAAAATATACTACACCTAAAAACTATCAGAGAAAAGAGAAACCACGGAAGGTGAACAGAAAAATGCTTACAATGGATGTTATGTTTACGATATCAAGTTAAATAAAAACAAAGATAAAATTTGCATATGTTGGTCACTATAAATTTGTATATTTGTTGGGCGAAATTAGAAACATGATAAAACAATTGGGTATTTAAAAACAAATGTAGAAATAAAAGTTGAAGTATAATAAACAATGTTAAAGATTAGTTTTAATTATTAATCAAGATTGTGTGTGAATATGTGAGAAAGATGTAATATCGTTGTTGTTTTCTTGGCCGACTGTTTTACATATGGTGTTATCTTAAAATTGCTTGTTTTGAATATTTTTTAGATTGAGATTATTAGCTAGTATGTAAAAAAATTAACTCTGTTGAAATTTAATTTTGTATTTATATATAAATAAAATTAACTCTGTTGATTTTTTTTGTATTTAATCGATAACAGCGAAGTTACGCATGTTAATGTTAGGAAATATATTTTGATGTTAAGCAAAACCTGCTCCATCTCGTTTTACATAAATGTTGAAAATTTGGTTGAAATTGATGCATTGTAACGAAAGTTTTTAGTAATGTCCACTTATGAAATTTCCATTTTATTAGTATAGAAGATAATATAAATGAGTTTTAAAAATTGTAAAAAAAAAAAAATGCATCGGCCGGGAATCGAACCCGGGCCGCCCGCGTGGCAGGCGAGCATTCTACCACTGAACCACCGATGCTTAAAAAAATGGCCATATTTAGGTATTCATTCCATTCCGGATTAGTCCGCGTAAAAAAAAGTTCTTCAAATGAAAAAAAGAAATAGCCAAAAATACTAATCAAAATGCAGCCGAAAATTTTCCTCAGGTTTATAAAAAGCGACATGCAAAATTTGGTACCAATTGGTTCAGTAGTTTTTGATTTTATCGCGAAACAGACAGACAGACAGAAATTGACTTTTATATATATATATATAGAGATTTACTCTTCATTGTTGGCTTTTTATCTTACATTCATTCTTCATTGTTGGCTTTTTATATTACATTCACTCTTCATTGTTGGCTTTTTATCTTACATTCACTCTGTTGGCTTTTATATTACATTCACTCTTCATTGTTGGCTTTTTATATTACATTCACTCTTCATTGTTGGCTTTTTATATTATATTTACTCTTCTTTGTTGGCTTTTTATCTTACATTCATTCTTCATTTTTGCTTTTTATATTACATTTACTCTTCATTGTTGGCTTTTTATCTTACATTCACTCTTCATTGTTGGCTTTTTATCTTACATTCATTCTTCATTGTTGGCTTTTTATATTACATTCACTCTTCATTGTTGGCTTTTTATCTTACATTCACTCTTCATTGTTGGCTTTTTATCTTACATTCACTCTGTTGGCTTTTTATCTTACATTCACTCTGTTGGCTTTTTATATTACATTTACTCTTCATTGTTGGCTTTTTATCTTACATTCACTCTTCATTGTTGGCTTTTTATATTATATTTACTCTTCATTGTTGGCTTTTTATCTTACATTCATTCTTCATTGTTGGCTTTTTATATTACATTCACTCTTCATTGTTGGCTTTTTATCTTACATTCACTCTGTTGGCTTTTATATTACATTTACTCTTCATTGTTGGCTTTTTATCTTACATTCACTCTTCATTGTTGGCTTTTTATATTATATTTACTCTTCATTGTTGGCTTTTTATATTACATTCACTCTTCATTGTTGGCTTTTTATATTATATTTACTCTTCTTTGTTGGCTTTTTATCTTACATTCATTCTTCATTTTTGCTTTTTATATTACATTTACTCTTCATTGTTGGCTTTTATCTTACATTCACTCTTCATTGTTAGCTTTTTATCTTACATTCATTCTTCATTGTTGGCTTTTTATATTACATTCACTCTTCATTGTTGGCTTTTTATCTTACATTCACTCTTCATTGTTGGCTTTTTATCTTACATTCACTCTGTTGGCTTTTTATCTTACATTCACTCTGTTGGCTTTTTATATTACATTTACTCTTCATTGTTGGCTTTTTATCTTACATTCACTCTTCATTGTTGGCTTTTTATATTATATTTACTCTTCATTGTTGGCTTTTTATCTTACATTCATTCTTCATTGTTGGCTTTTTATATTATATTTACTCTTCATTGTTGGCTTTTTATCTTACATTCATTCTTCATTGTTGGCTATTTATATTACATTTACTATTCATTGTTGGCTTTTTATCTTACATTCACTCTTCATTGTTGGCTTTTTATCTTACATTCATTCTTCATTGTTGGCTTTTTATATTACATTCACTCTTCATTGTTGGCTTTTTATATCATATAGAAAATCATAGTTTTATCTAGTGAACATTTTTTCCCGTGTCACATTGCCGTGTCATCCTGAGATAATCTTACTTTTGATAAATAATATTTAAGATAACAAACTTAGTGATAAGAAAACTTGTTATCATCGTCACAATGGGGGCGCTGCTTGCGAGTTAAATCTACAAATCTGCAAGTAACTCTAAGGATATTCAAGATATTCATGAAATTATTTTTCAAAAACCTTCCCGGTGATATACCTAATAATATCCCAAAATTTCACGGCGATTGGATGTATGGTTTTTGAATCTATAGAGTACAAACAAACAAACAAACAGACAGACATTCAATTTTATATATATAGATTGGCTAAATATCCGATAAATATATTTTCCAGATTTTTCTCTATGTCCTGTCAAAACACGTTTTACATGTACATTAGGTCAGCTGATATTATCTCCCATCTTCACCGCTAGAGGCGCTGCTTGCGAGCGAAAAGGCAAATTTGCAATGCAATTTGCAAATAACTCGAAGAATATTCGGGATAGAGACCTGAAATTTTCACTATAAGTTTTTCCAGATTCTGCTCTATATACTGTTAAAATTTCAGTCAGATTAGTTACGTATTGTGGACGTGTATAGCCGACATAGATACCCACATACATACATACATACATACACTGACTTTTATATATATAGGAATTTTTTCTTATTCTTACTGAGAAGATGGGCATCGCAGTCACTCACTCAACTCAGACAATTTCAAGGGTTAATGCGCTGGGGCGGGTACCTCGGGGGTTGGGTGGAAAAGCTGTCATCTATTTAAACTATATTGTTTTGAAACAACTAAATGGATTGCAAAAAAAAAAAAAAAAAACTATATCAATACCTAAACACTAATATAATACAATTTTTCACCATCACACACACTTTTTGCCTGTGGTTTATGTGTTACTTCTGTATTGCTATTCTATGGCACTTCTACTATTTATTATTGATGTACTTTCAGTATGAAGGAAATTGCACTCGGGGGAATTCTCGGGCGAAGCCGGGTCATTATTCTAGTATTATATAAATCAAGAAAGGCCATCCACAAACGCGTTTCGGGCTGTTGGCCCTGGTCAGCGTGGAGCAGGCTGTACCACTGCCCACACTGATGAGGGCCCACAACCCGAAACACGTTCGTGGTGGCTTTTCTTGATTTATCAAGAAAATAGGTTGGCCAAATTTCAGGGAACAGTTTAAAATCAACGTTTAGTTGATTTCTGTTCCACTAGTTGGCGCTCTGCCATCTAAAAAGCACATGTACTCGTGATCAGGATATGCCTTCTTTGTTTTTAATATATATGAACTAGCCGAATGACCCGGGCCCGTGTTTTACCCGATTAAATGCTTTTATTCAAATACTATTCGTTACAATTATAAATTGGCGCCGTGGATGTCATTCTTGTATAATACTAGCCGAATGACCCGGGCAACGCCCGTGTTTTACCCGATTAAATGCTTTTATTCAAATACTATTCGTTACAATTATAAATTGGCGCCGTGGATGTCATTCTTGTATAATACTAGCCGAATGACCCGGGCAACGCCCGTGTTTTACCCGATTAAATGCTTTTATTCAAATACTATTCGTTACAATTATAAATTGGCGCCGTGGATGTCATTCTTGTATAATACTAGCCGAATGACCCGGGCAACGCCCAGGTTTTACCCGATTAAATGCTTTTATTCAAATACTATTCGTTACAATTATAAATTTGGCGCCGTGGATGTCATTCTTGTATAATATATAAATGAGTTTTAAAAATTGTAAAAAAAAAAAATGCATCGGCTGGGAAAAAAATGCATCGGCTGGGAATCGAACCCGGGCCGCCCGCGTGGCAGGCGAACATTCTACCACTGAACCACCGAGGGTTTTGAGAAATGGCCATATTTGGGTAATTATTCCATTCACAAAAGCAAACGGTGACAGAATTGATTAAGAAAGGGCAATGCCCGGGTTTCACCCGATTAAATGCTTTTATTCAAATACTATTCGTTACAATTATAAATTGGCGCCGTGGATGTCATTCTTGTGAAACGTCCCGCTCCAAACACTGTGTCTGAGAAGCGATATTTTTATAAAGAGATGATCTGGCTTTGTGTCTTCTGCTCGAATGAATCTTTTTCTGTTAGAATTTTGTTCCTGCATACAAAAATGAACTGGCTTCACCCGTGGTCTCTACTTTTTGGAATTTTTCCGGATATAATTTTTTATCTGATAATCAAATATGATACAGCAATATTGTCATCATCATTTTCATAATAAAAAACAACTACTTTTTTCCCAGGACCTGTCAATTTATTTTTCTTGACTAAAAATCCGAAAAATATATTTTCCAGATTTTTCTCTATGTCCTGTTAAAACACGTTTTACATGTCCATTAGGTCAGCTGATATTACCTTCCATCTTCATCGCTAGAGGCGCTGCTTGCGAGCGAAAGGGCAAATTTGCCACGCAATTTGCAAATAACTTGTATGCATACTTGTGTACATAGATCATAAATCTGTACATAGACAGGAAAAGCACATATATTTTAATAATATAAATGAGTTTTAAAAATTGTAAAAGAAAAAAATGCATCGGCCGGGAATCGAACCCGGGGCGCCCGCGTGGCAGGCGAGCATTCTACCACTGAACCAAAAGCAAATGGTGACAGAATTAAGAAAGAATGCATGACGCTGATAACTGTATTAATATATATAGTCACGACCGTCTTTCCTCATCGGCCTCTGTCACGGATGCGCGCGCACAGGGAGGTCACGTGCTCGCCGGCAGCCAATAAAAAAAAAATAATAAAAAAAAACTCCCTCGAGCCGGATTTGAACCAGCGACCTAAGGATCACCGTTGTAACATCTACAGTCCTCCGCTCTGCCAACTGAGCTATCGAGGGATACAAACTGTATGAATAAGTTTACCTTATAAAGTCAACTAATCCTATTTCTACACAAAATGTACTCATACATTAAATGCTTTTATTCAAATACTATTCGTTACAATTATAAATTGGCGCCGTGGATGTCATTCTTGTATAATATATAAATGAGTTTTAAAAATTGTAAAAAAAAAAAAAATGCATCGGCCGGGAATCGAACCCGGGGCGCCCGCGTGGCAGGCGAGCATTCTACCACTGAACCAAAAGCAAACGGTGACAGAATTAAGAACGCATGACGATCATAACTGTATATTATCCGTGACAGAGGCGGCCGATGAGGAAAGACGGTCGTGACTATATATAGTAATAATCCAAACTGTACCTTATCATGGATGTGGTCTTATTACCTTGTGTTTATAATCTATAATCCAAATTGTACCTTATCATGAATGTGCTCTTATTACCTTGTGTTTATAATCTATAATCCAAACTGTACCTTATCATGGATGTGGTCTTATTACCTTGTGTTTATAATCTACAACGCCCGGGGTTTACCCGATTAAATGCTTTTATTCAAATACTATTCGTTACAATTATAAATTGGCGCCGTGGATGTCATTCTTGTATAATATATAAATGAGTTTTAAAAATTGTAAAAAAAAAAAATGCATCGGCCGGGAATCAAACCAAAAGCAAACGGTGACAGAATTAAGAACGCATGACGATGATAACTGTATATTATCCGTGACAGAGGCCACGACAGACGGTCGTGACAATATATATTAATTATTAATATATATAGTCACGACCGTCTTTCCTCATCGGCCTCTGTCACGGATGCGCGCGCACAGGGAGGTCACGTGCTCGCCGGCAGCCAACGGGCGCGCGCCGCCGGCAGGGGGGGGGGGCATTACGTCACTCAAGGTCACCTACGCGCCAACGATGACACGTGATCGTAGCCGTCCAATAGGAGGGCGCCGGCCATCCGTGACAGAGGCGGCCTATGACTGATTGATTAGGATTAGGATATGCATTTATTTAAGGCGCCAATTTATAATTGTAACAAATAGTATTTGAATAAAAACATTCAATCGGGTAAATCACGGGCGTTGCCCGGGTCATTCGGCTAGTATACTAATATAAATGAGTTTTAAAAAATTGTAAAAAAAAAAAAATGCATCGGCCGGGAATCGAACCCGGGGCGCCCGCGTGGCTGGCGAGCATTCTACCACTGAACCACCGATGGTTATGAGAAACGGCCATATTTATTGGGTATTTATTCCATTCATAAAAGCAAACGGTGACAGAATTGATTAAGAAAGAATTGATTATGACGCTGATAACTGTATATTTTAATATATATATTGAGAGTGTCAATAAAAATCTTGAGGATATTCCCTAATAACACAATAAAGTTGCGGGGAGGATGATATTCATGTATCAAAAGAGGGCACCTCTCCCTTTAAATATGTATCAGAACGATGGCACTGTACATTACCCTAGTAAAAAACTTTACTAGTGATGATAAAGAATGAGCTACAACACCAGTTTTGACAAATTCAGACAAAAAGGAACCCTGTATACCATCACTAGTAAAGTTTTTCACTAGGGTAATGCACAATGCCATCGCTCTGATGCACAATTAAAGGGAGAGGTGCCTCTTCTGGTACATGGATATCATCCTCCCGGGAGTCGGTGGAAGGATGGTCTAAACCTTTGGTTTTCGACCGCTACGACCCGGGATTGAATCCCGCATTGAGCACTTTTTTTTTTTTTCTGATTAAAAAAAAAATGCTCCAATGGCCCCCGATTCTTGCAAAAGTCCAACCCCAACAGCGAGTGTAAGTAACCAAACGGGGCTCTGGCACATTTATAAGTGCAAAGTCTAACTGCTTTTCACACGTGTAGACATGTGGTGCACTTACAGTAAAAGCAGTCGCCTACTTCTACCCACCATGATTATCATGGCCTGTACCACGTGTACTAAGAATAATAATAATATCATTCTCCCGTAAATTTATGTCATAATCTTGTCATAAAATCGGCCCTTGCTACTTCACCAGTTTAAACACCTGTTTGGTAAATTTGACCGATTCCATAACTCTTCTCGTAGGATGTTATGAAATAGAAGCCGTCCCTGTACTGATGAGGGCCAAAGCCTAACACCATGGTATACAGGTTGTTGGCTGTTGTCTGAATTTGACAAAACTGGGGTTGTGACTCATTCTTTATCATCACCAGTAAAGTTTTTTTTACTTTAGTGATGCATAGTGCATCGTTTTGATCCACAATTAAAAGGAGAGGTGCCTCGTATATATATAATTTCGTCTGCACATCCTATATGTCGTTCTTTGAACCCTTATTTATTAACCCACAAGTCTTAAATATGTAATTCTACTGTCCTAAAATCTTATGTCCATAGTTTGCTTAAATACCATTTCTAAGATTCCACCCTTCAGTGTAACATATATAAACAGAATGATCCAATACAGTATTAGAGCTCTGAAGAAGCGGTCTGGTAGATTAAATTGACGAAACTGCTGGGAGGTTTCACCACCGATGAGCCAAGCCTTCCCAATATATTTTTCATCGTAGTAAAGTGAGTAGAAGTTTGTTTTATGTTTACAATAAACATTCGTGCTTTCATCCTTTCTTTTCCTATATAGAAATGACGCGTTATTGCTTTATACTAATATATGTAACATAAAGTTGAGAGAGAATGATATTCATGTACCAAAATAGGCACCTCTCCCTTTAAATATACTTTAGAACAATTTGTTCATCGATCCAGTAGAAAACGTATTGGTGGTTGTTGTGTCTTTGCATATTTGCTCTTTGTTCTTCTTTAATTTACATAGTTTTAATTGAACGTATTTGTTCTATAAATTGGAAGAAGTTTATTTTTTAATTATCCCTTGTACACGTGGTACAGGCCATTATAATCATGGTGGGTAGTTAGCGACTCCTTTTACTGTAAGCGCACCACATGTCTACACATGTGAAAAGCAGTTCGACTTTGCACTTACGAATGTACCAGAACCCCGTTTGGTTACTTGCACTCGCTGGTGGGGCTGTACTTTTGCAAGAATCGGGGGCCATTGGAGCATTTATTTATTTATTTATTTTTAATCAGAAAAAAGTGTCCAATGCGGGAATCGAACGGTTTAAACCAGCCTTCCACCGAGCCCCTCAGGACGTAAGAATAAAGTTAGGGAGTCCAGCCTTAGGAAAATAGTAGTCTTGTTGCCTTAAACTTCTTTCGTGGCCACACGACAGTGGTGATAAAGCCACAACATCAGTTTGGACAAATTCAGGAAAAACTTACAATTTTCCAAATATAGATAAAGAATTCTTCCTGGATTGAATTTAGACGATAAAAACATGGCGAAGGAAGACGAGTTTCTTTTATTGATGCATTAGAGCAAGCTTTCGGGCAAAAGCCTTTCAACAGGCAAGATAAAAACAGCACTATGAACGATACCGATGGCTGTAGTGGATATATACATACACATATTAATTTACATAAATATAGAAAAAGGCATGCAAATGTGCAATTTAACTATTTGTAAAAAATAAATAAAAATCATAGATGATAATTCAAGAGATGCAAAACCATAGCTGAAGGAAAGAAATATTAATGAAGCATAATATATGTCTGAAATGGAGTATTAAGTATATAAAAGAGAAAACAAATTTACATAAAGGCCAGGAGAGCTTGATATGCGTCGGGGAGGTCAATTTTACGGTTAAAAACATGAGGGAAGTTTAAATAAAGGACAGGAGAGGATGATAAGCTTCTGGAAGTTCTATTTTTCTATTGATGCTGTTCAGTTTGTGGGATACTATGGATTCTAGAAAAAGTCTCTGGTGTAAGATATGTATGTGCCTGTAATGTATGGTGGGGTTTTTGATGTTGAAAGTGTGGCCTGTGCTCTGCATATGTTGATAAATGAGGGACCTGGTATCTTGCCTGGAAATATTAATGTCCATGAGTGTATCTTTCAGAGTTATTTTCTCAATCCCGATATACATGCTAAAAGGTACAACTTCCTTAAGTTTTGTTCATGAGTGTATCTTTCAGAGTTATTTTCTCAATCCCGATATACATGCTGAAAGGTACAACTTCCTTAAGTTTTGTCCATGAGTGTATCTTTCAGAGTTATTGTCTGAATCCCAATATATATGCTAAAAGGTACAACTTCCTTAAGTTTTGTCTATGAGTGTATCTTTCAGAGTTATTGTCTCAATCCCGATAAACATGCTGAAAGGTACAACTTCCTTAAGTTTTGTCCAGGAGTGTATCTTTCAGAGTTATTGTCTTAATCCCGATATACATGCTGAAAGGTACAACTTCCTTAAGTTTTGTCCATGAGTGTATCTTTCAGAAATATTGTCTCAATCCCGATATACATGGTAAAAGGTACAACTTCCTTAAGTTTTGTTCATGAATGTATGTTTCAGAGTTATTGTCTCAATCCCGATATACATGTAAAAAGGTACAAATTCCTTAAGTTTTGTCCATGAGTGTATCTTTCAGAGTTATTGTCCGAATCCCGATATACATGCTAAAAGGTACAACTTCCTTAAGTTTTGTCCATGAGTGTATCTTTCAGAAATATTGTCTCAATCCCGATATACATGCTAAAAGGTACAACTTCCTTAAGTTTTGTCCATGAGTGTATCTTTCGGAGTTATTTTCTCAATCCCGATATACATGCTAAAAGGTACAACTTCTTAAGTTTTGTCCATGAGTGTATCTTTCAGAGTTATTTTCTCAATCCCGATATACATGCTGAAAGGTACAACTTCCTTAAGTTTTGTCCATGAGTGTATATTTCAGAGTTATTGTCTGAATCCCAATATATATGCTAAAAGGTACAACTTCCTTAAGTTTTATCCATGAGTGCATCTTTCAGAGTTATTGTCTGAATCCCGATATACATGCTAAAAGTTACAACTTCCTTAAGTTTTGTCCAAGAGTGTAAATTTTTACCCCTATAGGGTTCGTAAATATTTATTAAAACAATTTTCGAGCAAACATCCATTACAATAGAACCTAGGCGTATTTTTTAAAATGATTTTTTTAAAGCGCGATGATGATGCTAATGATAATTCATTAATATCATCATAAAATTGTCTTTATCATTCATATTAAAATTTAAATTAGGCTTTTTTTCGCGAAATGAATTTAAAAACATGATAATCGAAGCCTATATCTTCTTCACCATAACTACTGAATAAACCATTGATAAAAATTGCATATAGGTATATGTAAATATATAGATTAACATACGAACCATTTAATGCCTAAAATTAGACTAATAACAAACTATTTTGCATATTTCGGAGTTTTAAAATAATCACAATTATTATATTTAACGAATGAAGACATTAAGACGCGAATGTTTCTTTTCTTAAATAAATCAAACTTCTACTATCCTTACTGCGATGAAAAAAAATATTGGGAGGGCTTGGCTCATCAGTGGTGAACCTTCCCAATGGTTTCGCCAGTTTAATCTATGGGGTTCACCACTGATAATCCAGGCTCTCCCATTAATTTTTCATTGCTGTAAGGGCAGTAGTAAAATTGTTTAATTTTTAAAAGAATCAGATACGCGTCTATAATAGTTTCGGATTCAGATAACACTTTATAATGATAAGAAAATACACAAGCATAATTTTTTTTTTGCTTATCCCTAGTACACGTGGTACAGGCCATGATAATCATGATGGGTAGAAGTAGGCGACTGCTTTTACTGTAAGTGCACCACATGTCTACATATGTGAAAAGCAGTTCGACTTTGCACTTACAAATGTGCCAGAGCCCTGTTTGGTTACTTGCACTCGCTGGTGGGGATGGACTTTTACAAGAATCGGGAGCCATTGGAGCTTTTTTTTTTTAATCAGAAATAAATTACCTAATGCGGGAATGGAACCTGGGTCGTAGCGGTCGAAAACCAATGGTTTAGACCATTCTTCCACCGTTCTCTTTGTTTTGAGGTAGACCACATGTCTACACATGTGAAAAGCAGTTAAAATAATATTTTTAAAAAGTGCCCAATTCGGGAATCGAACCCGGGTCGTAGCGGTCGAAAACCAACGGTACACAAGCATAATAAATAATATTTGTTAAAGCATTATACATTGGGCAAATATTCACTTGGAGAGAACCAAGGTCGAAGTCTAGTTTCATTTGATTTAAAAAGAACAACCTCTCAAGACACTCGGGTAAAACCCGGGTCATGTTACCTCTCCCTTTCTCCTTCTTCTTCTTTCTTATCTCCACACTGGGAGTACTACTCAGTAGCAGTAGTCCGACCACACCAGTCTTCCCTGGATTCTTGGAATATTTGACCAAATTCTGGTCCAAGGTGACTAATGTGGCAACGGTACCCATTTTCCAATGAATTGGACATGACAACAACTAGCATAGATGAGAGAACACCTCCAGGAGAGGCCGATAATCTTATTCTTTTAAGTTGGTCTCTTATGGGAGGTTCTACTGTGTTTCTAAAACTATTTTAGTTTCTACATTTTAAGATTCGGCAATGTTACTGGAACTGTTAATCATGATTCTTTTTATATATGTAAATAAAAACAACTTTCTACTGGCATTTCTACGATGGAAAAAATATTGGGAGAGGGCCTGGCTCAGCAATGGTGAACCCTCTTAGCGGATTCCTCATCAGTTCCGGTGATATATACATTCATGGACAAAACTTAAGGAAGTGGAAAGTCTTTGATGTCATCAGTCTTTTCTTTTTTTTATTATTATTATTATTCTCTCACACATAATAAATATATTTAAAAATGGATGTAGTTATAAATATTGTATGGGCCTGTGGCGCAACGGATAACGCGTCTGACTACGGATCAGAAGATTCCAGGTTCGAATCCTGGCAGGCTCGTCTTTTTTTTATTTTTTTATTTTATATTATTATTATTTTTTTTTTTTTTATTTGGCTTTCTGAGTATACTCGTGAAGTTGAGGAAGTAAAAATTCTTTGATGTCGCCGTTTGTCTTTTTTTTTTTTGAGACGGAGGCAATTTTGTTCACACTTGGTTATCTCGTATGTTTTCAAATAAAGGTCATTGTGTATTAAATATCTTTCAGAGTTATTGTCTGAATCCCGATGTACATGCTAAAAGGTACAACTTCCTTTAGTTTTCCATAAAAGCATAGGTCACCTCTCTCGTCAAAATAGACGTCAAAGCTATAGCCATCTATTGACCGTCGCCGTTTTATTAATGATTGTAAAAGCATAATATCCCAATATAGTTAATACTATAACAGTATGGTAGATTAAACTGGCGAAACCGCTAAGAATGTTTTACCACTGATGAGTCAGGCCCTTCCAATATATATGTATATTTTTTACATCGTGATGATTATATTTCCTAATTTCATATACAATAGAACCTCCCTTTAGCGGACACCTCTCTACAAAGGACAGTTTTCATTTGAAAAATTACCATTTTTACAATATAGTAACTCTCAGGTAAGAGGACACCTTCCCTAAAAGACACTTTGGATTTGAAATTAGGTGTTGTCCTTTACAGGGAGGTGTTCTACTGTATTTATGGCGTTCTATTGTCCTTGTATTTAAAATTTTATTTTTGAAAAATCAATAAAAATATACAGTGGAACCTCCCTTTAGCAGACACCTCTCTACAAAGGACAGTTTTCATTTACAAAATTACCATTTTTACAATTTAGTAACTCTCCTGTAAGAAGACATCTCTCCCTAGAGGACACTTTGACTCTACAATTAGGTGTTGTCCTTTACATGGAGGTAGTTCTACTGTAGTAACTCTCCAGTAAGAGGACACCTCTCCCTAGAGGACACTTTGACTCTACAATTAGGTGTTGTCCTTTACATGGAGGTAGTTCTACTGTAGTAACTCTCCAGTAAGAGGACACCTCTCCCTAGAGGACACTTTGACTCTACAATTAGGTGTTGTCCTTTACATGGAGGTAGTTCTACTGTAGTAACTCTCCAGTAAGAGGACACCTCTCCCTAGAGGACACTTTGACTCTACAATTAGGTGTTGTCCTTTACATGGAGGTAGTTCTACTGTAGTAACTCTCTGGTAAGAGGACACCTCTCCCTAGAGGACACTTTGACTCTACAATTAGGTGTTGTCCTTTACATGGAGGTAGTTCTACTGTAGAAACTCTCTGGTAAGAGGACACCTCTCCCTAGAGAACACTTTAGCTCTGTAACTAGGTGTTGTCCTTTACATGGAGGTATTTCTACTGTATTTTGAAAAATAAAAAATAAAAAGATGACACATTTAAGATGATAAATCACAGTTTTTTTTTTTATTCATGTGATGGTAAATATATTTCTACATTCATTGAAAAGTCTGGGTATTGTTGCCCCAGTCCCACCGAAAAATCAATTTGTTTTTTTCTTCATAAGCTCATTTATAAATATATATATATAAACCTAAATAAAAAAATAATAAAAAAAGGAAATGATAAAAAAAAAATATTAAATATAATCAAAGCTTTTTTTTTTATTAAATAAAAATTTATAAAAACTTTGAAAATATTATAGCGGCAGTGAACATAATAAAAAAAAAAAAAGATGATCTTTTTATTTGAAATTTTATTTATTTTTTTAATTGTCATAAAAATAAAAATAATATTGATATATAAATACTTTTTTTTACCTATTACAATTAAAAATATGAAAAAAGGAAAGAAAAAAATAAAAGATAAAAAGATCAGGTGTTGAAATCAATAGTAAAAATGGCATATCCTGACCAGGAGCACAAGTGCTTTACAGAAGGCAGAGCGCCATCTGGTGGAACAGAAATCAACTAATCATTGATTTAGCCTGTTCCCTGATATTTGGCCAACCCAATTTCTTGATAAATCAAGAAAAGCCATCCACGAACGCGTTTCGCGCTTTTGGCGCTCGTCAGCGTGGAGTAGGCTGAACCACTGCGACCAAAAAATAATTTTTGGTCCCAATGGCTTCCTGAAAAACCAAGAAATGGGTATTTAAGGCCAAACTTGCGTAAATACGCTTAGCACATGAAAAAAGGAAAGAAAAAAATAAAAGATAAAAAGATCAGGTGTTGAAATCAATAGTAAAAATGGCATATCCTGACCAAAAGCGCCAAAAGCGCGAAACGCGTTCGTGGATGGCTTTTCTTGATTTATCAAGAAATTGGGTTGGCCAAATATCAGGGAACAGGCTAAATCAATGATTAGTTGATTTCTGTTCCACCAGATGGCGCTCTGCCTTCTGTAAAGCACTTGTGCTCCTGGTCAGGATATGCCATTTTTACTATTGATTTCAACACCTGATCTTTTTATCTTTTATTTTTTTCTTTCCTTTTTTCATGTGCTAAGCGTATTTACGCAAGTTTGGCCTTAAATACCCATTTCTTGGTTTTTCAGGAAGCCATTGGGACCAAAAATTATTTTTTGGTCGCAGTGGTTCAGCCTACTCCACGCTGACGAGCGCCAAAAGCGCGAAACGCGTTCGTGGATGGCTTTTCTTGATTTATCAAGAAATTGGGTTGGCCAAATATCAGGGAACAGGCTAAATCAATGATTAGTTGATTTCTGTTCCACCAGATGGCGCTCTGCCTTCTGTAAAGCACTTGTGCTCCTGGTCAGGATATGCCATTTTTACTATTAATTAAAAATATAATAAATGGAAAATGATATTAAAAAGAAACAATTATCAAAACATTTTTTTTTTAATATAAAATTGCACGCATTTTTTTCAATATGCCAAAAGATAATTTGAAATAATTCATTTAAACTATTTGCTTTTTTTTTAAATTTCATAACTTCTATTATATTTTAAAAAATGATATTTTTTTTTGAAAATTATATTTTGCTAATTGTAAAAACTGTTTTAAAATATTTTCAATGAATATTTTTTAAAGGTATATAATTTAATTGTGCTAATTTTTTTAAACAACTATTGGGGGGAAAAAATAATACACATATTTTACATTTTCTTTTGTATAGTAATTTACATATTTTATATATTATACAGGAATATATTTTGCATGGTATTAGTGATTTAAAAAATATAATTAAAAAAAAAATCGTTACTTACGTATGGGTATCTTTACGATTTTTTTTTAAAATTGTTTTATGTATATGTTCGAAAATAAACAAAAGATACTTTTAATATTTGCATAATTTTTTTAACAGAGGTTATATATATTTTTCAATATAATATTCTGCAGGAAAAAAAATAATAAAAAAAGCTCGGAGTATATTTATAAACTTTGAAAGAAACAAATTTACATATCTTACAAAAAAAAAATAATTTACAAAAAAATATTAAGAATTAATATCAAATATATATTTAAAAATGAACATTTAAGGAGAAAAAAAAAAGGAAACAAAAAAAAAAGGCCAAACGTATTAACTATATTTTTTTTAAAGATAAAATGAAAACAAAATCAGTAAAACAAAATGTCCTTTTTGATAAAAAAAAGTTTTTAAAAATATAAAGTCTAACAAAAGAAAAACTATAAAAATATATAAGTTGAGATAAACAAAATAAAATCATACCAATTGCTGTGTTGATTAAGAAAAATTTTGTGGTCAAAAGTAAACATTCGAAAATAAATTATTTGAATAAATTTTAAGACTTTATATATTTATATAACAATAAATATTAATTTGAAAAAAAAAAGAAATACCTTACACATAAAAGAATATTTTTTTTTAAGAAAAAAAAGTTCGCGTGAAATTATAAATCGTGTATGTAAAAAAGTTAGGTAAATTTGAAACATATATATTTACATATTTATAAATAGATTTCAGTTATATATGCAAACAATTTCATTTGAAGAATTAATAGTCTTATAATTTTACTTTTTTAATATATTTGTTTTGTTTTTTTACGAACAATATAAAAAAGACCAAAAAAGAAGGATTTCATAGAAATCCTTGCATATTTACGATATGTAACTTATTCAGCACCTTATAAAAAAGCAAAAGAAAATTTTAAAACAAAAAAAAAAGAAGATAGGATAGGAATATGTGCGTCCACCACGGACTAGATCATTCGAAAAAAAAAAAAGTTAAAATTTTAAAATATATTTGATTTTTTTCAAAAAAATAAAATATGATTGCAACTTAGCTGTCTGTACACATTTAAAAAAAAAAAAGAAGCTCTAAGCTGTGAATAGATTTAAATTAAATCAAAAAAGAAATTATAGATGTGAAAATTTTTGTTTAAAAAAAAATCAATCATAGATATATAACAGAATATAATCATACTGTACTTAGTTCGTTTTTTTTTATTTGACTTGTTTAGAATTCTCGAAATGAAAATAATATTCTGTATAGTTTTTTAAATAACTAATTAAGGATGTGAGTTTTTTTAAGGGGTGGAGAAAGGAGAACAACAATTAAAAAAATTGAAAGAATGTAGCCATTATTCACATAGGAGATATATCCTCCTTCAGTAGGCAAAAAAAAAAAGACAATAAATTACACCTTACAAGCTTTATTTACAGAGTAGTGTGTTTGAATTTTTAAAGGAAAAAAGGGGGGGAAGGGGGGGGAAGGAAGAGATCTACTGTAGGCACAGGGCAATGTTTACAATATACAAACAGTACCTACATGAGAGAGAGTTTTTTTATTTATTATTTACAAGTTTGTGTTTGTGTGTCCATTTATAAGTACAAATGTTTTGCGGAGAGGTGTTTTTTTTATGTACACAATTAGATCACCAAGCTGTCATTTCGTTGATAGGTTGTCTGAATTCTTGGGATTGGTGACCATATGCCTCTGTAACAGAGGGCAAGCTTAGGATACTGTCAGGACTGGATCGTTGGGAGAGTAGGTCGTTATGTTGGGGGAGGTAAGGGGCGTCGGACCCCAAGTTGATCTGGCCTGCGCCCACAACATACCGCTCTGTGAGCTGACATGGCGTTGTCAAAGAGGTGTATGTAGGTTGGTGACACATATGGGGATAGTAGTAGTGTTTTTAGAATGTAAAATAAAGGTTGATTGTATCCACAGCTAGGTAAACTGATAACGTAACAGGTAGGTTATAGTAGAAAATTTATGTTTGAGGAAGAAATTCTGGTGCTATAAACACTTAGGTGGTGAAAGTACAAGTATTTTTGGGATATGCAATAAAGGTTGATTTGTGTTCACAGCTAGATAAACGTATAACGTCACAGGTAGGTTATAGTTGAAAATGTATGTTTGAGGTAGAGATTTTGGTGTTATAGAGCCTTAGCTGGTGAAAGTATAAGTCTTTTTTGGATATACAATAAAGGTTGATTTGTGTTCACAGCTAGGTAAACTGATATCAACAAAAACAGGTTATGGTTCAAAATGTATGTTTGAAGTAGAAATTTTGGTGTTATATAGCCTTAGCTGGTGAAGGTATAAGTCTTAGGATATACAATAAAGATTGATTGTTCACAGCTAGGTAAACTGATATCAACAAAAACAGGTTATAATTGAAAATGTATGTTTGAGGTAGAAATTTTGGTGTTTTAAAGCCTTAGCTGGTGAAAGTATAATAAAGGTTGATTGTGTTCACAGCTCTGTAAATTGATATAAACTAAAGTAGGTTTTAGTTGAAAAATGTATGTTTGAGGTAGAATTTTTGGTGTTATAGAGACTTAGCTGGTGAAAGTATAAGTCTTAGGATGTACAATAAAGGTAGATTATGTTCACAGCTAGGTAAACGTATAACGTCACAGGTAGGTTATAGTTGAAAATGTATGTTTGAGGTAGAAATTTTGGTGTTATAGAGCCTTAGTTGGTGAAATTATAAGTATTTTTTGGGATGTACAATAAAGGTTGATTGTATTCACAGCTAGGTAAACTGACATCGTCAAACGTAGTGGAATATTTATGTTTTTTAGAGTAGAAATTTTATTCTTATAGAGCCTTGGGACAAACATGTACAAAACTTAAGGAAGTGGAAAGTCTTTGATTTCACGGGTCGTCTTTTTTTTTTTTTTTAAGGAGACAGAGGTTGTTCACACTTGGTTATCTCGTATGTCTTCAATAAAAAGAACTTCATTCAAAATATTTTAATTTAAAAAAATAACAGACTGTCCAACTAAACCACTAAAATACAACGGAATATTGATATTTTAAATATAAAAATAAACAAATAAATTATAAAAATTTGTTAATAAAATTTAGAAAATAATTTAAATTTAAATATATTGCAATTCTTCAATATTCATTATATTATTTATATTTCTTGCGGTAAAAATCACAGAGTTGGAATTTTTTTCCCGAAAAAAAAAACGTCCGGCAACCTTGCCAACGTTCAGTCACGTGGCTTAACGCACGCACACGTGTCGGACCATTGTAAATATGGAAATTGGTGTAATATGGAAATTGCTGTGATTTGGAAGTCTAATGAAATTAGATCCGCGGAGAACTTTCAGTGTTTTAAAATATTTTGTTGGGTTCCTTCAAGTATAGAACCATTATAACTTTGTTTATTTTTTATTTTTTGGTCACTGAAATTTTGTTAAAATAATACCAACACGCATCATAAAGACAATACACAGATGTACAATATAAATAGAAGAAGTGTAAACTATATGTTTTTCTTATAAACTTGAAGATAGAGCTTGATTGTCTGGCATTTATAGTTCTTAAAAAAGGAGACATGGAGCATAAACCACTCCTTATTTGCTTATGTAACTACGGATTTCCCATATATGTAAATTTGAACGTTCTCCTAAAACAATAAAAATCTTCTTCTTTCTTATCTCCACACTGGGGGAAGTAGAATGCGTCTACCTTTGTCATTAAGACTGGGAGCACTACTCAGTGGCAGGCCGACTTAGCTCCAAAAGAAATGGCCGCCTCTGACATGAGGAACAGACGCCATGTACAGTCGCTCCTAACATGGAGTACAAACGCTGCTCATCCTGTATCCCTGGATCAGAAGCCCTTACAGGGTACTATCAGTCTGACCAGCTGAGCCCAGGTTTTTTTACCGAGCTTGTTACTGCTCCCCCTCCTCCTTTTTCATCCGGGCTTGGGACCGGCAAAGGCGGATATACGAGTACATGCTGTAAGGTACAACTTCCTTAAGTTTTGTCCATGAATGTATATTGATGTTAACTCTATATACTTATATGACCTTTTTATTTTCACATTTAACATTTTATAATCTTATATTAAGGCCATAATGAAGCAACTTTAATACCAATCTCAAAGCCATTCTTTCTTCGTGAGAAAAATAACACAAAAGTGAGAAATTGTATTGGGATCAAGAGGATAAATTATGAAAAGGCGTCTTCTAATTAACTAAAAGTTGCTGATGGCTTGCGCCATCTATCGGAATAAATATCAACTATTCGTTGATTAAAAAAAAATCCAGAATTGTCCGAAATATACGCATTCTTGATTAATAAATAAAAATCTAATCAGGTACGCGTTTCGGGTTGTTGGCCCTCGTCAGCGTGGTGCAAGGTTTGTTGGTGGATACGTTAAGGTAGAGTGAGAGTTGAGGGACTGACCTGAGACCATCTGTGAGGGGAGCGGGTGTTCGCCGCCGGAGGGGGCCGAGGTGGGTGGTGGATTGCCCAGGGGGAAGTTTAGACCGTCGGGAGGCGGGGGCTGGCTGGGGAAGAAGTCGTAGAATCCGGGATGGTTACCGTACCCGTAGTCCCCTGGGTTACTGGAGTCTGGAACACCACGGGTCTGGTTATCTACACGGCGTGGTAGACACCGTGTACTGTGGACACCTAGTTCAACTGACAGCCTGTTCTCACCGTTTATCAAGGAAACCTAGTCCAACTGACAGCCTGTTTTCACCGTGTACTGTGGACGCCTAGTCCAATTGACAGCTTGTTCTCACCGTGTACTGTGGACGCCTAGTCCAATTGACAGCTTGTTCTCACCGTGTACTGTGGACGCCTAGTCCAACTGACAGCCTGTTCTCACCGTGTACTGTGGACGCCTAGTCCAATTGACAGCTTGTTCTCACCGTGTATCAAGCAAACCTAGCCCAACCAGCGGCCTGTTCTTACCGTGTACTGTGGACACCCAGCGGCCTGGTCTCACCGTGTACTGTGGACGCCTAGTCCAACTGACAGCCTGTTCTCACCGTGTACTGTGGACGCCTAGTCCAACTGACAGCCTGTTCTCACCGTGTACTGTGGACTCCTAGTCCAACTGACAGCCTGTTCTCACCGTGTACTGTGGACGCCTAGTCCAACTGACAGCTTGTTCTCACCGTGTACTGTGGAAACCTAGCCCAACCAGCGGCCTGTTCTCACCGTGTACTGTGGACACCTAGTCCAACTGACAGCCTGTTCTCACCGTGTACTGTGGAAACCTAGCCCAACCAGCGGCCTGTTCTCACCGTGTACTGTGGACACTTAGTCCAACTGACAGCCTGTTCTCACCGTGTACTGTGGAAACCTAGCCCAACCAGTGGCCTGTTCTCACCGTGTACTGTGGACACCTAGTCCAACTGACAGCCTGTTCTCACCGTGTACTGTGGACGCCTAGTCCAACCAGCGGCCTGTTCTCACCGTGTACTGTGGACGCCTAGTCCAACCAGCGGCCTGTTCTCACCGTGTACTGTGGACGCCTAGTCCAACTGACAGCCTGTTCTCACCGGGTACTGTGGACGCCTAGTCCAACTGACAGCCTGTTCTCACCGTGTACTGTGGACGCCTAGTCCAACCAGCGGCCTGTTCTCACCGTGTACTGTGGAAACCTAGCCCAACCAGCGGCCTGTTCTCGCCAAGAAATAAGTATATGGGTCCGAGATGTAAAGAGAGCATAGTTTGATCCTCAGATCAAGATGTGATCACAGCTTGGCCGTCCTGTAGGATAGGTAGGAGAGTGACACCACTCCAGGGTTGCCAGACGGCTGAGCAACCAATCTCTGTGAGATTTATTAATCCAGCTCATTTAAGCCGTCGTCACGCGAGATGGCGTGCGCGGACTTCGATCAGTGCAGCTGTCACCACAGATCTTCGTTGTTTTCTCACCAAACACTCGCGCATGCTGCGGTGGTGGCTGGTGTTTGCACAACAATCATTGTTATTGTTGCAATTCCTCTATCGTCTATTGTGTTAACAAAACCACAAGCTGATGTATTATTACAGCAATAAGTGTGGGGTAACTCGTTAAGGTCACCAAAATGTTGCTAATTTCTCATATACCGTCTTACAACAATGAAATGCTGTTGGTTGTTAGTTAGACGTGTGTTGTTTTGTTTGGATTCCTCTGTTGTATTGTGTCAACAGAACGACACGCTTACGTATTATTGCAGCTATAAGTGTGGGGCAACTCGTTGAGGTCACCAAAATATTGATGATTTCTCACAACCCGTCTCACAACAATGCTGTTGGTTGTAAGTTAGAAGTGTTGTTGCAATGAAAGTTTCAGATACTCTAGCTAAGTTGTCCTCATTGTTGTTAGGGATTTACCCCACTTGACAACCAACAATTAAATACTGAGGTTGGTTCTTTTCTATTGTTGGCAACAATGGATATAACGCCGTGGTGTAGTTACAATAATGGTATTCTCATCTTGTTCCAACAATACAATGCTTTGATTGTTTATGAATTCAACTATACCTCTATTGTTGCATTCCATACATGGACTATTATAACCGACATCGTATTGCCTTCTGAAGAACGTAGTTCCCGAAAGCTTATACGATCGTCCTCCATAAAGGGAGTCGGTGGAAAGATGCTCTAAACCGTTGGTTTTCGAACGCTACGACCCGGGATCGAATCTCGCATTGGGCCCTTTTTTTCTAATAAAAAAAAAAAATCCCCGATTCTTGCAAAAGTCCAACCCCACCAGCGAGTGCAAGTAACCAAACGGGGCTCTAGCACCATTGTAAAGGTAAAAAAAGTCGAACTGATTTTTACATGTGTAGGCATGTGATGCACTTACAGTAAAAGTAGTCACCATCTTCCTCATGGTGGCATGATTATCATGGCCACGTGTACTAGGGATAAATATACTTCTCTTATGAAATACGTCTTAACCGAAAGCTTGTACAATCATTTTCTTATAAAAAGAAGATTTTCTTCCCTACTTGTGTTTCTCCTTCTATTATTATGTTTATTTATTTCACACCAAAAGCAAGGCAAGGATTTGTGAAAAGAAGAATGGCGTCTGTGACTTACCGGAGAAATACGCGAAGCCCCCGCCACCACCTCCCCCACCCCCTGCGCCCCCTGGACCACCGGGGGGCACCATCTCCGGACTGTCTTCTAAGGGTTCATCAGGGGACATTCCTGGCCGCAGGGGTCGCATGGCTCGTCGTGGATTACGGAAGAAATGTCTCCTGGCGCCCAACGTACTGAGCTGCTTCATCCGGCGTTCTTTGGAGCGGCGGTTTTGGAACCAGACCTGGACAACATTTCATTTGTTACATGCTGCATAGGGTGGACATGACACTCATGGACAAAACTTAAGGAAGTTGTACCTTTCAGCATGTATATCGGGATTCAGACAATATCTCTGAAAGATAAACTCATGGACAAAACTTAAGGAAGTTGTACCTTTTAGCATGTATATCGGGATTCAGACAATAACTCTGAAAGATACACTCATGGACAAAACATAAGGAAGTTGTACCTTTTAGCATGTATATCGGGATTCAGACAATAACTCTGAAAGATACACTCATGGACAAAAACTTAAGGAAGTTGTACCTTTTAGCATGTATATCGGGATTGAGACAATAACTCTGAAAGATACACTCATGGACAAAACTTAAGGAAGTTGTACCTTTCAGCATGTATATCCGGATTCAGACAATAACTCTGAAAGAAAAACTCATGGACAAAACTTGAGGAAGATTACCTTTTAGCATGTGTATTGGAATTGAGACAATAACTCTGAAAGATATTACAGTGACCTTTATTGAAGACCCGCGAGATAACCAAGTGTGAACAGCCTCTGTCTCCTTAAGTTTTGTCCATGAGTGTATATAGGAATTAGAAAATAAAATCTTTGACATAGATATATTCAATATATAAAAATTCTATATATATATGTAAAAGATCTCACTGTAGTTTAATTCAAGTAAAAAAAAAAAGAGAAATCAAAAGTCGTTTCAAATAAATCAACTTTATGGACAAATATCAGCGCGACTGTGGCGCTCGAGTGGCCAAAATTGTAACTAAAATTACCTTTGTACAAGTACATCCCGTTTAAAGTGAAATTTTAAAGAAACAACTTTTATGATGATTTATTTATCATTATCAAACCCCACATGTGACATCTCACTTTTAAATATAGGTAAAAACAGTAAACCAATTTTAGTTCCAATTTCTGCCACTCGAGCGCCACCCTCGAGCTGATCATGGCCCATAAAACTACCTTAAATGAACCGTCTTGTGATTTCTATTTTTAACTTAAATAAAACAAACACCGACATTCGTATGAAAGGAAAACTTCTATATATTCAATTTTTATTGAATTTATGATATCATTATCTTTTTAAACCTTTTCTTTTCTATATTTAGATTAAAAAAAAAAAAACGATATATATATTTTTACAATTAAAAAAAAAACTTTTTTTCATCGTAGAATGCTTAGGTAGCTTTTAAAAAATTTAATATATATATATATATATATATATATATATATATATATATATATTAAGAGAAAAAAAAATGTTTTCAGAAAAGTATACCAGTGTTAAGTTAAAGAGAGAGAGAGAGAGAAAGTATAAAAGGATGACAATGTTTTATTATGTCTCAACCCCGGAGTCATAGGTTACCGGTCATTTGTGGAGGTGTCTTTTAGGTTTCCTTGTTTACATACATGGAAAAAAAAACTAAAGGAATTGGAAAGTATTTGATGTCGCCGGTCGTCTATTTTTTTTTTTTTTTTTAAAGGAGACTAAGACAATTTTGTTCATACTTGGTTATCTCGTATGCTTTCAATAAAGGTCACTGTAATATCTTTCAGAGTTATTGTCTGAATCCCGATATACATGCTGAAAGTTACAACTTCCTTAAGTTTTGTCCAGGAGTGTATCTTTCAGAGTTATTGTTTGAATCCCGAAATACATGCTAAAGGTACAGCTTCCTTAAGTTTTGTCCATGAGTGTATCTTTCAGAGTTATTGTCTGAATCCCGATATACATGCTAAAAGGTACAACTTCCTTAAGTTTTGTCCATGAAAGTATTGTTCATACGTAGGAATAATAATAAAAAGTGATAATAATAAATAAATGATAATAATATACTACTAAAAATAATAATAATTTAAAAAAAAAAGACGAGCCTGCCAGGATTCGAACCTGGAATCTTCTGATCCGTAGTCAGACGCGTTATCCGTTGCGCCACAGGCCCATACAACCAAATGGCCAAAAAGTAAATTTCATTACTTAACAAAATATTAATGTGATTAATTGAAAATAATTCTCCGCATGAATATTGCTTATAAAAACAATTCGCCATATGTTTTATTGGCAAAAGTAGTGAAAAGCAGAACACTTATGTATTGGCTTTTTACAAATTCTGAAGCACAGAATTCACTTTTAAACAGGATACAAAAAAGTCCCAAAAGTTCGTGTGTTTTTTTCCTTAAAACGTTGTTTTTCTTATTATTTAGCGAATAATATTATTACAGCAAATACATAATAATACAATTACTTTATACATAATACAAAGACATTATACATAACGGCGAATAATATTATTACGGCGCGAATACATAATACAATTACTTTATATATAATACAAAGACATTATACATAACGGCGAATAATATTATTACGGCGCGAATACATAATACAATTACTTTATATATAATACAAAGACATTATATATAACGGCGTATAATATTGGTATTTCAATTTTTTTCCAAGTGTTTACGAAATTTTGGTATAACCTTGTATTATGTTTTTACTGTTATCTTACCAAATTGTATTTATTTTCGATTTAAAAAAAAAAAGCTTTTTATTAAAAGTTTTTTTTTTATTTTTAAAAGTTATACGGTTCCAAAACCACTTTATTAGGTACCTCTCAACAAGAACAACCTAGTTTATGATATTTACAACAATGAATGTGAAGGTTATTCACATATTAAACAAAATGTTAACGTGGGATTCAATCCTGGTTCATGACTGTCGGGAATCGAGGGTGTTACCCACTCGTCCACCGACTTATATGTATAAATGTTATACTCACAAAACGCGTTTATACCCACAATTTTATATAATAAATTGCTTGATATTTAAATATTTTTAAATATAAGTGAAAAAAATCTCATATACATAGCTTTGATCGTAACATAAAACACTACCCATAAGAATATTTTTGACAACATAAGACAATTATTATAAATACATAGACAGATGTAAAGACATACATGTATGACAGAGCAAGTGTCTCTAAGGGGACATAGCGCTTTTAATTGAAATGAAATACACCCACACACAAAAGCCTTTATTAGGGACTTGCCCCATACAGATTCTCTCAATTGGGTAAGATAATAATCATCTTGTATTATTTAAATTTAAATAAAATAAAAATAAGAATGTTTTCAAATTAAAACAAAAAAATGTTGTAAACGCTATTAATCTTAAAAAAAAACTTTTCAAAAACAAAAGATAGATTGTTAATTCTCAAAAGAGAAATGTTTTTTAATATATATTACATCATACCATAAGGTAACAAAAGACGTAGGATATATATAAATAAAAAATAAAAAAAGCAGAAGAAAGAAAGATGGAAAAAAAAAAGCATCAATTCAAGAAGAAAAGATCGGTAATTGACTCAACTATAGAGAGCAGATGACCAAATGACCACACAGGTGGAGCAAATGATTATAATCTTCTGCTACACCGGCCTATAATTCTACGCAGCCGACGCATGTTAACGCCTCGTCCCCATGTTTGAATAGCTTTGACATTTCCCCTCACCAGTGTCTTCTTTCACCCCCCCAACCAATAGGAAGGCAGAACAATGGTATCACGTGATGACAACCAACCAATAGCAACCTTCGTCTGGCAATTAATAGAGCCGGGGCTTTTCGTCTGCGAGGGGGGTACAGAGTTATAATTAAGGGAAACGTGTAGCCTAAAATTTTATTATTATTACTTTATTGTCGACGTGGAAAATATCAATTTCTGCAGAATATCGGGGCAGACGACTTTTTTTTTTCCCGCCTTTTTTTTTTCCTGTGTTCGTTTGGTACCTTCATGTTAATTATACTGAAATTATGACCAACCTATTTTGGGCTTAATAAAAGTTTTTTTTTTTACCTTCTTTTTCCTTTTGCCGCCTTATAAGTTAGGTATCGAGTCTTTTCATTATTTTTTTCTGATTTTTCTTTTCACCTCCCTCCCACACACTTTTTTTTTTTAAGAGACCAAACGATAGAAATAAGCGCGGGAATTTTCGTTTAAAAAATGAAAAATAAACAACAATGAATTGCTTTATATCGATTTTTTAAATTTACATTATTAATATATAACGTAAAGACTATTTTAAAAAATTATGCTTTTTATTTTATAAAATTTATTTTTGTTAATTAATACTCTACACTCTCTCTATATATATATACATTTAAATTTATTATATTTGACTATATATATATCTTTGGATATGTTATGATTCAATGAAACACGAATTGTTTCTTAAATATAAAAAAATAATGTTTAAAAGATATATCCACTCATAGACAAAACTTAAGGAAGTTGAAAGTCTTTGAAATCGCCGGACTTCTTTTTTTTTTTTTTAGGATACCGAGGCAATTTTGTTCACATTTGGTTATCTCGTGTGTCTTCAATAAAGGTCACTGTAATATCTTTCAGAGTTATTGTCTCAATCCCGATATACATGCTAAAAGGTACAACTTCCTTAAGTTTTGTCCATGAGTGTATCTTTCAGAGTTATTGTCTGAATCCCGATATACATGCTAAAAGGTACAACTTCCTTAAGTTTTGTCCATGAGTGTATATATTTTAGAGGGGTAACTGTAGTTAATAATATTAAAGAATAGAAGAAAAATAAATGAAAAATAATTATTTAATCCTTATCAGTGAATATATAAATATATTTATCATCATAACCCTCATTTTATTAGTGTAACTATATAAAGAAAACATTACGGTGTTAAGTGAAAAAAAAAGTAAATATATTAAAAAATCGTATAAAATCTTAATCAATTAAAAATATCATCATCACCATTAATTTTATAAATAATATCGCAAACTATTAATGAATATTATGAAAGAAAGAAAAAAAATGGAGAGAAATGAACGGAATCAATTTTAGAGCAGACGATGAAGTGGGGCAGACGATGATGTGTTAATCTCCCTCCAATCCCAAGAGAGCCGCCATTAATAAGAGATCTCTTCATCACGTGGTCCCATAGGACTATGTGTAGTCCGCTTTGGGACTTCCCATCTAAATTCCAACTTCATTATACCATTGCTTCTATTCGAGCTTCTTTTTATCCCGCCTTTTCAAAATGGCGATTTGTTCAAGTAAACGCAGACGATTCACCTTTCATTACATCACGTAACCGTTTGCTAATTAACTTGTAACACGTAATATGAATTGGATTTGAAATAAATTATTATAAATATCTTCTTTTTTCGATGGTAGAGGGTATCTTTTGCATATATTGTATGAATGAATTGCAAAAAAAAAAAGAATGATTATTTATTGTGTAATGGAAAATATGTTTGTGTTTCTAGAGTTGATAAATCACTTCTCGATCATCCAGTGGCCTCCTGATCCGCAGGGCTAAGTTTTCTGAAAGTTGCTGATGGCTTGCGCCATCTATCGGAATAAATATCAACTATTCGATATCAACACCACATTGTGTTCTATCTTTCCAATATGGAAGTCGCCACTTCCATTACCTGTTTAAAGTAACTTTACTAGGTACCGCTCAAAAAGAGCAACCTAGGTAATGATATTTACAGTAGATAATATGTACATCACACTTACATTGTATTTACATATTTACATGGTTAGAACCTTGTGCAGGGTCTTGAATTGGGAGTGTTCACTCTTCTAAGATCAATTGTTATCTTTATTTATAATTCTGCCCTTATTAGAAAGATCACTTCACCCTCAAATCAGACAACTTGTCATAATATGACTTAGGAGAGTTTCCTTTAGAAACCAAAAAAAAAAACCCTTTTTATTAAAAGTTTTTTATTTTTATTTTTAAAAGTTATACTTACAAAACGCGTTTATACCCACAATTTTATATAATAAATTGCTTGATATTTAAATATTTTTAAATATTAGTGAAAAATATCTCATATACATAGCGCGCGCGCTTTGATCTTAACATAAAACATAAGAATATTTTTGACAACATAAGACAATTATTGTAAATACATAGACAAATGTAAAGGCATACATGTATGACAGCGCAAGTGTCCCTAGTGTCGCAAGTGTCCTTTTTTTTTTTTGTGATCAAAATGGCTTCTTTTTTGACAAGTTATCAAGGATTTATAGAACCCTAACTGCTCTTGGTTTGAAATCAAAAGATTTTTACTTCTTCTATAGATGAATTGTCTTAAATATGCCAATTTTACCTTTAGATCGACACCTGTTTTCATATTATTAAACATTAATACATTAGCGTACATAAAAGATGTGTAATATAAAGATTTAAAACTTTCAAACAACGGTAAACTGTTTGAACATTTTTATATTTTTCACTGCCGAGAGAGACTATACGCAAATGTGGGGTTTTGAGATTTTCTTTAGGATATTCTAACACGCTTAAGTGTAATCTATAGTACAAAATATTGCTCTAGTTCACAATATACACTCATGGACAAAACTTAAGGAATTGGTACCTTTTAGCATGTATATCGGGATTCAGACAATAACTCTGAAAGATACACTCATGGACAAAACTTAAGGAAGTTGTACCTTTTAGCATGTATATCGGGATTCAGACAATAACTCTGAAAGATACACTCATGGACAAAACTTAAGGAAGTTGTACCTTTTAGCATGTATATCGGGATTCAGACAATAACTCTGAAAGATACACTCATGGACAAAACTTAAGGAAGTTGTACCTTTTAGCATGTATATCGGGATTCAGACAATAACTCTGAAAGATACACTCATGGACAAAACTTAAGGAATTGGTATCTTTTAGCATGTATATCGGGATTCAGACAATAACTCTGAAAGATACACTCATGGACAAAACTTAAGGAAGTTGTACCTTTTAGCATGTATATCGGGATTCAGACAATAACTCTGAAAGATACACTCATGGACAAAACTTAAGGAAGTTGTACCTTTTACCATGTATATCGGGATTGAGACAATAAATCTGAAAGATACACTCATGGACCAAACTTAAGGAAGTTGGATCTTTTAGCATGTAAATCGGGATTGTTACAATAACTCTGAAAGAAACACTCATTGGAAGTTGTACCTTGTATGTGTGCATGTATATCGGGATTCGGACAATAACTGAAAGATATTACAGTGACCTTTATTGAAGACACATGAGATAACTAAATATGAACAAAATTTCCTGTGTCCTTAAAAAAAAAAAAATTAAACGACCGGCGATATCAAAGACATTCCAATTTCTCAAGTTTGGTCCATGAGTGGACATTGCATTTTAACTCTATATATAAGGTTTTGATGTCGTGGGTCGCTATAGATCTGTCCAGAGAGTATGACTGGCGGGTAAATGAAGGATATATAAGATTTTGATGTCGTGGGTCGCTATAGATCTGTCCAGAGAGTATGACTGGCGGGTAAATGAAGGCATTCTGATATCCCCCTGGGGACATAACGACCTCCGTGGCTCACCCACCGTGACGTCAGGCTAGCCAGGCCAGATAACAGCCTGCGAGAGTCCCGATAACGCTCCTGTCATTCCGACGCGTGATTCACGCACGCCTCTAATCCCCCCCTCCGTCCTACCATGATCCCCCCCTGCCTGCCTACATTTACACCGCCACGGCTCGGGATACAAGAACTCACCATATTTTAAACTCTTTATATATATATATATATATATATATGTTGTAATATATTCCAATATGTACCTATATCCCCATGTGTCGTATAGTTATAGTGTAATTGCCAAGGTAACAGAAATAAAATTTCGAGTGAGTGACAGCCGGCGCCAGTAGAGGGAAAAGACCCGAAAAAACAAGTTGGGTTCCCAGGTGTGCCCCTTTCTTACTCAAACAGATTAGTCCGCTTTGAGACACGAGGATTGACAGACCCCTCTAGACAGATCTCCCCTGACCGGTGTCGGCTACACTTACTCTCTCGCCATCTCTATGGTGACATCCAACATGTCTCGTCCTTTTGTGTAATCCCAATCACGCCTGAACCCACTCTAAACATTGTGGCCACCACGACTGCAACCAACATGCCACACTACATTCATCCAACAACAACTACATTACTACATATATACAGTTAAACCTGTCTATAGCGCCCCCTCTAAATAACGCCTCCCTCTCTATAGCGTCCGATTTTAAATACGTAGTACGATGCGATTTACATTAAAAGTAACCTGTCTATAGCACCCTATTTTGGTGAGTCCCAAGTCCCATTTTGGGGCGCTATAGACAGGTTTAACTGTATATGAAGGCATATCCTGACCGAAAGCATATGTGCTTTTTAGATAGCATAGCGCCATCTAGTGGAACAAAAATAAATTAAATGTTTATTTAATTTGCTCCGTGATATTTTGCCAACCCAAATTCTTTATTTATCGAGAAAAGCCATCCACGAACGCGTTTCGCGTTGTTGGCGCTCGTCAGCATGGAGTAGGCTAAAAAGCACAAGCACTTCTAACTATAATAGAAAAATAGCTTTGGTATAAAATTATCACATATACCATTCCAAAAGATAGTTCCTAAAAAGGCATTATAAAAATAAAAATGGCGATTTCGATAATGTTATCAGACGATCATATTAGAAAAGCAATATATATTAGCTATTATTATAATCTTTTGTTTTCTAAATATATTATATAGCTCTTATATATTATATAAGCTAGATTTCTATTAAAATTTTACAGTATAATTAAAGATTTCACAAAAAAAATCGAAATTCAATTTTAATAATAAAAAAGGTTTTTACTAAAAATAAATGACGTATTCTAATTTAGACATATTACAGAGCTTCTTTAATATGAGAAAATCATTATTTAAAGGGATTAAATAAGATTTAACAAAATTTTTTCCCTTATCCTTATATTTTATTTAGAGGAGTAAAAAAAAAAAACTTTCATATTAACATGATTTTTGATGAAAGGTAGAAAATTAGAAAAGAGAGCAAAAAAAAAAAAAAGGAACCTAGTCAATAGTTCAAAATAAATATTTTATTCATAGAAAAAATTGCACACAGGTAATATATACGAGCTCATAATAAATTCTATTACCGACTTAATAAGTACATGAATGTGGTCAACAGTCAAATAAGTTTATAATTGACTCACAGAAAGGTTAGTTGCAAATAAGTAAGAGTCTAGATTTAAAAAAAATATATATATATATATTTCATAGCATAAATAAATAAATAGGTACGTTATGAGAGATTCTCTCTACGATGTTCAAACCGATATTTTAATAGCTTTTTTTTTTTCTAGTTTAATAAGCCAATTTGAAGGGTAAATGGGATTTTTTTTTTCTAAATATTCATAGTGATTGATCAAGTTACGATCATATGAATCACCCAACTCCTGTGTGTCCAAATTGCTTTTCTTAATAGTGTAAATGACTGCTTTTTACTAGATGATTTTTATTGATTTTTGAAAAATATTTTTTTTTCATAGACACTCTCTCTCGTGTGAAATATATTTCCGTTTATTTATATTTATTTATTTTAAAGAAAAAAAATTGTAAATGCTCTCTCTTTCCCTTTCTATCTAAAAAAAAGTGAAAGCGATATTTAAAAAAAGGTTTCGTGGTTGACTTTTCTTGATTTATCAAGAAATTGGGTTGGTCAAATATCAGGCAACAGGCTAAATCAACGTTTAGTTAATTTCTCTTCCACCAGATGGCGCTCTGCCATCTAAAAAGCACATGTGAGGGTGGTCAGGATATGCTTTTTTGTTTTTAATATCACATACACAGCACCTTACCTTTTTTCTAATTTAAAAAATATTGCCAATTTTAAAACATATCACACATTACAGATACAATCGAAAATATCTATATTTACATATAAAGGTCGAAATTATATGTAAATAGGAAGCGAGTAAAAAGTTAAAATTTTCAGAAAAAGCTACTACTAGATTTGAAAATATGTTGTGATTTTTTTAAAAGAAAGTAAATATAAAAAAGTGGGAGGGAATGGCGTTGAAAGTCCGAGAGAATAATTCCATCTATCAGAATAGCTATCAATCAAGCTCAATTTTTTTCTTCTGGGGGAAAAAAAAGGAAAAACTGTCCCCTCTTTCTCTGTCGTCGCCACCTTTTATTCGTCTCCGAGGAGAAATGGTGTCCTAAGGCGCTAGCCATGATAAGGTGGATTTATTGTCCGAGAGAAATTGGCGTTTTATAACACTGCGAGTGAGGATGCTTATACCCACACCTTATATACATACCCCCACATATATATATAGCTATGCAAATTTTATTAACTGCTATTTAATAAACACTGGTAGTGAGGATGCTTACACCCACCCTGTATATACATACTTACATATATACATATTTCCATATATACATACTTCCATATATATATACAGCTATGCAAATTTTATTAACTTATATTTAATAAAAACTACGAGTATAAGGATGCTTACACACTCACCCTGCATATACATACTTACATATATACATATATCTATATATGCTTACAGCTATATGCAAATTTTATTAACTGCTATATTTAATAAACACTGGGAGTGAGAATGCTTACACCCCCCCCCCCCTCAATATATACATGCTTACATATATACATCTAGAGCTATGCAAATTATATTAACTGCTATTTAATATACACTGCGAGTATAAGGATGCTTACACCCACACCTTATATACATACCTCCACACATATACATACAGCTATGCAAATTTTATTAACTGATATTTAATAGACACTGGTAGTGAGGATGCTTACACCCACACCTTATATACATACTAACATATATACATGCATTCAGCGCTATGCAAATTATTATCTGAGCTGTATTGTTGTTGTTGTGTCCAATGAAGAGCCTCAGATGTCTCCATACATCTCTATCACAGCATTCGCATTGTCCTCTATCTTGGGTGTGTAAAGCTGCTACTCTGGGTCCATGTCAATTTACTGCGAGGCTGTCGCAATTGCTGGGTATGAGAATATGTGAGTAGGTGTTAGTTCCACACCAGGACAGACATCTGGAAGTAAAAGAGTTGAATAAGCAAGACAAACATATCAACTAAAATGTACTTCACGAGTCATTTGATTGGCTATCATTCAAATAGGGCATAGGTAAAAGAGATTTTCATCCAAGAGAAATCGTTGTTTCCACGGGATCAATAGGGGACAATGTTTATGAACGGAGGACTGAGGTAACAACAAGAAGGGGAGGAGAAAAACGTTGCAATTGGGTTCTAAGCCTTGCTGAGAGATCTGATAACAGAGGAGCTCAATAGGATCGTAAAAGCCGATCGTAAAATTCCTACTAGACGATCAAAATTAACGAAGAGACACTGCGCGTGTTTTTGCTGCCCTCCTCTACCGTCCTTTCAGGCCATTCTGACACCCAATGGAACTCTTTAACAGCCCCCCTGGACGATAACGTTGTCGGTAAAACAAAGTTGGCTTCCATAAACGCTCTGTATTGATTGAATACGACCGGTCTGTCGGCCTATAGCTTGGCTATAAAGATGGAAATGTTCGAATAGCTTCCAAGCTGCCTGAGGGATTTTGAGATTTGTAAGAGTCTGCAGGCTGAATGGTTTACGGTAAGTTTGTTTTTGTAGGTTGAAATATTTAAGTAAAGGTTGCTTTGAATTACATGCTAATCTTCTCTGTATCCTTCCTATTGTGGTAGTTGTACCGCCGAACTGGTATCACAGGGACCGTGCTAATCTTCTCTGTATCCTTCCTATTGTAGTAGTTGTACCGCCGAACTGGTATCACAGGGACCGTGCTAATCTTCTCTGTATCCTTCTTATTGTAGTAAATGTACCGCCGAACTGGTATCACAGGGACCGTGCTAATCATCTCTGTATCCTTCCTATTGTAGTAGTTGTACCGCCGAACTGGTATCACAGGGACCGTGCTAATCTTCTCTGTATCCTTCCTATTGTAGTAGTTGTACCGCCGAACTGGTATCACAGGGGCCATGCTAATCTTCTCTGTATCCTTCCTATTGTAGTAGTTGTACCGCCGAACTGGTATCACAGGGACCATGCTAATCTTCTCTGTATCCTTCCTATTGTAGTAGTTGTACCGCCGAACTGGTATCACAGAGACCATGCTAATATTCTCTGTATCCTTCCTATTGTGGTAGTTGTACCGCCGAACTGGTATCACAAGGACCATTCTAATATTATCTGTATCCTTGCTATTGTGGTAGTTGTACCGCCGAACTGGTATAACAGGGGCCATGCTAATCTTCTCTGTATCCTTCCTATTGTAGTAGTTGTACCGCCGAACTGGTATCACAGGGACGATGCTAATCTTCTCTGTATCCTTCCTATTGTAGTAGTTGTACCGCCGAACTGGTATCACAGGAACATACTAATCTTCTCTGTATCCTTCCTATTGTAGTAGTTGTACCGCCGAAATGGTATCACAGGGACCATGTTAATCTTCTCTGTATCCTTCCTATTGTAGTAGTTGTACCGCCGAACTGGTATCACAGGGGCCATGCTAATCTTCTCTGTATCCTTCCTATTGTAGTAGTTGTACCGCCGAACTGGTATCACAGGGACATACTAATCTTCTCTGTATCCTTCCTATTGTAGTAGTTGTACCGCCGAACTGGTATCACAGGGACCGTGCTAATCTTCTCTGTATCCTTCCTATTGTAGCAGTTGTACCGCCAAACTGGTATCACAGGGGCCATGCTAATCTTCTCTGTATCCTTCCTATTGTAGTAGTTGTACCGCCGAACTGGTATCACAGGGACCATTCTGATCTTCTCTGTATCTTTACTATTGTAGTAGTTGTACCGCCGAACTGGTATCACAGGGACCATGCTAATCTTCTCTGCATCCTTCCTATTGTAGTAACTGTACCGCCGAACTGGTATCACAGGGACCATACTAATCTTCTCTGTATCTTTCCTATTGTAGTAGTTGTACCGCCGAACTGTTATCACAAGGGCCATGCTAATCTTCTCTGTATCCTTCCTATTGTAGTAGGTGTACCGCCGAAGTGGTATCATAGGGACCATGCTAATTTTCTTTGTATCCCATAGAGTAAATATAACCATATTAAAAACAACAAACGTAGTTTATTAAGACATCACGTTTTAAATGGCACGTCCCAGAGTCAAAGAAAGAGCGAGACAATGGTTAAACAAAGGTATAAAGTACCAATATGTAAATACAGTTACATACAGTATTGGTGGAGAGATATAACAACCTCTGTGTGTCTTCTAGTTATCTTCTGTTTCAGTTTTCCAACGATATTCTCAACTTTTCTACCCAACTATAGAACGTACAGTACAAGTTGACAAAACTCTCATCAGTAGCTCAAAACAAATCACAGTCAGGAAAGAACACAAATTTGATATAAAGGGATAAAAGACGAAGATGAAAGACTAGAAAAACCAACAATTTTTTTCTCAATACATAAAAAACAATGCCCTTCTATAAAATAGAAGTATAAAAGAAGATAACGAAAAAGTTGCATATGATATCACACTGTAGGCTGTAATTACATATTCGATTACATCTTAGCACATGTGTACTTATTTGCATATCTCCGAAATTTTAACTCTTTTGTTCACCTTTGGTTTAAATGCAAACTTAAAAGCGAAACACGTTGTGTGTGTGTTTTGATTTACATATATACATCAAATGAGCTAGTCTATAACCACATCGAATGTCTTCTTTGACAAAAAGCGACACTATATGTTACAGAAACGTTTGGAAAAACATAGAAAGAAAAAAAAAAGTTCAGATGGGATTTATATATTCTCTCTCTTCATTTACACTAATGGACAAAAATTATAAAAGTAGAAAGTCTTTGATGTCACCGGTCGTCTACTTTTTTTGACGGAGACAGAAGCAATTTTGTTCACACTCGGTTATCTCGTATGTCTTCAATAAAAGTCACTGTAATATCTTTCAGAGTTATTGTCTGAATCCCGATATACATGGTGAAAGGTATACCTTCCTTAAGTTTTGTCCATGAGTGTATCTTTCAGAGTTATTGTCTCAATCCCGATATACATGCTAAAAGGTACAACTTCCTTAAGTTTTGTCCATGAGTGCATCTTTCAGAGTTATTGTCTCAATCCCGATATACATGCTAAAAGGTACAACTTCCTTAAGTTTTGTCCATGAGTGTATCTTTCAGAGTTATTGTCTCAATCCCGATATACATGCTAAAAGGTACAACTTCCTTAAGTTTTGTCCATGAGTGCATCTTTCAGAGTTATTGTCTCAATCCCGAGATACATGCTAAAAGGTACAACTTCCTTAAGTTTTGTACATGAGTGTATCTTTCAGGGTTATTGTCTGAATCCCGATATACATGCTAAAAGATACAACTTCCTTAAGTTTTGTCCATGAGTATATCTTTCAGAGTTATTGTCTCAATCCCGATATACATACTAAATGGTAAAACTTCCTTAAGTTTTGTCCATGAGTATATCTTTCAGAGTTATTGTCTCAATCCCGATATACATACTAAATGGTACAACTTCCTTAAGTTTTGTCCATGAGTGTATCTTTCAGAGTTATTGTCTGAATCCCGATATACATACTAAATGGTACAACTTCCTTAAGTTTTGTCCATGAGTATATCTTTCAGAGTTATTGTCTCAATCCCGATATACATACTAAATGGTACAACTTCCTTAAGTTTTGTCCATGAGTATATCTTTCAGAGTTATTGTCTCAATCCCGATATACATACTAAATGGTACAACTTCCTTAAGTTTTGTCCATGAGTGTATATTTACATATTTTCTAGGTATTATACCCCAATCATGTAAACCATTATTTTTTACTTAAATTCAGGATTACTACATTTTATAAAGGTAATAATGAACTTTTTCTACAAAAATATTAATAAATAAATTATATTTACATACAACTATTACTTTAAAAATGGTTCGTATGCATTTTTTTTAGAGAGAAACGGTTAAAAAACCTTCAACTTGGGGAGAAAAAAAAAGGGGTAAAAATAGATGAAGGAAATAAAATATTTTAAAATTTTAATTAATAAATATATATATATATATATATTATAAAAAATAGGATGAGTAGATTTTTTAAAAGTATAAAAAAATCCTTTAAAATATATCGAGTTTTTTAAAAAAAATCATTAATAATAACGTAAAAAAAAGTAATATATTTTAAAATATTCATGTGAAACTTTGTATTTTTAAAGAAAATATTTTGTAATAATAATAATATAAAATATAGGTTAAAAAATAACAAAAGGTATATAGTCAAATTAAGGTTTCAAACAACGCTCAAAAAAATTATTTTTTGGAATTTCTCACATAAAATAAAAAAATAATTCCATTGGATCTCGATAGATGGCAGTGTGATTATTGATTGACGTAGGGGGGGACACGAGACAGAATATTGCGAAACGACAAATGGCCAATGGCAAAGATCGCTGTGTTTATTGGTCAGATTCTGGCCAATAGCAAGAAGCTTGCGACAGCTCCAGTGGCACTTGGCATTGTAGACGTTATTTGGATTTTTGTTTTTATACAATCGCCTGCTTTTTTTTAATAACTCGGTATAAATATTTTTAAAGACGCTCTTTTTAAAATGAATTATAAATTCTAAAATATTATTCTTTCTAAATATAATAAATATATTTTTATTAATTTTAAAAAATAAAAATAATTTGATATATAATTTTGTGAAATATATTTCTAATTAAAATAAAAGAGAAAATTAAAATGCGTTCGATAAAATTTAAATAATTCTAAATTCCGTGTATAGATGGCAGAGCAATCGACGATTTTAGGGTTAAAGCTTTACACGCATGAGTCGATAAAATGATTTTAAACAAATTTTGTGTTTAATTCGTTTATAAAAATATATTTATATATACTTTTATTTTTATTATTTCTTATATAATTATTTCAAAAATTTTTGAAAAATGGATAAATTGAAAATTATTAGAAAAACACATTTGAAATTAATATGTCTGTAGACGTATATATAAATTCCAAAATTTCAAACTATATATTGAATTGATATTAATTGCAAACGATATATTCATACCTGAATATTTAGCTTTAGAAAGTTAGAAAAATAAATTAATAAAGCTTTCTTTTATATATATATATTTTTACGATATTTTAAAATAAAGAATTGATTTTAAATGAAGGTTTCTTATTTAAGTATAGTCGTTTGGTAATGAATTGAAAATATTTATTTGTGTTTAATTTTATATTAAATTTAAAAATATGTTTTTCTTTTAGTTGGTTTTTAAAACATTGTATATAAATATTTGTTCTTTATTTTTATCATTTATAGTAATATATAGAATTTTGACATAATTAATTCTATATTAAGCAATGAAACTTCCTATAACAACTTCCTTACGTTTTGTCTATGAGTATATTATACAGGGTGTACCAGGTAAATTGGAACTAACTTTGACAGTCCATAAAACAAAAACTACTTGAGATTAAAAACTTGTTTTTCTTTTCATTACGTAGCCATATTCATGTAAAATGCAACAGTACATGTGTGCGCAGTGTAGTGATGAAGAGTAACCGAGAATTTGAAAATCGAGCTGCCATCATCGTTGCTCTGCGCGCCGGAAGGAGCCCCAAAGAGATAGTGGATTTTCTTAAGTTGCCCAAAACCACTATTTATCGTGTCAAGAAGCAGTTTGATGAGGCCGACAGTAACAAAGAGGGGATAGCTACAAGGAAAAAGCACTCGCGTCGATCGGACAGGGTAAGAGGCGAAGAATTTGTCAAAAATGTCAAGGAGAAGATTGATGGAAACCCTGGGAAGAGCATGAGGGCCATAGCCAAGGAAATGGACGTTGGCTCTATGACAATTGTCAGAACTATCCATGAGGACCTTGGTCTCAAGTCTTATGCCCTTCGGAAAGGTCAGTTGCTGACTGAGAATATGAAGAATAACAGAAAAGGAAAGGCTGCTGCCCTCCTCAACAACATGAAACACGACTCTTTTGGCATGCTAAGGTTCTTCTCTGACGAAAAGAACTTTGACGTGGACCAAAAGGTAAATCCCAGGAATGATCGCTGGATCTGTAAAGACCCCTCAGAGATACCTGTCGTGATGCACACGAAATTTCCTGCCTCCGTAATGGTCCTTGGCGTTATCAGCAGTGAAGGTGATGTCATGCCTCCCCATTTCTTTGAGAAGGGCCTTAGGATGAACGCTGACACCTACATCAATGTTCTGGAGACCGTTGTGAAGCCTTGGATGGACATGGTGGCCGCAGGAAGGAAGTATGTCTTCCAACAGGACTCAGCTCCAGCCCATAAGGCAAAAAAGACACAATCGTGGCTGACACTTAACGTCCCTAGTCACTGGGGTCCTGATATTTGGCCCCCTAATTCTCCAGATTGCAATCCCCTCGACTACTATGTATGGGGCGTTGTTGAGAGAGATGTCAACAAAGCTCCTCATACCACCATCCAGTCTGTCAAGAAAGCAGTTCACACGGTGATGACCCAAATGGACAAGGTCATCGTCGCCAAGGCCTGTGCTTCATTCCGCACTCGCCTCGAGACTGTTGTAGCTAATAATGGGAACTACATTGAATAAATAAAAACTATATCCTTTTATCTACTACTGTGTCAAATTTCATTCGGATATTTTAATTTTTACTTGCAAAAAATTACAGTTAAAATACCATTGTTGAAATTCCCAATTTACCTGGTACACCCTGTATAAACAGTGTTACCACTTGTATCTATTTAATATATTGTACCCGTAGAAAGGCGTATTGATCGAAAACTTGTATAAATGTTTATAAGTAAAATAAATTCGTCTTTATGTCTTGTGTAATTTCTCTTTTATTAAAACTTTATTACTTTTTTTTTTGTTTATCCCTAGTACACGTGGTACAGGCCATGATAATCATGGTGGGTAGTTAGCGACTGCTTTTTACTGTAAGCGCACCACATGTCTACACATGTGAAAAGCAGTTCGACTTTGCACTTACACATGTGTCAGAGCCTCGTTTGGTTACTTGCACTCGCTGGTGGGGTTGGACTTTTGCAAGAATCGGGGGCCATTGGAGCATTTTTTTTTTTAACAGAAAAAAGTGTCCAATGTGGGAATCGAACCCGGGAATCGAAAACCAAACGGTTTAACCAGCCTTCCACCGACTTTATTACTAAACACGGATAAGAAAACATTTTATAAAAGCAAGCTATTCCCTACAACAATATCTATTTACAGGTATAGTAAGTAACAGCGTTGGTCCAGGGTCAAATGTTATTAATTAATTATTCACTGACACCCTATAGGTAATGGCCATTCATCAATCACATATTTCACTCTCCGATTAATAAATGACTTGATCTATCTTTAAATCAATCTCTGTCCCCTGTTTCGGGTATGTTGGTTCACCTCCGTACAATGTAGGCTACATCAATCAATACCTTTATTAAGACCTTTAGTCTTGTATACAGATTCTCCTGAGAGATACAGAAAAGGAGTATCAATCAATACCTTTATTAAGACCTTTAGTCTTATATACAGATTCTCCTGAGAGATACAGAAAAGGAGTATCAATCAATACCTTTATTAAGACCTTTAGTCTTATATACAGATTCTCCTGAGAGATACAGAAAAGGAGTATCAATCAATCAATACATTTATTAAGACCTTTAGTCTTATATACAGTTTTTCCAGAGAGATACAGAAAAGGAGTATCAATCAATACCTTTATTAAGACCTTTAGTCTTATATACAGATTCTCCTGGGAGATACAGAAAAGGAGTATCAATCAATCAATACCTTTATTAAGACCTTTAGTCTTATATACAGATTCTCCTGAGAGATACAGAAAAGGAGTATCAATCAATACCTTTATTAAGACCTTTAGTCTTATATACAGATTCTCCTGAGAGATACAGAAAAGGAGTATCAATCAATACCTTTATTAAGACCTTTTAGTCTTATATACAGATTCTCCTGAGAGATACAGAAAAGGAGTATCAATCAATACCTTTATTAAGACCTTTAGTCTTATATACAGATTCTCCTGAGAGATACAGAAAAAAAGTATCAATCAATACCTTTATTAAGACCTTTTAGTCTTATATACAGATTCTCCAAGTACACCGAAATGTAGGATACATACAGGAATAATAGTAATAATATAGTAATAAGTAATATGATATTATTATTTTTATTATCATTCCCTTAATAAAAAAATCCGTTCATTAGAAAAAAAAATGATATTGGATTTTTTTTTTTTTTCAAATTTACATATTGGTTTCGGTTGAAAGCGTTTCAAATTGCATAGGCGGACACACGTGACTATTGTTAACCAATCAAATAAGATGTTGATAAATGATGTTATTGTCAATCCACCAATCATATCTCTTGTCAAGGTAGCAGTGAATAAGTAAGATGTATTTCTTTTCTTGACAAGTTGAACAAGAAAGTTTCTCACTGATTTCATAGGTCGTTTTAACATGGATTCAACTAGTACACGTGGTACAGGCCATGATAATCATGGTGGGTAGTTAGCGACTGCTTTTACTGTAAGTACACCACATGTCTACACATGTTAAAAGCAGTTCGACTTTGCATTTACAAATGTGATAGATCCGCATTTGGTTACTTGCACTCGCTGGTGGGGGTTGGACTTTTACAAGATTCGAGGGCCATTTGAGCTTTTTTTTTTTAATTAGAAAAAAAAAGTTCCCAATGCGGGATAATAATAATAATTAAAGGATGCTCAAAGAAGAGCTACAACTCGAAAGCTTTCCGAATTATAATGTAGAAACATAATACAATTTGTCGATTTTTTACTTTTATAATCATTTTGTGTTTATAAGTATGCGGCGCTGAGTTTGTTTATACAAAAATGTAATGCCTTGATAAAGGTTGGCATTCAGCCAACCGAAATATTGGCAAATAAATATTTTATTCAATCCAATATATGTCTTTTATTATATAATAAGTAGATAAATGTAAATAAAAAGACAAGGAGGTGTGGATTGTTTGTAAAAGAAAGACCAGTAACTGGGGTTTCAAAGCTCCCTTGAATACAAATCACCACACACACTTTATTTTGGTGTGAATAATTAAAAAAATATCGATTGGAGAGAAATATTTTCACAATTTCATTCTAATTAAAAACAATTTTATCGATTTTTTTATTCCCCTCTTCTCAAGTTAATCCTCTTAGATTGGGGATAATCCCAAATAGAAAGTTTCCCTTCTTCCTCTTGAGGCGACCAGGGCGCTATCTATATTTCGCTACATATTTACATATCTAGTTGCATATAGTATATTACTAACGTATATGATTTGTTAGGTATATATTTGGAGCGGTTGGTAGACGGAATATGGCAAAAATATCATGCGCAAAATGCACATCCTCAATACAATATAAAATTCCAATATTTCACTATGTTTATCTTATTTACATATGAAGTTGCATATATAGGGTCCCTTACATAAATAACTTGTTATATTCAAATGTTAGCGATGGAAATAAACAAAGATACCACACATAACCCTCACTACAATATATAAATTTACAATATTTTACTATGTTTATTTAACCTATCTTCATATATGTAGTTACATATATAGGGCTACTACCTACCATGAATATCATGGCCTGATGTAACATGTGTAGACATGTGGTACACTTACAATAAGTCTCAACCCCCTACTAACCATGAATATCATAGTTTGGTGGTAAATGTGTAGACATGCAGCGTACTTACAAAAAGTCACAACCCCCCTAACCACCATGATTATCATGGCCTGATCTAACATGTGTAGACATATGGTGTAATTACAGTACAAGTTGTCGCAATATTCTACCCACCATGAATATCATGGCCTGATGTTACACGAGTAGACATGCGGCGTACTTACAATAAGTCACAACCCCCTACCCACCATGAATATCATGGCCTGGTGTTATATGTGTAGACATGTAGTGTACTTATAATAAGTCACAACCCTCTACCCAGCATGAATATCATAGCCTGGCACCACACGTGTAGACATGTAGTGTATATACAGTAAAATACAGTCGTAGCCGTTAAGCTACCATGAATATCATAGCCTGGCACTACACGTGTAGACATGTAGTGTATATACAGTAAAATACAGTCGTAGCCGTTAATCTACCATGAATATCATAGCCTGGCACTACACGTGTAGACATGTAGTGTATATACAGTAAAATACAGTCGTAGCCGTTAATCTACCATGAATATCATAGTCTGGCACTACACGTGTAGACATGTAGTGTATATACAGTAAAATACAGTCGTAGCCGTTAATCTACCATGAATATCATAGTCTGGCACTACACGTGTAGACATGTAGTGTATATACAGTAAAATACAGTCGTAGCCGTTAATCTACCATGAATATCATAGCCTGGCACCACACGTGCAGACATGTAGTGTATATACAGTAAAATACAGTCGTAGCCGTTAATCTACCATGAATATCATAGCCTGGCACTACACGTGTAGACATGTAGTGTATATACAGTAAAATACAGTCGTAGCCGTTAATCTACCATGAATATCATAGCCTGGCACTACACGTGAAGACATGTGGTGTATATACAGTAAAATACAGTCGTAGCCGTTAATCTACCATGAATATCATAGCCTGGCACCACACGTGCAGACATGTAGTGTATATACAGTAAAATACAGTCGTAGCCGTTAATCTACCATGAATATCATAGTCTGGCACTACACGTGTAGACATGTAGTGTATATACAGTAAAATACAGTCGTAGTCGTTAATCTACCATGAATATCATAGCCTGGCACCACACGTGTAGACATGTAGTGTATATACAGTAAAATACAGTCGTAGCCGTTAATCTACCATGAATATCATAGCCTGGCACTACACGTGTAGACATGTAGTGTATATACAGTAAAATACAGTCGTAGCCGTTAATCTACCATGAATATCATAGCCTGGCACTACACGTGAAGACATGTGGTGTATATACAGTAAAATACAATCGTAGCCGTTAATCTACCATGAATATCATAGCCTGGCACTACACGTGTAGACATGTAGTGTATATACAGTAAAATACAGTCGTAGCCGTTAATCTACCATGAATATCATAGCCTGGCACTACACGTGAAGACATGTGGTGTATATACAGTAAAATACAATCGTAGCCGTTAATCTACCATGAATATCATAGCCTGGCACTACACGTGTAGACATGTGGTGTATATACAGTAAAATACAATCGTAGCCGTTAATCTACCATGAATATCATAGCCTGGCACTACACGTGTAGACATGTAGTGTATATACAGTAAAATCCAGTCGTAGCCGTCAATCTACCATGAATATCATGAGTTAAACTACCTATACTATATCAGGATAGATTAAAAAAACTATTAGTAAAAAGATAAATCTTTCTTCAGAGCTTGTGCCGTTATATTGACAATGTAATTTGTCGCCAGGGCGGGTGACTGTGTCGTGACAGCTGGGGGGAGGTTTAGCTGATAACTTTTTTCTTCATTCCGATACTTGATTAGTGATTGGAAAATCAATCCGTGTTTTTTATGGGTCTTGTTGGTTATCTGGGGAGAGATGACAGGACAATGTGTTGGCGGTGACTTGGTTTTGATTGGTAGAATAGGAATATTTAAGAGATAACATGGAACAATCTATGCAGAACATGGGACAATGTGTTGGCGGTGACTTGGTTTTGATTGGTAGGATAAGAATATTTAAGAGATAACATGGAACAATCTATGCAGAACATGGGACAATGTGTTGGCGGTGACTTGGTTTTGATTGGTAGGATAAGAATATTTAGGAGAGAACATGGAACAATCTATGCAGAACATGGGACAATGTGTTGGCGGTGACTTGGTTTTGATTGGTGGGAGAGGAATATTTAGGAGAGAACATGGCACAATCTATGCAGAACATGGGACAATGTGTTGGCGGTGACTTGGTTTTGATTGGTGGGAGAGGAATATTTAGGAGAGAACATGGAACAATCTATGCAGAACATGGGACAATGTGTTGGCGGTGACTTGGTTTTGATTGGTGGGAGAGGAATATTTAGGAGAGAACATGGCACAATCTATGCAGAACATGGGACAATGTGTTGGCGGTGACTTGGTTTTGATTGGTGGGAGAGGAATATTTAGGAGAGAACATGGAACAATCTAAGCAGAACATGGGACAATGTGTTGGCGGTGACTTGGTTTTGATTGGTGGGAGAGGAATATTTAGGAGAGAACATGGCACAATCTATGCAGAACATGGGACAATGTGTTGGCGCTGACTTGGTTTTGATTGGTGGAATAGGAATATTTAGAACAGAACATGGAAAAATCTATGCAGAACATGGAACAATGTGTTGGCGGTGACTTGGTTTTGATTGGTGGGGTAGGATTACTTAGAACAGAACATGGAACAATCTATGCAGAACATGGGACAATGTTTTGGCGGTGACTTGGTTTGTTTAGTTCGATAGGATGAATATTTAGAACAGAACATGGCACAATCTATACAGAACATGGGACAATGCTTAAATGAAAGGATTTAAGCACAAATGTTTATTTTATATACAATACAAACTTCTACTGTCCTTACTACGATAAAAAATATATATATTGGGAGGGTTTTGGCGCTTCAGTGTTGAACCCTCCCAGCAGTTTCGCCAATTTAATCTACCAGACCGCTTCTTTAGAACTCTAAAACGGTATTGGACGATTCTACTTATATATGTTACACTGAAGAGTGGAATCTTAGAAATGGTATTTAAGTAAACTATAGACATAAGCTTATGTTTAAATCTTTGGTAGATTGTGAAGATTCTATTTGATCCCTTGTAGATCTCTCTCTCATGGAATAAAGTCCATCCTAGACTGACAAGGGCCATAGCCTGAAACCATGGTCTCTAGGTGGACGTTTCTCAGTTTGCAGAACATGGTGTTGTAGCTTTGTCACCGAAGGAAATTTGACTTAAAAAGTCGATATAAAATAAAAATAGACAACGCTATGAAAAATATCTTTTATACAAATGGAAATGAAGAAAACAAAGAACAAATAAAAATATGATGAATTAGCATGCCATCTATTATGAAAATTCGAAACTATTACAGTAGAAATTGTTTAATTTTTAAAAAGAATCATACGCGTCTATAATATTTTTGAAAGTACAAATAAGTTTTAAAAATAGTTAGGTAAATAAGTGAATAAAATATTCTAAATAAGATTAAAAATAGTACACAAACATTAATAAACAACACACACATTATAAAGCTATATTCATTAATTCCATAAATACACCTGTGCTGTGTGAGCAGAAGAGCTTAAATTGACTTGTTCCATTATATGTATGTTCCATATGTAAATACCTGTTTTTTTCCTCTTTTCGCTCTCCACTTTTTCCATCCATATTTCCAGATCCATATTCTTATTTTCCATAGGATCATTCAAATAATAATCTGTATATATTTACCATGTGTATATAATCTTTCTCCATTTTTACCCTTTTGTATATTTCCCACTTTCATAGGTTTCTCCGTCTTGTAACCTCAAGGAGAATCCTCTGTAAGACCTGTGTGTCTTAATAAAGGTTTGTTGTGTGTGTGTAATTTTATAACTACCTATACCACACGTAATAAAACGGAATAGATACCAACAAAAATGATGAAAAATAAAGATGAAACGAAACAATTCTTCCAGAAAAATACACGATTGATGAAAGAAAAGAGAAAATTTTTGATTAATTCGTACTTTATGGTTAGAAATTTGATTGAAAACGTGCTGTCAATTAATATAGTATCTTTTTTACTCTTTATTTAATGTCAAACTTCACGTTTCGATAACAATCCACCAAACTTTCTAAAGGAAATAATTCATAAGTGAGAACTCTAAACAATCCTGAATTAACATTGAATCAGTAAAAAAGATTAAAATTGTTTCAAAAGAAGTTAATATTGATTGATGTAGCACTTTTTTTATCAAAAAGAAAAGTCTGTTAATGTAGTAAACACATACACAAAGCTTTATTAAGACCAGCGGTCTTATACAGATTCACCACAGGAAGAAATAATAGATGGAGCTCCTATACTCCAGGCAGCGCAGCACCCAACAATTATTGTAGTAAACAAAGATAAATTAAAGGTAACTCTGAATAGAGTTGATGTTCCAAAGAGAAGTTATTGATGAAGTTGACAAAAACAATGTTAATATTTAAGAAATATAAGTCTTGAAACACGAGTGTTTCTTTTAAGCATAAAACAAACTTTTATGTTAATATTGATTGATATTGTACTTTTTTCATCACAGATTACGTATTTCTAATGCCGTGAACTGAAGAAAGAGTAAAAGGTGAAGAGAATATGAGTAGAGAAGTTGATGTTACAAATAAAAAGACAAGATATGATTGAAGTTGACAAAGACAAGGTTAATACTGATTATTATTGTATTTTTTTTTTCATCATAGATTACATATTTCTAATGACGTGAACTGAAGAAAGAATTAAAGGTGAGTAAATATGGGAAGAGAAGTTGGTGTTTCAAACAAAAATACAAGATATTGAAGTTGACAAAAATGAAGTTAATACTGATTGATATTGTGCATTTTTTATCACAGATTACGTATCCTTAAGCCGTGAACTGAAGAAAGAGTTAAAAGTGAAGAGAAAATGAGTAGAGATGTTGATGTTTCAAATAAAAAAAGACTAGATATTATTGAAGTTGACAAAAATGAAGTTAATACTCATTGATATTGTAATTTTCATCACAGATTACGTATTTCTAATGACGTGAACTGAAGAAAGAGCTAAAGTGAGAAAAATATGGGAAGAGAAGTTGATGTTTCAAATAAAAAGACACGATATTATTGAAGTTGACAAAAACGATGTTAATACTGATTTATATTGTGCATTTTTCATCACATATTACGTATTTAAAATACCGTGAACTGAAGAAAGATTAAAAGGTGAAGAGAATTGAAAGGTTTGAAATTGACAACAATGGTTGCCTGTAAAGTCGGTTTTACGGGCGAAGATTTTACGTGACAACGGTAGAATATTTATTGATATGAATATAATTAAATTGCACAATAGGAACAAGGAATTGAATGAAAATAAGAATTGCACAAATTTTAACTATAGAAATATATTTTGTTTACTAAAGCATTGTACATGTAAACTTAAACTTAACTAATTCCTATTTGAGTGATTTTGTTGAGGATAGGACGATGATAGGAGAAATATGAAATGAAAGGAAGTGTTTCTGCTGTAATGTGTCTTGCGAAAGTCAAGTCGATAGTTGTTCCTTTTAACGTAGTTGACTTAGAAACGTTTGATACGCAATCAAGATTATACGTATTTTTCATGATATTAAGAAACGAGTTGTCAGGCTTTACGTTTTTGTTAAAATCACCACACAGAAGAATCGGTATACTAGAATCAACTTGCACGAACGGTGGCACGTACTGGCTGTTGTGAATGTACGGACCGAGTCCTTGCCATAGTAACATTCCAATATCCTGCATACTAGCTCCTGGATGAATATATACAGCACCGAGTATAAACTTGAAGCTAGTATTAGCGGCGAAGCAAGTAACTTCAGTCATGCACATGTCACCCTTGGTTTTAATGACACGAGTTACGTCTGTAATCGCAACTTGGAACACCTCCGCCGTAGATGTCGATGATAATTTACGATAGATCGCCACTCCACCAGCCGCGTTGGTATTTGAAAATCAAAACACTTATTCAGATCGATTGAAACTATTGAAATTTGAAACTATTTAAAATTTGTAAAATAATAATTAATTAATTAATTAATTTTAAACTAATAATTTACTTAACACTATCAACATTTATCAATAGTATGACATAACCTATAAACTCAGTTTCTCAACTTTTGTGTCAATCTAACAATTAATCAATCAATCATAGTTTACGATAATGAAATATCAGTGTACAATTATTTACCTTTATTGTTGTAGTTGTTGTAAATGACGAATCTAAGCACTCCACATTTTCACTACAGACACAGCTGACGATACTTTAACCACACGTGTGAACTTGTATTATGACGCTTTCTTGTTTTTCCAACGCCAAGAACGTTCGAGAAAGACAAAGACAGAGACAAGCATGCGCCGATTCAATGCGCCTAATTCTCTAGCGCTGCGCGCGCAGCTGCGCGCGCAGCACTCTCGTTCGGTGACTCATCGTAACGTTACCGGGCGTTACACTTTTTCATAAGTGACTCCCAGCCGCAACCTAATTTAAGACGTTGTCACGTCAAAAACGATGTTAATACCGATTGATATTGTACTTTTCATCATAGATTACTTATTTCTGAAGCCGTGAACTGAAGAAAGAGTAAAAGGTGAGTAAATATGGGAAGAGAAGTTGATATTTCAAATAAAAATACAATATATTGAAATGTCAAAAATGAAGTTAATACTGATTGATATTGTGCATTTTTCATCACATTTTACGTATTTCAAATACCGTGAACTGAAGAAAGAGTTAAAGGTGAAGAGAATATGAGTAGAGAAGTTGATGTTTCAAATAAAAAGACAAGATATTGAAGTTGACAAAGAGTAAGTTAATATTGATTGATAGTGTATTTTTTTCATCACAGATTACGTATTTACGAACTAAAGAAAAAGTAAAAGGTGAAGAGAATATGAGAAGAAGTTGATATTTCAAATAAAAAGACAAGATCTTAATGAAATTGATAAAAACAAAGTTAATACTGATTGATAATGTACTTTTTTTTATCACAGATTACGTATCTCTAATTACGTGAACTGAAGAAAGAGTTAAAAGATGAAGATAATATGGGAGTATAAGTTGATATTACAAACAAAGAGACAAGATTATTGAAGAAATAGGTGGAGAGAGAAAGACAAAAAAAGAGAGAGTTTTGTAACAATGAGTAATCATACATTCATTCAAACAACAAGAACACCTCTGTCAAAGTTATGAGAGACATCTAATTGGGATTCAGGATCCACATACACTCCAGCGAAGTTATCATCCACAATCACTGAAGAACTTGATGGATTGAGATATATAGCCGGACAATGGTCAGTCAAACAGCCAGCTAGGTCTACAGAAGCTGTGGATCAATGTTGCCAGATTCGCGTGAGAACGACAGGTGTCTGGGGTCAGAACCACCCGCCCCCTACATAAATTTTCGATGAGATACGGGAAATTAAGGCAATCAAAGGTTTTCCCTCACCGCTTGTTCTACCTTGCCAATTTCCCAGCGATAAAGTTCCCCCAGTCTCTCTCGTTCACTCTATGATTTATTCAGTTGGTCGCTTGAATATGGCTTTGGACTAATGACCATACTTTCTTTATCGGAAGCCTTGAGAACCAACCTCTCACAAGATCACAGTTTAAAGCGCAAAAATGAAGACTTTTTTTTTACCTTTTTTTTTTTTCAAATCAATATAGAACATTAGATAAACCTCAATCTAAAACATATAAAAAGCTGTTTACTATGTCCTTAAACTAAAGCTACTTGCAAAATTATACATACATACATATATATATATATATTAAATTGGAAGTCTCGAGATATCATTCAACCAGCACGTATCATCCACCACGCACGAATATTTCCAAACAATTTTTAATTTTCAAACAGAAATAATGTAGTATATTTTTCTCTTAGTATATAGTAGGAATTTAAAATGTATATAATAACGTGTATATATATAAAATTGTATTCATTATTAAGTTGTTAAAGTGATAATCCTGTTGAAGGACTGATAAGTCCGAAAGTTTGAAAATAAAAGTTACACAAGAAACTTGACCCTGGAAGCTTTATTTACTTTATAATATTATAAATATAACTAAAAAATAAAGAAAAAAGAGAAATATAATGAGTAAGATAAATTTATATGATTATTTTTTATGTGAATATATTGAATAATATCAATATATATTCAAATTGTTTAACAGCAAGATTTAACAACGAAACCAAGCATTTAAATCGGTTTTGACACGTCATAAGCTTGCCCAAAAAACAACTGGGGTAACGAACCAGATATTCTTCAAACAAAAATATATATTTGCATACTCTTTTCAAATTATTTCAACCACTTTTATAAAAAAAATTACCTTTATTATCAATTTTACAATTTTAATTTAAATATATACTTTCTATTCTCTCTCTAAAAATATAATAAGAAGTCGGTGGACGAGTAGGTAACACCCTCGATTCCCGACAGCCATGAACCGGGATTGAATCCCACGTTAACATTCTGTTTAACATATGAATAACCTTCACATTCATTGTTGTAAATATCATAAACTAGGTTGTTCTTGTTGAGTGGTACCTAATAAAGTGATTTTGTGTGTAACCGAAAATCTCTAAAAATATAAACCATTTAGGTAGGTATGGTCTCTTTTTATGAGAAATAAACAATTCCCAACTACCCTTAACTGCAATACGAAAATAATTGGAAGGGCCTGGATCATCAGTGGTAAACCCTCACAAGGCTCGTTTAATAAACCATATTAATATAGAAGTTTATGATCTTAATCATTTTTCGTATCATATTAGTATTATCATTGATTATAAAGTTATTGTGTAAATATAATATTGTATTAATTATGTAATTAAAAAGAGGTAAAATGCTTTTTTAGAAATAGATAGGTTTATATTATAGCTATGATGTAAGAACAACAAAATATCTTTTAAGTGAACATTCCTTAAGGAACAGAGGAAAAGAATAATTTGATATTATCTTCTGTGAGGGGAAAAAAAAACTTGTAATTTCGTGAAGTAACGATGACCTTCGTTGTCTAGAAAAGGCGGGAAAGTTGGGAAAGATGGCGGCCACGTATCGTCTGCGCCATATTGGACAAGACCAAAGTTATGATACAGAAAGTCTGTATTGAACTGAAAGAAAGAAATTTTTGAAGAAGTTTGGATTTTATTTGAATTAGAGTTACACTTTTCTGTAAAAAAAACTGCATCTTTTCTTTTCAAAATGAAGAAAGAGTACAAAATTCTTGACAATTTTTCCCTACCATTTTTTTTTAATTTAACCAATTTTAACCATTTGTTCCTACAATTATACAAAATTTAACCAATTTTGAAGGTTAACCCTATAATTTTTCCGAATTTAACCAATTTTGACCATTTGTCCCTACCATTTATCTGATTTAACAAATTTGAACCATTTTCTCCTACAATTATATAGAATTGTATTAAAAATAGAAATATAAAATATAATTTAACCAATTTTGACCATTTCACCCTATCATTTTTCCGAATTCAACCAATTCTGACCATTTTCCCCATTGTTTTCCAGAATTAAACCAATTTTTTTCCCCATTTTATTTCACTATTTACCCGAATTTAATCAATTATGACTATTTCCGTCTACTATTTTCCAGAATTTACCCAATTTTGATCACATTTTCCCATAATGTTTTCTTGATATTAAAAGTATTTAATATTTATATTTATAAAATTCTGAGACCCTATAATCAATCATTGATATGTATCAAAATAAAAGTTTAAATTTTTAGAAATAAATAATGCTTAAAAAATCCCTTACAAGAGTTTTAGATATTTTCATGTTTCTTTATATAATCAAAAACGTTGATAAAACAACTAGTATATCTTTATGGTGTATATTTCTCAATTTATGAAGTATTAGCTATGATTTCACTTGGGTCCTATATGCAGATAAGTCATGGAATGTGCAAATTTGTAGCCAAGCGATACCGTCCAAAGGAAAAGAACAGGAAGTCTAGGGTTGAATCCTATATGCATATAAGTTATGAAACGTGCAAATTTGTCCAAGCGATATCGTCCAAAGGAAAAGAACAGTAAGTCCAGGGTTGGATCCTATATGCATATAAGCTATGAAACGTGCAAATTTGTAGTCAAGCGATACCGTCCAATGGAAAAGAACAGGAAGTCCAGGGTTGGATCCTATATGCATATAAGTTATGAAACGTGCAAATTTGTAGCCAAGCGATACCGTCCAATGGAAAAGAACAGGAAGTCCAGGGTTGGATCCTATATGCATATAAGTTATGAAACGTGCAAATTTGTAGTCAAGCGATACCGTCCAATGGAAAAGAACAGGAAGTCCAGGGTTGGATCCTATATGCATATAAGTTATGAAACGTGCAAATTTGTAGCCAAGCGATACCGTCCAATGGAAAAGAACAGGAAGTCCAGGGTTGGATCCTATATGCATATTAGTTATGAAACGTGCAAATTTGTAGCCAAGCGATACCGTCCAAAGGAAAAGAACAGGAAGTCCAGGGGTGCCAAGTTCATTTCAAGCATGGCCGCGCGACTCAATTATAGCCGTACCAATTTGACTCCTACTTTTATTATTAACTTTTTTTTTTTACCTCATTCTATATCTTATTTAGTGGGACGCAATCTCAGGGGCTGGAATTTCATAACTTTTCCCCTATTGTGTTGTCGCTTCCTTTCTTTGGAAACTGGACTGCTGCTCCTGGATCCTTTTTGGAAACGTCTTATCCTTATCTTGAAGATAGAGGTTTTCTGAATATATGTTTCTATGTACTCCCCTGTAGAAGATCAAATATGGCCCGAAAGCTCGAGATTACGTTTAATAAAGATAAAGATAAACTCGTTTCCAGGAATCTGTAGCATTTGTTTGATTAATATACAAGATATATATATCAATATAGGTTTTATAATTCAATATATATGTTTCTATATACTCCCCTGTAGAAGATCAAATATGGCCCGAAAGCTCGAGATTACGTTTAATAAAGATAAACTCGATTCCTGAAACCTGTAGCATTTGTTTGATTAATATACAAGAGATATAAATCAATATAGGTTTTATAATTCAATATATATGTTTCTATGTACTCAACTGTAGAAGATCAAATATGGCCCGAAAGCTCGAGATTACGTTTAATAAAGATAAACTCGATTCCTGAAACCTGTAGCAGTTGTTTGATTAATATACAAGAGATATAAATCAATTGATAGAGTTTTATGAATCAATGTTTCTATGTACTCAACTGTAGAAGATCAAATATGGCCCGAAAGCTCGAGATTACATTTTATAAATAAACTCATCTCCACAGAAACCTGTAGAATTTGTTTGATTAATATCCAGAAGATATATATCAATTGATAGAGTTTTATGAATCAATGTTTCTATGTACTCAACTGTAGAAGATCAAATATGGCTCGAAAGCTCGAGATTACATTTTATAAATAAACTCATCTCCACAGAAACCTGTAGAATTTGTTTGATTAATATCCAGAATATATAAATCAATTGATAGAGAGATTTTCTGGCTGGAATTCATAGTTCTTTCAAATAAAAGACACAATTCAGCCAGAAATGTTTTTATTTTCTCGACGTTTCGATAAAAATCTTTTATCTTCGTCAGAAAAGATAATAAAAATAATAAAGCATTTATGAAGGCGTTACATTTATAACAGCTAACTGAATGCTTTATTTTTATTGTTTTCCTAACGAAGAAAAAAAATATTTTTTTGTCGAAATGTTGAGATAATGATAAATATTCGTGGATAAAGTATTTTAAAAAGATTGAAGTAACTTATTTGAAACTCAATTATAAAAATTCAATTGTGAATGTTTTTTTTTTCAAATTAAAAAGAGAAGAATAAAAAGAAACTACAGTCTACACTCGTTATAACGCCACTCGATATAACGCCACCCTCGCCTTACGCCGCTTTTTCGTTTTGTCCCAATCGACATCAATGTATTCTTCTCGATATAACGCCACTCCATCGCTGTTCGCCTTCCGCCACTGATTTTTCGTATCCCAAGTAGCAAAAACCACTCGTTATAGCACTGCTCACAACGTCCCCCCCCGCTCCCCTTTTCATGTCTGCATATTTTCCGCCATCGGCGCCGGACTTTGTCTGTTGTTGACACAACAGATTGTGAGAACAGCCAGCAGACCCCTTTCCTGCTTTTGCCTGGGACACACACAGTCGCTTCATCCTTTGCTAACGCCAACACAACAACCTTATTGTCGTATCATGAGTTCCCAAAAGTGTAAACGTGAGTCGATCACCATTGAAAAGAAGAAGGAGATATGCCAGTTGGCAAGAAATAACCCTACGATGTCGAAGAATGAGATTGGAGAGCGTTTCTCACTTCCACGAACAACTGTCCGTGATATTCTCACTCAGGCTGAGAAGTGGGAAAATTATACTGTTGGTTCTTCAAAGAGACAAAGAGTCGGAAAATTTAGTGACTTGGAAGACGCTCTCTTCAACTGGTTTACCCAAAAGCGTTCCAATAATATTATTATTACTGATGACCTCCTAAGAGAAAAGGCAAAAAAACTTGGCGAGCAGTTGGACCTACCAGAAAATTTCGCGTACAGCAGTGGGTGGCTGCAGCGATTTAAAGGGAGATTCCATATTTCGCAACGACGGCTCTGTGGGGAAGGCGCATTGATTTCTCCAGCTATCATTGATGAACACCTTACAAATTTGAACAGTATTCTGGCGAACTCCGGATATGACCCAGCTAACATATACAATGCAGACGAAACAAGATTATTTTTTCAGCTCGTTCCCGACCGAACACTTGCTCACAAAGATGAAAACTGCCGTGGTGTCGAAAGGATGAAGCAACGAATCACTGTTCTACTGTGCTGCAACTCTACTGGAACAGACAAGCGGCGATTGCTGATTATTGGAAAATCGGCAAAGCCTCGATGCTTCAGAAACTTTAGTCCACACTTCTACTGCACTTACACATCTAACAGCAAAGCATGGATGACCTCTAGCATCTTTCAAGAATGGCTACTGTAGTTCAACAAGCAGCTTGTCTCTGAAGGACGTCGTATCCTACTGTTGTTAGATAATGTCTCACTGCGTCCCTAATGATGGTCTCAGCAACATAAAGATACACTTCCTCCCACCAAATATGACTGCCAACCACTGGATAGTGGCATCACCAAAAGTTTCAAGGCTCAATATCGCAAGCTTCAACTCCAGAAAATGGTGGAATTGGCGGATGCCCATCTACCCACAGAATTACGTCTGGATTACGCCGTGCGGTATAGTAAAATGGCTTGGGATTCTGTGAGCCCTGATTCCATTAGCAACTGCTGGGATCACACAGGCATTCGCTTCACTTCTACTGCTGCAGTTGAGCCTCTTAATTATGGAAATCTGCTCGATCGCATTCGCGACATCTTCGCTATTACACCAGAGAATTTGATGACTGAAAGGGAGTTTCAACTGGTTGATGATTCCCAGGAAGCGGAAATGAAGCTAACAGATGACAATTTGCTGGTGTCTACTGTTACAGCGAAAGAAGAACTTGGCGAGGATGATGATGCAACAGTGACTCCGCGCCTACCATCGTTAAGGGAAGCCAGAACAGCTGCTGAGACAGTTTTGTTGTTTCTTGAGCACTCCAAGAGAGCAACATCTGACGACGTCAATCTATCTGCGGGTTTGTTAAGCCGTGTCTATGCCATAAGTGAGGGAGAGAAAAGACAAGTTGTGATCACAGACTTCTTCAAGAAAATGTAATTACTTTTTTATGAATAATTTTAAATTAATGCTTTCTATTTATCATATTAATTAATTAATGCCGGCATTCTATATATTGACTTTATATACTAATTGTTATTAGTAATTGTTATAAATAAGAGATTAAAGCCAGACGATAGAAGCCAGACCTCCTGAGATCTGGGTCTCGATCGCTTGATCTTGATCCCTGAAATGATCCCTAAACTATTTTTGTAGCCTGCGGCGCCTTAGTTGTGCTTGGTGCTGCCTTGGTTCCCTCAAAACGGCGCGCACTAGCCCTCCTCTCCCCCGGGGTGCCCACGGCCTCGCCGTCGCCCCTCCAGCCCTCTCCTTGGCCCTCCATTGCGGCGGGCGCTCGGAGACACCTAACTATGAGTTATGCCTTAAAATGCTTACCGAAGCATGTAGAAGGCACAATAATAGTATTGTTATAAATAATTTATTGTACATGTATGTATACACACATACATGCATTGTATCTTTAAATTTAACATTTTAAACGTGTTCGATACAACGCCACCCTCGCCTTACGCCGCTTTTTTGCAAAATCCGGATGGTGGCGTTATAACGAGAGTAGACTGTATATATATATACCTATATCAACGATATTAAAGTATATATATATATAGGCAGAATAGTAACAATTAACGATTAGTTAGTTTTTATTCCAAAAGATGGCGCAACTGGCGTATCAACTTTTAATTACACATCAGAATCAGCCATTATTTTAGTATAATTTCAATATGTTTATAATATTTTAATATATGTATATAATATAATATATTTAATATATGTAAATCAAAATATAATGATATATCTTTAAATATATATTTTCTCAGTCACACTTCAAAAGAAATATAAAATATTTTCTCTTTTTTTATTATTTTCGAACTGTAGTGAAACCTTTAAAACTTTCCTTTCCTTCATAGCATTCAAATTTATCAAAATCGAACTACCCCGTCTGACCTTTATTGATTCCATTGAATTTTTGACCAATGACCATTCAAGGGTCGATCGTCGGAAATCGATGTTTTCTTTTGGCTTTTTTTATATCTTTTCTTTTGGAAAGGGGAAAACTTTTAAACCCCATTCATTTTGTGAGGCAAAACTATATATAACTATTCTCTATCTATATTTGCAGCGTTGAAAATATATTTGTCATATATATATATGTGGTACATCAAGAATATATATATGCGGTATACGGGAATATATATATGTGGTATACGGGAATATATATATATAAAGTATACGAGGGCCAACAGCCCGAAACGCGTTCGTGGTTGACTTTACTTGATTTATCAAGAAATTGGGTTGGTCAAATATCTTGGAACAAGTTAAATAAACGTTTAGTTTATTTTTGTTCCACTAGATGGCGCTCTGCCTGTTAAAGAGCATGTGTTGGCCTGAAAGCTAGAGAAATAAAATTACACAAGAAACTATGTATAGTTAGCTGGAAGTTATACTTCTAGTTCTCCTGTTGAAGGACATGTTGGCCTGAAAGCTAGAGAAATAAAATTACACAAGAAACTATGTATAGTTAGCTGGAAGTTATACTTCTAGTTCTCCTGTTGAAGGACATGTTAGCCTGAAAGCTAGAGAAATAAAATTACACAAGAAACTATGTATAGTTAGCTGGAAGTTATACTTCTAGTTCTCCTGTTGAAGGACATGTTAGCCTGAAAGCTAGAGAAATAAAATTACACAAGAAACTATGTATAGTTAGCTGGAAGTTATACTTCTAGTTCTCCTGTTGAAGGACATGTTAGCCTGAAAGCTAGAGAAATAAAATTACACAAGAAACTATGTATAGTTAGCTGGAAGTTATACTTCTAGTTCTCCTGTTGAAGGACATGTTGGCCTGAAAGCTAGAGAAATAAAATTACACAAGAAACTATGTATAGTTAGCTGGAAGTTATACTTCTAGTTCTCCTGTTGAAGGACATGTTAGCCTGAAAGCTAGAGAAATAAAATTACACAAGAAACTATGTATAGTTAGCTGGAAGTTATACTTCTAGTTCTCCTGTTGAAGGACATGTTGGCCTGAAAGCTAGAGAAATAAAATTACACAAGAAACTATGTATAGTTAGCTGGAAGTTATACTTCTAGTTCTCCTGTTGAAGGACATGTTAGCCTGAAAGCTAGAGAAATAAAATTACACAAGAAACTATGTATAGTTAGCTGGAAGTTATACTTCTAGTTCTCCTGTTGAAGGACATGTTAGCCTGAAAGCTAGAGAAATAAAATTACACAAGAAACTATGTATAGTTAGCTGGAAGTTATACTTCTAGTTCTCCTGTTGAAGGACATGTTGGCCTGAAAGCTAGAGAAATAAAATTACACAAGAAACTATGTATAGTTAGCTGGAAGTTATACTTCTAGTTGCTCCTGTTGAAGGGCATGTTAGACCGAAATCTAGAGAAATAAAACTAGTTGAAGAAACCTAGCCCTAGAAACATAGCTTGTTGATTTTGTTAAATTGTAAAGTCACAGGAATGAACATAGGTATTGTAGAATAACAAATAGTTCAAAGTTCTGAAGATCATTTGTTGGTTTGGAAGTTAATGATTTATTTAACTCCCAGTTTCAGTGACTTCCTGTCATTCTCTTCAGGGCAATGGTTACTTTGAATCCTAGTTCTACTTATATACATACACGAATTTCTAAAATACAGCGTCACGTATTTGAATATATACATAGAAGATTAAAATCAAACCTATTGATGAGAGAAAGAAAAAAATCTTATAAACGATTTCGATGAATTTACAATCAAAGCTAGGAGATAATGATTATCATCAACTTGTTGAGTCCTTGAACCCTTCCCATCCCAAGTGCCGATGGATGGTGACGAGTCATCAAGTGTCGGAACAGCTGGGGAACAGAGCGGCCTAAATTGAAGAGGCAGGGGTCCCAAAGGACGGACGTTGAAAGGAGGGGGGGTGATGAATGGAATGACGTCAGAGAATCCATCTTCGTCGACCAACCAATCACACGTCGACCCGCCCTCGCTAAGGCAACCAATAAGAAGAAAAAATCTGGAAGCCTTTCCCTTCATCAAGTTGCGCTTCCAACAAGAGGAAGATGGAAAAGATTAAAAAATGTTGAAGACAACAACAACAACCTGCAGACGACCTGTCTGTGGCAAAGATTAAATTGAGGTTGATGGATGGATTTACCATCAAGTCGAGAGAGAGAGTTGTGGCAGGAAAATCCGGAGTTTAAAAAAACCTTTTCCTTAAGCGGAGGATGAAGATCTCAAGCGGAGATGGTAATTGTCCATCTAGGGATGATGGGAACATCCACAGCCCATCTGAGCAGAGATTTAAAGAATGAATCTCATGGAAGAATGTGTCCATAGGGATCATAACGAGGAAAGATAGAGTGAAGATAGTAATGTTCTATAACTCTACAAGAATACCAAGGATAATCCATTTACAGGTAGATTGTCCCATGATGGAATTTGACTATCGAAAAAAAAAAAACAAAGAAGCAATCTACAAAAAGTCACAAGTACAGTATCCTGTAATGGGATTTGACTATCGGACAAACAAAGAAGAGGCAATCTACATGCTACATCAGTATCTACAAGAAATCTACAATCCAAGCCACAAAGGTATAGGGCCCCATGATGGAACTTAGCCATCGAGAGAAACAAAGAAGCAATCTACAAAAAGTCACAAAAGTCCTGTAATGGAATTTGACTATCGGACAATCTACATAACACATCAGTATCTACAAAGATTATACAATCCAAGTCACACAGGTATAGGGCCCCATGATGGAACTTAGCCATCGAGAGAAACAAAGAAGTAATCTACAAAAAGTCACAAAAGTCCTGTAATGGAATTTGACTATCGGACAATCTACATAACACATCAGTATCTACAAAGATTATACAATCCAAGTCACACAGGTATAGAGCCCCATGATGGAACTTAGCCATCGAGAGAAACAAAGAAGCAATCTACAAAAAAGTCACAAAAGTCCTGTAATGGAATTTGACTATCAGACAATCTACATAACACATCAGTATCTACAATACAAGTCACACAGGCACAGTGTCCCATAATGGAACTTAGCCATCGAGAAAAACAAAGGAGTATTCTACAATACAGTCAGAAGTATAGTATCCTGTGATGGGATTTGACCATCGGAGAAAGAGGAAACGATTTTGTACAAGGAATCTACAATCCAAGTTACACAATTCTATGATGAAATTTGGCTATCGAAAGAAACAAAGAATAAACAATCTACATAAACACATCAATGTCTACAAGAAATCTACAATCTAGTCACAAGTACAGTATCTCATGATGGAATTTGACTATCGGACAACAAAGAATAGACAATCTTTATAATACATCAGTATCTACAAGGAATCTACAATCCAAGTCACACAATCCTATGATGAAATTTGGCTATCGAAAGAAACAAAGAATAAACAATCTACATGCTACATCAATATCTTCTTCTTTATTATCTCCACTCAATCATATTAAGGTATCAAGCTTGTAAAGCTTGAGACTTTTAATGGTGTCTGCCGGGGAAGAGTAGAGCTCATCAATGGATGAGTCAATACAGTCAATAATATGTATTGGGGTTGCAGGCTGAGAATTGCATTTAGTACATAGTAGGACGTCAATATCTACAAGGAATCTACAATCCAAGTCACATTATCTCATGATGGAATTTGACCATCGGATAAACAAATAATAAACAATTTACATAATCACATCAAAATATAAAAGCAA
>CP092863.1:111007654-111076197 GCA_030710605.1 Cordylochernes scorpioides
AAAAAAAAAAAAGGATGTCAAAAAGTATATAGAAACATATGTTGAATCGTGTTATGTGAACATTGAAAAAAAAAAGAATATTTAAAGTGAGATATATCTCTTTTTGTATATACATATGAAATTTTATAAATTCCTGTAATAAACTAAGTTAAACAGTTAAACCTGTCTATAGTACCCCCTCTAAATAGTGCCTCCCTCTCTATAGCGCCCGATTTTAAATACGTAGTACGATGCGATTTACATTAAAAGTGACCTGTCTATAGCGCCCTATTTTGGTGAGTCCCAAGAGGGGGCGCTATAGACAGGTTTAACTATATATTCAATCTTTATTAATTTTTATTATGAAAAATATAATAACAAGGGAGAAACTACGGGGGAGGGGGGGGGGGGAAGAAAAAAAAGATTTTAACCAAAAATAAAGATGAAAGGAGACACATTTCAATGTGTTTCATTTTTATCGTAAAACTAAAGCCTGTCGACTTTTTTTTTTTTTAAAGCAATATAATATTAAGCATTTTGAACAATTCCATCTTCTATTTTATATTTATAACGTATTTGTAACAAACAAATTTACTGGCAATGTGTTTCTTTTTTAAAATAATATTGTTGCGTTGTTGGTTAACAAAGAATAACTTCCGTGGGTACAAAGGATCTTTAGGACTTTATTTAAGCCTAATTGATAAAATAATTACAGAAGAGTGCAAAAATAAAACAACAATAAACAAAACAGTAGTTACACACTCACCAACTGCAGCGCAGTGAGGGTAAAGCAGGAGCAGTACAGGAGACAGAAGTTCGTAGAACCTTCTAGAATCTTCCAGGAAGTACACCGGCGTCGGCGGTAGGCAGCAGTCCGACCTCTTGAGACAGCAGCTTGCTTGTAGTACACCACGTAGCTTCGTTCTTCGACTTCCACTTCTTATCTTTCTTCTTCCCCTTGCATGAGTTTCTCCTCCCTATATATCCCGGAGTAGATCTTTCCAGAACGGTCACGCTTGGTCAGTCAGCCAATCAGAGAGCCGCCAGCACAAAGCGGTTGCGCAATCGCTACTGATTGGCCAATCGGTTGTTCTCCGATTTCTCTACATGATTCTTAAACGCTCTGGAACATTCTCTCTCCATCTGGAATGTGCTTTTATTTCTACGTAACACTGCCCCCTCCTTAGGACTGATCGTCCCGAACAGTCCATTGTACTGGAACAGTACCGCTGAAGGGTGCCAACCGGTTGTAGTGCACCACTTTGGGTTTAGACGTCGGGGTCTTCTGAATCCGAAAGATGACATCATTGAGGCACTTGATGATCTTGAAGGGTCCTTTCCACTGGTACTGAAGTTTAGGAGAAAGTCCTTTCTTCCGTTGTGGATTATGGAGCCAAACCATTTCACCCTCTTTGAAAGTCTTGTTGGAAGTCTTGACGTTGTACCTGTCTTTCATTTTCTCACTGGGAAAGTGAAGATTTTCTCTTGCCCACTGGTGAACGGCCGGCATCCTTTCAAATGGGGCACCTACATTGTAGATCTTCACCCTTTCTTTGGATCTTGGTGTCGGTCCTTTTCTCACTGAACATCGTGTACAGTTTCTGCACCATTTTTCAACATCAGTTCGACTTCCTGGCCAACAAAATCTTTCTCTAACTTTGGCCAATGTTTTGCTGATGCCGAAGTGATCTCCCGTGGGACTGCTATGCATCTCCCGGAGAGCCAAAGGTACATGAGATCTGGGTAACACCAACTTCCAGGATTCATGCTTTCCATCCTCGCTCTCCCATTTCCTGTATAAGACTCCATCTCGTAGGGTCAAAGAATTCCAGAGGCGCCAGAGACTTTTGGTTTCAGGACTGTACTGGGCCACATCTTCCCAGGATGGTCTTTCACCTGATTCCTTCCAATTTATCATTGGCAACAAATCTCGGTCTTCACGTTGAGCCTTTCTTATAGCTTGGTCAGTCCAATTTTTCTCTTCTACTTCGTCGCTTTCTTGCACTGTAACTTGTCTTACGCAAAATCTCTCTTCAGCACGAGCACAATGTCCACTTTGTGGAACACACGGCCTTCTTGATAAGGCATCAGCATTATCGTTCCGTCTCCCATGGTTCTTTCTAGGGGCTGTGGTGGTTTCAGAATTTTCCGGACAGTTTCTTCTCATGTGGCCATATTGTCCACAACTCCAGCAGTCAGTGTCACTGCGTGGTTTTACTTTTCTGGGGCAAGTTAGAGAAATGTGATCATGGGCTCCACAAGTCCAGCAGCGACCCCTTTTTCTTTCAGACTTATCCTTAGAGTTATCTTGACAGTTTTTCCTTATGTGGCCATGTTTTCCACATTTCCAGCAACCTGGATCACTGCGCTGTTTTACTTTTCGGGGGCAAGTTCGAGACAGGTGGTCATTAGCTCCACAGGTCCAGCAGCGACCCTTTTCTCTTTCTGGATTATCCAATTTAACTTGTCTAGCCAAGCGATAACTTCCTCTTGAGGCTTGTTGGGCAGCTTCATGCTTCATGGCTTGGACAAGGGTTTCTTGTAGAGTAGTCGCACTTGAAAGTCTGGCAAACTTTTGGGTCTCAGGGTCTCCGATGGCATCAATAAATTGTTGTTGGGCCATAAAGTCTTGTGTTTCAGACGGGCACGTTGGAAAGGCTAATCTTGCCAGGCGTCGGATGTCGTTGGCCAAATCCTGCAAACTTTCTTTCTTTTCTTGTAGTCTATTCTTGAACTTCACCACATGAAGCTGTTGGTAGTGTTCTTCTCCATATCGGGACTCCAGAGTATCAATCAGGGAGTTGAAGTCTAGGCGAAGTTGTTCCGGAATCATCTGGAGTACATCCACTGCAGGTCCACGAAGTGCAGCAGCCAAAAAGCTTGCCTTATCTCTAACGTTCCATCCGTTCGCTTGGGCAACCACATCGAACTGGGTTTTGAAGGAGGTCCATGATGATTGTCCATCAAAGGTAGGAACCTTGACAAGAAGCCTACCCGAATTATTATTCTCTTGCTGGAACACCGGAGATCTTGGATGGCCCGTTTCGACAGCAGCAAGTCTCTCTTTTAAAGAAGCCATTTCTTCTTTCACAGAGGAAATTTCATCTTTCATTTCTCCTTTCATTTCTTCTTTTACAGAGGAGATTTCTTCTTTCATTTCTTCTTTTACAGAAGAGATTTGATCTTCCAAGCATTTGAATTTAAGCCCCAAGCTTTCTTTTAGCTCTTGATTTTGAGCTTTGAAAACCTCGCGAGTTTCTTGATTTTGAGCTTGAAGAGCCTGGTTTTGAGCTTGGATCGCTTTCAATATTTCTTCCATTTTTCTGGTAAGTACCATAAATTATTCAGGCTTCACCTAAAGATCCCACTTCTGACACCAAATTGTTGCGTTGTTGGTTAACAAAGAATAACTTCCGTGGGTACAAAGGATCTTTAGGACTTTATTTAAGCCTAATTGATAAAATAATTACAGAAGAGTGCAAAAATAAAACAACAATAAACAAAACAGTAGTTACACACTCACCAACTGCAGCGCAGTGAGGGAAAGCAGGAGCAGTACAGGAGACAGAAGTTCGTAGAACCTTCTAGAATCTTCCAGGAAGTACACCGGCGTCGGCGGTAGGCAGCAGTCCGACCTCTTGAGACAGCAGCTTGCTTGTAGTACACCACGTAGCTTCGTTCTTCGACTTCCACTTCTTATCTTTCTTCTTCCCCTTGCATGAGTTTCTCCTCCCTATATATCCCGGAGTAGATCTTTCCAGAACGGTCACGCTTGGTCAGTCAGCCAATCAGAGAGCCGCCAGCACAAAGCGGTTGCGCAATCGCTACTGATTGGCCAATCGGTTGTTCTCCGATTTCTCTACATGATTCTTAAACGCTCTGGAACATTCTCTCTCCATCTGGAATGTGCTTTTATTTCTACGTAACAATATCATCAAAAATTTTCTCTACAGACTTTTTACTGCAAGAATAAAATTCATTATCAAAAACGTATTCAATATCTTTTATCATTGCAATAATGTCTGTAAAGATAATATTTGATGATATTGTAACAAAGTATTTATTAATTTTATTATTTTTATTAACAGAGTGGTCATTTTTAGGTTTATATTTTGCTACTCTGTAAATTTCCCTCGTTGCTTATCGTTTGTTTTACGATTCATAGTTTGTTCTTGCCTGAAATAGATTGTTGTCTCATCCCGAAGTTGGTCTTCCCTAATTTTCCGATATTGTAAGATAGAAAATTAAGAAAGACAAACTTCAGGATGACACAGTAATTTATTTAAGGCACAAGCCTTTATCAAAATGGATAAAATTCGAGAGAAGCAATGAGTGAAGTTTACCCAGAGTAATAAAACATATGAACATTATAATTAATAATCTGTTGATAAATACGTTGCTAAAATATTATTTAAAAGAAACACATTGCCAGTAAATGTATTTGTTACAAAAACAAAAGATGCACTATAATATTCTATCATTAAAAAAATTAACCTAAGAAGGTAAAAAAAATGCCTATCAGCAATTCCTTTTAACCATCTTTAATCCACATTCCACAGATTTTTTTTACAATATCGGCACGCCTATTTTTATCAGGTTACTTAACTACATATGAGTATCTTACTAAGAAAATAAATAAACCTCAAACATCTATTTAATACATACTGGTAGCATATGCAAATAATGGATTACATAGACGACGTATCTTAATTGCATATAACGGGTATATATGCCACAATGTATTAATATGTATATAGATAGAAAAGAGAATTCCGTGCATATGCAAATAATGGATTACATAGACATCTTAATTGCATATAACGGGTATATATGCAACAATGGTCATATGTATATAGATAGAGAGAGAATTCCGTGCATATGCAAATAATGGATTACATAGACGACGTATCTTAATTGCATATAACGGGTATATATGCAACAATGTATTAATATGTATATAGATAGAAAAGAGAATTCCGTGCATATGCAAATAATGGATTACATAGACATCTTAATTGCATATAACGGGTATATATGCAACAATGGTCATATGTATATAGATAGAGAGAGAATTCCGTGCATATGCAAATAATGAATTACATAGACCTCTTAATTGCATATAACGAGTATATATGCAACAATGGTCATATGTATATAGATAGAGAGAGAATTCCGTGTATATGAAAATAATGAAATATATAGACGAGATATCTTAATTGCATATAACGGGTATATATGCAACAATGGTCATATGTATATAGATAGAGAGAGAATTCCGTGTATATGAAAATAATGAAATATATAGACGAGATATCTTAATTGCATATAACGGGTATATATGCAACAATGATCATATGTATATAGATAGAGAATTCCGTGCAAATTAAATTCTTTTTTTTTTTTCTTCCTGAAGGAGAAAAGAAGAAGAAAAAGACAGAGAGAGAGAATGCAAGAGCCTCTAGAGGTTTAATCAATCAACCTTAGGAATTCGCACTTGACAAACAAACTCAAAAAAATAAAGAAAAAGAGGAAAAAGAAAAAAAAGAAGAGGTACCGTTAATTAGATTGGGGAGAACGGATCCTTTCCCAATCGCTCTTTCTCACTCGCTCGCTCGCTCTCCCCAAAAAGGAAGAAGAAGGTAAAAAATCCCTAAAGAGAGAGAGAGAAGACGAAGAAAAAAAAAAGGAGCAAGAAGAGACGATAGAAAAGGTGGCATCCAAGAAGAAAGGTAATAGCTCGAAAATGAAAGAAATTAAGAACAAAAATGGGAAAATTTTATTCCAGAAAAAAAGTTAAAACATCAACAAAAGTATAGTGAGGTAGGATAGTCCCTGGAGGAGGGAGGACTCTCGGCTTAATCCTACCATTCTTAATTAGGGCATTTTGTCCCTGAGACAGTTTGGATTAATGATATAATGACCCCCCTCATCATAGAACTCTGATTAAAAGAAAGAAGAAAATTTTTTTTCTCTCTCTTCTTATTCAAATTTATTTATTTGGAATTTACCCCCCTCCCAATTCTCTTTTTAAATTTTTTTTTCTCGAAGTTTCGAATTAATGGAACGGTTTGGTATTGCAGAGAGAGGGAAAGGGGGGCTTTAAGAATTTGAAATATAAAATCCTAAAGTCATTTAGTTTTCTTCCCCCCTTTTTTTTCTTATATTGAAAAGGAAAAAGTTTTTTTTAAATAAGAACGAAATATGAGAGGTAAAAATGCAGAGTGTAAATAAAAGAATAAATAATAAAAGTAAACGATTATGGTAGTAAGAAATTAAAGGGAAAAAATTGCAGTAGAATTTGGTCAAATACACAAATATACAGCTTTATTAAGAAGACCACCGGTCTTATACAGATTCACCACAGGAAGAAAGGAAGGAAGCACAGAGCTAAGTCAGCCTGCCACTGAGTAGTGCTCCCAGTCTTAATGATAAAGGCAGATGCATTCTACTTCAGCCAATCATGATGGTTGTCAAATCTCTTTTTCAAAAGTCTCAAGCTTTACACCCTAATATGATTGAGTGGAGATAAGAAAGAAGAAGAGGAAGCACAGAACCCAACAACAGCCTCCAGGTCCGACACATGTCCAGTGGCCACAGAAAGTGTTTACACACACATACAGCTTTATTAAGACCACCGGTCTTATACAGATTCACTATAGGAAGGAAGGAAGCATAGATAGAGTTCCTATACTCCAGGAAGCACAGAACCCAACAACAGCCTCCAGGTCCGACACATGTCCAGTGGCCACAGAAAGTGTTTACACACACCTGCAGCTTTATTAAGACCACCGGTCTTATACAGATTCACTACAGGAAGGAAGGAAGCATAGATAGAGTTCCTATACTCCAGGAAGCACAGAACTCAACAACAGCTTCCAGGTCCGACACATGTCCAGTGGCCACAGAAAGTGTTTACACACATACAGCTTTATTAAGACCACCGATCTTATACAGATTCACTACAGGAAGGAAGAACGGATAGAGCCCCTATATTCCAAGAAGAACAGAACCCAACAACAGCCTCCAGGTCCGACACATGTCCAGTGGCCACAGAAAGTGTTTACACACACATACAGCTTTATTAAGACCACCGGTCTTATACAGATTCACTACAGGAAGGAAGAACGGATAGAGCTCCTATACTCCAGGAAGTACAGAACCCAACAACAGCCTCCAGGTCCGACACATGTCTACAGAACTGAGAACCAGGCAGAGAGAGAGAGGCGGCTGTTTTAAACTGACGGAATCGTTTTTCGATACTGGGCAGTAGCTGACCAATCCCAAGACTCCGGTGACAGGCCAATGGCGGCGCTTCCTGATTGATTCTATTGTCACTGGAAAATCAGGGAGTATTGAGACGGCTAGTTTTGTAATACGAAATAAAGACGAAATATACGACGTATATGTTTTGCCTGTTACCTCCGTATATAGATATTTAATATTCATTTTTTATAAAAGCGCTTATCAAATTTCAACCCTGCTAGAAAGATCCAGGATCGAAAAGAATTTTGATCTGTTGTTGCTTATTCCTCAAGTCGTTTAAACGATCTCCATTGGGTTCCATTGTCTCAGTTTTTCTATTATAGCTTTGATCTGTTACGTCTATATATGTAACATACGTGAGTTCCAGAGCTCTATTGAATGGTTGATATTATTAAATCGGTCTTCAAGAGATCATATCTGAAGCTATTGTCTGACTAACGGCAAAGAAGAAAGCTCAGAATTTCCTAACTTATGACTTGGGTTTGACCACAATCTGGTCGGTGACAAGGTCCTCATCTTTTGCAAATTCCGAACGTTCAACTGCAGATAAAGCTTTCGTGTTATGGCTATTGTTTAGTTCAGGACTAACTTGAACTTCGTGTTATTCACAAAGAATTCGTAAAATATTCGAAATACGCTAAATAGGATTTTGGCTGAAAAATTAGCCAAACTTGTTTTGTCTCACCAATCATCTAGATAGCAAAGACGATCATTAGATGGCACGTCGTTTTTTCGGCATTTACACTCATGGACAAAACTTAAATAAGTGAAAATTCTTTTATGTTACCGGTCGTCTGCTTTGTTCTATTCCTTTTTGAGAGAGACAGAAGCAATTTTCATACGAATTAGTTTTTGAATCCTTATTAAATAGGTTTATTTTATAGTTTTGATAGGATAGACTCTTCGTACAGTTTACAAAGATGATAGTAAATATAACAAAACGTCACAGAATGTGATTATATATAAATTACATTACATATTGAGTAATGAAAAAAAAACAATAGAAAAAAAATAAAAGATGAGTGGGTGATATTAAAAGTTATAAGTTAAAGTTATAGTTATAAGTTATAAGTTAAAAGTTAAAAGTTATAAGTGTTGATATTAAAAATAAAGAAGGCATTTCCTGCCCACGAGCACATGTGCTTTTTAGATGGCAGAGCGCGTTCGTGGATGGCTTTTCTTGATTTATCAAGAAATTGGGTTGGCCAAATATCACAGAGCAAGCTAAATAAACGTTTAGTTTATTTTTCTCCACTAGATAGCGCTCTGCCATCTAAAAAGCACATGCGCTCGTGGTCAGGAAATGCTTTCTTTATTTTTAATATTGAGTAATATCTTATTTCAAAATAGAAAAAAAATCACTAGATAACATCGCAATATATTCTCATGAACAAAACTTAAGAAAGTTTCATATTTTTATGTATAAACCACTCTCTTTATTTGCTTATATAACGGTGGATTTCCCATATATGTAAAGTAGAACGTTCTTCTAAAACAATAAAAAAAAAAAAAGATACATGCTGAAATGTACAACTTCCTTGAATTTTGTCCATGAGTGTTATTTGACAGAATTCTTTAAATTGACGCGTTCAAAGAAATAATTACCTCAAAGAATAACACGAAACATTTCAAATAAACACAGTATAAATTAACACAAAGCAATAACGCGCCATCTATATATATAAAATGAAAGGATTTAAAAGTACGAATGTTTCTTTTATACATAATAACCAACTTCTACTGTCCTTACTACGATGAAAAAGAAACATCCGTGCTTTTAAATCCTTTCAATTTTATATGTAAACACAGTATGCAAATTTATTAGAAGTTTCTTTTAACTATAGAAAATTATTTATTATATTTTATGTATATAGATTAATAATTTTTTGATAATTATCAATGTAATATGGTTTATGCAAAAAAATGCTTACGTAAAAATTTTTTGCATTTTTTTTCTGTATTTATCCCAATACCAAAAAAAGGCTGTCACGCAAAAACCATGGGTGATGGAGAATTTCTGATTAAATTCTTGAGTTCAGCATAAAAAGTTACACTAGAAACACCATCAGGTTCTCTTGGGCAAAAATGTTGTTGACCAGTGTTATTATTTATATTTTGCTTCACTAGGGAAATTCCCTCATATATTTCTTGTATCTTATAAATGCTGAATTTTGCCTTAAATAAATTACCGTATCATTCTGAAACTTGCTTTTCCACATTTTATACGTGACTATATAATACAACAATTTTTGTTTTCACGCGGTTTCACATCATCAAGATAATAGATCCACAAAGACATGCACACAAACCAATATGCAAACAGAAGATTCCTAATAAAATCACAACAAATTCTTTTAAAAAAAGTGTAAACAAAAAAATTTGCATAAAACATCACGTATATGTTGGGAAAGAAAGATATATACGTAGAAGAGAAAGAAAGCTGATAATTACAAAGATTATTTATTACTTAAAGGTATTTCATAAACAATAAGGAAGGATAAGAGATTAAAGAAATTAAACTAGATAAAATTATATTTACATACTAGCAGCTTTTGTCTATCAGCGACCTGACCTATCCAATAACCACTAGCCAACAAACGATCTAACAAAGCTACAATATATAAGTAGATATGCAAATATAGACAATAGTATAGGAAATACATATAAAATGAAAGGATTTAAAAGCACGATTGTTTCTTTTATACATAATACAAACTTCTACTGCCCTTACTGCGATGAAAATATATATATTTGGAAGGGCTTGGCTCATCAGTGGTGAACCCTCCCAACGGTTTTGCCAATTTAATCCACCAGACCGCTTCTCAGAGCTCTAATACTGTATTGGACGATTCTGCTTATATATGCTACACTGAAGGATGGAATCTCAGAAATGGTTTTCAAGAAAACTATGGACATAAGACAATACTATAACAATATGCAAATTAAAACAGAGTATTACATAGCTGAAATATTATAGAATTACCACTTTTTAACAGAGTAAGAAGATAATAAAAACGATAGAACGACCAAAAAATCAGTAATTTCTAGGAATGTAAAGATGATTAAGGTGTGAATAGATAATAACCATATTAAAAATATATTTATTATTATTATTATTATTATTATTTTTTAAGATATGGAGAGGTAAGATGGGGGAGGGGCGACTCCACCTATTTGTCACAACTCCTCCTTTATTAACTCCTTTTCTCCCCCACTCCCTCCGTTAAAACAACACCCATTAAGTACGGCAACTCTGTCTAAACATGGCGTCCCCCCCCCCCCCCCCCTCTCTCTCTTATTCCCTCAGGGTAACCCAAACATTCCAAGCGACAAACTCATTTTTACCATATTTGGCAAGTGACACCTGGTGAATAAGATGGTGATCCCAGATAACAAGAAAAAAAAAACGCTCTAAAAAAAAATTTTTTTTGTTATTCTCTCTATGATAACAACAAAATTTTTATTAGTTTTTGACCATTTCGTTTACCGATTAAATTGTAATAAATAGTAAATGTTTTTATTTGTGATATGTGAGGGGAGATATGCAAAAAAAAAAAGAGACAATTATATAAATAACTTGTATGTTGAAAACAAAACTTGGAAAGAAGAAAGATAACGTATCGATTAGAAAACAAGTAAGTCAATAGTCAAAATTATTTCATTATTTATTCATTGATTAATTCGTAGACATTTTAAATCAATTTTCTAAATAGCTAGTTTTCTAAAAATGTTTATTTTAATTTTATATCATAATATCGATAAACAATCATATTTTGCATAATAAAATAGATAAAAATACATATTTACTATATGATAGCTAATAATTATAGTTTATGATATGTGCATATATATATATGCTTGTTTGTGTGTTCAGACATGCTCTATCTAATTTATAAAAACGTATTTCTCTTTTTTAAAACCAATCAAAAATTAATATTCTTTATACCACTCGGATATATGTATATAACCTATAATAGTATTGCAAACAAAATTCATAAAGATTTATATTTCCAAGAAAATTACATTCTGAATGAAATTTATTAGTGAAAAAAAAAAAGGCTTCAGATTTTTTATTTTCTAAATTTCCTACTTTCAATAAATAGTTAATTTATATATATAAGAGATAACATTTTTCTTTTTAATTTATAGTATTTACAAAGTGTTTTAGAGACACATTTCAATGATTGAAAGAAGAAGAAAAATGAATTGGTCAATAGTCAAAACCTATTTAAGAATATTCACAGAATACGTAATAGTTTTTTAAAACAAGCAACGATGAAAAAAAAGTGTCTTTAATAAAGTAAACACGATAGAAAATTAACAACTTGAAAAATAAATTATTAGCAAATTACTTTATAAGGATAAATGAATGTTTTTTTCTTAGTTTCTTTTATATCTATTGAAAACTAAACCCCATATTTTCTCTCATTACTAAAAGGTTTACTAAAAACTACTCTATATATTATTTGATTAGAAAGTTCCTTATGATACGTATTTATAATAATTGATCCTGTTTGATGGGAATATTTTTTCCACATAAAAAATACTTATTTTTCTTTTATTAAAGGATAATAAAAACTAAAATATTGTAACTTAGAAAATTAGGAAAGACAAACCACAGAATTACACGGCAATTTATTTAATGTAAAACCAAATTGAAATTAATAAAATAACAAAGAGGCAATGAACATTTTTTATAGTGTATCAAAATACAAATATCGAAATTAAAACATCTTTTCATAGAATAACAAATAATCTGCTACAATATGTATTCATCATTGAAATTTTTGATATATTATTTATTATGGAATTATTATTTATATTCGGCACCACTATACTACACAGACAAAACTTAAGGAAGTGGAAAGCCTTTGATTTTGCCTGTCTTCAATTTTTTTTTTTTTTGGAGAAGACAGAGGCTAATCACACTTGGTTATCTTGTGTGTCTTCAATAAAGTTCACTGTAATATCTTTCAGAGTTATAATCCCGATATACATGCAAAAAGGTACAACTTCCTTAAGTTTTGTCCATGAGTGTATCTTTCAGAGTTATTGTCTCAATCCCGATATACATGCAAAAAGGTACATCTTCCTTAAGTTTTGTCCATGAGTGTATCTTTCAGAGTTATTGTCTGAATCCCGATATACATGCTAAAAGGTACAACTTCCTTAAGTTTTGTCCATGAGTGTATCTTTCAGAGTTATTGTCTTAATCCCGATATACATGCTAAAAGGTACAACTTCCTTAAGTTTTGTCCATGAATATAAATGCTCTACCACATGAAAGGTAAAAAAAGGACAATGATAAAATCAATACTGAAAAAATAGGGAGTATGCCATTAGTGTAGGTTGGATTACGATCAATGAGAGAGAGAGAGAGAGATAGAAACAATTCTTTAAAATGTATTACCCGATACGTTTCAAATACCTACTATCGCTTCTTTTCAAGGTGGAAAGTTTGACTTTTCCATTTTGAAAAGGTCAACAATGGTTGACCGAAACGCCTGACAATAAATATCAAAGGCTAATATGTCCCTTTTGTGATGCCCCATTTGATATCTCTCTCGCAACAGATTAGCGTTAAACTTGCTTCATAGATACAAAGATACACTAGAAAAAAAGCTACCACCACAAAACACACACACGCACACAAAAGCTATTCAAAAAAGATCCAGCTATCGGAGAATGTCTAACCAATCAAAACCCCAACGAAAGCACGTGGCAAAAAGCCTCAAATCATAAAAGAGGGAAAAAAAACCCGTCGTTGTAATAAGATAGGCAATAATCAATAATCAAACACTTCATCAATATTCAACAAGTCCTTCAATTAACCACGGTGCCCATAAAGAACATGGCGCGCGCCCCATTGGGTCGTAAATCGGGAGCTCGAGCCCATAGGAATGTCCGCCTAACGAATCCTCTTTGTCTGCCAGGTACATTATGGGCCTTCCTCTTGGAATTTGGGTCGTCTACACGTCCGGCCGTAGACCTTTTCTTTCTTTTGTAGAGCCTGCAGTCAACATACACAACACGGGTGGTGGGCTTAAATATCCTCTTCCTATTATTTATTCCAGCATACCTCACGGCCGGGAAATTCAACGCTGCGTCAACGTGCATGGTGGAATTGGTTAGAGCTTGGGAAGTTCTGGCCTTCACATTCTGATATAGCATCCTCTATTCTTTCTTTATCGATGAACTCTCAGCATTTTCTTCGACAAAATCTTGAAGTTACCAGAAAATTGTAATCTATAAAATTGTCTTGATCATGTTTCGGAAGAACTGGCTTTCATTTTTGATAAGAGGTAGAATCCTTTATTCTTTCTTTATCGATGACTTATCCCCTTTAGGCATTTTATTTTCTCAAAACATATAAGAAAGAATAAGAATTTATATTTTCTCAAAATCCTGAAAATTATAATCTTGAAAATTGTCTTGATCATGTTTGGAAAGTTCTGGCTTTCACATTTTGATAAGAGATTCTTTATCGATGACTTATCCCCTTTAGGCATTTTATTTTCTCAAAAAAGATAAGAAAGAATAAGAATAGATATTTTCTCAAAAAAAATCCTGAAAATTGTATTCTTGAAAATTATTGATCTTCTCAATTTGATAAGAGATAGCATCATTTCTTTCTTTATCGATAAATTATCCCCTTTAGGCATTTTATTTTCTCAAAAGAGATAAGAAAGAAAAGAAGAGATATTTTCTCAAAATCCTGAAAAATTATCTTGAAAAAATCCTTGATCATGTTTGGAAAGTACTGATCTTCTCAATTTGATATGAGATAGCATCATTTCTTTCTTTATCGATGAATTATCCTATTTAAGCATTTATTTTATTTCACAAAATTCTGAGTTCACCAGAAAATTGTCTTTACAATGTTTTGGAAGTACTGTACTTTAAATCTTGATAAGAGGCTGTATCCTTAATTCTTTCTTTATCGATGAGAAATTCCCTTTAGGCATTTCATTTTCTCAAAATCCTGAAAATTGTAATCACGAAAATTGGCTTGATCATGTTTCAGAAGTATTGGCCTTCTCATTTGATAAGAGGCTATATCCTTTATTATTTCTTTATCGATGAACTTTCGGCATTTTATTTTCACAAAATTCTGAGAGGCTATATTAGAAAAAAAAAATTCTTGACCAAGGAAGCATTATCTTTCACATTTTGCTAAAAGGTTACATTCTTTATTCTAGTATTATCGATAAAATTTCGGCATCTTATACTATCAAAAATTTGATATTACCTCAGTGAAAAATTGTATTCAAAAAGGTATATCTGTATAGCAAAGTTAGCTGTTGATTATACGTATATACGTGAATATAAGAACTGGTATCACAGGGACCATGCCAATCTTCTCTGTATCCTTCCTATTGTAGTAGTTGTACCGCCGAACTGGTATCACAGGGACCATGCTAATCTTCTCTGTATCCTTCCTATTGTGGTAGTTGTACTGCCGAACTGGTATCACAGGGGCTATGCTAATCTTCTCTGTGTATCCTTCCTATTGTAGTAGCTGTACCGCCGAACTGGTATCACAGGGGCCATGCTAATCTTCTCTGTATCCTTCCTATTGTGGTAGTTGTACCGCCGAACTGGTATCACAGGGGCCATGCTAATCTTCTCTGTGTATCCTTCCTATTGTAGTAGTTGTACCGCCGAACTGGTATCACAGGGGCCATGCTAATCATCTCTGTATCCTTCCTATTGTAGTAGTTGTACCGCCGAACTGGTATCACGGGGACCATGCTAATCTTCTCTGTATCCTTCCTATTGTAGTAGTTGTACCGCCGAACTGGTATCACAGGGGCCATGCTAATCATCTCTGTATCCTTCCTATTGTAGTAGTTGTACCGCCGAACTGGTATCACAGGGGCCATGCTAATCTTCTCTGTATCCTTCCTATTGTGGTAGTTGTACCGCCGAACTGGTATCACAGGGGCCATGCTAATCTTCTCTGTGTATCCTTCCTATTGTAGTAGTTGTACCGCCGAACTGGTATCACAGGGGCCATGCTAATCATCTCTGTATCCTTCCTATTGTAGTAGTTGTACCGCCGAACTGGTATCACAGGGGCCATGCTAATCATCTCTGTATCCTTCCTATTGTAGTAGTTGTACCGCCGAACTGGTATCACAGGGGCCATGCTAATCATCTCTGTATCCTTCCTATTGTGGTAGTTGTACCGTCGAACTGGTATCACAGGGGCCATGCTAATCTTCTCTGTGTATCCTTCCTATTGTAGTAGTTGTACCGCCGAACTGGTATCACAGGGGCCATGCTAATCCTTTCTGTATCCTTCTTTGATGTAAAATAAAAATATAATTTGTAAAAACCAGAGAGGTAAAAAGGGAAAGTTTAATAAATATTTTGCTATAATATATTTAGAATGCATTTATAAATTCTATGTTAGAATAAAATCAAACGATGCCTATTTAAATATTTATATATATTTTTATCTTTCGCTTTCAAAAAAAATGTATTTATATGTATATAATCGTGTAAAGTTATCTAGTGCATCTATACTAAAAGGTATAAACAAAAGGGCAACAAAGAGGTAACCAAAAGAAAAAAGGCGGGTAATTCAGTTTAGGCTTAAGATTTTATTCCGTGGCAGACGACACACACAAGGATCAATGAACCCCCCCTACCCACTGGATATTTGGTGCTTTGTCTTGAATTAATTTCAAATCTCCTATCTTTTCCCGTGTCATCTGAACTGTACTAGGCCTGTTTCTGGCATACACACATTTGACTTTCAATGAGATTTAATTTTTTTCGTAATAATAATTTTGACCAAGTGAGAGGCTGTTATTCATAGAAATTTATTAAAGTCCAACATTACCGTTATTTATAATACAATATAATGTGGCTTATGATTGTAAAACGACATTTGAAAATTATCCCGCATGCGTTTCTTTTGAACGAAAAATCGAAATTTATTTTAAAGGAGAAATAACGATTATTTCTAACATTAGGTTCTAACCTTACCGTTATTATTGATTTGTTTTCTTTTTTTTTTCACTCCATATATAATTATATATTCATTTTTTTATTCTTATTAAAATACAGATATTGGCCCTTTATAATTCCAAGATCAAAATTTCGCGTCTGTAAAAATAAAATAAATTAATTTAAAGGCAGAGAATTTATTCTTATATTAAATTTGGGAAAAATGAAATTTCTAATTAATTTGTTAAACTTATAAGGATATAAGTAGTGTAATTACTTGTTTTCTAGATTTTAAAATTAGTATTATAATTTTTTAACCCATTTTACTTTGAATAAATATATGGAATTTAATAATTTGAGAAAGAAATAGTATATATGTCTATTGTCTCTTTATATTAAAAACAAACCTGTATCTAATTTTAAACTATCATATTCTATATATTTTTTAAAAATATTAACAAAATATATTTAATTTATATTTTTGATATAATATTAAAATAAATTTTAAAAATCAAAAAGTATATTCTAAAATTTATTTATATTTTTAATAAAATTAAGAAAAAATTAATTAAAATCTATATATATATATATATATATTATATAATATTAATTAATTTTTTGTGTTTTGAAGAGGAAGTTTAAAATATTCAATATTTTACATTTTTATTTTAATCTTTATAAATATAAAGCCTCGTGAGGAAAATATATTACGAGAAAAATCAATAATTTGGAAATTAAAATTTGTATTGATTCTCTCTTATATAGATCATTCGATATTTATTACATTACAGGATATCAATTAAAAACAACATTGAAAAACATTAAGCTTTTTAATGCTTAAATATCACAACTGTTTCTAAAGGAAATACAAACACGCGCTCTCTCTCTCTCTCTTTCTTAATATATATATAAATATATTTCACTGAAAAAAAAAGCAACATATAAATTATTTCATTTGCATATATATAGAGAAAAAAAATTCCCGCCAAAAATAAATGAAACAGACGATAATTTAAAAAAAAAATTCGGTAAATGGCGCCAAAATGCTTGTTAAAATCGTCTGAGACCACACTAGAGGAAACTAAAAAAAAAAAAAGTTAGAGGTGTAAATACAACAAATTATAAAAAAAAAAAACACAACCAAGAGTAAATAACATAAAGGATAAAATAAAGAATAAAAAGAAGAAGTGGAGGTTACATTGTAGGCATCTTAAGAAGATGAAGGGTCAAACGCCTGCCTCAAAGACTGGTCCGCCCACAAAGGCGGGGGGGTGGTTCCAAATGTAAGTCCCTCCCAAGACACACATAATTAATCAAGGGAAAGGGGGGGGGGGGGGTCACGTCTCAAGAAGGCTATAGAGTCACCTTGATTTCCAGTACTGGGTGTCAATTTCAAAGTAAAAAAAAAGAAGAATATATATAAAAAGAAGGAGCAACCAACAAACAAATCGAATGTATAGAAAGATCAATAATTTCATCAATCTATCTCTTTCACATTGCAAGACACATTCTTCAAGTATCCCCACTTTAACCTTCTTTGCTGCCGACGTTAATGGGGTTAGACGGACCATGAGTTGGAAGGGGGGGGTAAGTTGAAGGAACAATCAACTTGATAAACATCTTGACGGCATTTAGCAACTACGAGATTTACCTTTTTATAAATGACTTCACGCAGACTACGTTCAACTCGTCTCTTCAAGAATTCTTCTTTCTTTCTTTTTGGACGTGAGATAGTGATATAGACGATCATTCTATCTTATCTCTCTCACATACTCTATGAAAGACTAAATCTCTATCACTTCCCTATCATCTCTTATCATTATTTCACAGCCGTTTACCCTTGAATAGAAAACTGAAGAGAAAGAAAAAAGCTTTTTTAAAAGTAGAGAGAGATTAACATTATTTATGTTAAGAGAGATGGCTGTTTGTATTCATTCGGTGAGTTTTTTTTAAATTGGTTTAAGCAATATAATATTATACACTCATGGACAAAACTTAAGGAAGTTGTACCTTTTAGCATGTATATCGGGATTCAGACAATAACTCTGAAAGATACACTCATGGACAAAACTTAAGGAAATTGTACCTTTTAGCATGTATATCGGGATTCAGACAATAACTCTGAAAGATACACTCATGGACAAAACTTAAGGAAGTTGTACCTTTTAGCATGTATATCGGGATTCAGACAATAACTCTGAAAGATACACTCATGGACAAAACTTAAGGAAGTTGTATCTTTTAGCATGTATATCGGGATTCAGACAATAACTCTGAAAGATACACTCATGGACAAAACTTAAGGTAGTTGTACCTTTTAGCATGTATATCGGGATTCAGACAATAACTCTGAAAGATACACTCATGGACAAAACTTAAGGAAGTTGTACCTTTTAGCATGTATATCGGGATTCAGACAATAACTCTGAAAGATACACTCATGGACAAAACTTAAGGTAGTTGTACCTTTTAGCATGTATATCGGGATTGAGACAATAACTCTGAAAGATATTACAGTGACCTTTATTGAAGACATACGAGATAACCAAGTGTGAATAGCCTCTGTCTCCTTCAAAAGAACAGACGACCTGTGACATCAAAGACTTTCCACTTCCTTAAGTTTTGTCCATGAGTGTGTATATATATATATATGTTAAGGATAGTTTTTTTTACTCAACTATTACAATACTATTACACTAACAGTGTATAACATTATGTAGAATTAGCCATATAAACGTAGATCTTGCATTCCTATGCTCACTATTCGATTTAATTATGCCTGTTGAAGAGCAAGACCTCGAAAGCTTGCGGTTTTTGCTAAAAAAACTTATTTAGAAAGTGTTTTTAAAAATCTCTATATGATATAAGATATAACGATTTCATATTTCACAGATGGTGGTGGTACATATGCCAAGCACACGTGATAAAGGCCATGATAATCATAGTGGGTAGTTAGCGACTACTGTTACTGTAAGGTGCAACACATGTCTACACATCCATGGTAAGTATATCACATGTAGAAATGTAGTGCACTTACCATAAAAGCAGTCGTTAACTATAGTCGTCTGTCTACACACGTAGAGATCAATTCAAAATGTTGCACTTACAAGTGTATCAGAGCCCTGTTTGGTTACTTGTAACACTCACCGGTGAAGTAGGACATCTGTAAGAATCAGAAAAGCATTGCAGCAATTTAAAAAAAAAATTATTTAGAAAATAAAAAAAGTGTGTCTAATGCGGGATTCGAACCCATGTCCATTCTATCAGAAAATAACGGTTTGTACCACTGCTCCATTAAATCAATTCAATTAAAAGAAGTAAAAACATATATAAATGGATAATCGGAAAAGGATTGCAGCAATTTTTAAATATTTTTTATTTAGAAAATAAAAAAGATTGTACAATGCGGGATTCGAACCTAGGTCCATTCTATCAGAAATTAATGGTTTGTACCACTGCTCCATCAAATCAAACCAAATAAGAGAAGTAAAAAATATAAATAAATGGAGAATCGGAAAAGGATTGAAGCAATTTTTACAAAATTTTATTTAGAAAAAAAAAAAAAAAAGACTGTACAATACGGGGATTCGAACCCAGGTCCATTCTATCAGAAATAACAGTTTGGACCACTGGTCCATCAAACCAATTCAATTAAGAGAAGTAAAAGGATAGATAAACGGAGCTAGCTGGGTCTACTAAAAATGTGGAGAAGGTTTGACGTATTGTCGAGGGAGAAATATTCCGGACAGGCTGTGACATCTGTGGGACACATGCTGTCGATGTCGTACGGAATGCAGATTCACCCCTAGTTGGAAGCAAAACATCTGTTTCCACATCTACAGAACTTTTTGTCGCTGACACTGTGTAAATAATATCACAATTGCATATAAACATATATCTCACTTGAAACATATACTCTCTCGTTCCTCTAAAAACATTTTAAAAATTAAAAAAAAAAGAAAAAAGAAAAAATATATATTTGAAAGAAATATAAAAAAAGAAATGAAGAATTGTATTTTTAGGTTTTCTTTTTTCGAAATGTATTTTTTTTACAGACGACAATGTGCTTAGGCAGGGTTGCCAGATTGATTATTAAAATTTCACAGATAAATAATTTTTTTTTTTTTGTGGTTGTGTATAGTAGAAATGAGTCAAAATTTTCAGGATTGAATTACATAGATTATAACAATGGTAAATATAATTTAAGTTTATGTGCAAATATGTTTTTAGAATATATAAAACGCGATAAAAATATTCTTCGTAAATTATTTTAAGAAAACTCCAGTAGTTTTTTTTAAGCTCATATAAGATTTCGTTCCATTCACCTGGTTTGTTTATTCATTAGGCATAGCTATCTTTTTTCTTCCTTTCATTATAATTTTGAATATTCTCATTGAAAAAAATGTTTCAATCCTTTAAATATAATCATATATATATTAATAAAATAATTATTATATATAATCTCTATATATATTTATAAAACAAATATAATAAAACTAGACGAATGGCCCGGGCAACGCCCGGGTTTTACCCGAGTGCGTATATATTTTAAAAACGTTTTAATTCAAATACTATTCGTTACAATTATAAATTGGCGCCATGGATGTCACTCTTGTGAAACGTCCCGTTCCAAACTGTGTGTTTTTAAAATGTTTTAATTAAAATACTATTCGTTACAATTATAAATTGGCGCCGTGGATGTCTCTCTTGTGAAACGTCCCGCCCCAAACTGTGTGTGTCTTGAAAATATAAAAATAAAAATGTGAATTTTCATAAGGATTTCATCATGTCGATTTATTATATATATATATTAACTTTATGAACGGAAAAATATGTCCAGGGTAGCCTAGTGGTCATGGCATCTGCCTGGTAGGCGGAAGGTCGTGGGTTCGATTCCCATCACTTGACACTTTTTTTATTTTATCCATTCTGACCAAAATCTATCCGTGAACTTCACACAGTGAACTTCACACAGACAGAATAAGGCAATTATATAAGTAGATACTAAAAAAGCAGCTTAACTTAAATATATTCGAAACTAAAAATATATTAATGTATATACATAAAAAGATCAAACTAATTATTATTTTTTAATTAAAAAAAAAACTCTAGAGTTAATTTTGACAGACGATAATTTTTTTCTTTTTAATACCAAACGATAATTTGGAGCAGACGATATATATATTTTTTTTATAGCAGACGATATAATATTAACACCAAACGATTATTATTTTAAGAAGCAGACGGTATATATATATATATATTTGTTTTTTTTTTGTAGCAGACGATAATTTTAATATACCAAACGATAAAAGCAGACGATACATTTTTTAAGGCAAGACTACAAAAAAAAAAAAAAGGTAATTACACTAAGATTTTTTGCAAAAATAAATAAATAAATAATAATAATAAACTAAATATGAAATAAGATATTAAAAAAATGTATTGTGGTGAGAAATAAATATATATAAATATCAAAAGATGTATTAGAATGATGGACCGGAAAGACCACGGTAGTGGTAAAACATCTTCTGGGGGAAAACTCTGATATAAAGAAGCAGGCTCTGTAGTTTTCGCTTCGACAGTTTTTGAAGTTTCTTCCTTAAGACGGCATTTCTCTTTCTTTCATTGGCCATTTCAACTCACCGAGACTTTTCTGGAATTTTTTTTTTTACATCACCTAGAAAAAAATATAGCTCGTTCTTCCTAACAAAAAAATTTTACAAATCTTTTTAAAATGCGCAAAATTTTTTAAAATAAATTAATTTAGTATACGTTATACAAGGTTATCTCAAAAGTTGGTAAACACTTGTAAAAAATTAAAATACCAATATCATTCGCCGTTATGTATAATATCTTTGTATTATGTATAAAGTAATTGTTTAAAAATATATAAAATATTTCCTCACAATGAATTTCTTTTTATTACAAAACACTAGCTTTCAAGTGATAATTGCTCTTCAACGGGCTTAATAAAACATCGACTATATCTTACAACAAAATATTTACAAATATATACAGCGTGGATATATATTTAAAAAATTAAAATAAAAGAAATTCCTTGTGAGAAAATATTTTGTAATTTTAAAAGCTTTTCACAATTCCATCATGTATAAAGTAATTGTATTATTATGTATTCACCTTAATAATATTATTCGCCAAGTAATAAGGGAAAAAAACGTTTTAAGAAAAACATGAACTTTTGGGATAACCTTATATTTTGTATAAAAATCAAATATAATTGCAAAAGAAAAAGGGGGGATATACTAGGGGTAGGGGGTATACTGAAAGGACACATCCTGATCTTACAATTGAATGTTGATGATTGCCTACTGCCATCTATCGGTGAAAATATCAACTATCTGTTGTGAGTTTTTTTTTTAAGTGTTTTGATTAAAACACGTGATATCATATGGATTGATAAGTGTTTTCCTGACTATATATAAAGAAAAAATAATTCTAAATATATATTTAAGAAAAAAACTTCTTTTTTTTTTGTTTATTCTATTCTTAAATTCCAAATTTTTTGTATAAAAGTACTAATATAGAGAAAAGTTCATATTTACAATTAACATACACTCATGGAGACAAAACTTAAGGAATTTGTACATTTTAGCACATATATCGGAATTCAGACAATAACTCTGAAAGATATTACAGTGATCTTTATTGAAGACACACGAGATAACCAAAGTGTGAACAAAATTGCCTCAGTCACCTTAAAAAAAAAAAAAAAAAAAAAGAAAAAAAAAAAAAACAGATGACCGGCGATATAAAGAATTTCCACCTCCTATAGTTTTGTCCATGAGCATATATATATATATGCATATATGTTTTTTACTCCCCTGTATCCTTCCCTTCCCAAAAGAAAAAGTTTATTAGAATTATGAAAGTGTTAATTATATATAAACACAAAAATCAATATTTAAAAAGTCACAATATAGCTAATTATGAATGTTTTCTAATATATATTTATTATTTTTTAAATAAAGACGTTTTTAATCGATTTTTTTTCATCGACCCTTTTTTTTTACAAAAATGAAAAAAAAAGTTTCAAAAAAAAAAAAAAAGTTTTATTTTTATTCCAAAATTTTTTTTTCAAATTAAACCAAACGCCATTTCAATTTGGACCATCCAAATGAATTAATAACGCCATTAGAATTCAGACGACTAAATTAATGCACCAGACGAACAAAGTAGGAAGGGTATTATTAGAAAATTATACTTTTTGACTCGAGACCCAATCATGCGTTTATTGGTTTAAATAAAAAAAAACCAAACGATAGGAAGGCGTTGAAAGATGCCAAACGATTTCAGGGTATAAAGAGGAAAGAATAAAAATAAGAAATACATTTTTTTATAAAAAAAGTTGATAAAAAAAATGAAAATAGAATCGATACTTAACAGTGTTTTGTAAAAAAAAAAAAACGATCTTTCATAATATGATTTTTCTAGAAACGTACCAAACTGTTTTTTTTTTTTTAAATAATCATATTTAAGAAAGAAAAAAGCTTTAAAATAACTGTTTTAAGTCTTCCAAACGCATATGATAGCGTCGATTGTCGACGTGAAATATACATATGGTTAATTGTGCCAAATTTATTAATTAATCCTTTAAAACGAAATGATATGCAAATATATATATTAAAATTCGAAACTATTATAGACGCGTATGATTCTTTAAAAATTAAACAATATCTACTGCCCTTACTGCAATGGAAAAAGCGGTTTCGCCAGTTTAATCTACCATACCGCTGTTATATTGCATTTTTCGGTTTTCCTTTCATAGTGATACTCATGCTAGACTCTTGGAATGGGTATTTTAGATTAACTGTGAGCATAAGCTCTGAGGAAAGTAGAAATACAAACAATTATAAATATATAATTTTCATAACAGATGGCGCGCTAATGCTTCAAAAAATATATATCCTTATATATGTAATTATGGTGATTTACTAACGGATTTATTCTTACACTTGTCAATACCCTATTTGTATATTTCCGTGTATGCATTTAATTGGTTAACATTTTGAGACAAATTTCTCCGTATATCTGTATATATATATATATCAACTCACCTATTTTTCCATTATTTTGTAATGAGTCGTTTTTTATTTTTTAATATTCAAGTTTTTGAAATATATTATATATTAACTGTCCGTTTCATGCTTTTTTTTTCCGGATATCTGAACGATTAATTTTTTTTTTTTTTTTGGTCGTTGAGGTACAGCTTGCATCATACTGAAAAGGGCCAACAGCCCCGAAACGCGTACATGGTTAAATTTTCTTGATTAATCAAGAATAGGTATTTTTACAAATTCTGGAATATCTATATATATATAAATGAATGTTTGTATGTTTGTTTGTTTGTATGTCCGGTATACAAATTCTCAGTAGTTCACTAATTCAAACCAAAATTTCCATACATAGGTAAAAAAAATACGGGGAAGACGATAGGCTATTTTAAAAAATATATAAATCAATTATTAAAACTATATATTCAAATTATTCTACTTAGCTCACGAACAGCGCCCTCTATCAAAGATTAGATTAAATTATGCTGATGCAAACAAATAGATAATGCTAATAAAAACAATTATTAAAAAAATCTTATCTAAATATATATCACTCGGGTAGATATGCACACGGGTCAATCCCGGGGCGAAGCCCGGGTCACCCGTCTAGTAATTATATTAAAAAAACAACGAATAGTTGATATTTATTCTGATAGATGGCGCAAGCCATCAGCAACTTTTAGTTACACGATCATAAGATGTATTTTTTTTTCTTAATTTATAAGTTAACTTAAGCTTCATTTGTTTACTAGTGAGGTTAAACTTTTGAAAAAATCGGGGATCCTTGAAAAAAAGTTACCAATGCGGGGATTCGAACCTAGGTAGTTTTGGTCAAAAACGGACGGTTTAAACAACTCGGCTATCAATCTACAATTACAATGTAATAATTCCTGATATATAGGTTATATTTATTTCAATTTAAAGCGCTATGTCCCTCTAGGGACACTTACACTGTCATACATGTATGTAAAACGAAAATTAAAATTATACCGCAAATGTTTCTTTTAAAAATCGAAATTTATTTTCAAAGAGAAATAGCGACATTTCTAACTTTGAAGATGAGGTATGGAAAGGTGAAACATGAAGAGTAATGGAGAACGGAAAAATAAAAAGTGTCCAGGGGCGGGAATCGAACCCACACCCTTCTGCTTACCGGGCAGGTGCTTTTTAAAAGAAACATTTGCGGTATAATTTTAATTTTCGTTTTACAATCATCAGCCGCGTTATATTGTATTTTAAATGTTACTTTAAATATAAGTTATGAACGGAAAAATACGTCCAGGGTAGCCGAGTGGACAAGGCACCTGCCCGGTAAGCAGAAGGGTGTGGGTTCGATTCCCGCCCCTGGACACTTTTTATTTTTCCGTTCTCCATTACTCTTCATGTTTCACCTTTCCATACCTCATCTTCAAAGTTAGAAATGTCGCTATTTCTCTTTGAAAATAAATTTCGATTTTTAAAAGAAACATTTGCGGTATAATTTTAATTTTCGTTTTACAATCATCAGCCGCGTTATATTGTATTTTAAATACATGTATGTCTTTACATTTGTCTATACATATTTATACAATAATTTTAGGTCGTAAAGAATAGTCATATGATACTAACAAGGAGAAAGAGAGAGGGGAAAAAAAACGAGAACAGAGAACTTTATACCAGAAATGAATTTTGAAAATAGAGCAATCCATATTTAATTCATTAGATAATAAAAAGGCATATATTGGATTTAATAAAATATTTATTTTGCCAATATTTTGGTTGGCTGAACGCCAACCTTTATCAAGGCATTACATTTTTGTATTTATATATAATGTTATGCCTTTTTATTATCTAAAGAAATGAATGTGTGGCATTATATCGACAATTAGCATAATATATTAGCAGTTTGTTAAAATATATTTGTTGCTATATAATTTAAAATATATCTATAAAAGGTATTAAATTTAATATATATTTCTTTACTGAAATTAAAATACTTGGATCTGTTACAATTAAATTATTGTCAATTCTATATTCGATTCTAATATATAGGTTTAATCACACAACAAAGAAAGGACATAGTTGTTATAATGACGTGTCAGAATAAGTTGATAGGAAAAGTGGTGTGAGAATAAAGGTCGGTTGAAGGCCACGCATGCGTGTGGCAGTTTGAAGGAAATTCCAGTGGTTCAACATTGTACCAAACGTCACTTTAGTCGGCTGCATTCTACATCTCCATTTTGATGTTGTTTCTCTACTGATTTAATGAGAGAATCAAAAATAAAAAGCACAAAAGAATACGTAATAAAGAAATGAATATTTAAAAGGTGAAAGAAAAGTATATGCATTTTTAGAAAGAGGACACAGCTTTCGACGAAATGCATTCTGAAAGAAAATATCAGAGTATATATATGTGATTTTGACAAAGATGCAAATAAAAGAGCTTCTGTTAATATACACTCATGGACAAAACTTAAGGAAATGAAAAGTTTTTAATGTCGCTAGTCGTCTATTTTTTATGAAGGAGACAGAGGCTGTTCACACTTGGTTATCTCGTGTCTTCAATAAAGGTCACTGTGATATCTTTCAGAGTCATTGTCTGAATCCCGATATACATGCTAAAAGGTACAACTTCCTTAAGTTTTGTCCATGAGTGTATCTTTCAGAGTTATTGTCTGAATCCCGATATAAATGATAAAAGGTATAACTTCCTTAAGTTTTGTCCATGAGTGTATCTTTCAGAGTTATTTTCTCAATCCCGATATACATGCTAAAAGGTACAACTTCCTTAAGTTTTGTTCATGAGTGTATCTTTCAGAGTTATTTTCTCAATCCCGATATACATGCTAAAAGGTACAACTTCCTTAAGTTTTGTCCATGAGTGTATATTTCAGAGTTATTGTCTGAATCCCGATATACATGGTAAAAGGTAAAACTTCCTTAAGTTTTGTCCATGAGTGTATCTTTCAGAGTTATTGTCTGAATCCCGATATACATGGTAAAAGGTAAAACTTCCTTAAGTTTTGTCCATGAGTGTATCTTTCAGAATTATTGTCTGAATCCCGATATACATGCTAAAAGGTACAACTTCCTTAAGCTTCATACATAAGTATACGGGAGTGAAAGAAGGACAACAGATTTAAAGAAACTGAAGAACCTGACATTCCAGTAACACCACTGTATAGTTGCGAGTGGGTGAAGAGAGAGAAATTTCACCAAGAGAGTAATTATAGGACCGAGTTCATTAAGCGGAACGGGACGGACTTCCTGCTTGTCGCCATGGCAACGGAGAGAGATATGCAAATACGTCGTCCACCACAACAACCAAAGCAGCAGACGATGGGATGATGTCCACCACCAGATGATTGCAAGCTACCACCAAATTAACCCCCCCCCCCCCCCCCCCTTCATGTCACGCTGCCTTTTTTTTTTTTTTACCCACCTTTCTACCACAACCCCCCCCCCCCCCCCCCCCTCATCGTCTTTTTCAACCCCCCTCCCTCGGCACTTCTTCTGTTAGGTTCCTAAATTTGTATCATTATAATTTGATTAGGTCTTTTCACGTAGGGAACGTCGGTCCACTGTAACTTCGCTTTTATTTTCGTTTTTTTTTTTTCTTTCTCTCTCTCTATGGTGCGTCTTGCCGACCTCTATGTTTTCCTCACCTTCCGACTCTTTAATTTTAATACTCCATTCAAACTATTGTAGGGTCTTCAACAACCTTTTTTTTTTACGTATTTCTTGAAAGTTTTCTCCACTCTCTTTTTTTTTTTGGTCAAAAAACTTGCTATATTATTATTTTATTATAGATTTTTTTCATATAATGAAAAATATTTTTCATTCATTTTTGCATATTTACCACATATATATATATATAAAAATTTTACTGATAGAAAATTGATTTCTATAAAAAGAAAGAATACATCTACCATCCAAATATGCATAAAATCTACATTCATGGACAAAAATTATGGAAGTGGAAAGTCTTTGATATCGCCGGTTTTATATTTATATATATAATTTTTTTAAGGAGACAGAGGCTGTTCACAATTGGTTATCTCGTATGTCTTCAATAAAGATCTGTAAATATATATGAATAGACAGATGTTAATTAAGAAAAAAAAAGACATCTCCTTTTCGTGTAACTGAAATTTGCTGATGGCTTGCGCCATCTATCGGAATAAATATCAACTATTTGTTGATTTTTTAATTATTCCAGAATTGGCCAAATTATTGATTAATCAAGAAAAGTTAATTACGTACATCAAGAATGTGGCCAATTCTTGAATAATTAAAAATCAACAAATAGTTTATATTTATTCCGATAGATGGCGCAAGCCATCAACAACTTTCAGTTACACGATAAAGAGATACCTTTTTTTAATTCTCAATTCATACATCTTATCCCATTTGTGTACTATTTTTTAATATATAAATATATAAATAATATTGCTAAAAACATACATCATATATACATACAGTTAAACCTGTCTATAGCGCACCCTCTTGGGACTCACCAAAATAGGGTGCTATAGAGAGAGGGTGCTATAGACAGGTCACTTTTAATGCTAATATCACATCGTACTACGTATTTAAAATCGGGCGTTATAGAGAGGGAGGCGTTATTTAGAGGGGGTGCTATAGACAGGTCACTTTTAATGTAAATTGCATCGTACTATGTATTTAAAATCGGGCGCTATAGAGAGGGAGGCGTTATTTAGAGGAGGCGCTATAGACAGGTTTAACTGTATATAAAATGTCGTTATTGGTGGTGTATCCCGCTGTAAAAAAAAAAAAAAAAAGAGGGAGAGAAAATCGGCATTCTTCCAAACGAAATTTGATTTTTCATTAAGAAACTGTGCTATTAAGGAAAGAACTAGGAAGAGAGAGGGGAAGTAAAGGGAAAAACCTAAGATCCTTCCCTTTTTCAAAACAATGGACTCTAATGGTAATGGGTTGGGTTTTCAATTCTGGCCTGGGTGAGTTAACGGAAAGGAGAAAAAAAAAAAAAAGAAGAAGCGAAGAAAGAAAGAAAAAAAAAATAGATGTTTTTCGGAGAGACGCTAAAGTAGAAGGGTATATCAACAAGACAAGACCCCCTCTCTCTATAATGCTTTTCAACTCCTACCATCAATTTAATCCTCTCTACCAGCTGATGGGGACAATTAAAAAGAAATTTAGGCCCTTTAATGATCTGGAAGATTGTTACGGGGGTCGATGGGTCATTATTACAATCCGCCATTTTGTCTGCTTATGGTCCGGTCCTCCAGTCAAATCTTTTTTTTTTATATTATTTAAAATAATCATTGAGTAAGAGTGGGAGGTTAAAAAAAAAAAAAAAAGAAATGATAAAATTAAATTGTTTATTATAGAAATGTTAGATTTTTTAAAAATATATAAATATATATCTGAGATAAGAGAATTTTAATATTTATATAGAAAAAAAAAGTAAGAGAATCTTTTTGAGAAACAAAAATTATATTAGGTTATTATCGTTTGAAAACGTTATTATTATTTTTGCATAATAAAAAGTAATCTTTTTTCTTAAATATACACTCATAAACAAAATACTTAAGAAAGTGGAAAGTCTTTGATATTACCGCTCGTCTTTTCTTTTGGAGGAGTCAGAGGCTGGTTACACTTGGTTATCTCGTGTGTCTTCAATAAAGGTCACTGTAATATATTTCAGAGATATCCCGATATACATGCTAAAAGGTACAACTTTCTTAAGTTGTGTCCATGAGTGTATATCGAAAAATAGGAAAGTTGATTTTTTTATATGGGGATGTTTGATTCAAAAGAGAGAGATGGTAAGATAAGACGTCGAAGATAGAAGAATGAGGATAGGGCACAAAGAGGAAGGCAGGATAGGACGTCAAAGAAGATAGAAGAAGGCAGGGTAGGACGTCAAAGAAGATAGAAGAAGGCAGGGTAGGACGTCAAAGAAGATAGAAGAAGGCAGGGTAGGACGTCAAAGAAGATAGAGGAAGGCAGGGTAGGACGTCAAAGAAGATAGAGGAAGGCAGGGTAGGACGTCAAAGAAGGCAGGGTAGGACGTCAAAGAAGATAGAGGAAGGCAGGGTAGGACGTCAAAGAAGGTAGATGAAGGTAGGATAGGACGTCAAAGAAGGCAGGGTAGGACGTCAAAGAAGATAGAGGAAGGCAGGGTAGGACGTCAAAGAAGGTAGATGAAGGTAGGATAGGACGTCAAAGAAGGTAGGGTAGGACGTCAAAGAAGGTAGAGGAAGGCAGGATAGGACGTCAAATAAGATAGAGGAAGGCAGGATAGGACGTCAAAGAAGGTAGGGTAGGACGTCAAAGAAGGTAGAGGAAGGTAGGGTAGGACGTCAAATAAGATAGAGGAAGGCAGGATAGGACGTCAAATGAGATAGAGGAAGGCAGGATAGGACGTCAAAGAAGGTAGGGTAGGACGTCAAAGAAGGTAGAGGAAGGTAGGGTAGGACGTCAAAAAAGGTAGAGGAAGGTAGGGTAGGACGTCGAATAAGATGGAGGAAGGCAGGATAGGACGACAAATAAGAAAGAGGAAGGTAGGATAGGACGTCAAAGAAGGTAGGGTAGGACGTCAAATAAGATAGAGGAAGGCAGGGTAGGACGTCAAAAAAGATAGAGGAAGGTCGGGTAGGACGTCAAATAAGATAGAGGAAGGTAGGATAGGACGTCAAAGAAGGTAGGGTAGGACGTCAAATAAGATAGAGGAAGGCAGGGTAGGACGTCAAATAAGATAGAGGAAGGTCGGCTAGGACGTCAAAGAAGATAGAGGAAGGTAGGATAGGACGTCAAATAAGATAGAGGCAGGCAGGATAGGACGTCAAAGGATATAGAGGAAGGTAGGATAGGACGTCAAAAGATATAGAGGAAGGCAGGGTAGGACGTCAAAGAAGATAGAGGAAGGCAGGGTAGGACGTCAAAGAAGATAGAGGAAGGCAGGATAGCACGTCTAAAAAGGAGATCGGTGTGGTAAGAGACCCTGGGGGTTCACGAAACTGTTGCAACTCCCAACAAGGGTGACCCTCGCTGTGCTTTGTCTTCCAGTCCTTTCGCAAGACAAGATCAATCTCCAGTTCTGGGTGCGGCGAGCGACATCCTTGGAAGACATCGCCCTTGGCGACACCTCTAGATCTACAAACCTATTTGAAATAGGAAACCAAATTGGAGAGACCGAACAATTATGGAATAACACAGTCTTCCTTGTCATAGTACAGAGAGAAAATCTCAAATCATTACTTTTAGTGTTTGAAAGAAAGAAATAAAAATGATGATATAAAACTGATTTACCTAAACGGCTCTAAAACTCTGACTGGAAAGGTGATTAAGCAAATAAATATTCCACATTCTGTTTCATTCTTGGAGAAAGCGTGGTTAGATTTCGCGCACAAATTAGAAGCATGTTTACCTCTTAAAAGTACGCTTTAATGTGTTTAAAACATAAATTGTGGGAAGGTTTGGTTCACCTGTAATGAGCTCTTGTAACCATGCTGATGAGCTGTTTATGGTGAACTTCTTTTTTTCCAATTTGAACATACTTAAATAAATCATGCTGCGAAATATGCTACTAAAGTAGATGAAATTGATGAAAAAAGACTTTTTAGGACCTAACCTATGCAGGATAGATTAAGGATAATGGAAAGAAAATTTTCCAAAGAGTCAATAGACCTAATTTGTCCAAGATAGGTTGATATGGTAGTTCAATGCGCTTCCTACTGAAAGGAAAGATCATTTTGTCTGTTCAATGCGTGTGGGTGATGGTGAAAAGACCATTTCTGCTGAAGAAAAGACATAGTATGCTCGAGATAGATTGTGATGGTAGTACGCAACACTTTCTACTGAAGAAAAGATCTTTGTGTCTGTTCAGCATGCGATGATGATGGTGAAATGGACCATTTCAACCGAGGCAAAAGACCTAGCATGTCTAAAATAGGTTGATGGTGGGGGGGAAACGATTTTCTACTAAAGAATAAGATCCTATTTTGTTTAACATATGTTGATGGTGGTGCCTGAAAGCACTTTCTACTGAAAAAAGAATGAAAAGCACAATTCAAGGACCTTTTTAATGAGGTAAAAGGTTACTAGCACATGCTAACAGTTACGATGGGAAGGCTAGGCTGTACCAAGGCGACAAATTCTGTCCACTAGCACATGCTAACAGTTACGATGGGAAGGATGTACCAAGGCGACAAAGTCTGTCCACTAGCACATGCTAACAGTTACGATGGGAAGGATGTACCAAGGCGACAAAGTCTGTCCACTAGCACATGCTAACAGTTACGATGGGAAGGATGTACCAAGGCGACAAAGTCTGTCCACTAGCACATGCTAACAGTTACGATGGAAAGGATGTACCAAGGCGACAAAGTCTGTCCACTAGCACATGCTAACAGTTACGATGGGAAGGATGTACCAAGGCGACAAAGTCTGTCCACTAGCACATGCTGAATGTAGGTAGAAGAGAGGGATTAAGGGAGATGTCGGCGCGCCCACAGATCTATCAATGCAGCTAATCCCCTCTGGATTAATGCAGTGTACCCCCGTGATAACAGAGTCTACTTTTTTTAAAACTACGACCTCTCTAACACAATACGGATGAATATTTATCAATTCTGACAAACACACTACTTACTACATAGATTTACACTCAACGTTATGCAACTTAAAATGAATTATGTAAATAATGTACATATAGTTACATATTGGTCTAAGAAAACATACAACAACACATAGAAAATAAATCATTATTGCCGCAGTTTAGAATATTTGTAACGTTTCCTATTTATAAATAAGGGATACTCACATTACTTTGTGTTTTAATATTTAATTTAATTACAACAAGGTTAACCCTAATATATAAACAAAAAAAAAAAAAACGTATGCAAAATTAGAGAAAGAAAGCAAATATAGTGTTGCCGACGGCCTAAATATGAAGAAAAATCAAAGAATAATTGAATATTTTACATAAATAAATAAATACAAAGCATGTTTACAGTATTATTTAACTTTTTCGTTTTTTTTTATACTTTCATTTATAGACTTTTCTCTACCTTCTGTTACCATTTTTCAAATTCCAAACTTTAATATTGATATCTTGTAGATATATTATCGTCTGCGTATCAACACGTTGTATTTCAGCGCTTCGATTCGAATAACAATATAAAGATAGATTTAAACTACATTCATGGACAAAACTTAAGGAAGTTGTACCTTTTAGCATGTATATTGGGATTCTGACAATAACTCTGAAAGATACACTCATGGACAAAACTTAAGGAGGTTGTACCTTTTAGCATGTATATTGGGATTCTGACAATAACTCTGAAAGATACACTTATGGACAAAACTTAAGGAAGTTGTACCTTTTAGCATGTATATTGGGATTCTGACAATAACTCTGAAAGATACACTTATGGACAAAACTTAAGGAAGTTGTACCTTTTAGCATGTATATCGGGATTCGGACAATAACTCTGAAAGATACACTCATGGACAACACTTAAGGAAGTTGTACCTTTTAGTATTTATATCGGTATTCTGACAATGAAAGATATTACAGTGACCTTTATTGAAGACATACGAGATAACCAAGTGTGAACAACCTTTGTCTCCTTCAAAATAATAAAAAAGAAGACGATCGGCGATAACAATGACTCTCCACTTCCTTAAGTTTTGTCCTTGATTGTACAATTGTGTCAGAGCCCCGTTTGGTTACTTGCACTCACTGATGGGGTTTGACCTCTGCAAGAATAGGTGAGAGGCCATTGAATAACAAAATATTCCTTCTGAAAAAAAAAAAAGTTTCCAATGCTGGGATTCGTTCCAGGGTCATGGCTGGTTAAAACCGATGGTTTATCACCAAGTGTAACTATGTATACTCCTGAACAAAACTTAAGGAAGTGGAAAGTCTTTGATATCGCCAGTCGTCTATTTTTTTTTTAAGAGACAGAGGCTGTTCTTTTATCGTATGTCTTCAATAAAGGTCATTGTGTATCAAATATCTTTCAGAGTTATTGTCTCAATCCCGATATAAAAGGTACAATTTCCTTAAGTTTTGTCCACGAGTGTGAGTCGGTGTCTGTGTGAAAGAAAGAGTGTGTTGTCAGAGAGGAACCCACCTGTATCACTCGCATGTTCAAGCCCGTCTCTTGAGCAAGCTGTTCACGGATGTGTCTTGTGGGCTTTGGAGTCGCCGCGAAGGCAGCTTTCAAGGTCTCCAATTGCTTGGCTTTGATGGTTGTCCGGGGTCCCCTCCGCTTGGTGCCCCCTGGCTGGTTCTCGTCAGCAGCCCCGGGCCCAGCATTAGGGGCAGGGGGCCCTGACTCCGACTTGGGGGTGTACGGGGGGCGAGCTGAGGGCGGCGGGGGGCAGCAATTCCCGCTCCACACTGGAGTCCCGGTCCGGCTGTTCGCACTTTACAAGATCGGGGTCCGGGCCGTCCAAGCCGTCGTCCAGGAGTCCTTCGGGGTCCAGCGGGGACCTTCCTCCCGCTGACACTGCACAGCCCCAGTCTGCTCGTGAGTCAGGGAGAGTTCTCTTTAACTTACAGTGTACTGTACAATGGCATTACAACACTGGTAGGGCCTTAATACATATGCACAGATCTCAATTTACATAAATTCACAGAAACTGTGTTATAAACATTGTAGCATACCCTAGTGAAGGTACATTTTATGTAAATTGGCAATACAACACTGGTAGGGCCTTAATACATATATACATATGAAAAAACAATTGATATTAAATATAAAAAAGCCATATCCTGACCAGGAGCACATGTGTTTTTCAGAAATCAGAGCGCCATCTGGTGGAACAGAAATCAACTAAACATTGATTTAACCTGTTCCCTGATATTTGGCCAACCCAATTTCTTGATAAATCAAGAAAAGCCATCCACGAACGCGTTTCGCGCTGTTGGCGCTCGTCAGCGTGGAGTCAGATTTCAATTTACATAAATTCACATAAACTGTGTTATAAACATTGTAGCATACCTTAGTGAAGGTTTTATTTATTATCCAACACTATTGAAGTATTTGCGCCTATTACAGAGGAAGAAAAACAACAGTGAATGCACATAGTTTATCTACATTATGTAAATACAGACCTCCGGTAACAATAAATACTGTTGGCTTCCTTATGTTTTGTCCATTAATGTATATTTTAACTAAATAATTAAGGAATCTAGGGCTTGGTTTCTTAATAAAAATAAAAACAAAACAAATCGAGCCCTAGATTTCTTAATAATTTATTTAAAATGTTAAAGCAGTGAAAGATATTTATAATGAGTGTACATGCATATTACATAGGCTATACAATGATGGGGTTAGTACATGGACAAGCCACATGTTGGTTCTGGTATTAGAGACCCAGTTTAGTAGTCTTCTCTTTTAATTTGTAATTCTTGTGCTGGTTATAACATTTATAGCGTACAATTACAATACAAAGGTGGAAATCATAAACTCAACATTGAATTGTATCCATAGACACGTTGTTGGAAGAGTGTTATACACTGTAGATTTCGGATAACTAAGGCCCGTGATCGAATCCCGAATTGAACACTTTTTTCCATGCCTCTCGATTCTGGGACAATTCCAACCTCACAAATAAGTGGAAGTAAGTGGGGCCCTGATACCTTGTTTGGAGCACTTACAGCAGTCTCTAACTGCCCAACATTATCGTGGTCTGTACAATGTATACATGGGATAAGTAAAAAGAAAAAGACAGTATAAAAACGCAACAAACTGGAACAGCAACCCAACAAACCAGCCACAACAAGCCAGAATAACGACCCAATAAGCTAGACACAGCAAACCAGAAAAGCTATCCAAAAATCCAGAAAAATAACAAAACAATTTAGAAAATAACTAAAAAAAAAAAACATTTAAAAAAATAACCGACAATCCAGAATAATAACCTAACAAGAGCCAGAAAACCATTTTAAAAATCTAGAAAAAACTACCCAAAAAAAGCTATAAAAATAACCCGACAAGCCAGAAAAAACACCCAAAAAATACATTAAAAAATAACCCAACAATCCAGAAAAATAACCCAACAACATAGAAAAACAACCCAACAGGACAAAAAAAAAATCAAAAATCCAGCCAGAACGAGCCAGAACAACGACCCAACAAACCACCCACAACAAGCCAGAACAACGACCCAACAAACCACCCACAACAAGCCAGAACAACAAACAAACCAGCCAAAACAACGACCAGCCACAAGTGAAGGAGGTGACAAAAGACCTGGACGACGGAGCAAATCCAGTGATCTTCCAGTCCATTGGAGTCCGGGGATCAAGCCGGCCATTACCCAGAGACTGTTTACCCGCGGCACAAAATTACATCGATTAGATCACCCCCTCCTCCCTCTCTTTGCATTTTTAAAGATAAAAAAAGTCCAATCTTCTTTATGCCAAAGATTTGCCCCCTTTTCTCCCCTTCAAAAAATAGAAACTCCTTTCCCCAATCTTTCCTTCCGAGTGATTTGAGTTTCTTTCTTGTGTTAGAAATGGTGAATTCTCTGGTGGAACATCCGTTCGTTGTTGTTGTTCCTCTTGTCTTACATCTATGTCCATTCATTATTGGAAATACTTATTGTATATGCAAATTTGGAGTCAATAATAATAGAGAACAGAAATAGCTGCAGATTGGATAGGAATATTGACTTTGATGTAAATAAGAAAAATTCTAGCGACCCAAGAACACAGGTCTTTTTGGCTATCAGTTAGTTGATTGCTGGACAACGAGCAGACTGGACCTTTCTATGAACTTGCTGGGATTATTTACATCCTACCTCTGCTATGCAAATCTTTGGCCTTCTTTTATACAATTGTGTATACTCATTCCTTTCCACTACGGACACACTGCACTGTGGAACTTTGCCTTACGACTGAAAAAAAAAAACTGTAATTGTTCCGTTATACTCCGCGTTATACCACATATATACATATACATACCATATATACCACATATATATATACATATATACCACATATATATATTATATTTTATACTGATTAATTAAAGTTTTATATAATAAAGTGATAACGATCAATATATATATTGATTTTATTTTAAGTGTAATTAACCTATTTCTACACACACGGCGAGCCTTTACAAAAAAAAGTTTAATTTTGTTCAATTTCTAGAAAAGAGAGAGAGATTTTGTAGTATTTAAATAAAGTTGTACTGTATTCTATGCCTGTAAAACATGTATAATACATTTAAGTCGTTACAATCTTATATTCACCATAGCCAGTTATCACTGCATGTACTCTTCTAAGGCAACGGCTTAAAAAATCTTTAAAGTCTTTGTTTTAATTATCGGGAGGGAATGCTTAGAATCACAGAGTTACTTGGCAATGTGGAAAATAATACAAAAGTTAAATTTTACAGGGATCAGGTGGATAAATTGAGAAAAAAAAAGCATATTTTGATCGTGTAACTAAAATTTGCTGATGGCTTGCGCCATCAGCAAATTTCAGTTGCACGATCAGAAGAGATGCGCCTTTTTTTCTTCATATTTGCATATGTCAAACACCTATAAATCTGTTGCTGCATAAGTTTGCTCTTGTTTCTTATCCCCTTGTGTAAAAATTACATGAATTCCATGAGTTCATGGAATGGGGTGTAAGGAATGCAGCTTTCGTTGATCATGGCACCATGATCCAAGCACAATTTGGTGAAAGTCTGACTTTGCCTGTAATTTTAGACTGTTCCTAACATGGAAGCCTTTGCTACTGACTCTAACATGAGTACAGACGCAGTTCCTCCGCTGTATAAGTTTAAATAGCCTTATATCTACAGAATGAATAGCAAAAAGTTCTAAAAAAAACATAATTCCAAAGATATTACTATCTATTTAAGACAATCCACATGTACTAGATTCGGAAAAACCTTGGATTGATACACTAGATGGAAGTTATAAAGAAAGAAATAATTCAAGATACAGAAGTTAATATGACCAGGACTTTCTCAAACGAAGAAGACAGATACTAAAAAGCATTTCAGTGTAAAATTTAATTGGATTTTTTTAAATAACTAAATTAATTATATATTCTATAGAATAAAGGTATATACAACATTGTAGCAACAAAAATTATCTTTTTTGCCTGCTCTATCTATAAACCAGTGTGAAAAGTAAATAAACAACACAAATTAACAAAAGAGGTGTTGGTCACAAATATACTTTCAACTTCCAAAAAAAAAAAGTTTTATAAACTTTCTTTTCTAATACAACAACCATTCTTATAAAAACTTACTTTCAAGCTAATATTTGACACGTTAAAAAAGCACTAGACAATATTTAAAATACAATAAAAAAAGCACACACAACAGGTATTGTTCTAAGTTTTCAGAATGAATGACCTGAAAGCAAACATGACGGAAATCCTTGGTAGAGTTCACTAATGTCTTCACGCTTGTTTCTAGTGCTATTTGACTTTGGATTAAGCGTAGCATTGACCTGGTTTTCGATTCCATAGCTCCACTCATACGTTTTCGAACCAACACCAATTGGTACTATATTTCTGTTAGTTACTTCCTATCCTTCTTGTAACACATTCCAACAAAGACCGTAAGAGAACATTTTTCATTGACTCTTTGATAATCCAAGCTGTAATCTCCCAAAGAGATCTTTCCTTAAATATTCAAAAGAAGATAGACAAGCCAAAGAGAAATCTGATAGAAAAAGGAAATGAAAAGAGGAACCTAAAAAGGCTATCTAAAAATTAATCTCTCAAGAAAGCTAGGAAAAGACGGTAAAAGCAGTCAAGGCACTATCGAAAAAAGGCTTCCTCCAAACTCAAGAAAGAAGATTCGAAGCTTAATGAGGCATCAGTGGTTAACAATGGCAACAAATGTGCATCTTCAATAAAGGTCACTGTAATATCTTTCAGGGTTATTGCCTCAATCCCGATATACATGCTACGTATAAGGTACAACTTCTTTAAGTTTTGTCCATGAGTGTATCCTTCAGAGTTATTGTCTGAATCCCGATATACATGCTAAAAGGTACAACTTCCTTAAGTTTTGTCCATGAGTGTATCTTTCAGAGTTATTGTCTGAATCCCGATATACATGCTACGTATAAGGTACAACTTCCTTAAGTTTTGTCCATGAGTGTATCTTTCAGAGTTATTGTCTGAATCCCGATATACATGCTACGTATAAGGTACAACTTCCTTAAGTTTTGTCCATGAGTGTATCTTTCAGAGTTATTGTCTGAATCCCGATATACATGCTACGTATAAGGTACAACTTCCTTAAGTTTTGTCCATGAGTGTATCTTTCAGAGTTATTGTCTGAATCCCGATATACATGCTACGTATAAGGTACAACTTCCTTAAGTTTTGTCCATGAGTGTATCTTTCAGAGTTATTGTCTGAATCCCGATATACATGCTACGTATAAGGTACAACTTCCTTAAGTTTTGTCCATGAGTGTATCTTTCAGAGTTATTGTCTGAATCCCGATATACATGCTACGTATAAGGTACAACTTCCTTAAGTTTTGTCCATGAGTGTATCTTTCAGAGTTATTGTCTGAATCCCGATATACATGCTACGTATAAGGTACAACTTCCTTAAGTTTTGTCCATGAGTGTATCTTTCAGAGTTATTGTCTGAATCCCGATATACATGCTACGTATAAGGTACAACTTCCTTAAGTTTTGTCCATGAGTGTATCTTTCAGAGTTATTGTCTCAATCCCGATATACATGCTACGTATAAGGTACAACTTCCTTAAGTTTTGTCCATGAGTGTATCTTTCAGAGTTATTGTCTGAATCCCGATATACATGCTATAAGGTACAACTTCTTTAAGTTTTGTCCATGAGTGTATCTTTCAGAGTTATTGTCTGAACCCCGATATACATGCTAAAAGGTACCAATTCCTTAAGTTTTGTCCATGAGTGTATTTTGACGGGAAAGATGACCTTTATATACGTAGATCAATATCCACCCGGAAAAATTTGCATCTACATATAAATATATAATCCGATATACAGGTTGAAAGAAAGACAGAAAAAAAGTAAGAAAATGATCAACTCGGCAGTTAAATCAATGCAAACAACATCTAATAAAATCAAATAAAATTCCTTAAAAAACCTCATTAATATATTTATACAGTTATTCTTGCATATCAAAAGTTATAAACAGAGAAAAAAAAAACAAAAGAAGTAGTCCAGAAGCCAATATGCAAAAACAGTTCCGAAACATTCCAGCATACCGCTCTGTATGTACTTCTTTTTTTTTTTTTTAAGGCGTCCGTCCAGCGACCCTCAGCTCCACTTTCTCTCCTGGCGGCGGTGGGGAAAGGTAAAAAAAAAAAGAGAGAGAGAGAGAAGAAGAGGTAATGACAATAATTATGGGGAATCGGCACCCCATCCCTAACAATGGCCCATTGTCTCTGGTGGAGTGAACTATGTGCTCTTCCGCATGGCTCTTTCGTCCTTGTACTCATTGCTCTTTATTCCTTGTACTCATTGCTCTTTATTCCTTGTACTCATTGCTCTTTATTCCTTGTACTCATTGCTCTTTATTCCTTGTACTCATTGCTCTTTATTCCTTGTACTCATTGCTCTTTATTCCTTGTACTCATTGCTCTTTATTCCTTGTACTCATTGCTCTTTATTCCTTGTACCCATTGCTCTTTATTCCTTGTACCCATTGCTCTTTATTCCTTGTACCCATTTCTCTTTATACCTTGTACCCATTGCTCTTTATTCCTTGTACTCATTGCTCTTTATTCCTTGTACTCATTGCTCTTTATCCCTTGTACTCATTGCTCTTTCGTCCTTGTATTTATCCTTGTACCCATTTTCTTCATTCCTTGTACTCATTGCTCTTTATTCCTTGTACTCATTGCTCTTTATCCCTTGTACTCATTGCTCTTTCGTCCTTGTATTTATCCTTGTACCCATTTTCTTGATTCCTTGTACTCATCTTTCTTGTGCCCTTGTACATACACACATTTGTCTTCCTAGTACTCAACGGTCCTTGTCTTATCTTTCCTTCAGCCTTGTACTTCTACTCCTTTCTTTGCCGTCCTTATATACATCCTTTATCTCTTTCTGATAAATTTTCTTCGCAATTCAGTAAATTAATATCCCCTAGAACCAATTACGACGAAAACCTCAAACTTTTGAGTGGATAAATATTTCTCTTTTTTTTTTTTTAAAGAATATTCAACAACAACAACAACAACAAAAGCCTTTATTGAGGACCTCTCGTCCTATAAAGGATTCACCAGTTTACAGAGTAATTGAAGAGAAGAAAACTAAGAATACAGAGAGAAACCTATAAGTAGTAGGTATAGTGTAGTATTTTCTACACTGTAACTATATACAACAGCAGCTTTTTAAGAATATTTTATTATAACTCTTCTCAAGCTTTCGAGCTTGAAAAAAAACTCTCTTCTACAGTAGAATAATAATAGTATGATACATTAGCGCTCCATCTGTTATGAGAATTGTATTTCGAACTGTCCTCAAAGCTCTTATGTCCATATTTCATTTAAAATACCTTTTCCAAGAGGTCAGCTTCAGTATCGGTATAAAAGGAAAACAGCTCAATACAATATTACAGTGGTATGGTAGATTAAACTGGCGAAACCACTGAGAGGGTTCACCACTGATGAGCCAGGCCTTCTCATTAATTTATCATTGCAATAAGGGCAGTAAATATATTTGTTTATATTTTTAAAAGAATCATACGCGTCCAAAATAGTTTCAAATTCTCACATAAAATATAGTATGCAAATAAAAATTAACCTTTTATTTCTACCTTAATGAAAACTTTCGATTCAATATTTTCTTCATCATTGCACTCGTCTTTTGCTTGTGGGTTTATCCCTTTTTCAGTCCAGTAATCAATCACGCCGTGTGCACATTCTTCTTTTAACCCATATCCCTTCCTTATTCATCTATCATCTTTATGGTTAAATTCCCGTGGGTAGTGATATTAAAAAAAAAAAAAAGTATATCACAAAATATATACTCATAGACAAAACTTAAGGAAGTTGTACCTTTTAGCATGTATATCGGGATTCAGACAATAACTTTGAAAGATGCAATCATGGACAAAACTTAAGGAAGTTGTACCTTTCAGTATGTATATCGGGATGAGTGTATCTTTCAGAGTTATTGTCTGAATCCCGATATACATGCTAAAAGGTACAACTTCCTTAAGTTTTGTCCATGAGTGTATCTTTCAGAGTTATTGTCTGAATCCCGATATACATGCTAAAAGGTACAACTTCCTTAAGTTTTGTCCATGAGTGTATCTTTCAGAGTTATTGTCTCAATACCGATATACATGCTAAAAGATACAACCTCCTCACGTTTTATCCACGAGTTTACTGTACCATGAGATAGCATTTGATATAATAACACCATTAACAACAAAATAAGATTAATTTGACAGTAAGATTAACGTGACCAGATTATGATCAACTTTGTATATACTTAAAAAAAGATAGAGAAGTATAAACAAAAGGACAAAATGTCCCCAGACTTGAGAAACCCACGAAGTAGTGATAGCTTTGAAAGATAGACAAGACCACGAAGGTCAAACTTGAAGGTTGGCTTGAGACACCGTTTCTATATGAATTACTGTTTATTTGGTCCTTTGTGTGGTGTTAGAGGAAATAAAAAATAGCTTGCGTCACAGAAGAATGGTCAAGGTGTCAGTATGTAGGTTATTGAGAAAATACCGTTTGTTTGTTATTTTCTTTCTCTTTTTTTGTCTAATTTGGATAACGCTTTTCCGCCATTGTATTCTTTGATATGATTTTTATTGATATTTAAACTAATCTCTGTGATCTTTATGTACTTTTTTTCTTCTTTTGCTTATCCCTAGTACACGTGGTACATGCCATGATAATCATGGTGGGTAGAAGTAGGCGACTGCTTTTACTGTAAGTGCACCACATGTCTACACATGTCAAAAGCAGTATGTAAATATAAAAGAATAATTTATTTTAAATTATATAATCCCGGGTAGTTTTGGTGTTCTGTGCTTTAGAAAGCTTGGTTATAAATATATCTCTCTATGATCTAATATGTTTTAATCTCTTTGTTTCTATTTAGTTCTGTGATATGATTTTTATTGATATTCTAACTCCTCTGTGATCTATATATATAAATATTAAAGAATAATTTATAAAAGGATATAATATGTTTTAATCTCTTTAGTTCTATTTCTTTTTGTGATATGATTTTTATTGATATTCTAACTCTTCTGTGAAATATATAAATATAAAGGAATAATTTAAATTGATCTAAAAATACGTTTTAATATCTTCATTTCTATAAATAGAAAAGGAAGTTGCAAAGTGTGTTATTTCGACAAATAGAAAGAAAGAAAGAAAGGGCAAACTAAAGATTTGAAATCGTTTTTCGAAAAAATATATATATAAACACACAAAAAAATAAATTATAGAATAGAAAAATACAACACAACCAGATCGAAATTTTTCAAATAAAAAAAGCAAAAATAAAACAAACTAATATATACTTATTACTAATTATAGATAGAAAATATATAAAAAATATATTTATACATATTTATAAAAATATATTCTGAGTTCAAAGTATTCGATATTATTTAGGTGAAAATTTTTCTATATCAAAAGAATTTTTTTTAAATGGCAGACGATGAGAGTGTAAACAGACGATGGCGAGCAGACGACGACGAGAGCAGGTAGAAAAAGGATTACAAAGGTCATTAACCCAAATCATTTATCAAGTGCTTCACTTGCGCCCTCTTTCATTGAACAATCTATACTGTCATTATATCGTTTGGTATATAAGTGGTTTGATCGCTATTTATGTTTTTTTAACTGAGGAATAGTTTGTGAAAGGGTTAAACCTCCATTTTTATACCCTCCTAAATATATTCTTATTTTTTTTAAGAACCTATTTTTCTTCCTTCATTTTTATGAAATATGTTTTCTTTTTTTTTTTCTGTTGTGTTGTTTGATGGTTTAAATCATTTTTCCTTTCTATCTATTTTTCTTTTGTTGTTGATTTATCGTTTGACTTAAAAAAAAAATCGTTTGATATTTTTTTTATTATATATGTAATTTTTTTTTATTTACGTTTGTGAATTTTTTTTTTTTTAATATTAACTTGAAGAGATGTTTTCGCTTTCTTTAAAAAAAGATATTATTTACCTTTAGGAATATATATAGTAATAACAATTTAAGTAATAATATATATATATATATATATTTAAAGTTTGTGAATTTTTGTTCATATTAACTTGGAGATATGTTTTCCCTTTCTTAAAAAAAAACCTTATTTATATCACTTTAGTAAAAAATATATATATATTAATATTTTAAAAAATGACGTTTAATATTCTTCACACATTTAAGAGAATAATTTTCAATAATAATAATTTTATTGATTTGAGAAAGTCACACACATTTAAAAAAATAAATAAAATGTCCTTTATAAATATCAAAAACGATTATAGAAATAACTTTAAAAAAAAATCATTTCTATATATTAATCCGTGTAGATAAAAAAATAAGAAAAAATATATTTTAATCCAAACGATTTAATCAATCATATTTACATATAAATCACATATATGTAATTTGACTACTGTAGCGAATTTACATATAAAATAATAGAGAGGCAATAAGCTAAGTTTTCTCTGCAGTAAAATATGTAATTATAATATTGTCAAATTATTCGACAAACTTAAGCAGTTTTAAACTTCTCAGTTATGTGGGAAAAATGTTGTTTATTGGTGTTAAGCGAACTGATATTTAACATTGGACAAATGTGGCCATGTTTGTATATAAATATGGTTCAAAGGGAAGGCGAGGACTCTGCCACTGTCAAATCATATTGACAAATATTTGCACTTTTATCTTATCTCAGTTTTAGTGGGAAGAATGTTGTTTTTGTTTGTTAGTGAACCAATCTCTCCCGTCTTCTCATTGGACGAATGTGGCCATGTCTGTATATAAAAGGGGGCTATGGTGTTGCGAGAGGCAGTATGGTGGATATTTGTGTTGAGACGCTTAAAGTGTTCTTTGCGTGATTTATCCGTGTCTGGTGATCTCCTCGCATACCTGTGTAACCCCGGTCCGATCCCTACCAACGCTACAATAAAGGATAAGTACTGTTTTGTTTTTTATATAGCAAATCGTGAGGTTTTTTTGCTCCTTTTTAATGTTGCTGTTGTACGCTTTTCTGTGTGTTAGTTAGTCTTACGGTAGGCCCTAGTTTATTGTAACTTTGTGTGTTAACCAGTAATAGTAACTTTGTCACCAGGAGTTATTGTGTGGAGACGTTTAAAACATTCTCTATTAGCTTGTCTGGTGATCTCCTCGCATACCTGTGTAATCTCGGTCTGTTTCTTATCAACACTGTAATAAGTTTTTTTATTATAGAGCAATCCATAAATAAATCTTTAATTAAAAAGGCATATATTGGATCAGAAAATCATTTATTTTACCAATATTTCAGTTCAGACACACATTAAATATGTTATAATATCTTGATAAAGGTTGGCGTTCAGCCAACTGAAATATTGGTAAAATAAATGATTTTTGATCCAATATATGCCTTTTTAAATTAAAAACTGTATTGATTTTATTATAACTCATCATGTTTTTTTTTTTTTATTTACGTCCTTCCTTTTAATTTTTGTTGTAATTATGGGTGGATACAGGTGTTATGGTGTTTTATTTTAGCTATCTTTTACTTTTGTGTAAACTCGTAAACGTTAGCTTTTAGTCAGTATAAAATCTGTCTCTATAAAAATAAAAATATTTATAAACCTTTTATCTTGCTCGGTTCTGTAGAAGAAGTTTCAGGACCAAAAGCTGTCTGTAATACGTATTATATATATAAATATATAATAATTATTAATGAATTATATGTAAATAAATAAGAAAGTTATCCCCAGAAAAGCCTAATGTTTTCACCTTGATTAAAAAAAACTAAAATTAATTGATCCTACTAGAAAATAAGATTAAACAGAAATTCAGATAAAAAAATAAAAAATAGGAAATATACATTTAAAAAACACCATGCAGAAAATTTATATAAAATATTTTTAGTTACTATTTTCTATGAATTTAACATTATTACAAAAATATCATATTAATCGGGCAACACGGAATTAAAAAGCAGACGACTGAAATCGGCAGACGACTTTAAAAAAAAACGTTATATACAGAGAGAAAATGAATATAAAATATTTATCATTATTTTTTTTCTATGATAATTTCAAATTATTACATTAAAAAATCGGAATATTCGGGCAACACGGAATTAAAAGGCAGACGACTAAAATTCGCACATGCGCATATGGCAATGATCTGAGCCAATCGACGGCCTAATCGTGTCGACCAATCCGCGCTGATTTAGGTGGACAATTTAAACAGAGACAATAAACCTAACACCGAGCAGGAGAAGATATATCGGACCCATAAAAGCAGAAATTTATAACGTCTTGCTTTAAGGAGAGCCCAAACTCGCTTGGCAATCCTGCATCTTTTTTTTTCTTACTCTGTTCTGTTTTATTGAAAGCCTCAAGTGAATGTTTTTATAGCAGGGGGACCAAGTGAAATATTAGCGAAGACTTAAAGTGTGGGGGGGGGAGGCTTGAGAATGTGTTAGATGTTGATATATATATAACGGCAATATGATGGAAGTTGATTTTGGTGAGATGGTAAGTTGTGTTTCTCTATGCAATTAATAATAAAACTTATTTACATATTGTAAATTATTTACATAGTGAGGGAGAAGGGAAGATTTATTGTATAAAATGGTGTCATGACAATTTTATGGGTATAAGTGAAATTTGTTTAATTTTTTTTTGACAAAATGAAAAAAAAAATAATTGTGGGCATTGTGAAAATTTTTCTGTTGAATATGTAAAATAGGATTGTTTACAGGAAGAATTGTTGAAACCTCTGAAGGAGAAGCTATATTTCCTCTGTACATAAAATACTAGTTATTTTCCTAATTGGCTGAAGAAAGAAGGAATGCTCCTGTATATTTTAGGCATTTTTATCTTCAGTTTTAGTTTGTAGGTATATAGGTAGACATTTTGTAGGCTTTGTAAAGAAGGAGGTCTTCTGAAGGCCAAGAGTCATATTAAAAGACAGTATGTAAATATGGTAAAACCACCAGAAAGCGACCATTTTGATGAGTAACTACTTTTGTTTATAATCAAAAAACGGCTTGTTTCCTGGTTCTTAATCCAAACTCGGTTGATATCATGCTTATAAAAGGTCATACTAATGCTTTCTTCTTTGTTCTTATTGTACTAGTAGTGCAAGGGCTATGCAAATCTCGGTATCCTTCCTATTGTAGTAGTTGTACCGCCTAACTGGTATCACAGGGGCCATGCTAATCTTCTCTATATCCTTCCTATTGTAGTAGTTGTACCGCCGAACTGGTATCACAGGGACCATGCTAATCTTCTCTATATCCTTCCTATTGTAGTAGTTGTACCGCCGAACTGGTATCACAGGGACCATGCTAATCTTCTCTGTATCCTTCCTATTGTAGTAGATGTACCGCCGAACTGGTATCACAGGGACCATGCTAATCTTCTCTGTATCCTTCCTATTGTAGTAGTTGTACCGCCGAACTGGTATCACAGGGGCCATGCTAATCTTCTCTATATCCTTCCTATTGTAGTAGTTGTACCGCCGAACTGGTATCACAGGGTCCATGCTAATCTTCTCTGTATCCTTCCTATTGTAGTAGTTGTACCGCCGAACTGGTATCACAGGGTCCATGCTAATCTTCTCTGTATCCTACCTATTGTAGTAGTTGTACCGCCGAACTGGTATCACAGGGACCATGCTAATCTTATCTGTATCCTACCTATTGTAGTAGTTGTACCGCCGAACTGGTATCACAGGGACCATACTAATCTTCTCTGTATCCTTCCTATTGTGGTAGTTGTACCGCCGCACTGGTATCACAGGGACCATGCTAATCTTCTCTGTATCCTTCCTATTGTAGTAGTTGTACCGCCGCACTGGTATCACAGGGTCCATCCTAATCTTCTCTGTATCCTACCTATTGTAGTAGTTGTACCGCCGAACTAGTATCACAGGGACCATGCTAATCTTGTTTGTATCCCTCCTAGAATAGCATCGGTTGTTCTGTGCGAGCATTCAGGGAAGAGCGAGGTTGCGAGATTGACCGGGGTGGTCTGGCCGAAGGACAATGAAATCGGTGACCTAGAAGTCTTTTTCCCAGAAGGATCAAGACGACCAGGGCCCTTGACAAGAGGACCCCTCCTTGGCCCCCTCTGACCTGATGCGCCACCCACCTCTGCGACAAATTACCCTCCAATCCATCAGGAGCCGTCATCGTGCGTCTTCTTCCTTGTCCCCTTTAACCCTTTGTGGACCTTTTTACCGGTGAATGATATTTATTGACTTTATTCCTTCTTTTTTTTTTTTTTTTGGCTTCTTGTAGAATATTTATTTGAGCCATCCGGTTTAACTACAATTTCCTTGACTCTTCATCTTTATCAAATAATATATCCCCTTTGTAGGATTTACTTGAAGAGTTTCCCCCCCCCCCTCAATTTCTTAGCTTTTTCTAAACAGAAAGAGTACGCGGATTTCACGAGATTGTTCAAAAGACAAAGGCGAAGTTTTATTTTTTCAAAAAGCTGTTATTTAACTTTTTCTCATCTCTGTCATGTCATTACGACAATTTTTAATATGCTTACAGAGCACGTAGAAGTCTTAAATTTGGTACACTTGCTCAAACCTGATGGCAATGCTATTTGACAAAATGTCAGATATCTGGGCAGTGTGATCTCGGCAATGGACTAATTTCTATATTTATAAAATAAAAGGATTTAAAAGCACGAATGTTTCTTTTATACATAATACAAACTTCTACTGTCCTTACTGCGATGAAAAAATATATTGGGAGGGCTTGGCTCATCAGTGGTGAACCCTCCCAGCAGTTTCGCCAATTTAATCCACCAGACCGCTTCTAAGAGCTCTAATACTGTATTTAACAATTCTGCTTATATACGCAGCACTGAAGGATGGAATCTCATAAATGGTTTTCAAGAAAACTATGGACATAAGCTTATAGGACAGTAGAATTACAGCGGAAGAGCATTGCTCGATGCAAATATTTGAATGTAATTCTACTGTCCTATAAGCTTATGTCCATAGTTTTCTTGAAAACCATTTCTGAGATTCCATCCTTCAGTGCTGCGTATATAAGCAGAATCGCCCAATACAGTATTAGAGCTCTTAGAAGCGGTCTGGTGGATTAAATTGGCGAAACCGCTGGGAGGGTTCACCACTGATGAGCCAAGCCCTCCCAATATATTTTTTTTCATCGCAGTAAGGACAGTAGAAGTTTGCATTATGTATAAAAGAAACATTCGTGCTTTTAAATCCTTTCATTTTATATGTATAGATGGCGCGTTATTGCTTTGTGTTAATTTCTATATTTTTTTTTCAAATTTTATCTACTTAGAGTAGAAATCGCAGGCAGGTAAACAGAACCAAGAAACCGAGCGAACTACCCGGAGTAGAGATTGTAGACATGTAAACAGAACCAAGAACTCGAGCGAACTACCCGGAGTAGAGATTGTAGACATGTAAACAGAACCAAGGACCCGGAGTAGAGATTGTAGACATGTAAACAGAACCAAGGACCCGGAGTAGAGATTGTAGACATGTAAACAGAACCAAGGACCCGGAGTAGAGATTGTAGACATGTAAACAGAACCAAGAACCCGAGCGAACTACCCGGAGTAGAGATTGTAGACATGTAAACAGAACCAAGGACCCGGAGTAGAGATTGTAGACGTGTAAACAGAACCAAGGACCCGGAGTAGAGATTGTAGACATGTAAACAGAACCAAGGACCCGGAGTAGAGATTGTAGACATGTAAACAGAACCAAGGACCCGGAGTAGAGATTGTAGACATGTAAACAGAACCAAGGACCTGGAGTAGAGATTGTAGACATGTAAACAGAACCAAGGACCCGGAGTAGAGATTGTAGACATGTAAACAGAACCAAGGACCCGGAGTAGAGATTGTAGACATGTAAACAGAACCAAGGACCCGAGCGAACTACCCGGAGTAGAGATTGTAGACATGTAAACAGAACCAAGGACCCGGAGTAGAGATTGTAGACATGTAAACAGAACCAAGAACTCGAGCGAACTGCCCGGAGTAGAGATTGTAGACATGTAAACAGAACCAAAGACCCGGAGTAGAGTTTGTAGACATGTAAACAGAACCAAAGACCTGTAGATGATGGCGGTGGCAGTAATCGCTCAATCCCCCAGCCTGTAGTGGCCTGGGGCATCTCACGAACGGACGGCCTGTAATTGACCTTGTTTTGTCCTGCCGACGTTTCCGTCAGCCCAGACCGGCCATTGTCGCGCGGAGTTCTTCCGGAATCACGGTGGGAACCGCATAGTCAAACATTCTTTCCTTCTTCTGGACTGACCCGTGATCATCTTACATTATGTCTTTGATAATCTTACTGCTTCTTACACTCTTTCCTGCTTTCTCAGCTAACTGTTCAAGTTTTTCTTCTTTGCTTTTTAGCATATCCATGGTGTCGCCATACTTCTATATCTTGACCCCCCCCCCCCTCTTGTCTGGAAGAGAACTCTCTCAAGGTGGGGAAGCCTTCCTTACTGAAGAAATTTGTACACATAAACAACTATATATATTCCCCTACATTTTATATACCCTTTATTTACTATTTTATTATATATTTTTTCCACCTTTGTAAAAATTGATTAGAAGAATCAATACAATTGTTTAAATTGTCAATTGTCTATCTTGAGTTCTTTCTTCATAGAATCCCCCTTCAATACTGCTCTCTTTTTTATTAATTGTACCTTCCATGTTCATGTGAGAAGTCCGGATATGCCTTTTTACTTTTTTTTTTTTAGAATTAACACTTGACCTTTTTTTTTTCCTTCTTTTTCCCTCCAAAAGATATAGCGTGTTATTAAAAATAGTCTACAAATTCTTATGCCACATCAACAAAATATACAGACTATGATAATCATGGTAGGTGGTAGTTAGCGACTGCTTTTACTGTAAGTACACCACATGTCTACACACGTGAAAAAAACATTTTCGAATTTTTCACTTATAGTTTTCCTAAAGGCCCTGTTGGTTACTTGCACTCGCTGGTGGGGTTGGTTTTTTCTAAGAGAATTTGTATTATCCTTATATCTATAAAAATGAAATCCAAAATCGATGTTTGTTATCGCGTTGCGCAAAATCTACAGAATCAATCATTATGAAATTTCGCAGGTAGGTAGCTGATGATTTCGTTTAACATATAGGCTATTCAAAAAACTAAAAAGATTAATGTGCTTTTTAAAAATATATAAAACCAAAAAGCGTTAGTTCCAGCCTTTTACCGCTTGGGCGCAGCACTGGTCGCGACGATAAATGAATTTGATTGGTAATAATTTGCACGTGGTTTGTTTACACGATGAATGTTTTTAAAAGGTAAGATTATCCAATCGCCGTGAAACTTTAGGAAGTTATATATTTACTATACTACTGGGAAGGTTTCTGGTTTGAAATAAATATTCTTTGCAAATTTTCTACTTTCACTCGCAAGCAGCGCCTCTCGCGGCATCTGGTGAAATTATATTTATAAATTGTAACAATGCCTAAAATGTGTTCCAAGTATAATAAATCTAATTTGAGAATTTAGTAATATAATATTCCAATGATGTAAAAAAAAAAACTTGGCATCTTAATATTAATATATATATTTTAAAAATATTGTAACGTTTCGTGTTAAATGTTAAAATGTAATGTTAAAATATATTTTTACATTGTTAATTTAATTTGTTGTTGTTTAATATCGTTTGTTTATATAAAAAAAAATTATATTGTATGTGATGATGATAACAAAAATGAAATTTTAAATCTATATATATAAAAATGAATGTATGTGTGTGTGTCTGTTTGTTTGTTTGTCCTTTATGCCTGACCAAACCACTCATTGGATCACCATGAAACTTTGGGAAGTTATTTAGTATAGTACTGGGAAGGTTTCTAGCAAATAAAATTTTTGAAATAACTTTTCGCCTAGAAATAATCAAGATAAATATTCTAATTTATCTGTTATAATTCAACAATCTGCTCTAAATATTATCATGATGATACGATGATTTTGTAATGTAGAAAATTAGGAAAGACAAAATTCAGGATGACACGGCAATTTATTTGAGACAAGAATAATGATACAATTCCAAGGCAAGATACTATTCCTTTAACTTCCAATTACCGAGGGAACCAATTAATATTGATTTTTTATTCAACTTATCGAGTATTTTTCAAGGGACCGGGAAAAAATGTTCACTTTATCGAGAGATTCGTTAAACAAACCTTTACTCGGGTAAAACCCGGGCGAAGCCGGGTACATCCATACAAGAATAATAATACAATTCCAAGGCAAGATACTATTCCTTTAACTTCCAATTACCGAGGGAACCAATTAATATTGATTTTATTCAACTTATCGAGTATTTTTCAAGGGACCGGGAAAAAAATGTTCACTTTATCGAGAGATTCATTAGACAAACTTTTACTCGGGTAAAACCCGGGCGAAGCCGGGTACGTCCGCTAGTTAATATATATAATTTATTGAGATAAAAGAAATAATTAATCATCAAATTCACAAAAGTGACAATATCTTATTTAAAATAGAATAAATGTTTTCAAAAAATTATGTGTTTCAAAAATATATTTGAGCGCATATAACAATATTTATATACGTTTATAAATCAATATACGTATAGGTGGATTGCATGTTTTCTAGAATCGTTTTAACAAATGTTCGTTAGGCAAACTTTTACTCGGATAAAAAACAGGGCGAAGCCGCGTACATTCGCTAAATACAGTTATTTACAAATCTTCGTTTGTGGCAAGATACTATTCCTTCAACTTCAAATTACCGAGTGGACCAATTAATACTGATTTTTTTCAACTTATCGAGTATTTTACAAGGGACCGGGAAAATTTTCAAATTATCGAGAGTATAGACAAGTATAGATTCAGTAGGGATTGGATGTTTGCTAGAATCGTTTAAACAAATGTTTGTTAGCCAAACTTTTACTCGGGTAAAAATCGGGCGAAGCCGGGAAAATATATATATGTTTGTCGGCTATGCACGCCCTCAATATGTAACTAATCTCGCTGAAATTTGAACAGGACAGAAAGTTAAATCTGGAAGAGTTTTTTGTCGCACTTTAACCAAGAAAAATTATAATTAACCAAGTACTGGGCAACAATATTTTTTTTAGTCAGAAATGATGATGACAATATTGCTGTATTATGCTTGATTGACATAAACAAAATTCTTTAGGGGAATATTCACTAAAGCAGACCACGGGCGAAGCCAGATAATAAATTTTAGTAGGCAGGAACAAAATCTACCAGCGAAACATTCACTCGAGCAGAAGACACACGAAGCCAGGTCATCTCTATATATAAAATATCGTTTCTCGGCCTTTTGGCTAAGATCATGTAGTATATCTCTAGATATTTTTATTTATATATATCTTTTTAAAAATCTATTCAGTAGAGAGAGAGAGAGGATATGTTTGCTCGAAAAATATATTTATATATTATATAAATATATAATGTAACGAATATTATTATCATCAATATCATAATATTCTGTTTGTTCCGGAATATTATCATCAATAATATTCGTTAGGTAAACTTTCACTCGGATAAAACCCGGGCGAAGCCGGATACACATCCGCTAGTTATTAATAAAGATTGTATAAAATCATAGAAAAATATTTAGCCTTTGTTTTATGAAACAGGATCAATATTACATATGCTTTATCATAGTGTTAGAAAACCCGGGGGGTCGGTGGAAGGATGGTCTAAACCGTTGGTTTTTCGACCACTACGACCCGGGTTCGATTCCCACATTGGGCACTTTTTTCTGATTAAACAAAAAAAAAAAAAAAATGCTCCAATGGCCCCCGATTCTTGCAAAATTCCAACCCCACCAGTGAGTACAAGTAACCAAACGGGGCTATGGCACATTTGTAAAAAGTCGAACTGCTTTTCACATGTGTAGACATGTGGTACACTTACAGTAAAAGCAGTCGTTAACTACCCACCATGATTATCATGGCCTGTATCACGTGTACTAGGGATAAGCAAAAAAATGTATATATTATAAAAATCATAACACTCAATTTTACTTTTAGATATAACCAACAAAAATATATTGACATCAAACTCGTGTACAATATCAAAATTCATTAATTTAACATTGATTTTTTTAAAACATTACTCTCTATATAATCTTATACATAAAATATATCGTTATAAAACAAAATATCATGTGTGACCGTGAGAATGTATAGCCACACATTAAAATGTTATAACACCTTAATAAAGGTTGGCGTTCAGCAACTCAAATATTGGTAAAATAAATTATATTTTGATCCAATATACGCCTTTTTATTTAAAGATTTATTTATGGATTGCTCTATTTTCAAAATATATTGGATTGAATAAAATATTTATTTGCCTTTATTTCGGTTAGCTGAACGCCAACCTTTATCAAGGCATCATATTTTTGTATAAACAAACTCAGCGCCGTATAGTGTTATAATTTCACAGTTCAAATAATTTTTAAAATATATATACAGTTAAACCTGTCTATAGCGCCTCCTCTTGGAACTCACCAAAATAGGGTGCTATAGAGAGGGGGTGCTATAGACAGGTCACTTTTAATGTAAAATGTTTACATTTTAATGTTTAAAATCGGGCGTTATAGAGAGGAAGGCGCTATTTAGAGGGGGCGATATAAACAGGTTTAACTGTATTAAAAAAATCGCTATGAACACACTTATTTAAAAAAAAAAAGATAAACAGAAAGAAATGTGAAAGTGGCCCAAGGTTGGATCAAAAGACAAAGGACAATTCTCCACAGAGTATAAACCCCAAACAAAACAATAAAAAACGTCGCTAAATTAAATAGATCATTCCCGTACAACTAATTAAAACATGTCACGTGGAAGGTCAACGTTAACACGTTGTGCTCCTTTTTTTTTTAAACGTTTGTTTCACGGGAAAGGTTTGGTATACGGCGTGGTGAGATTTTTGGTAGGAATGGATAATACAAATTCTCAAAATGTTGGAAGAATCTTTTGAGAAAGATTTCGTTTTTATCTTTTACCTCGGTAATCTCAGTATGTTACGGATTTTCTTCAGTTTCTGTTGAGAAAGTCTTGATCTGAAATGATACCATGCTTCTTTTTGAAGCTCTTCATGTCTTCATAACTTCCCATTCAGTGCATATACTTCTTCATTTTCAGTTTCTCTGTTCTTGAGCATGTTCTGGTCTTCAGGGAATCATGCTTCTTCTTGAAGCTCTTCATTTCTTCCCACCATCCAATGCAGTTCGTCTATTTCTTCATTTTCAGTTTCTTTGTTCATGAGCATGTTCTGGTCTCTAGTGATGCCATGTTTATTCTTGAAGATCTTCATTTCTTCATAGCTTCCAGTCTATAAGCCTAATTCTTCTTTTCCAGTCTTCAGAAACGTCATGCTTCTTCTTAAACTTCTTCATACCATCCAATGTAATTCGTCTATTCTTTCAGTTTCTCTGTTCTTAAATAGGTCCTGATCTCTTTTGAAGCTCTTCATAGCTTCCAGCCCATATGTCTAATTCTTCATTTTCAGTTTTTATGTTCTTTAGCAGGTTCTGGTCCCTATTGATGTCATGCTTCTTTTGAAGCTCTTCATTTCTTCATAGCTTCCAGCCCATATGTCCAATTCTTCATTTTCAGTTTTTACATTCTTTAGCAGGTTCTGGTCTCTATTGATGTCATGCTTCTTTTGAAGATCTTCATTTCTGCATAGCTTTCTATCCAGGGTCCATCAGATAAATTCTTTTTCAGTTTCTCTGCTTTTGAGCAGGTCTTGATCTCCAGTTATGCCATGCTTCTTTTGAAGATCTTTATTTTTTCATAGCTTCCAGTCCATCAGTCTAATTCTTCATTTTCAGTTTCTCTGATCTTGAGATGGTCCTGATCTCCAGTGATGCCATGACTTTCTTGAAGCTCTTCATTTTTTCATAGCTTCACATCCAGTTCGTCTATTTCTTCATTTTCAGATTCGCTGTTTTTGAGATGCTCCTGTTTTCTAGCGACATCATACTTCTTTTGAACTTCTTAATTTCATTATAACTTCCCATCCAAAGCCTATCAGTCTAATTATTCATTTTCAGTATCTCTACTTTTAATCGGGCCTTAATCTCAAATCTATACAAGTTTCATTTAATAATGAAACTAAGTCTATAACACAACAGAGAGAGACCCTATCTACAGATCAAACTGACAGAAACTTACAGATCGATTCATTCCTGCTGAACCAAGAATACCTTCTCAACAACAACAAAAAGCTTTATTAACACCTTTTAGTCTTATACAGATTCTCCAAGCAGAAATGTAGGATGCATGCAGGAATAACAGTAATAGTACCTTAATGGTAATATGATATTTATATACACGAAAAAATATATATAAAGACAATCAAGCTAATAGATTAGTCTGGGTAAATTGGACGAAAAGAAATGAAATGAATGAAAGAAAATGATGTCTTATTATACATGGATTTACCGCGGATTTACCGAAGAAATGAAGAGCTTCAAGAAGAAGCATGATGTCCATAGATACCAGGGTATTCTAAAGAACAAAGAAACTGGAAAAGAAGAATTAGACTCATATTTCCCATACCATAGTAGAAATGGGATATAAGAGGGTAAAAAAACGGTTAGAAAGTTGATCGATAAGAAACCACAGGATCTATTCCCCGGTAGGCAATCTGGGTATCACGGTAGTGGGGCCATTAATATGCTATTAATGCTGTAAAAAAAAGGGAAGCAAGAGGCTCGCATTAATTAATCCACCTCTGGAGCCATGAAGGATCATTATACAGTAGCTACTGACCATCATTGGTGGCCTCTCTTTCTTTCTGTACTTCTTGATGTTGTCAATCATTTGATACTTGGACAACATGTTATCTACAAAATAAATGTTGTTGTGATACTACTTGATTTGTCCTTTTGGTTCTGTTGGGGTTTGGATAACTGGATTCTTATTCAAGTAATGATCTTATTTTGTTGTTGTTGAGAAGAGCCTGAGAAAAAACGGTTTGTTCGTGTATCAATCCATTAATTAATACCTTTATTAAGATCTTTTCCTGAGAGATACAGAAAAGGAGTATCAATCAATACCTTTATTAAGACCTTTTCCTGAGAGATACAGAAAAGGAGTATCGATCAATACCTTTATTAAGACCTTCAGTCTTATATACAGATTCTCTTGAGAGATACAGAAAAGGAGTATCAATCAATGTTTTTATTAAGACATTTAGTCTTATATACAGATTCTCCTGAGAGATACAGAAAAGGAGTATCAATCAATACCTTTATTAAGACCTTTTCCTGGGAGATACAGTAAAAAAGTATCAATCAATACCTTTATTAAGCCCTTCAGTCTTATATACAGATTCTCCTGAGAGATACAGAAAAGGAGTATCAATCAATCAATACCTTTATTAAGACCTTTAGTCTTATATATAGATTCTCCTGAGAGATGCAGAAAAGGAGTATCAATCAATACCTTTATTAAGACCTTTAGTCTTATATACAGATTCTCCTGAGAGATACAGAAAAGGAGTATCAATCAATGTTTTTATTAAGACCTTTAGTCTTATATACAGATTCTCCTGAGAGATACAGAAAAGGAGTATCAATCAATACCTTTATTAAGACCTTTTAGTCTTATATACAGATTCTCCTGAGAGATACAGAAAAGGAGTATCAATCAATCAATACCTTTATTAAGACCTTTAGTCTTATATACAGATTCTCCTGAGAGATACAGAAAAGGAGTATCAATCAATCAATACCTTTATTAAGACCTTTAGTCTTATATACAGATTCTCCTGAAAGATACAGAAAAGGAGTATCCATCAACTTGGTTATCTCGTGTATCGTCAACAAAGGTCGCTCTATATCAAATATTTTTGTCTGAATCTACCAAAAACTGGTGTTTTGGCTTATTTCTTATCATCCTACTGGGTTGATTAACCAAATGCATTGTTTTAAACGCATTTTAAAGGGAGAGGTACCATTCTTGGTACATATATATTCCCGTATTTCATTACATGAATATGTAATTTTCTTTCTTTTTTTAGTCATTTGAGTATGCGCTACCGTTTTTTAAAACCCTGCCATCTCAAAGAAATAAAAAAAAAAAAAAAACACAAGAAACACAATTCAATAAAATCTAAAATTAGACAGAATATGCACGTCACAAAGACCAGTAAGTTCTTTAAAACTTAACAACACCGTGTCAAAAAAAAAGAAACTTTTTCTTGAAAAAAAAAAAAAAAAAGATAGACTGACACAAAACGAATAAAGTAGCTTGAAGTGAATAAGGAAGGAGGAGGAGGTTCGGCTGGTGTCTAAGGATTAAACGAAGCCTAATCCTGTCTTGAAAGACACCAGTACTTCTTAAAACACACTAATCTCTTGCAAGGATCAGTTCTTTGTCTTCTGGGTGTTGCAAGCGTTAAAGGGGGCGGAGTTACCAAGATGGTCACCCCTCATCCATTTCTCAGTAAGGCCTGTGATGGATTCTTTTTTGATTTTTCTTTTAAAAAAAATCTTGTGGAGATGTTAGAAGAAGATTCTGCGATGTTACACCCCGTGTTACGCGACCTTAATTGGTTATTTTTTTAATATATTTTTAAAAAATGGATCGAAAAGTGAAGAAAAAAAAGTAGGCCAGAAAAAAATTGGACAAGGTCTTTTTTATTCTTCTCCTATCGGTAAAACTTTTTTTTTTAAATGATGTTTTTAAAAAATGACTAATTATGGTAACTAACTAACATTTTTTTCTTGCGTTAACTAACCAGAATAGTTAGTGATCGATTTTCTCTGTATCATGTCTTATCATCATTTTGTTTTACCCCTCTCCCCCCTTTTTTTATGAGTTGATCCCTAGATATGATTAGAAATGTCCTAATATTCAGCTTCTCTATTTTTGAGAAAATCTTGGGCTTCAGGAACGCTATACACTTCTCTTTTCTTGAGTTCTTCATAATTTCCCATTCATTCCATCAGTCCAATTCTTCTTTAAAACCTTTTCCCTTGAGCAGGTTCTCCAATGGTACCATAATTCTTTATCTTAAGTTCTTCTCTTTATTTCTTCATAATTTCCCATCTATTCCATCAGTCCAATTCTCCTTTAAAACCTTTTCTCTTGAGCAGGTTCTCCAATGGTACCATAATTCTCTATCCTGAGTTCTTCCCTTTATTTCTTCATAGCTTCTATCCAGTCCATCAGTCCAATTCTTCTTTTACCTACCGTTCTCTCTTACCCATTCATGTATGTAAATAGGTGTGGAGACATTTAGGTATGTAAATAGGTGTTTACATTTCTGAGAAAAGGAATAAAAATCAGAGATTACGCGAAGAGATCAGTCAGTAAAAGAACTTATAAAACAAAGAAAGCATACCCTGATAACTCAAATGAAAATTTTTGATAGCAAAACGCCATCTATCGGAATAAATACCAAAAAAACATCGATTTAGGTTTATTTCGGATTAATGGATAAAGCAGATTCTTTAAAAAACCAAGAAAGGCCAAATCTGCGTGCGAATTTAGTTCTGTTAACCTTCTTCAACGAGAAGATAGTTCGTTGCAATCTAATATACTCATTTGTCTCTTTTTTTTTTCAGGAAAATGTGTAAATAAACCGGACGAGACACTAAATATATGAGGATGATATTGTAGAGTGGAATCTTGGTTATGGTGTATGAGAAAACTATGGACATAAGCTTATAGTGGACAGTAGATTATATTCTCAATTCAATTTTTAATCCAAATTTAAACGTTTTCATTTAACTTTCATAATAGATGTGAAACTCTCTTCTTGATATCAGAAATCACAGGAGAAATACATCTCAAAACCATAACTAGACAATTCTCCTGACGAAGACAAAGGATTTTTGTCGAAACGTTGAGAAAATAAAAAAAAACTCTAACTGGCCGAAGTGTCTATTTTTCACAGAAATATGAATGCCGACCAGACAACCTGTATCTTCAGGATAAACAAAGGGCAGGACTAGAGGACAGTAGAATTGCATAAAAATATATATTAGCTTAAGCATGTGTAAATAAAGGGAGGTAATAAAGTGTATACGAGGGATAACGGGATGTGTAAATAAGATGGTATGCAAATCTAAATGTAGGGGGGATGCTAACGGTCCGGAAGGGTGACATTAGCGATGCTGGACACGGGGACGTGACCATCTGGACATCTTCAGGTGTCGCTCCACCGCCCACTCGCTCTGTCTGGTAGCTGAAGGCATTTCCGGGGGGATAGCTTTCTTGGGTTTATTTAGAATCCCTGTAAAGTGGATTGTGCTGGGGTAGAACTGGGGATAGAGGGAGGCGTGGAACAACTAGAGAAAGCGACGACCCAGAAAGCAGAACAATAAGAAAAAGTGATCTCCAACACTCTGGAATGGAATCACAATCGAAGAACAAGATGTTTACAACACTGGAATGGAAGCACAATCGAAGAACAAGACGTTTACAACACTGGAATGGAATCACAATCGAAGAACAAGATGCTTACAACACTGGAATGGAATCACAATCGAAGAACAAGACGCTTACAACACTGGAATGGAAGCACAATTGAAGAACAAGACGTTTACAACACTGGAAGGGAATCACAATTGAAGAACAAGATGTTTACAACACTGGAATGGAAGCACAATCAGAAAACAAGACGCTTACAACACTGGAATGGAAGCACAATCGAAGAACAAGATGTTTACAACACTGGAATGGAATGACAATCGAATAACAAGATGTTTACAACACTGGAATGGAAGCACAATTGAATAACAAGACGTTTACAACACTGGAATGGAAGCATAATCGAAGAACAAGATGTTTACAACACTGGAATGGAATGACAATCGAATAACAAGATGTTTACAACACTGGAATGGAAGCACAATCGAAGAACAAGATGTTTACAACACTGGAATGGAATGACAATCGAATAACAAGATGTTTACGACACTGGAATGGAAGCACAATCGAAGAACAAGATGTTTACAACACTGGAATGGAAGCACAATCGAAGAACAAGATGTTTACAACACTGGAATGGAAGCACAATTGAAGAACAAGACGCTTACAACACTGGAATGGAAGCACAATCAAGAATACGTCTCCAAAAGTGACACAGAAGCACAACCAAAGAACTAAAGATGCCTACAACACTGAAACAGAAGCATAACCAAAGAACTAAAGATGCCTATAACACTGAAACAGAAGCACAACCAAAGAACTAAAGATACCCACAACACCAGAATGGAAGCACAACAAGGAAGAGAGCCAGCCCCCAACAGTCGGATGGAAGAAGGAAGGGGAAATTTGAAATGTGAAAATCAATGCCGTGGCACCCACTCCTCTGTGATAAGCCGGGCGCCATCAATTATGTACCTTTGTGGACAGCCGCATAAATCTTGCAGCGCACACAGTCTCTGCGGGCCACTTGTGTCCTCACACTGCCTTCCTTTGAACCCATTCTTTGATTTTACCACTATGGCCCTAGATTAGAATATAGAGGCGAAATATAAAACTATCTAACACACACGAAATCTTCTTTTTTACAAATAAAAAAACTTCCTACTGTCCTTAATGCGATGTTAAATATATTGGAAGTGCCTGGCTCATCAGTGGACAACCAGCGATGTCTCACTAGTTCAATCAACCATGCCGTTTTTAGGGCTCTACTATTTTATTGAACGATTCTGCTCTATGCAACTTACAGATGTATGATCATTGTTTTACCAAGAAGTATATAGAATTGAAGACACTGACAATATAGATATGTATGAAAAAAGTAAGAAAATAAAAAAGATAAAAAGTCAAGCGGGGATATTAAAGATAAAACACATTAAAAACAACTATCTTAAGTTTTGTCCATGAGTGTTTATTTTAGAGTCATTGTCTGAATCCCGATATACATGCTAAATGGTACAACTTCCTTAAGTTTTGTCCATGAGTGTATCTTTCAGAGTTATTGTCTGAATCCCGATATACATGCTAAATGGTACAACTTCCTTAAGTTTTGTCCATGAGTGTATCTTTCAGAGTTATTGTCTCAATCCCGATATACATGCTAAATGGTACAACTTCCTTAAGTTTTGTCCATGAGTGTATCTTTCAGAGTTATTATCTCAATCCCGATATACATGCTAAAAGGTACAACTTCCTTAAGTTTTGTCCATGAGTGTATCTTTCAGAGTTATTTTCTGAATCCCGATATACATGGTAAAAGGTACAACTATCTTAAGTTTTGTCCATGAGTATATCTTTCAGAGTTATTGTCTGAATCCCAATATACATGGTAAAAGGTACAACTATCTTAAGTTCTGTCCATGAGTGTATCTTTCAGAGTTATTGTCTGATTCCCGATATACATGGTAAAAGGTACAACTATCTTAAGTTTTGTCCATGAGTGTATCTTTCAGAGTTATTGTCTGAATCCCGATATACATGCTAAAAGGTACAACTTCCTTAAGTTTTGTCCATGAATGTATCTTTCAGAGTTATTGTCTGAATCCCGATATACTTGCTAAAAGATACAACTATCTTAAGTTTTGTCCATGAGTGTATCTTTCAGAGTTATTGTCTGAATCCCGATATACATGGTAAAAGATACAACTATCTTAAGTTTTGTCCATGAGTGTATCTTTCAGAGTTATTGTCTGAATCCCGATATACATGGTAAAAGATACAACTATCTTAAGTTTTGTCCATGAGTGTATCTTTCAGAGTTATTGTCTGAATCCCGATATACATGGTAAAAGGTACAACTATCTTAAGTTCTGTCCATGAGTGTATCTTTCAGAGTTATTGTCTGAATCCCGATATACATGCTGAGAGGTACAACTATCTTAAGTTCTTTCTATGAATGTATATATAGAGAAAGAGAAGGATGAAAGAAGAAGATATAGACGCTTACCTTGTGCACTGTCCTGGTTAATGAAGTCCTCTTTGCAGATGAAGCGGTTGCCGTCGAGGACGTAGAGTTGTTCTCCTGTGGACAACTGCTTGCGGCACACGAGGCAGGTGAAGCAGTTGAGATGGAACACCTTATTGCGGGCTCGCCGGACCAGGTCCGTGGGAGAGATTCCCAGTCCGCAACCCGCGCACTTAGTTCCAAACAGCCTGCAGACAAAACACCGTTAGCCATTGATTACATTGTAGGGATCCTATGATAGCAATACTGTACATTTTACCTTGTATCGATACCTGTTAATTATGTACATTTCGGTCAATTCTTTATTCTTGTCTTAATCTTTGGGCAAAAAGTTTCTTTATTAAAATTACAAAAATATTCTCACAATGAGTATCTTTTTTATTGAAAAAAAAAAACCTAGCTTTCAAGCGTTAATCGCTCTTCAAGGTAAATATTTCTGGTGGAATAAAGTCGATATTATAGTAAGCCCGTTGAAGAGCGATTAACGCTTGAAAGCTAGCGTTTTTTTAAATAAAAAAGATACACATTGTAAGAATATATTAGTAATTTTAATACTTTTTCACAATTTTATCATGAAAAGAGTTTCTTTGTGTTGTTGCAAGCTTTCGAGCAAAACCTCATCTTCAACGGGCAAATTCAGAAACAAATGAAGAGAGATGTTACAGAGGACGTGGATAAATTAATACAAATATACAGTACTTCTATTACAGCTGAATATTGCCAGTTAAAGAGCATGGAAGGAAAGCTTGCGACACCTCGAAAATAAGAAATCTTTGCCCATAGATCAATTCTTCCATAGGTTTCCCCGTCTTGTAACCCCAAGGAGAATCCTCTGTAAGACCTGTGTGTCTTAATAAAGGCTTTTGTGTGTGTGTGTGTGAGATCAATTCTTCTTTATTTTAATACTTTTATTTTGTTGAAAGTTCCCCCCCCCCCCCCTTTCAGAGTTGTTTAAACAAATATATTTTTAAAAATTCATCCTTTCATACTTCATCCCTAAGGATAGAAATAGTCGTTATTTCTCCTTTAAAATAAAACACGATTTTTCATTCAAAACAAACATTTGCGGTAAAAACTTGTTAAACATCGTTTTACAATCATAAGCCACATTATATTATATTATAAATTAACTTAAAAATAAATAAATAAAAGTCACCAACATTTTCATCGGTTTTAGACCATAAAGCAAACGACTAATCAAAACTAAAAAGAAGGAAGAAGACACGAAAGAAAGAAAAAAAATAGAGTCAACAGGAAATGCTGTGGAAGGGAAATGTTTCTTAGAAAACTCCATTCAATAATTATAGATAGAAGCTGAAGGAATACCAAAAAAAAAAAAAAAGTGAAGAAGACCTGTCAGAAAGATGGCCAATTTTATTATTACTGAAAGAACACTTTTTTTTTATCTCTTTTTGGCGTCTTCAAAAAGCGCCGACGATTTTCCTTCTTCAAAAATGTACGACGCGTGCCATTGAAGAATTAAAAGACACAATGGCAACAATCATACATTTTATGGAATGTGTGCCCAAGACATTTCTAAGAAACCTTTTACATACAATTTCAGTTATTATTATTTTTTTAAGTTTTGTTTTCTTATCTTTATGAGGTACATAAGCATTTATTAATGAAAATATTCAAATATTTGAAGATATAGAAGTAAAAAATAAAAATACGCTCTAGGCCTCAGATTTTCTTTAATAACAGGAGCTTTCTGACCCAAGCTTTTTCTCATCTCAAAGTGAAATTGTTGTAAAATGAGTAAAAGTTTCATTTTCCTTTCTTTATGAGGTACATAAGCATTTATTAATGAAAATATTTAAATACTTGAAGATCTAGAAGTTAAAAAAGAGAAATACACTCTCTCTATGCCGCAGATTTTCTTTAATAACAGGAGCTTGCACAAGCGGTGCACAAAACTTGAGAGAGGTACACGTTGCACATATGCAAAATGAAAACCAAGACAGGTACACGGGGCATATATGAAAATTGAAAACCCTAGACAAGTATACACGATGCACATATGCAAATTGAAAAATCCTGATAGATGCACACGGTGCATATATGCAAATTGAAAAACCAGAGACTGGTACACAGTACACATATGCAAATGGCAAAACCAGAGATAGGTGCACGGTGCACATATGCAAATTGAAAAACCAGAGACAGGTACACGGTGCACATATGCAAATTGAAAAACACAAGATTGGCACATGGTGCATATATGCAAAATGAGAACTGTGTGCAGGGGCTAGCTATCAGAACTCCCTGAAGCAGCAGCCATGGTACGTATAACACCAGAAAGAAGAAGAAGAAGAAAGCGGGGAAGAAAAGAAGAAAGATCTACCAATGTAGATCAGCAAAACAAAGAGGCCGCAACATCATCAAAGAAGAAGGATCCAAGTTTAACTAATTTAGATTGAACGGAACAATGGCGGTGTGGGATTGCTCCTGGTAAGGGATTTATTTGGGGGGGAGGGCACAGAACAAACACCGGGGTCCGTAAACACGTTGCGAACAAAAGGACACACATATCATTCTTGTGGAGAGCCTGCCGCCGCTCTACTTACGTACCTAACTTAGCTGCATATCTAACTGCCGCACCAGCTCATTATGCATTTAAATACAGCATGGAGAGATGGACCAATGGGATTTTCTTATTTTACAAAATGGACTGTTTTTCTCACTTTGTGTGTGTGTGTGTGTTATGGGAGAAAAACAAAACAAAGAACTACATATATATATAGTAGGACACTATAGTATATTAAATACATTCGTGGGGACAAAACTTGAAGAAGTGAAAAGTCTCGCCGGTCGTCTGTTTTTTTTTTTTTTTTTGAAGGAGACAAGAGACTGTTCACACTTGGTTATCTCGTGTGTATTCAATAAAGGTCACTGTAATATCTTTCAGAGTTATTGTCCCGATATACATGCTAAAAGGTACAACTCCCTTAAGTTTTGTCCATGGAGTGTATCTTTCAGAGTTATTGTCTGAATCCCGATATACATGCTAAAAGGTACAACTTCCTTAAGTTTTGTCCATGAGTGTATCTTTCAGAGTTATTGTCTGAGAATCCCGATACACATGGTGAAAGGTACAACTTCCTTAAGTTTTGTCCATGAGTGTATCTTTCAGAGTTATTGTCTGAATCCCGATACACATGGTAAAAGGTACAACTTCCTTAAGTTTTGTCCATAAGTTTATATACCAGTAACCATTTCACTAACATTTAACATTTGCATTTCTATCAATTTACTTAAATTTCTACAAATATTATAAATTACGAAATAAAAAATCGGAGTATAACGCTGAACTTATATTACAGAATCACTATCTAAAAAAAATAGTAATAACGATTTTATTGAAATATAGCACGCATTATGAAATTCAAATTTGTGACAATAAAAAATACCACCGTATTTACATATATACCATCACGTTTGAGAAATTGCAGAAAATATTTTAAATACTCAATCACTCCACAAAAAGTTTCTAATTTATTAGCATTGGCAAACTTTCAAGTTTAAAGAATTCTTTCACAGGCGTTTTTTTTACAAATATCTATTTTGAAATATATATATTTAGAAGAAACGCCTATGGAAGATTTCTTTAACTCGAAAGCTTGACAATGTTGATAAATTAGAAAAGAAACATTTTTGCTGAGTATTTTATTAGGTATTTGCATATTTACGCTATTAAGAAAGACTAGTTCAAGTTTTACAAGTCTACCAGACATTGAATAAAAAAAACTCACTCCACATGTGACATCAGGGAATAAAAAAAAACCACATATCTTAGTACAATACAATATAATGCGGCTTGTAATTGTAAAACGACATTTAAAAATTATCCTGCATGTGTTTCCCATCCCTGGACACTTATTTTTCCGTTAATCATTACTCTTCACAATTCATCCTTTCATACATAATCGTTATTTCTCCTTAAAATAAATTTTGATTTTTCGTTCAAAAGAAACACATGCGGGATAATTTTCAAATGTCGTTTTACATATCTTAGTATTTCTCCCAATAACTTTACATACATAAGACGGTATATGTAAAAAGGAAGTTATGTAAATAAATCTTGTAAGCATTTATAACGCACAAAAAAAATGAGACGAAGAGATGAAGTCAAAAAGAAGAATGAAGAGCGATTCATCAAAGTTGACCTAGGCTTGAATACCAATCTCAAGAAACCTTGACGTCTCCTTTCTCTATATCTTGAATTCCAATTGAAAACCAATCAATCGATACACGTAATCGATCAAAATCTCGCTGGGCGATGTCTTTTTCTCTATTGTACACGTTTTATGTCTTCAGCGCTTTAGACAAAAAGTTGATTTGGAGATTATTATTATACGATTATATCTTTCGAATTCCTTTTCTTTCTTCCTTTCTTTGACAACATTTCAATACATTTGTAAGTGCAAAGTCTAACTGCTTTTCACATATGTAGAAATGTGGTGCACTTACAGTAAAAACAGTCGCCTACTCATACCCACCATGACATGATTATCGTGGCCTTTACCACGTGTAGTAGGGATAAGCAAAAAAAAAAAAAACATTCCAATACAACAACAAATTGCCTTTTATCCCCATAAAATGCCCTATACCCTACATAGGATTCACCCAGGTGCATAATTGCTTAGAAAAGATGAGTTAGTTATTTACATACCCATATACATATTTACATAACCATTTACATACGGCTCTCTTTTCTCAATGTTTCTTCTAGAGCTCTAATACAAAAACAACAAGCCTTTTATTGGGGACCTATATTCCCTACACAGGATTCACCCTGGTGTATAATTGTTTAGAAATGATAGGTTAGTTATTTACAGGTGATTGTTCATTTACATATCTATTTACATACGGCTCTCTTTTCTCAATGTTTCTTCTAGAGCTCTAATACAACAACAAGCCTTTTATTGGGGACCTAGGCCCTACACAGGATTCACCCAGGTTCATAATATCTTAGAAAATATGAGTTAGTTATTTACAGGTGATCGTTTATTTACATAACCATTTACATATGGCTCTCTTTTCTCAACGTTTCTTCTAGAGCTCTAATACAACAATAACAAGCCTTTTATTGGGGATCTATGTTCTACACAGGATTCACCCAGGTTCATAATGTCTTAGAAAATATGAGTTAGTTATTTACAGGTGATC
>CP092863.1:111076297-111114476 GCA_030710605.1 Cordylochernes scorpioides
GTTTATTTACATAACCATTTACATATGGCTCTTTTTTCTCAATGTTTCTTCTCTTGCGAATCCCTAATACAATCAATATAAGGCATTATAGCGCGTTATCTGTTTTAACGACAAACTAAGCGCTTTTTTTTTCTCTCTTTTTACAAAATAAAATAACTTCCTACTGTTATATTAACTGCGATTGTAAAATATTGGGAGGGACTGGCTCATCAGTGTTGAATCCACCCAGCAGTTTCGCCAGTTTAATCTATCAGACCGCTTGTATTGAGCTGTTCTACTTTATTCAATCAGTAATTTGCATGAATTCTTGGTGAAGGTATTTAAGGAAACTATGCAAATAATATTTGAGGTCAGTAGAGAATTCTATATATTCTAAAAACAGAAGAAAAAATCACAATAGAAATACTTTAAATAATATATATAAATAAATTTAGGCTATTTCACAAGGTTGTAACACGACTAAAAAAGAAAGAAAGAGAGTCACTATATTCCTTATCTCAACCTAATTACATAGCGTTTGCTAAATCAATCCGGTAAACTAACAGGTTATGCAAATTGAAAGACAAGTACTTGCATATAGGTGGGTGAATTGGACCAAAAAATCAAGTTACAACTAATCATTTAGAACATTAATTGAAGCTTTAATAATCTAAATATATATGTTCAATATGTTAATTTTATTAAGAGAGCGTGTGTGTTTGTTATGAATTCTCTCTGGAATATATGACGTCGTCGCTTTTTTTTTTTTCTTTTTAAAGATGTAATAATAAAAAATATAAAAAAAATTGCGATGAACGGGCGCGCGGAAGGAGGTCAATGGCATCCGGAGAGGGTGTGTGGAATGTGGAGTCAAATGTCACCAGACTTGTTGTTTCGAGCAGACGACGTGCGCACGCGCCGCCTGTCAAGTGGCGGTAGGCGGAGACAATAGTTGCTATGACAACCGAGGTAGCGGCACCCGGATCGATTCTCAGCTCGGGTGTGTTGCAGGATTACCTCGACCACATCCCTGTCACCACCACTCCCGTGTCCCACCTTGTTGTGGCAGGATTACCTCGACCACATCCCTGTCACGACCACTCCCGTGTCCCACCTATGTTGTGGCAGGATTACCTCGACCACATCCCTGTCACCACCACTCCCGTGTCCCACCTCTGTTGTGGCAGGATTACCTCGACCACATCCCTGTCACCACCACTCCCGTGTCCCACCTCTGTTGTGGCAGGATTACCTCGACCACATCCCTGTCACCACCACTCCCGTGTCCCACCTCTGTTGTGGCAGGATTACCTCGACCACATCCCTGTCACCACCACTTCCGTGTCCCACCTCTGTTGTGGCAGGATTACCTCGACCACATCCCTGTCACCACCACTCCCGTGTCCCACCTCTGTTGTGGCAGGATTACCTCGACCACATCCCTGTCACCACCACTCTCGTGTCCCACCTCTGTTGTGGCAGGGTTACCTCGACCACATCCCTGTCACCACCACTCCCGTGTCCCACCTCTGTTGTGGCAGGATTACCTCGACCACATCCCTGTCACCACCACTCCCGTGTCCCACCTCTGTTGTGGCAGGATTACCTCGACCACATCCCTGTCACCACCACTCCCGTGTCCCACCTCTGTTGTGGCAGGATTACCTCGACCACATCCCTGTCACCACCACTTCCGTGTCCCACCTCTGTTGTGGCAGGATTACCTCGACCACATCCCTGTCACCACCACTCCCGGGTCCCACCTCTGTTGTGGCAGGATTACCTCGACCACATCCCTGTCACCACCACTCTCGTGTCCCACCTCTGTTGTGGCAGGGTTACCTCGACCACATCCCTGTCACCACCACTCCCGTGTCCCACCTCTGTTGTGGCAGGATTACCTCGACCACATCCCTGTCACCACCACTCTCGTGTCCCACCTCTGTTGTGGCAGGATTACCTCGACCACATCCCTGTCACCACCACTCCCGTGTCCCACCTCTGTTGTGGCAGGATTACCTCGACCACATCCCTGTCACCACCACTCTCGTGTCCCACCTCTGTTGTGGCAGGGTTACCTCGACCACATCCCTGTCACCACCACTCCCGTGTCCCACCTCTGTTGTGGCAGGATTACCTCGACCACATCCCTGTCACCACCACTCCCGTGTCCCACCTCTGTTGTGGCAGGATTACCTCGACCACATCCCTGTCACCACCACTCCCGTGTCCCACCTCTGTTGTGGCAGGATTACCTCGACCACATCCCTGTCACCACCACTTCCGTGTCCCACCTCTGTTGTGGCAGGATTACCTCGACCACATCCCTGTCACCACCACTCCCGTGTCCCACCTCTGTTGTGGCAGGATTACCTCGACCACATCCCTGTCACCACCACTCTCGTGTCCCACCTCTGTTGTGGCAGGGTTACCTCGACCACATCCCTGTCACCACCACTCTCGTGTCCCACCTCTGTTGTGGCAGGGTTACCTCGACCACATCCCTGTCACCACCACTCCCGTGTCCCACCTCTGTTGTGGCAGGAATACCTCGACCACATCCCTGTCACCACCACTCCCGTGTCCCACCTCTGTTTTTAATATGTATTGAGAAATATGAACAACAACAAAGACACAACTATATGAACAATAAAAATACAAATTGTAAAGGGTCACTTATAGGAATATAAATTATTTAAACCTTAAAACATCATTATCTCTCATTTAATAAGTTTTTTTTTCCCTCTTTCTCATTTTTCTATCTAATCTACAATTCCTAGAGAGAGATATTTTGAATAAAACATTTCGAAATTTAGAGTAAACGAAATGACATGTGTTTTGACTGATAATTCATTTCTTAGAAACGATATGAAGAAAGAGAGAAGAGTCAATTATAGTCTAAGATTTTTCAATATTTTCCTTCTCTTTGGAGAGAATTCAACATTCACTTTTTAAACGCCTCGATTAAAAAAAAAACTACCAACACACATCCTGTAAAAAGAAAGTAAGAAAGAAAAAAAGAATATAAAAGAAATTGTTAAGAATTGTATTTAAAAGCTAAATCAATATTGACTTTTTCTAAAAAAATAACAAAAAAATAGTTTGATCATGTTTTTGAGATATCGATTTTACTTTTTTTAAATTTTGAAAATGTTCTTACGCGTCGAATTTTCCAATAATGGGTTTTATAAAAATGGTAAGCAATTATTTGTTTCCGACAATATGAAATATACCGCCTTGGGAGATAATCTTCCAAAACTTTCTACTCATAAGCAATTCTGAATGAATTTAACCCGAGATATTGTAATTTTTTTTTTTTTGCTTATCCCTAGTACACGTGGCCATGATAATCATTGTGGGTAGAGGTAGGCAATCGCTTTTTTTACTGTAAGTGCACTACATGTCTACACATGTGAAAAGCAGTTCGACGTATGTAATTTTTTTTCGTAAAGATATAGGCTGCCTGACCGAAATTCATAGTTCTTCAAATTAAAGATACTTCGGCCAGTAAATCTTTTTTATTGTCAATACGCGAGGATAAAAGATTTTTGTCGAAACGTCGAGACAATAAAAAAGATTTACTGGCCCAAGTATCTTTAATTTGAAGTAATTTTTTTTATTTGTTAGATTTTGAAACACAGTCCAGCCTAAAAAAATAATCCACGCAACAAGTAGATTTTCCCAAGTAAAAAAAAAAAACAAACCTATCATTCAAGTATGACAGAATTCCTCTTATGGAAGATGAACCAGAAGCAAAATGATGTCATTTTAAAAGATCAGTCTTTTTTAAGGTACATCTTTCTGAAAGCAAGGCTTCCTCGTGTATTTATAAAGGTATAGTAGCTCCATCTATTATTTCTTCCTGTGGTGAATCTGTATAAGACCGCTGGTCTTAATAAAGCTTTGTGTGTGTATAGAAATGCTACCAGACATTAGGTTTTAGATTGTAAGATGTTTCTTTCGGACGCTAAAGATTTTACGTAAGAGGTTTCTTTTTTTAGAGTACAAGGCTAACTCTTACCAAGGTTTAATTTCAAAACTTTTTTTTTTTTTCTTGATTGCATTACGTAAGGCTTTTCTACTGAAATATAAGACTTTTCCCCATTATAGGGGCTTCGCATTCTTAAAGCTTTCTAAAAGCTAGGCTTCCCTAATATAGGGTTTTCAATTCAAATGTTTTTGGTTTCGTTATTTAAAGGAGGGTTTCCTTTTCAAAAGTAACAGGTTTCTTTAGGTTTGGTATCTTATTTAATATTAGGGCTTCTTTTTGATGTATGGCTTCTAATTCAGCTCTAGGCTTTGATAATGTAAGACCTCCACGTCGATTTTCTGGCTTCAAAAGAGAAAGAGAGAGAGATTGAGATTGAAACTGATTTATTACAATGTATATATAAGATTATATAAGGTTAAATACATGATAAAATATAAATATGAATAAATATGATTATATATAGAGAAAAAGAGTTATGGTTTCCTATTTAAAGAAAAAAAAACATGTTAGGCTTCCCCAAATATGGTTTCTTCTCAAATATTAGATCTAATTTATATTTACATATTCCTAATAAACAACAGGTTTAAACTAAGTTTCTTTTCAAACTTATTTTCTTATTTACATATTGGATATGAGAGCTACTATACACTACTCTCTTCTCATCAAGATTCATTCTACAGAAAACCACAACACAAAACGCCAAAAACTGTAATAATAATTAGACAACATACATTCTGTTTTGAGACAAAAAAAGGCACAATCAGAGAAATCAGAGATAGGATGGATGATTCTTTTCAAATGACGAGAAAGTCTCTATGGGGAAGTTTTCCAACCATATGGACCGATAGCCATGCTGGAAGTTGGGCAATCAGCCACACGGCTTGCGCCACCCCTGTGTCAAATAATGGAGACCAACACTTCTATAGTGGTGACAAGCGTCCACCGCAACGTAATTACCACCTTGCAAAACACCGCCGACGGAATCTCCACGCCTTCTTTCTTTCTTTTTTGGTGGTCTCTCATCATACAGGGATGTTCGACATCCTCTCTCTCTCCTTGTTTGGCTTTGATGCTTTTTTTTTACATATTGGTAGCGCTTATATGTAAAATAGGATACTTTGCGTGTATCTTTTATTGTGTTTTAAGCCATACGTGTGCCTTTTTTCTCTTTTTTGTCGTGGTCTCTCATCATATAGGGATGTTCGACATCCTCTCTTCTTGTTTGGCTTCGATGCTTTCTTTTTTACATATTGGAAGCACTTATATGCAAAATAGAATATATTGCCCGTGTATGTTTTTATTGTGTTTCATGCCATACGTGTGCCTTTTTTTTTCTTTTATCGTGGTCTCTTATCATTTAGGGAGGGAGGGATGTTCGACAGTCTTTCCAAATTTGGTTTTGATGTCTTTTTTTTAAACACATTGGAAGCGCTTATATTCAAAATTTGCGTGTATGTGTGTTTTATGCCATACGTGTAGCAAAAGGGAAAAAAAGTGTTTATTAGGAACGTAGTCAATCTTATGCTGGAAATGTATCTTGGAAAAATGTGTTGGCCTTTTTTAAATCGAAAATGTGGTAATATGTAAATTTAACAAAATTTGTTTTAAACTATGTTTTTATTGTGACAAAGATCTTTATTTAAGAACTTTTTTGAAATATAGACATTGAGTATAAACGCTGTTATGATGTCAGAAAAAGTTGCTTAGTATTGTGAGGGCATTGATTGAAAAAAAAAATTAACTTTTCTAATAGAAAAGATAACTAATTCGGTAAAATTTGCTGGGTTTGAACTTTTTTTTTTTTTTGTCTACTCAAAAAATTAAAGTCTCTACCCGAACTATTATAAATTAAGAAAGTTTCGCCGTGAGATGGCAGTTAAAACATTTCCAAAACATCATTATAAACGTAATCTCAAAAAGGTATGCAAATCAAACCCCTAGAATCTAAAATGGAAGTGTGGCGTGATATTTCTTGCTGGTGAAAGTTTGGCATTCTGCCATGGCGGTTTAGACACGGTGGTTGAAAGTGTTGGGTGATTAATTTGCATAAAAAAAGAGCCAATGAATTTGCCCGACACACCACCTAAATAAATGACACAGCGAACAGGTGACGCAACTTCAATAAAACTTTTTTTGTTGTTGTTTATGAGAGGGCATAGATAGACCAGCTGTTCCTTCATCGAATGTTTAATAGTCAAATCACATACTTCTACTTATATCCCCCCATATATGAATCAGGATTGTTTTAATTTTTTACCGTAAAAAAATAGTTAAGATTAAAATAATAATAAAGGAATATGCAAATACATTGCGCTTTTTGATTTTTTAGCTGAATCATATAAACCCATATGTAAATGAAATTAAAAACAGATCACATATATAGTTTAGAAATTGGAATACAGAATAGTTATCACGTGTGAAAGATATTCGGAGATATGCAAACAAAACCCAATAAAAAAATATAAATTGCATATGTACACATAGTCATTTATAGAGAAACATTATATAAAGTTTTTGTGGATAAAACAGACAATTTTATAGCATTGTTATATAGATAATAAGTAGAGGAAAAAGTGATAAAGCACAATTTGGATTATAGATACAAGAAAATAAGACCTAATCCAAATAATTTATTAGTGTGTGACGTCTCGGCAACAACATTGTCACCATCATCAGACAAAAGAATAAATTTTATTCATACTCATTTTATTCTTTTGTCTGATGATGGTGACAATGTTGTTTCCGAAACGTCACACACTAATAAATTATTTGGATTAGCTCTTATTTTCTTTTATTAGGTAGGAAAAAGAAAAATTTAGGGTTGTAACAAACTGAAAATCAAAACACTTCCTGATTATGCAATTAAATGTTGCAAGTAAAAATATATTTGCATATCTACATACTTCAAATCTCCATCATAGAGATAGAATTGAACGTGAAGTAGGAAAATGAAGTTTTTCGTTGTAATTTAACGAATTATGTTTTGATAATCTTTAAGAAACCTTTTAAGAATTAGTTTTTAAAAAATGTTGATGAGAAGAATAGATGTGTAAGGATTTGAAACAAGAGTATGAAGGGATGGAGCAGGAAGAAATCCCTCCAGCACCCATCTAAGTAGATCTAGGCTAGAGGACCATCCATCAACACCCTTAACTTTCTGACCGGCCAGTCATTTAATTTGCATAGCGTGTTATGGCTGCTGCATATAATACCTTCCAATTACATGGCCGCCTCGCGCTGTTATTTTGGTACTTGGCAAATTGATATATAACGTACGTAGGTTGGGTTCCTACATGATAAATTGAATATTGCTCTCTTGTTCTTCTCGATCATACATACTTTAACATATACAATACACATATATGCATATATACAATCGCAATGATTCCAAACACATGATGACCTTTACATGCACCCTCTCACATAGATACAAACATACTCACATATTAAAAACAACAAAAAAGGCATATCCTGACATCTCACATCAACATTTTTTCCTATTTATCACTTGTTCTGCGTATATATGCAAATTTGGCTTTAAATAACCATTTCTTGATTTCTCAGGAAGCCTCGTTGAACAATTTTTGGTCGTAGAGGTACACCCTGTACCACGCTGACGAGGGCTAACAGCCCGAAACGCGTTCGTGGATGGCTTTTTCTGATTTATCAAGAAAATGGTTTGGCCAAATATCACGTAACAAGCCTAAATCAACTTTTAGTTGATTTTTATTCCACTAGATGGCACTCGACCATCTAAAATGATCATGTAAGCAGTTAGGATACGCCTGTTTTGTTTAAATATCAACACCTGACCTTTTTTTTTTAAATTTCCCTTATTTTTTACATACTCACATATTCCCCTTCAAATACACCTATATATGCATGTTTACCCCGCTCGAGTTTACACCACAAACCCACCATCTCAAACACCAATATTCACGTACAAGCTCTCAATTACTGTTACATACCAATTTGCATACCAACCGAGATATTCTAACAATGTGTTGAAACTGTTGATATATATTATCTATTCTGGTATAGGCAAAATATGCAAATTTTCTCTTTTTATATGTTATTTTGTAAAGATATTGCATCAGATATTTACATATATCTCAACAATTCAAATCTGAATAATAAATAAAAGATAAAATTTCTATTGTTAGCCTTTCTTGATGAATAGCAAAAGAAAGAGTAATTGGAAGTAATAGAAATAAATATTAAATCAACGTTTAGTTCATATTTATTCCGATAGATGGCTATCTTTCTTCTGTAGATTCATATTTATAGGCGGTTAAGGATATGCTTTTTCATCATGATTTTTCATCGTAAAGATAGAGGCTGCCTGGCCGGAATTCATAGTTTTTCAAATAAAAGACAATTCGGCCAGTAAATCTTTTTATTATCTCGACGTTTCGACAAAAATCAGTCAGGAGCGAACAAAAATTAAAACATTTGGCAAAGCGTTAGAAATTATTCGGCCAGTAAATATTTTTATTGTCTAGACGTTTCGACAATAAACGAGGACAAAAGATTTTTGTCGAAACGTCGAGACAATAAAAATATTTCCTGGCCGAAGTGTCTTTTATTTGAAGAACCATGATTTTTCAGTAAAACAATTCATTTGTTTTATAAATCCATCATAAAGAGGCGTTATATAGAGATTTTTAAAATTATTATCCTATTGTATAATTATATAAGGTCATTGAGACTGAATTCATGGATTAAATTTACAATCTTGGTAGGGTTGGATTATAGGTACTGTCTTGAGGCTTCCATACAATCCAAGAGGTGGTCTGACGAGGCCTCATCTAGAAATTTTGATCTTCTAAAATGTTTTCTCTCCTGTTTTTCCATCGTATGCTTTTCGGTAAAAAGCCCTAGCTGGTTTGGTTCAAGAAATGGTGTATTTTGAGCGGTCTGCTGAAGTAGTAAGACTTGAAAGTCATCTTCTTATCAATTGTTTTTCAGTGAAGAAATTCATAACTCTGTCATAGAGAGGGGAGCGTCATATCTATAGATTCTGAAAGAATGTTTTCTCTTCTGTTTTTCCATCGTATGTTTTCGGTAGGAATTCTAGCTGGTTTGGTGTAGGAAGTCCCATGGTGTATTTTGATACGAAGTAATGGAACTAGAATTAATAATTAAAGGCTCTCAAAATTCCTTGAACAGATATGGTAACAAATAATCAAGTCCTCGATCGAATGGGTACAGAACACCATCTGATAAAATTAATAAAAACAACGAAACTGGACATGTGATGATCAGCAGGAGAGACATTGCTGACAGTGTTGGAGGGAAAGCTCCGGGGGAAGAGATCGAGGGAAAGGAGACGACAGGGATGCACAGATGATCTAAAACAATGGACTGGACGACACGAGGAGATGAAGAGGATGGAGGAGGAAGTATGGAGAGACCATGTGGCCCATCAATTTTTCAAAGGTTCCTTCAAAGAAACAGACGACCGAAGACATCAAAAATTTTCCACTTCCTTAAGTTTTGTCCATGAGTGTATATATATATATTTAAAAAATTGGACGATATATACTTTTTGGAAGGTTTCTAGATACCAGAACTTTTTTTTTATTCCTAATACACGTGGTATAGGCCATGATAATCATGGTATGTAGGAAGTTGGCGACTGCTTTTTACTGTAAGTGCACTACATGTCTACATATGTGAAAAGCGGTTTGACTAACAAGAAACGTTCTTTGCCATACAAAAGATAAAAACGATCTTTCAATAAATTTGCTGATATTATACGATGTAAACAATGAAATAGAGGAATGAGACAACAAGGAAATACACAACGTTACCACCACAAATCAATCCCCAGGGAGAAGGGGGGTGGGTGGGATATTAAAGGGCAGTAGATGTACGTACACACGCACGGCTGACCCCCCCCGGCTGAGTATCGGTACCCCATCTCCCAGCATTCCGGTACTGAATTATGTAAATGGCAGGTGCCTTGTAGCAGCGTCCCTCTCTAATGAGGTAATAGGTGCAAATTAAGTGTAGTAGACCACTTAGGGACGTCTTTATTCCGTAGCTCACCTTCAGTTTTTTATGTAGCCTTCTTTTTTTTTTTTTTACCACCATCCTCCTTCTGACTCTTCTTTCACACCGCATCCTTAACACTTTCGACCCGAGTGACGCGAATTCGCGTTCTTGCCGTCGTTTTACAGGTACATTAGGTCAGCTGATATCCCCCCAACCCACTGATGGATAGACAAGAAGGTATGGGACAAGATCCTGATGGACGCGAAATCGGTATTTTATATTATATTTCAATATGATGCGGCTTGTGATTGTATATAGAACGATGTTTTCCAAATTTCAACGCATGTGTTTCTTTTAAACGAAAAATCGTAATTTATTTTAAGGAGAAATAACGATCATTTCTAACCTTAGGGATGAAGTATGAAAGGATGAATTGTGAAGAATAATGATAAACGGAAAAATAAAAGTATCCAGGGATAGGAATCGAACCCACAGTGTTCCACTTACCGGGCAGATGCCATGTCCACTAGTCCACTTCACTTGTTACGTTAGTGAACTGATGTACTTGGAGAAAACATCTGAAAAACCTTTTTAACGTTTTTATTCAAAAACTGATGGTTTGAGATAAAGAACTTTCTAACTAAAATATAGAGTCGGTGGACCAGTAGGTAAAACCCTCAATTCCCGACAGTCATGAACCGAGTTCGAATCCCACGTTAACATTTTGTTTAATATGTAAATAACCTTCATATTCATTGTTGTAAATATCATAACCTAGGTTGTTCTTTTTATCTGTACCACGTGTACTAGGAATAATAATAATAATAATAAAAAGATAGAATACGTAAATCTAAAACGTTAAAATTAAATCTCCATTGTTGTTTTTTTCAATTACATTTATAATGACTAATTTCAACACACACACACACACACACGTACTGAAAAAGAAAATTACAATTAAATATCGTTGCACTTTCACTTCCAATCTTATCATTGATGATCATTTCAGTATTTTCTAATGAAATCGATGATAAAAAGGTAAGAGTAGTATTTAAAGAAGAAGATATCGTGTTAAAAAATATAAAAAAGTTGGCGAAAAGTCTAACTAGATAAAAGGTTATGGAAGGAAGAAAATATAATTGCGTTTGAAAGGGAGTTAAAAGTAGAAGAGGACTTGAAAAATAATGGACACAAGCGAGACAAGAAACGGTATATGTACTTTTATTTTAATACCATGCAGTTATCTCACACTGCAGTGTTGCCAGTTTTATTGTTCGCCGCCTTATTTATGTCGTCTGCCCCGGAAATCCAAACGTCTCTCTAATTATCTCGCACTAGTGCCGGGTTTACTTTTTTTTTTTTTTAAGAATTTTTTTTTTTTAAGACGACTTTTTAAAAATTTATTATTTTTTAAACATTTTTTTTTATAGAACGCGTTTTTTTTTTAAAGAAAAATTCTATTTAAAAAAATGTATTGAATATTCATATTTATTTTTAATGGCATTAAACGTAACGATATTCTATATTCGAGAGGGAAAAAAGTATTAAGTGAGGAAATATATCTTTAGTAAAAAAAAAATCGTGAGGTAGTTTGTGTGTATCAATTATTTCTTTAAAATATTACATTTCATCATGAAATCTTAAAAAAACAAAAATGACATATCCTGACCACACATGAGCATTTTAGATAGCAGAGCGCCATCTAGTGGTATAGAAATCAACTAAACATTGATTTAGCCTGTTCCCTGATATTTGGCCAATCTATTTTCTCGATAAATCAAGAAAAGTCAAACCACGAACGCGTTTCGGGCTATTGGCCCTCGTCAGCGTGGTGCAGGCTTTCACATAATGAAATATATATATGTGTGTACCAAAAAAAAAAAGTGGCACTTCTCCCTTTTAAAATGCATTAAAATAAAGAAACAAAGCATTTTTGTGTTATCCTTCCAGTACAGAATGTAAGAGTTGATGATAAAAAATTAGCCACAACCGTAGTTTCATTCAACAAAAAGCCAACAACCTGTATACCATTTTTCAATTTGCCATAACTGGTATTGTAGCTCATTCATTATCACCAAATATACGTTTTGTACTGGGGTTTATAGCACAAAATGCTTTGTTTTTGTATTTTAATGCATTTTTAAAGGGAGAGGTACCACTTTTGGTACATGAATATCATCCTCCCCTCAACTTTATATATTGGATTTATATTTATTTTAATGTTCAAATATTTCGAGGGGCAACTCGCCTCTCTTTATCGAGGATGTTTGTGTTTTTTACTAAAGCATGCGAGCACGCGTACACCACTCTCGTTCTACAAGGCCAATGAAAGAATTGTATTAAGATACCATTGTTTATGGATTGCTCAATCTTCAAAAAAAATGTATATATATATATATGTAGTACACTGTGTAAATATAAATGTTCCCTAATTATAGCGACCTTTTCGGAAAATTCCAACTAATAATCTGTATATTGAATATAATCGAATGAATTTTAATAGAGAAATTAAAAACAAAATATTTTTTTATAAAGATTTTTCCCTCTATATTTAATTATTATTGTTATTATTATAAAGGACAAGAAAATCTTCATACATTGGGATATATTAGTTTTTATGGGGCACAAAAAAAAAGATATAGTGAAAAAAATAGAGATTTATATAGAATTTTACTATATTTACACATAAAAATTTCTTAATATACATATTTGCATATGTTCGAAACTGACGCATAAAATCTAGAATATTTTCTTTCTAAAAAAAAAAAAGAATCAAAATATTCTAATCGGGAAATGTTTTAATAATTCATTTATATAAAATTATTTAATAATATAATAAAAAACAAATATAAAAATTAACATTAAAAAATATATATTTCCCAAAATAATAAAAATAAAATAGAAAAAAAATGTTTTTCCGACTCACAGAATTTTTTTTTTTTTATTCACAGAAAGTTGATACTCAACTGGCAACCCTGGGTTGTTTATTTACGCCGGGCCTACGGGGAGAACGCAGCATAAATCCCAGAGCTGCTTTAATCAAGTGCTGGTCAGGCCCAGAATTCCAATGTCCCCAGATAAAAATCACGACTTCCGATATACCCAACAAAAGTTACACCAGAAAAAAAAAAAAAATATATATATATACTGAATAGATAGTTTTTTTTTTCGATAGAAAAAAAAAAATAGGTAAACCTTTTCTTTTTTTTTTTTTGTCTAAACGTCCTGCTCTATGGAAGAAGAAAAAAACAACACTAAATTTATCTTTTCTATAAAAAATAGTACATGCTTTTGACATCTGAATATAAATAAAATAAAATACACAAAAACTTAAATATATCTTAATAAAGATTTTTTTAAATAACTATTAATTTGAATATAGTTTTACTTCAGTAATATATATTTTATTTTATTTAAAACTTCGTATATATATACTTTCGTTTTTTTTTTAATATTTTTGAAAAATTCTATAGAATAAAATAAAATAGAATAAAATAATAAAATATATTTTAAAAATCTTAATATATATATATATGTATTCTCGTAAAGTATATATATTGCAGTAATATATATTACTAATATATGAAATTGCATACATACATACATACATATATACATATATACACACATATATATATTATATAATCTAAAAATGCAAATATTTTATTTTTTAAAAACATATATTTTTATTTTCATTCATTGACTATTCTTTTATTTTTGACCATAGATTTAGAATACTTTGAATATTTGTTGTAAATATGTATAGTTAACCTACCTATTTTTTTCAATCACGAATATAGGAGTCATTTTATAAATTCTATATTACTGTGAAAAATAATTGTATGTGTAATTTGTTTCAAGTAATTCAAAATAAAAACTACTTGATGAGTAAATAATTATCTTTTTCCTATTTTCACGACTGCACCTTCAATTCTCTATCTTTTTCAACAACAAAACAAAATAATCTTAAAATATATCTATAAAGAAACTCTACAAATATTTTAAATTTATTTAACTCTCAAATATATATACACCCATACCTCGCTTTGCGTCGGGGTTACGTTCCAAAAAACACGACGCAAATTGAAACGACGCAAAGTGAAAATATGTGAAGGCGCAATCAAAAACAAAGGTGTTGCCATATTTTAGGAAGAAAAAAAAAATTAAAGACTCGAATCCAAAACAACGCAACTTCTAAAATCTAACGACGCACAGTGAAAATCAGTAAAAATTAAGCAGCGACGCAACTTAGAAAAAAAACGCAAAACGAAACGACGCAAAGCGAAGTATTGGTGTATGTATGTACCAAAAGAGGCACCTCTCCCTTTAAATGTACATCAGAACGATGCACTTATTCATCGCCCTAGTAAAACACTTTACTAGTCATGATAAAGAATGAGCAACAAAACACCAGTTTTGGAAAATTCAGACAACAGCTAACCTGTATACATATACGAGGAGACACCTCTCCCGCTAAAAAAGCATTAAAACAACGCATTTCGTTCTTTACCCCAGTACAAAACGTGCTGTTGGTGATAAGAATAAGCCACAACACCAGTTTTAACAAATACAAACAACAGCCAACAACCTGTATACCATGGTTTCAGGCTATGACCCTCATCAGTACAGGGACGGCTTCGATTTCATGATATCCTACGAGAGGGGTTATGGAATCGGTCAAATTTTACCCAAAAAAAAGTAACTATATAACATAAACTATTTTTGTACATATTTACAAAAGCCTTCAATATGTAAATATTGCTTTTGTGGTATTGAGTAACAAACCTCAAGACATCTACTGATCGATTGCCCAGCATTTCAAGATTATAGAATGAAGAATGAACTAGTTGTTTGTGAAATTAACGATTTGATTTCCGATAAAAAAAAAAATCATATTTAAAGTTCATTTCATTTTGTAAATACATTCTAAACTTTCTACAAAATCTGGATCTCTAATGTTTACATGCGTTGAATAATGTAAATAACTTATGTAAATAAACTTTTCTCCTTGTTTGGCGCAAGTATCCCTTGCGGGATATAGCGCTATGGAAATAAAATAATTGAAAATTGATATGTAAATATGTGTTAGAGTTTTTTTTAATACCTATAAATTGGTAGAAAACATTTTTAGATAATTGGCACACAGGTGCATGCTTATTTTTATTATACATTGTGAAGAAGGTAACAAGCCCGAAAGTTTTTTACGTGTTTTTTTTTTTTGCACATTAAAGAAACATATAAAATGTAGTATTCTTTTACCTTTTTTTCTATAATATACTATATTTACACATATGTAGATATGTGGTGCACTTAAAGCAATCGCCAAATACTGCCCGTAATGATTATCATGGCCAACACGACGTTTGTACTAGGAATAATAATAATAAAATATTTAATATATACACTCATGGAGAAAAACCTTAAGGAAGTGGAAAATCTTTGATGTCGTCGGTCGTCTATTATTATTATTATTTTTTTTTTTTTTTAAGGAGACAGAGGCTGTTCACACTTGGTTATCTCGTGTGTCTTCAATAAAGGTCACTGTAATATATTTCAGAGTTATTGTCTGATTCCCGATATACATGCTAAAAGGTACAACTTCCTTAAGTTTTGTCCATGAGTGTATCTTTCAGAGTTATTGTCTGAATCTCGATATACATGCTTAAAGGTACAACTTCCTTAAGTTTTGTCCATGAGTGTATCTTTCAGAGTTATTGTCTCAATCCCGATATACATGCTAAAAAGGTACAACTTCCTTAAGTTTTGTCTATGAGTGTATCTTTCAGAGTCATTGTCTGAATCTCGATATACATGCTTAAAGGTACAACTTCCTTAAGTTTTGTCCATGAGTGTATCTTTCCGATTTATTGTCTGAATCTCGATATACATGCTAAAAGGTACAACTTCCTTAAGTTTTGTCTATGAGTGTATCTTTCAGAGTCATTGTCTGAATCTCGATATACATGCTTAAAGGTACAACTTCCTTAAGTTTTGTCCATGAGTGTATCTTTCCGATTTATTGTCTGAATCTCGATATACATGCTAAAAGGTACAACTTCCTTAAGTTTTGTCCATGAGTGTATCTTTCAGAGTTATTGTCAGAATCCCGATATACATGCTAAAAGGTACAACTTCCTTAAGTTTTGTCCATGAGTGTATCTTTCAGAGTTATTGTCAGAATCCCGATATACATGCTAAAAGGTACAACTTCCTTAAGTTTTGTCCATGAGTGTATCTTTCAGAGTTATTGTCAGAATCCCGATATACATGCTAAAAGGTACAACTTCCTTAAGATTTGTCCATGAGTGTATCTTTCAGAGTTATTGTCAGAATCCCGATATACATGCTAAAAGGTACAACTTCCTTAAGTTTTGTCCATGAGTGTATCTTTCAGAGTTATTGTCAGAATCCCGATATACATGCTAAAAGGTACAACTTCCTTAAGTTTTGTCCATGAGTGTATATCGCACATTGTATAGAAACGAAATAAATACGTTATTTTTCTTCTTCAAAATTTACCTATACACTTAGCCAATATCCTAATAACAACATCAACAACAAAAATACCAAAATTTACTTATGAAATTTAATGTTTTTTTTTTTTTTTTGGAGAGGGGTTTATTCATAATCAATAGAGAAATAAATAAAGAGAACAATTGGTCGCGTATGCATATATATATATATTTTTAAAAATTGCGTTTTTTTCTCTCCTCCCCCCAAAAACGCAAGCGTGTATCCTTTACTTTCCACTCTCTCCCAAATACCGCCCATAAAATCCTTGCACGAACAGGGGAGGAAGAATCTGAAGAGAAAAAAAGGGGGAAAAAACAACGTGCATCTAAGCTTGTCACGCAAAATTCTCGGTTTTAATATTCTTTAAGGATAAAAAAAAAACGGTATTTTTTAAGACCACCGATTTTTCCCTTTTTTACATATATCCTTTTGAAAGAAGAAGAAAAAAAGTATTAGCTACCTAATTTTTTGTATAAAAAACATACAAAAACAATTCAGACTATATATTTATACATCAAAATTCAGTGTCATATATTTTAAATCACAAAAAGTGTATATATTGTAACAAAGTGTTTATTATTTTATTAACAGAGTATCATTTTTTATGTTTATATTTTGTTACTCTGTAAATTTCCCCTCATTGCTTATCTTTTGTTTATCATTCATAGTTTGTTCTTGCCTTAAAAAAATTGCTGTGTCATCCTGAAGTTTGTCTTTCCTTATTTTCCACATGGCAATATATAAAAATAATAATAAATGTTAATTTTTTTTTAAAGTTTAATATTGATTTATTCCGATAGATGACGCAGGAAAATTGATTCTAACTCTTATTCGACAGAGAAGAGAATTTTTTTAAAATTTTACCTTTTAAAATATTTTTTTTTGTCATATATATATACCTATACTCCTGTAGAAGGGTTTTTAATACTCGAAAGCGCGCGCTTGAGAAGAATATAAAATAAAACAATGAAATTTACCCTCAGAAACCGTTTTGGTTATTATTTATAGGTGTGTTTGGTATATGTAACTAATTATAGTAAATATGCATATATATATATACTAGCCGAATGACCCGAGAAACGCCCATGTTTTACCCGATTAAATGTTTCTATTCAAATACTATTCGTTACAATTATAAATTGGCACCGTGGATGTCACTCTTGTGAAACGTCCCGCTCCAAACTTTGTGTGTTTTTAAAATATAAAAATAAATATGTAAATTTTCACAACGATATTTGAAAATTATATTATTTTGATTTTCAAATACTATTCGTTACAATTATAAATTGGCGCCGTGGATGTCACTCTTGTGAAACGTCCCGCTCCAAACTTTGTGTCTGAGAAGCGATATTTTTATAGAAAGATGATCTGGCTTTTGTTTTCTGCTCGAATGAATGTTTTTCTGTTAGAATTTTGTTCCTGCGTACAAAATAATGAACTGGTTTCACCCGTGGTCTCTGCTTTTTGGAATTTTTCCCGATATAATTTTGTATCTGATAATCAAACATGATACAGCAATATCTTCATCATCATTTTTCTGACTAAAAATATATAGTTTTAATAATTGATTTATATATTTTTTAAAATAGCCTATCGTCATCCCCGTTATTTTTTACCTATGTATGGAAATTTTGGTTTGAATTAGTGAACTACTGCGAATTTGTATACAGGTCATACAAATCAACAAACAAACAGACAAACATACAAACATTCATTTATATATATATAGATATGCACATATATATATATGCCAAAATATATCATTTTCTAAAAAAAAACGCATTGCAGAATATAAATAAAAATATTGTTCTATATTATAATAGTTATATATATATATATATATATATTGAAAATAGAGCAATCCATAAATAAATATTTATTTAAAAAGACATATATTGGAACAAAATATCATTTATTTTACCAATATTTCAGTTGGCTGAACGCCAACCTTTTTCAAGGTATTATAACATTTTAAAGACACACTTTAAATATCATTTATTTTACCAATATTTCAGTTGGCTGAACGCCAACCTTTATCAAGGTATTATAACATTTTAAAGACACACTTTAAATATCATTTATTTTACCAATATTTCAGTTGGCTGAACGCCAACCTTTATCAAGGTATTATAACATTTTAAAGACACACTTCAAAATGTTATAATACCTTGATAAAGGTTGGCGTTCAGCCAACTGAAATATTGGTAAAATAAATGATATTTTGATCCAATATATGCCTTTTTAATTTAAAAAAATATATATTATATAATCTAAAAATGCAGATTTTTTTTAAAAATATGTTCCAATATGTATTTTATTTTCATCATTGACTATTCTTTTATTTTTGACCATAGATTTATAATACTTTGCTTATTGTTGTAAATATGTATAGTTAACCTACCTATATATTTTTTAAATTCACGAATATATAATTAATTTTATAAATTCTATATCACTGTGAAAAATAATTTAATGTGTGTCATTCTTTTCAAGTAATTAAAAAAAAAAACAAATTGATAAGTAAATAACTATCTTTCCTTTTTTCACGACTGGACCTTCAATTCTGTATCATTCCAACATCAAAACATTATAATCATAACATATATATACTCCCCTTTGATTTTATTCGATAAAAAAAAAGGAAAAGTGGAAAGAGAAAAGGACACCAAACAATAAGAGAGAGAGATCTGTGATATTTACTTTTAAAGTTTTTGACCATTGTGTCTGTGTGTGACCCATTTAGATAGAATATCACACGATTGATAGCGCTCGCTCTTGAGAGATTGAAACAAAGAATTTTACGGAAGGGTAGAGTTCGAAACCGTTTGATATAATCTTTTTTAAATAAATAAAATAAACAAAAAGAATAAGATGGGGTCAAAATTCTACAATTTGTAAGTTCCCCTTCATTCATTCTATCTTGAAGAAGAGTAGAAAGGTGGAGGGGGTAAGTTAGGAGAAGGGGGAAAGTCTTAAAAAATGGTTTGGTTAAAACCGGATTCCTCATCAATTTGGCGCGGCTGCAAGAAAAATTACAATATGCAACAATGGGGGAAGGACATCAATTTGCATCCCTGCCGGCGGTGGGAAATTTGGGAGGTAGTGAGGAGGGCAAATTTTGTCTTGTAATTCTACCTTTGTGCATTGTAATAGAAGGACTGACAAGTCCGAAAGCTTGAAAATAAAAATTTGAACAAGAAACTTAACCCTTGAAGCTTTATTTACTTTTATAATATTTCTACCATCAGTTTGTTTTGATTAGCAGGAGATCGCAATCCAAAATGGCTACTGAGTCAGAATTGCGGTTTTAAACATCGTTTGGGGAATAATTCCTGAAAGTTGCCATCTTATATAGTTAGAAGGAGATAAACGGTGACAATTTTATTAGATATAAGCTCGGCAAGCTTTCGATCGATAATATCCTTCAAGAGATTGTAATACGGCTGTATTTTCGTATTACAGCCTGTTGAAGGAGGTTATTATCCGAAAGCTTGCCAAGATTATATCTAATATACTCGTTGCTGTTGGCATTGGTCAATTCTTAGCAATGATAAGACGCAATTCCGACTATTGTAATTTGCCTTCTTATAGTGTTTCTATCTCAATGAGAGTAATGGTGCTAGTATATTGCGAGAATGTATCTTTGGTTAACGCTCTTTTAACATTTTTCTATTCCTCACATAAAAATGAGACTTTTATATTAATAGAGATATATAGCTATCTATTCTGGAATAATTAAAAATCAACGAGAATAGTTGATATTTATTCCGATAGATGGCGCAAGCCATTAGCAACTTTCAGTTGCACGATAAGGAGATGCTTTTTTCTTAATTTATGCACCTTATCCGAGTACAATATTACATTTGTACTATTTTTTCATAGGTATCTATATATAAAGATAATGGTCATTTCTTGCTTCCCTCTTTCTTCTTATTATTATTTTTTTTTTCCTTTTCTTGTTTTTTTTTTTTTCTCTTTCTCCTTTTACTCTGTATATATCGTTATTTCCTTTGTCTCACTGCTTTGTTCTTATGCATACCTCTGGTGAATCCTGTATAGGGTCAGTGACCCTAAATAAAGGCTTTTTTGTTGTTGTTGTTGTTGTTGTTGTTATAAAGATAATGGTCGCCTCTCCCGTCAAAATAGACGTCGAAACTAGACGCCATCTATTGACCGTCACCGCAAACTAGCGGCCTCATGTCGGTGACAAAGCCACAACACCAGCTTTGGAAAACTAAGAAGGGCCCACCTAGATGCTTGTCACCGACCCGAGGTCGCTAGTTTGCGGCGACGGTCAATAGATGGTCTAGTTTTGACGTCTATTTTAACAGGAGAATCTTCCAAAATTTCCATCTATAGAGGGGGAGGGTATCTATATATAGTTTTACCTGAAAGAGCCACGTCCTTCTCTTGTTCTAGACTGTACGATATACACATGTACTTTTACCCTAGCTAGTCCAGGGACGGTAATAGATTTGTACTTATTGAGAATAATTTATAGAAGATCTTTCTTAAACACTGTGTGTATAGTATTATGAATGAATAAATACAGTCCTACAGAACAATAAAAGACAGTCCTACAGAACAATAAAAGACAGTCCTACAGAACAATAAAAGATAGTCCTACAGAACAATAAAAGACAGTTCTACAGAGCAATTAGAGACAGTCCTACAGAGCAATAAAAGACAGTCCTACAGAACAATAAAATACAGTCCTACAGAACAATAAAATACAGTCCTACAGAACAATAAAAGACAGTCCTACAGAACAATAAAAGATAGTCCTACAGAACAATAAAAGACAGTTCTACAGAGCAATAAAAGACAGTCCTACAGAACAATAAAAGACAGTTCTACAGAACAATAAAAGACAGTTCTACAGAACAATAAAAGACAGTCCTACAGAACAATAAAAGACAGTCCTACAGAGCAATAAAAGACAGTCCTATAGAACAATAAAAGACAGTCCTACAGAACAATAAAAGACAGTCCTACAGAACAATAAAAGACAGTTCTACAGAGCAATAAAAGACAGACCTACAGGGCAATAAAAGACAGTCCTACAGAGCAATTAGAGACAGTCCTACAGAACAATAAAAGACAGACCTACAGAACAATAAAAGACAGTCCTACAGAACAATAAAAGACAGTCCTACAGAGCAATTAGAGACAGTCCTACAGAACAATAAAAGACAGTCCTACAGAACAATAAAAGACATACCTACAGGGCAATAAAAGACAGTCCTACAGAGCAATTAGAGACAGTCCTACAGAACAATAAAAGACAGACCTACAGAACAATAAAAGACAGTCCTACAGAACAATAAAAGACAGTCCTACAGAGAAATAAAAGACAGTCCTACAGAACAATAAAAGACAGTCCTACAGAACAATAAAAGACATACCTACAGAACAATAAAAGACAGTCCTACAGAGCAATAAAAGACAGTCCTACAGAACAATAAAAGACAGACCTACAGAACAATAAAAGACAGTCCTACAGAGCAATAAAAGACAGACCTACAGAACAATAAAAGACATACCTACAGAACAATAAAAGACAGTCCTACAGGGCAATAAAAGACAGTCCTACAGAGCAATAAAAGACAGTCCTACAGGGCAATAAAAGACAGTCCTACAGAACAATAAAAGATAGTCCTACAGAACAATAAAAGACAGTTCTACAGAGCAATAAAAGACAGTCCTACAGAATAATAAAAGACAGTTCTACAGAACAATAAAAGACAGTTCTACAGAACAATAAAAGACAGTCCTACAGAGCAATAAAAGACAGTCCTACAGAACAATAAAAGACAGTCCTACAGGGCAATAAAAGACAGTCCTACAGAACAATAAAAGATAGTCCTACAGAACAATAAAAGACAGTCCTACTGAACAATAAAAGACAGACCTACAGAGCAATAAAAGACATACCTACAGAACAATAAAAGACAGTCCTACAGAGCAATAAAAGACAGTCCTACACAGAACAATAAAAGACAGTCCTACAGAGAAATAAAAGACAGTCCTACAGAACAATAAAAGACAGTCCTACAGAACAATAAAAGACATACCTACAGAACAATAAAAGACAGTCCTACAGAGCAATAAAAGACAGTCCTACAGAACAATAAAAGACATACCTACAGAACAATAAAAGACAGTCCTACAGAACAATAAAAGACAGTCCTACAGAGCAATAAAAGACAGTCCTATAGAACAATAAAAGACAGTCCTACAGAACAATAAAAGACAGTTCTACAGGGCAATAAAAGACAGTCCTACAGAGCAATAAAAGACAGTTCTACAGAACAATAAAAGACAGTCCTACAGAACAATAAAAGACAGTCCTACAGAGCAATAAAAGACAGTCCTACAGAACAATAAAAGACAGTCCTACAGAACAATAAAAGACAGTCCTACAGAGCAATAAAAGACAGACCTACAGGGCAATAAAAGACAGACCTAAAGGGCAATAAAAGACAGTCCTACAGAGCAATTAGAGACAGACCTACAGGGCAATAAAAGACAGTCCTACAGAGCAATAAAAGACAGTTCTACAGAACAATAAAAGACAGTCCTACAGAACAATAAAAGACAGTCCTACAGAGCAATAAAAGACAGTCCTACAGAACAATAAAAGACAGTCCTACAGAGCAATTAGAGACAGTCCTACAGAGCAATAAAAGACAGTCCTACAGAGCGGGGAAAGACAGTCCTACAGGGCAATAAAAGACAGTTATACAAAGCAATAAAAGACAGTCCTACAGAACAATAAAAGACAGTCCTACAGAGCGGGGAAAGACAGTCTTACAGGGCAATAAAAGACAGTCCTACAGGGCGGGGAAAGACAGTCCTACAGAGCAATAAAAGACAGTCCTACGGAGCAATAAAAGACAGACCTACAGGGCAATAAAAGACAGTCCTACAGAGCAATTAGAGACAGTCCTACAGAGCAATAAAAGACAGACCTACAGAGCAATTAGAGACAGTCCTACAGGGCAATAAAAGACAGACCTACAGAGCAATAAAAGACAGTCCTACAGAGCAATAAAAGACAGACCTACAGAGCAATAAAAGACAGTCCTACAGAACAATAAAAGACAGTCCTACAGAGCAATAAAAGACAGTCCTACAGAGCAATTAGAGACAGTCCTACAGAGCAATAAAAGACAGTCCTACAGAGCAATTAGAGACAGTCCTACAGAACAATAAAAGACAGACCTACAGAATAATAAAAGACAGTCCTACAGAGCAATTAGAGACAGTCCTACAGAACAATAAAAGACAGACCTACAGAACAATAAAAGACAGTCCTACAGAGCAATTAGAGACAGTCCTACAGAGCAATAAAAGACAGACCTACAGAGCAATAAAAGACAGTCCTACAGAACAATAAAAGACAGTTCTACAAAGCAATAAAATACAGTCCTACAGAACAATAAAAGACAGTCCTACAGAGCAATAACTACAGAGCGGGGAAAGACAGACATCAGAACGGGAGTACTTGTTGAGTACTGGGAGAAAGTCCAACTGGATCATTAGGGACAGCAGCCAGTAATGGGGGGTCCCGGCCCGGTGAGTCACGCCATCTGGGTCCCCGTGATTTGACAGCCCCCCCGACCACAATATTTATCCCACATGCGGTCACACCAACCTCCTCAAACTCCCGTTTTGAACATACTTCCCATATATTTACATATCAGATTTTTGTCACCTAAATCGCTGAATATAACATCAATGAAATATTTAATAAAATTGGAATATTGGTAGATAACCGGATTTTTATTTCTCCAAAGTTCCTAATAGACGGATACAACCATGGGGTTAATAATGATGAGTAATTAAGTAAAAATAAATTTAAAATACTTATATTTCATCTGTAGGTAGGAACACCATGTTCAGGTGTTTGTTCAGAATCATTGTTGATTGTAGGTATAGCTTTCCAAGGAAGGTAGCTTTGCTCAGCTCAAAATTTTATCTGTAGATTAGAGTTGCTATGATGAGTTTGGCCAGATCTTCATTGTTGCCTGTAGATAGACAAGGGTTGCCATGCAATTTGTTCAGCTCTGAAGCCATCAACATCTTGAGTTAATAAGGATGAGTAGAGAGAGTTAGAATTGCACTTATGCAAATCTGTCATTGAGATTTTTCAAAAGTAAATGAGGGAACAAATTCAACCGTTTCCATATTGTACAGAATGTTTTGGAATCAATTCACTTGACCAAAAAATCCTTTTATTCCAGCTGAAATAAATTGTACATCTTTGAGGAGAGATTAAAGGCCTTCTTCATTGATCTTCAGCATGAAGATTATATTTTAAAAATTACTGAGTATATTTTTCCGTATTTTGCAATACAGATGTATTTTTACCTGAACATTTTGTTCGGAAAGATATGATAAGTTATTAAGACCTCCACTTTCTTACGTTTCCCGCCAAGATGTAAACAATAACAATGTGATACAAAATATGAAAAATGAAAGTATAATAATCTGTTAATATTCATTTAAAATATCGGAGATTGTTTAAAATAAAATAATAATGCTAATAAACTACTAGCTTTACTTTTAAAAAATATATTTTTTAAAATCTTGAAACATCTGTTTATATATATATATGAGGTAAATCGAAACAATATTTAAGAGAATATGTATATATATATATATAAAGAAAAGAGATTATTTTCAAATTAAAAATGATAAAAAAAAGTAAATGAAAGAGAATAAAGGAATAGGAGAAGGAAGAATTAATTGTATCTCAACGAGCCCATAAATTTTAAAACAATCCAAACGACATTTTCAAAAGCAGACGATCGACGCGAATTTGGCGCCAAAAGAAGAGTGTGTCATCATTAATAACCAAAGAGTTAATTAGAGAGGTAGTTGAAACGTAATTAATGAACTCTAAATATTTTAGGAAACTTCCTATTTATACTCTTTATTCTTTTTTTTTTTTTCAATTCTAAAAATTGTTGTATTCTGTGATTTTTTTTTATTTAAAGTCTGTGAGAGAAAAATTTGTAAAAAAAAATAATAATAAATAAATAAAAAGATACGGCGTGTGATACAACTTTCCTGGTAGAGCATCCTGAAAAGAACAGGTTTAAAAGAAAGCAAAAAAAGGAGGATAATTTGTTTTGATTTTGATGTTGGCCTTTAAGGAAAAAAAAAGGATTTATTATTTAATATCAAACAGAAGCTGCAAGTAGTGCTAGTATAGAAGAAATTCAGAATATTTTAGGATAAAAGTGAAGTTCAAAATGTTTATAAAAATTTTGAGCGGTAGATTGCGGTAATATAAATAATAATATTTTTGTGTATTTATGTAACTTTGAATCTTTCAACAAAACTTGACTAATCTTCTGTTTTCTAGACCCACGTGACTAACTAACGTCGAATATGTAACTATAATCTCATATATGCAAATTTTCGTAAAAAGAAATCCTTTGATGTTTATTTATCATTATTTACATAGATTTATGTAGCGTACTCTCGCCAATTATCCGGGTTGTACATAAGACTCCAGTCTTTTATTTTTGTTTTATCTACAAGTCTCAAGAGAGGAAGTCCAATTCATGAGATGGTGCAATGTAGATTTATTTATTTGTTAAAGATGTTCATTTTGAAGACCAGATGGCTTTATTTTCCCAATATTTCGTATGACTTCATCAGGAAACACTATTATTAGTTATTTAGTTAACCCAGGCTCCTGGAGCCACGTACAGAAGTCGCCAACTACCCAGGCTGACCTTTTAAGAGAGGTTCGCTTTACATGCTTATACAACTCTGTTATAAAATGTTTTAAAAAAAGCATTCATGGACTAAACTTAGGAAAAAGTCTTTAACTTAACTTTTTTTTTTAAGGCAATTCTGTTTACACTTAGTTATCTCGTGTGTCTTTCAATAAAGGTCACTAATATCTTTCAGAGTTATTGTCTGAATCCCGATATACATGCTGAAAGGTACAACTTTCTTAAGTTTTGTCCATGAGTGTATCTTTCAGAGTTATTGTCTGAATCCCGATATACATGGTAAAAGGTACAACTTCCTCAAGTTTTGTCCATGAGTGTATATATATGTAAAAACATACGGATATATGCGAAATATTGGATAATGTAAGAATATATAAATGTATGAGATAAACCTATATGTACATATTCTTCACTATAAATATCATTATCATATATGGGTGCTCTATTTGATTAGGCACACCTATAATAAAGTTATTTTCGGAACCGATACTGAAAAAAAAAGGATCATTTTCAAAAAATAAAACAAAAATATGAATATATTACTCTGAGTTCAAACACATTAATAAATAAATACAGTAAAACCTCCCTGTAAAGGACACATAATTGCAGAGCCAAACTGTCTTTTAGGGAGAGGTGTCCTCTTATTGGAGAGTTATTTATAGTAAAAATGATAATTTTAGAAATGAAAACTGTCTTTTATAGAGAGATGTCCTCTTATCGGAGAGTTACTTAATAGTAAAAATGATAATTTTACAAATGAAAACTGTCCTTTATAGAGAGGTGTCCGCTAAAGGGATTTTCTACTGTCGTATATAAAAAAAACTAACACCCACAGAGAATATATAAAAAAAAGATTAATTTTAAACTTTTTTTTTTCAATTTAAAGTAATACTCCTTGATAAGGTCTCACTACTGATTAAGGAAGTGGAAGTAAATAAAAAAAAAGGTAAACAAATAAAATAAATAGTGAGTTAAAGAAGTACTTGAGGGAAACCAAAACATCAGACGCAGCTACTCAAGGGATAGAGAGGGGGGGTACCACAACATAATCTCCCCCCGTCGTAGGTGAACAATTTATTGTCGAATGGTTAAATCGTCCAGGAGGGTCGGTACCAATGTTGCCCGAATCGCGCGGGGATTATACAGCGCTCACAGAATATTCGTCTTCATAGAATAAAAAAAAAAAAAAAAGCTGAATATATCTTTTTTTTAACATTAGGAAAAGTATTTTTTTGCATGCAGAACAATTTTCCTTTAATTTTTTTTTACGTTTATTATTTCAATGCGTCATAAAAAATATTGTTTATTGAGCTATATATATATATACATATATTTCAGGGTTTTCCTTTTTATAAAATAAAAATTATTCGATAAAATCGAATAGGGGGAATATCTATAATACAATTTCAAATTTATTTATTTTTCCTTTCTGTAACTAAAATTTATGTTCAAATAACATATATTAAAAAGTTGCATATTTACGTTATAAGTTTATATATATATAAAGCAGCCGTTAACTACTACCTACCATGATTATCATGAATTTTACCACGTGTACTTGGGATATATATGTAACACATACACAAGCTTCAACTGAGTAGGGAGACTATAGCAAGGGAAAAAAAGTCTATATTTGGGATTACATATACGGTAGAACCTTCTTTTAGCGGACACCTCTCTACAAAGGACAGTTTTCGTTTTCAAAATTACCATTTTTTTTTACTATTTAGCAACCCTTCAGTAAGAGGACACCTATCTCTAAAGAACACTTTGGGCTCTGCAATTAGGTGTTGTCCTTTACACAGAGAGGTAGCTCTACTGTAGCAACTCTCCAGTAAGAGGACACCTCTCCCTAAAGAACAATTTGGCTCTGCAATTAGGTGTCCATTACAGGGAGGTTCTACTGTATTTAGCAACTCTCCGGTAGGAGGACACCTCTCCCTAAAGAACAATTTGGCTCTGCAATTAGGTGTCCCATTACAGGAAGGTTCTACTGTATTTAGCAACTCTCCGGTAGGAGGACACCTCTCCCTAAAGAACAATTTGGTTCTGCAATTAGGTGTCCATTACAGGGAGGTTCTACTGTATTTAGCAACTTTCCGGTAGGAGGATACCTCTCCCTAAAGGACACTTTGGCTCTGCAATTAGGTGTTGTCCTTTACACAGAGAGGTAGCTCTACTGTAGCAACTCTCCAGTAAGAGGACACCTCTTCCTAAAGAACAATTTGGCTCTGCAATTAGGTGTCCATTACAGGGAAGATCTACTGTATTAAAACATAGAAATAACGACCCATAAGGATTTTGAATTGAAAGGTTACATAGCGAGGATCAAAAAAAGGGGAGGGAAAAAGGAGGGAGGGGGAAGACATATGGAAAGCGGGACGTAAGGTATGGGGAGGGGGGAGGACAGTTGTGCAGGGGGTGAGGAGCACGGGGGGCTACCGTATCCAAATTTATACAGACCCGCGTCGCGGTGGGGAACTCAAACCAACCCACCCACCCCCCCAATTCTGTCAAGAGGAGAGGGGGGGCAGTCATGATGGAAATCTGTAGAGCAAACATGTAACGTTTCGTTCCCGTCGTCTCGAAACACAAAGAAGTCTCCTAAAAAAAGAAGATAAAAGGAACATCTTCTACCGTTCTCTTTTTTTTTACCAGAAGCCGACAAGAAGATCATCATCACTTCACCACAGTTTGTCGTATTGTCAACGTTTTAAATGTCATTTTTTATCTCTCCCTCTCTCTCGCTGTCAGTCGGTATGTTTATGTTTTGGATGTCTTCCCTGATTTCATGGAAAAGTAGGGAGGGGAAAAGAAGGAAGTTGAAAGAGAAATCTTCTTGAAATTGATTATAATCTATGAGACGTTTGTTCTAAATAAATCTTGTTTCAAAATCACTTTATTAGGTACAGCTCAACAAGAACAACCTAGTTTATAATAATTGCAACAATGAATGTGAAAGTTATTCACATATTAAACAAAATGTTAACGCGGGATTCAATCCCGGTTCATGACTGTCGGGAATCTAGGGTGTTACCCACTCGTCTCCATTGACTCTCCTGTAAATAAATCTTCTAGATACAAACACACTTAACACATAAAAAAAATAATAAAAAAAACATACATTGATCAGATATTGCTTTAATTGAACTTATGGAATATATATTTAATTTTTTTTATAAAAGTAATGCCTGGCTTAAGGCGAGTAGAATAAGGAAAAACAAAAAGATTATTTACATAATGTACAAAAGTTTTGAGCCGGCCATCGGGAAATAACAACAATGAGTTTTTATAGGGTAAGCGTGACCTCTGGCGGTCGATTTAAACAGAGTATTTGTATCTATGAAATATATATTTTTTTAAATAAAATAATATTTTATATAACTTATATATATATATATGTATAAAGCTTGAAAAAATATATAAATATAGCAAGAGACTTATCCTCTAAGGCTATTTTTTAATTATTGATTATATTTCAGAGGCTTTTTATCTTTCGAATTTATGCTTAATGTTAACTTTGACTTTAAATTGTATATATAACACCTAGATTGTGTATTTTACTTCGGTAGACCTCAAAAATCTTTTACATTTTATAATTGCCTTTGAATAAAATAAATCATTAACATTAGTTGAAATTTAGCCAACGTTTTGTTCATTTTTTTTCTACTTCTTTCAACTTATTGTTAATTTGTCCTTTTAGTTGATGGTTTAAAAAGAAAAAGAAGAACAGATTGAAAAAAAAAAGTTGGTTATTTTTAGCATACGTTTGATGTAGTAACTGTTTTTTTTTTTTTTTTTTCGTCCTTCCTTCTTATGGAGAAAAAGAGGAGAAAAAAAATCGATCATCATTAATCTTCATAAACACTTCAATGATAGGTTATTTTAAAACAATTTGACCATTAAAAATCTTGTTTTCAAAACCGCCGCGGCGTCTACATTATAGGTTTATTGACAAGGATAATAACGGGGATTTTTTAAGACTGGTTTTTTAGAAAGTCAAAATGGTTTTAAAAATCATTTAAGAAAAAAAACGTACAATAGTTTTGTATATTTCTGAATTAAAAATGTAGTATAACTTGTATTTATAGATAAAGTTATACTTGGAGTCTAAATCAATACGGAGGTTTGTCCTTTCCTTCTACGACCATTCATATCAAAGCAAATATCATCATCATTATATATTTATTTGCATATAAGCACGAATATAGGGGAGATATGTTAATATGTTATATTTCTCTGAAGTAAGGTATTGATAATTTTGTTCTGAATATATATTCAATTCTAAATATTTAAGTTTAATATATATATATTTATAACATATAGTTACGGGAGAATGGTATTCAGGTACTAAAAGAGGCACCTCTCCCTTTAAATATGCATTAAAACAATGCAATAAGTTTATCACACCATTTGGGTAGCTTATTCTTTTATCATCATCTTTAAGTTTTTTTATTGGGGGTGATAAGCATAATGTAGTGCCTCTTTTTGTGTAAAATACATATGAAAAAGTAAGACAATATTTTGTAAAAAGGTTAGGTGTTGATATTAAAAATGAAAGGGTATAACCTGACCGCTCACATGAATATTTTTAGATAGTAGAGCGCCATCTAATGGAATAAAAATTAACTAAACGTTGATTTAACTTGTTCCCTAATATTTGGCTGACCTATCTTATTGATTAATCAATAAATATATATATAGTGCAATATTGATGGATAGATAACACATTCGCCGACTATATGTTGTGAGATTTTACCGTTCGATGTGTTTCGACGACCTATTGTAACCAAATGGAACGTTTTAGCTTGAAAATGGAGATAGTGGATCGCCGGAATATCGTTCAGTGAAAATTTTGTCGCATAAAAAGTTGGCGAAAAGAAAGGTGGTATGTGTTCTGTGTAAGATTTCTATGTGTAGGGAGGGAACAACATAGATAGGACAGTGTAGATATACTGATGGAATGATCAGGGATATGGAAGACGGAGAAGTGGCATAAAGGTAGGAGAGACAAGCAGGTATGTGTGCTGTGGGGAGGTAGGGAACAACATAGATAGGACAGTGTAGATATACTGATGGAAATGATCAGGGATATGGAAGACGGAGAAGTGGCATAAAGGTAGGAGAGACAAGCAGGTATGTGTGCTGTGGGGAGGGAGGGAACAACATAGATAGGACAGTGTAGATATACTGATGGAATGATCAGGGATATGGAACACGGAGAAGTGGATTAAAGGTAGGAGAGACAAGCAGGTATGTGTTCAGTGGGGAGGGAGGAACAGCGGAATCGATCTACAACGGACGGACGGTATCCTCACGCCAAATGTGGCGTGCAGGGCCTCATCTAGATGCAAGGCACACCACCGCTTATTCTAACAAATGTACCCCCCCCCTCTCTCCCTGACTTACTTCCCATTCCAACCTATTGAGGGCCAACCGCGTACCTACATACCGTAGATGTGTAGGACCCTATCTACCGATACACATCAACTATGTGTTGTAATAACCTCGCGTGTAAAACCCCGCCTGTAGGGAAGTTTGTTAGGAATTGACCGCAGGAATCTCGGATATTTCTGATCGAGGCGATTTCAGGGGGAAATTTGGAGGTACAAACATAGAGATCGTAATGTGTCTTCTCTTTATTAAAAAAAAAGGTTTTCGACCTATGTAGGCCTTCTTTCATAAGAACCTTTTTTTTTTATTGTTTTAAAATTGTAAAATCTCTATTTTGATTTCATACTGGAAGGCTCGTGAATCTGAACGTTGTTGATGGCTAACGCCAACTATCGCTATAATAGTATTCCGATAGATGGTGCAAACTATCTGTATTGTTCAATACACGATAAAAATATTGCTCTTCTCTTAATCTTACCACCTGATTTTGATACGTTCTTAGGTTCTATAGATACTTGATGTTGGAATGAGATACTACCTGATATACACTCATTGGTTATCTCGTGTGTCTTCAAAAAAGGTCACTGTAATATCTTTCAGAGTTATTGTCTGAATCCAGATATACATGCTGAAAGGTACAACTTCCTTAAGTTTTGTCCATGAGTGTATTTGAAACCTGAAATAAAAGAGAAAAAAAATTCTAAACCGATTTTTTTTGTAGCATCGAGAAGAAGAGTATTCAAATCATTCGATGTCTACCCTCGTTTCATTAGCTGCTATAGTGGAAACATGGAGAATAGTTAAGGCTATCAGAAATATCTAGAACAATGACGTTCTAGTATACATCGGCGAATTCCCGGAATGAGCAAAAAAGGGACAAAGAGGGAGCGGCTATGAGGTAAGGAAGAGAAATTTCGCCACATTCTGATGAGTCAGTATCAGAACTCGACAGTATCTATGTAACAGCAGAATGGGACGTGATGAGTCAATGTTTCAGACATCGGCCATTTCGGATATGACCAGTGAAGAACATTCAAACAGATAAAACATCCCATATATTCTTAACTATCTCAACATATACCTCTTTATCATCGACATTCTTTGTCTCCCAGAAGCTCTTGGCCCTCTCTTGACGTACTTACATTACATTTCAGACCATATTGGCTGAGGCAAAGGTAGATGCATGCACAGATACTAGACTGACGATCTGTTAGAAACTACAGATTTCTTAGTGAGGCGTGGGAAATAATAAATATCACTGGCTTATTCATAAATCTTTCTCTAGATGCTATCTCTCAGGTAAAAACAACAAAATTCCATTTTTTTTTTTTTATTTTGAGGTATTGCAAGATTTCGATCAAATGTTGCTCTTCAACGGGAAAATCCAAAAAAAAAAAAAAAAAAAAGGATCTACGTACGGATCAGACTATATTACAGCTAAATATTATTTTTGGATTTGCTCGTTGAAGAGAAAAATTTGCTTTGAAAGCTTGAAAAACTTCAAAATAACTAAACTCTTTGTCTACAAAAGCTATTTTTCCTGATTCGAAATAAATCCTGGGTGGCTATTGCTTTCACATATATATGCATTCGTCGTCTCTTCAAAGAGCTCTTTGCCCTTTCTAAACCAAAGTCCAACAATCCCGGCAGTAATGATGAACCAATATGTAAACACTAGAACTTTAATATAGTCTTATCCACGCTTGATAACATCTCTCTTCATTTGTTTTTGGATTTACCTGTTGAAGAACAAAATTTTCTCGAAAGCTTGCGATACCTCCAAATGAAGAAATTCTTTGCCCTCATTTTTTGCTTATTCGAATATAAGTACAAGTTTATGTGGAGTGAAAGATGATATAAGGATAATTTAAAGGAGGAATGATAATATTGTCTTCAAAAAAATTTCAACCTTTAAAAAAACAGAAAGAAAGAAAATCTAAGCTGTATGGGCATTTATTAATCAATGAACCTACACGCATTTATACAGATTAATCAAATGTGAGAAAGAAAGATAAAAAAAAAAAAAAGAGGGGGGAAGATCCCGGTAACCTTGTATTCCGCGAGGAAAGAAACAAAGAAAGGTAGAGAGGGGGGGGGGGGGGGGTGGATTGGCTAACCATCAAATACCCAAAAATTTTGCAGGCCTCCCCCCCACCAACCATAAATCTCACAGAGTCCTGGCTACGAGTTTCCGATAATTAGACAAGCGCTCTGCATGCTGATGACAGGAGTGGGGTGCAGATAGATTTGCATAGCTTGCGTCCGAACTCCTCCCCTGTCGTTTTCTTACACGTGGTGTGACACACCCTCCCATCGATGTTATTTACCTCAATTGAAAAACACACCACACACTTCTTCCGTTGGTTTTTTTCAAACTTCCCAGTTGTCGTTTTCATTAACTCTCCTCCTTTTCAAACCTCGGTATATCTAACAAATTTGCATATACATATCGTTACTTATATACTTGCGAATGTGTTATAAAGGCAAAACGACGAATAAAAATATATTTCTTTTTATTAAAATGCGGCAAGATTTCGAGTGGTATCCCTTCTTCAGGATAGAGACAGGACTGAAAATTCGTCGTTTTTACATATATACATATCGTTATTTGCATATTAGACGAACAGTTTGTTTCTCGAGGAAAACTTGTCGAACCTCAAGCAATGCGCAATAAATCAAAATTGTTTTACAACAGAGCTATGAGATGATTTTCCCCTTTTCTCTTTCTTTTTGTCAAACCTGATAATATACCTCCTGATCTTGCAACTAGAAGTTGCTGATAGCTTGCGCCATCTGTCGAAATAAATATTAACTATTCGTTGATTTCTTTATTCATTCCAGAATTGGTCAAATACCAATTTTTGATTAATCATTGGTGCAAGCCATCAGTAACTTTTAGTTGTACAATCGGGAGATGCCTTTTTTCTTAATTTATCAAACTGATCCTAGTACAATATCACTTTTGTACTAATATTTCTCACTGATTGGCTACATTTTGGCTGAAAAATAAGATAAGTAAATGAGTCCAAATTCAAATAAGCTATATGCAAAATTGCGTTGATAACCGTCAACTATTGAAACGGTTCATAATTTTAAATTTGACTTTTGTTATAAGACCATTCGAAGTTATTTTACACGGATAAAAAGATATCTTAAGTGATAGTTTAATATCTCCATTTCTACCTATATAATGTATAATTACTAACAAGTATATAAGCCTATGATATCAACTTGAAAAAAAAAATATATATTTTTTTTTATAAGAAAAAAAAAAGCAATTTCTTCACTCGTAGAAATTAAAACATTGTATAAGTCACATTTTACTATATTTCACTGATAGAAATAGAAAATCTTATGAGATTAGAACGTAGATACGTTTTTATAAAATTTGAATATCACCAAATCGGGTCGATTTATTATAAATAAATAGACACAAATTTTCTAAAAAATAAATGTCAATAACCTATATCTCTGTAACATATTTTGTATTTATTTATTTAAAATATTTAATTATTCTTTGATTTTTCTTCATAGTTAGGTAGTCGGCAACACTGTAATTTGTTTGTTCAATTTTGCATACCTTTTTTTTTGTGTTTGTTTATATATTAGGGTTAACCTTGTTGTAATTAATTTAAATATTAAAACACATTGTGACTATCCCTTATTTATAAATAGGAAACGTTACAGTCTCAAAGAAAAATTATTTTTATATATAGGTCTGAAAATACGTTCATTAAACAAAACTTTAGGAAGTTGTTCCTTTTAGCATGTATATCGGGATTCATACAATAACTCTGAAAGATACACTCATGGACAAAACTTAAGGAAATTGTTCCTTTTAGCATGTATATCGGGATTCAGACAATAACTCTGAAAGATACACTCATGGACAAAACTTAAGGAAGTTGTTCCTTTTAGCATGTATATCGGGATTCATACAATAACTCTGAAAGATACACTCATGGACAAAACTTAAGGAAATTGTTCCTTTTAGCATGTATATCGGGATTCAGACAATAACTCTGAAAGATACACTCATGGACAAAGCTTAAGGAAGTTGTACCTTTTAGCATGTATATCGGGATTCAGACAATAACTCTGAAAGATACACTCATGGACAAAACTTTAGGAAGTTGTTCCTTTTAGCATGTATATCGGGATTCATACAATAACTCTGAAAGATACACTCATGGACAAAACTTAAGGAAATTGTTCCTTTTAGCATGTATATCGGGATTCAGACAATAACTCTGAAAGATACACTCATGGACAAAACTTAAGGAAGTTGTACCTTTTAGCATGTATATCGGGATTCAGACAATAACTCTGAAAGATACACTCATGGACAAAACTTTAGGAAGTTGTTTCTTTTAGCATGTATATCGGGATTCATACAATAACTCTGAAAGATACACTCATGGACAAAACTTAAGGAAATTGTTCCTTTTAGCATGTATATCGGGATTCAGACAATAACTCTGAAAGATACACTCATGGACAAAACTTAAGGAAGTTGTACCTTTTAGCATGTATATCGGGATTCAGACAATAACTCTGAAAGATACACTCATGGACAAAACTTATGGAAGTTGTACCTTTTAGCATGTATATCGGGATTCAGACAATAACTCTGAAAGATACACTCATGGACAAAACTTAAGGAAGTTGTACCTTTTAGCATGTATATCGGGATTGAGACAATAACTCTGAAAGATACACTCATGGACAAAACTTAAGGAAGTTGTACCTTTTAGCATGTATATCGGGATTGAGATAATAACTCTGAAAGATACACTCATGGACAAAACTTAAGGAAGTTGTACCATTTAGCATGTATATCGGGATTGAGACAATAACTCTGAAAGATACACTCATGGACAAAACTTAAGGAAGTTGTACCATTTAGCATGTATATCGGGATTCAGACAATAACTCTGAAAGATACCACTCATGGACAAAACTTAAGGAAGTTGTACCATTTAGCATGTATATCGGGATTCAGACAATAACTCTGAAAGATGTACCATTTAGCATGTATATCGGGATTCAGACAATAACTCTGAAAGATACACTCATGGACAAAACTTAAGGAAGTTGTACCATTTAGCATGTATATCGGGATTGAGACAATAACTCTGAAAGATACACTCATGGACAAAACTTAAGGAAGTTGTACCATTTAGCATGTATATCGGGATTGAGACAATAACTCTGAAAGATACACTCATGGACAAAACTTAAGGAAGTTGTACCATTTAGCATGTATATCGGGATTGAGACAATAACTCTGAAAGATACACTCATGGACAAAACTTAAGGAAGTTGTACCATTTAGCATGTATATCGGGATTGAGACAATAACTCTGAAAGATACACTCATGGACAAAACTTAAGGAAGTTGTACCATTTAGCATGTATATCGGGATTGAGACAATAACTCTGAAAGATACACTCATGGACAAAACTTAAGGAAGTTGTACCATTTAGCATATATGGTATAAATCCGCCGTTATATAAGCAAATAAGGAGTTTGGTTTATGCATTAAAATATGAAAAAAATTCTTAAATTTTGACCATGAGTTTATATGGAATAAATAATGTACAATTTGCTCAAGAATTTGGCTTTTGTAACGTCTGTATTTCGAAATCCAATGAAACAAAAAGAAAAGGAGGGAGGGATTGTCCTATTTTCTAAATTATTTAGAATGCAATTTTTTTTAAAACATTAAATTAAAACTGATAAGATATAGAAGTAGAAGATAAATAAAACTGTATTTGCATATATGAAGAATATATATACGTAAACGAAAGTCAAAAATGGTATTGAGTGAAAGCTTTGAATGTGGAAAAAAGTAGACGTAGAAAAATGACTCTCAATTAAATAAAGATAAATCTACTCGGTTCATTTATAGAGGGGGAAAAAAGCTTTAAAATTATAAAAATATATATGACTATTAATTTCTTGATTTCATGGACAAAATTTACTACAGTATATGTAACTTGTTTGTTTTGACGTTAGGCAGCAAGAAGTAAATATGGGATGTTTAAAATAAAACTTATTTCCATAGCTCGATATATTACATATTGTCGTATATATTGACTTGGATTTTACATAAAACAATCTGAAACTCTGTAGAGTGCAATTATCAGTGATAATAATCTGTGTTTTCACTAATAAATAATAATTCAACAATATTGTAACAAAGTATTTATTAATTTTATTATTTTTATTAACAGAGTGGTCATTTTCATGTTTATATTTTGCTACTCTATAAATTTCCCTCGTGCCTTATCTTTTGTTTATACCATTCCTAGTTTGTTCTTGCCTGAAATAAATTGTTGTCTTATTCTGAAGTTTTTGTCTTCCCTAATTTTACACGTGGCAATATATAACAAGAATTAATTATCATAGACTGCAGGCGTGCCAACTGTTGTTATGATATTAATCAATTAGATGTATTTAAGAATAATTTAAAAAAATATTATGCAATTTTATTTTATTATATATTCTTATAATTCAGTAGCTGTTCGTTGTTTTACATATATATTTATT
>CP092863.1:111114576-111139338 GCA_030710605.1 Cordylochernes scorpioides
TCTACAATCGAAGTCACAAGTACAGTATATCCCATGATGGAACTTGACTATTGAAAGACAACAAAGAGGCAATCTACATGTTACATAAATATATACAAGGAATCTACAATCCAAGTCACACAGATACCATATCCCATGGTGGAACTTTACACGAGAAATTTTGTAGTATTCTTTGGTAATTTTGCAAGATCAGGAGATTTCCTTTTCTAAACTGTAAACTAGGTTTAATCTATTGGAAGCACATGGTACCAAGCAAGAACATGTATTATCCATCAAGATTGAAAGAAAATTGCTAGAAGAAGGATAGAACATTGCTATGAACCAAACTTCTAGAAAGTTATGCAAATTGAGACCAAACTCTGTCAGCAGAAAACAGACATCATTCACCTTCCCCCCTATAATAGATCCTTCCAACCCATTTTCTTCGTTGAATTAAAGCGAAAAGAAGAAGAAAAAAAAAAGCTTGCACAAGAAAGAATGAAAAAAAAAAATTCGCAAAGCTTTCGGATACAAGACCATTATCAAATTCCACTTTGCATATTCCCCCCAAATCGCGGTAGGAATTTCGAATCAGAAAAGTCGCTGAATAGACGAAATTGTTTAGACGACATCAGGCGCCATCAAAGCAAGCCGCCAATCTTCACGCTAGTCGACAAAACAAAAGCTCCATGACTGACCGCTCCTTTTTCTTTCTTTTTTTTTAAAGGCCTTTACCTTCTGCAGAAAAAAAAAAGGAGGCGCAGAAGGCCTGAGGCAGACACGACACAAGCTTCTTAAAGATAAATGAGTACAAGAAGGGCAGACATTACAAATATTTCTTCGTACGCATGCGTCATATAATTAGTTTTTCACAAACTGAAATGTAGTGGAATCAATTATAAGAAGGTGATGGATGGTGAAGGAAAGGTACTGGTAGAAAAAAAGAGAGAGAGAGGGGGAGAAAACGAAAGATCCTGGCTACAAGATCCTTAATCAAATGGTCCAAACGAAATGAAGAATGTTTGTACCATCAGCTTTGTAAAAAGATGAGGTAAGGGAGAAAGAAAAAAAAAAGAGATCTGATAGGATACATTTTTTTTTTTACACTTTTTTTTTACAGATCAGTGTTTTAATCATTTTTTTCATCAATATTATCTCCACTTGCTGTAAATTTTTCTCTTACCAAAAAAAAAAAAAATGGATGTCAAAAAATATATAGAAACATATGTTGAATCGTGTTATGTGAACATTGAAAAAAAAAAAGAATATTTAAAGTGAGATATATCTCTTTTGGTATATTCATATGAAATTTTAAAAATACCTGTAATAAACAAAGTTAAACCTGTCTATAGCACCCCCTCTAAATAGTGCCTCCCTCTCTATAGCGCCCGATTTTAAATACGTAGTACGATGCGATATTTACATTAAAAGTGACCTGTCTATAGCACCCTATTTTGGTGAGTCCCAAGAGGGGGCGCTATAGACAGGTTTAACTGTATATTCAATCTTTATTAATTTTCTTTTTTTTATTATGAAAAAATATAATAACAAGGGAGAAACTACGGATAAAAAAAAAAGAAAAAAATGAAGATTTTAACCAAAAATAAAGATGAAAGGAGACACATTTCAATGTGTTTCATCTTTATCGTAAAACTAAAACCTGTCGACTTTTTTTTAAAAGCAATATAATATTAAGCATTTTGCACAATTCCATCTTCTATTTTATATTTATAACGTATTTGTAACAAATAAATTTACTGGCAATGTGCTTTTTTTTTTTTTTTAAATAATATCATCAAAAAATTTCTCTACAGACCTTTTACTGCAAGAATAAAATTGATTATCAAAAAGGTATTCAATATCTTTTATCATTGCAATAATGTCTGTAAAGATAATATTTGATGATATTGTAACAAAGTATTTATTAATTTTATTATTTTTATTAACAGAGTGGTCATTCTTAGGTTTTGCTACTCTGTAAATTTTCCTCGTTGCTTATCTTTTGTTTTACGATTCATAGTTTGTTCTTGCCTGAAATAGATTGTTGTCTCATCCCGAAGTTGGTCTTCCCTAATTTTCCGATATTGTAAGATAGAAAATTAAGAAAGACAAACTTCAGGATGACACAGTAATTTATTTAAGGCACAAGCCTTTATCAAAATGGATAAAATTCGAGAGAAGCAATGAGTGAAGTTTACCCAGAGTAATAAAACATATGAACATTATAATTAATAATCTGTTAATAAATACGTTGCTAAAATATTATTTAAAATAAACACATTGCCAGTAAATGTATTTGTTACAAAAACAAAAGATGCACTATAATATTCTATCATTAAAAAAAATAACCTAAGAAGGTAAAAAAAAATGCCTATCAGCAATTCCTTTTAACCATCTTTAATCCACATTCCACAGATTTTTTTTACAATATCGGCACGCCTATTTTTATCAGGTTACTTAACTACATATGAGTATCTTACTAAGAAAATAAATAAACCTCAAACATCTATTTAATACATACTGGTAGCATATGCAAATAATGGTTACATAGACGACGTATCTTAATTGCATATAACGGGTATATATGCAACAATGTATTAATATGTATATAGATAGAAAAGAGAATTCCGTGCATATGCAAATAATGGATTACATAGACATCTTAATTGCATATAACGGGTATATATGCAACAATGGTCATATGTATATAGATAGAGAGAGAATTCCGTGCATATGCAAATAATGAATTACATAGACATCTTAATTGCATATAACGAGTATATATGCAACAATGGTCATATGTATATAGATAGAGAGAGAATTCCGTGTATATGAAAATAATGAAATATATAGACGAGATATCTTAATTGCATATAACGGGTATATATGCAACAATGGTCATATGTATATAGATAGAGAGAGAATTCCGTGTATATGAAAATAATGAAATATATAGACGAGATATCTTAATTGCATATAACGGGTATATATGCAACAATGATCATATGTATATAGATAGAGAATTCCGTGCAAATTAAACTCTTTTTTTTTTCTTCCTGAAGGAGAAAAGAAGAAGAAAAAGACAGAGAGAGAGAATGCAAGAGCCTCTAGAGGTTTAATCAATCAACCTTAGGAATTCGCACTTGACAAACAAACTCAAAAAAATAAAGAAAAAGAGGAAAAAGAAAAAAAAAGAAGAGGTACCGTTAATTAGATTGGGGAGAACGGATCCTTTCCCAATCGCTCTTTCTCACTCGCTCGCTCGCTCTCCCCAAAAAGGAAGAAGAAGGTAAAAAATCCCTAAAGAGAGAGAGAGAAGACGAAGAAAAAAAAAAGGAGCAAGAAGAGACGATAGAAAAGGTGGCATCCAAGAAGAAAGGTAATAGCTCGAAAATGAAAGAAATTAAGAACAAAAATGGGAAAATTTTATTCCAGAAAAAAAGTTAAAACATCAACAAAAGTATAGTGAGGTAGGATGGTCCCTGGAGGAGGGAGGACTCTCGGCTTAATCCTACCATTCTTAATTAGGGCATTTTGTCCCTGAGACAGTTTGGATTAATGATATAATGACCCCCCTCATCATAGAACTCTGATTAAAAGAAAGAAGAGAAATTTTTTTCTCTCTCTTCTTATTCAAATTTATTTATTTGGAATTTACCCCCCTCCCAATTCTCTTTTTCAATTTTTTTTTCTCGAAGTTTCGAATTAATGGAACGGTTTGGTATTGCAGAGAGAGGGAAAGGGGGGCTTTAAGAATTTGAAATATAAAATCCTAAAGTCATTTAGTTTTCTTCCCCCCCCCCCCCCTTTTTTTTTTCTTATATTGAAAAGAAAAAGTTTTTTTTTTTAAATAAGAACGAAATATGAGAGGTAAAAATGCAGAGTGTAAATAAAAGAATAAATAAAAATAAAAGTAAACGATTATGGTAGTAAGAAATTAAAGGGAAAAAATTGCAGTAGAATTTGGTCAAATACACAAATATACAGCTTTATTAAGAAGACCACCGGTCTTATACAGATTCACCACAGGAAGAAAGGAAGGAAGCACAGAGCTAAGTCAGCCTGCCACTGAGTAGTGCTCCCAGTCTTAATGACAAAGGCAGATGCATTCTACTTCACCCAATCATGATGGTTGTCAAATCTCTTTTTCAAAACTCCCAAGCTTTACACCCTAATATGATTGAGTGGAGATAAGAAAGAAGAAGAGGAAACACAGAACCCAACAACAGCCTCCAGGTCCGACACATGTCCAGTGGCCACAGAAAGTGTTTACACACACATACAGCTTTATTAAGACCACCGGTCTTATACAGATTCACTACAGGAAGGAAGGAAGCATAGATAGAGTTCCTATACTCTAGGAAGCACAGAACCCAACAACAACCTCCAGGTCCGACACATGTCTACAGAACTGAGAACCAAGCAGAGAGAGGCGGCTGTTTTAAACTGACGGAATCGTTTTTCGATACTGGGCAGTAGCTGACCAATCCCAAGACTCCGGTGACAGGCCAATGGCGGCGCTTCCTGATTGATTCTATTGTCACTGGAAAATCAGGGAGTATTGAGACGGCTAGTTTTGTAATACGAAATAAAGACGAAATATACGACGTATATGTTTTGCCTGTTACCTCCGTATATAGATATTTAATATTCATTTTTTATAAAAGCGCTTATCAAATTTCAACCCTGCTAGAAAGATCCAGGATCGAAAAGAGTTTTGATCTGTTGTTGTTTATTCCTCAAGTCGTTTAAACGATCTCCATTGGGTTCCATTGTCTCAGTTTTTCTATTATAGCTTTGATCTGTTACGTCTATATATGTAACATACGTGAATTCCAGAGCTCTATTGAATGGTTGATGTTATTAAATGGGTATTCAAGAGATCATATCTGAAGCTATTGTCTGACTAACGGCAAAGAAGAAAGCTCAGAATTTCCTAACTTATGACTTGGGTTTGACCATAATCTGGTCGGTGACAAAGTACTCATCTTTTGCAAATTCCGAGCGTCCAACTGCAGATAAAGCTTTCGTGTTATGGCTCTTGTTTAGTCCAGGACTAACTTGAACTTCGTGTTATTCACAAAGAATTCGTAAAATATTCGAAATACGCTAAATAGGATTTTGGCTGAAAAATTAGCCAAACTTGTTTTGTCTCACCAATCATCTAGATAGCAAAGACGATCATTAGATGGCACGTCGTTTTTTCGGCATTTATACTCATGGACAAAACTTAAATAAGTGAAAATTATTTTATGTCACCGGTCGTCTGCTTTTTTTCTATTCTTTTTTGAGAGAGACAGAAGCAATTTTCATACGAATTAGTTTTTGAATCCTTATTAAATATGGTTTATTTTATAGTTTTGATAGGATAGACTCTTCGTACAGTTTACAAAGATGATAGTAAATATAACAAAACGCCACAGAATGTGATTATATATAAATTACATTACATATTGAGTAATGAAAAAAAAAACAATAGAAAAAAAGATGAGTGGGTTATATTAAAAGTTATAAGTTATAGTTATAAGTTATAAGTAAAAAGTTATAAGTGTTGATATTAAAAATAAAGAAGGCATTTCCTGACCACGAGCACATGTGCTTTTTAGATGGCAGAGCGCGTTCGTGGATGGCTTTTCTTGATTTATCAAGAAATTGGGTTGGCCAAATATCACAGAGCAAGCTAAATAAACGTTTAGTTTATTTTTTCTCCACTAGATGGCGCTCTGCCATCTAAAAAAGCACACGCGCTCGTGGTCAGGAAATGCTTTCTTTATTTTTAATATTGAGTAATCTCTTATTTCAAAATAGAAAAAAAAATCACTAGATAACATCGCAATATATTCTCATGAACAAAACTTAAGAAAGTTTCATATTTTTATGTATAAACCACTCTCTTTATTTGCTTATATAACGGTGGATTTCCCATATATGTAAAGTAGAACGTTCTTCTAAAACAATAAAAAAAAAAAAAAAGATACATGCTGAAATGTATAACTTTCTTAAATTTTGTCTATGAGTGTATCTTTCAGAGTTATTGTCTGAATCCCGATATACATGCTAAAAGGTACAACTTCCTTAAATTTTGTCCATGAGTGTATCTTTCAGAGTTATTGTTTGAATCCCGCTATATATGCTGTAAGGTACAACTTTCTTAAGTTTTGTCCATTAGTGTTATTTGACAGAATTCTTTAAATTGGCGTTCAAAGAAATATTTAACTCAAAGAATAGCACGAAACATTTCAAATAAACACAGTATAAATTAACACAAAGCAATAACGCGCCATCTATATATATAAAATGAAAGGATTTAAAAGCACGAATGTTTCTCTTATACATAATAACCAACTTCTACTGTCCTTACTACGATGAAAAAGAAACATCCGTGCTTTTAAATCCTTTCAATTTTATATGTAAACACAGTATACAAATTTATACGAAGTTTCTTTTTAATTATAGAAAATTATTTATTATATTTTATGTATATAGATTAATAATTTTTTTATAATTATCAATGTAATAAGATTTATGCAAAAAATGCTTACGTAATAATTTTTTGCATTTTTTTCTATATTTATCCCAATACCAAAAAAGGCTGTCACGCAAAAATCATGGGTGATGGAAAATTTCTGATTAAATTTTTGAGTTCAGCATAAAAATTTACACTAGAAACACCATCAGGTTCTCCTGGGCAAAAATGTTGTTGACCAATGTTATTATTTATATTTTGCTTCACTAGGGAAATTCCCTCATATATTTCTTGTATCTTATAAATGCTGAATTTTGCCTTAAATAAAATACCGTATCATTCTGAAACTTGTCTTTCCACATTTTTTTACGCGACTATATAATACAAGAATTTTTGTTTTCACGCGGTTTCGCATCATCAAGATAATAGTTCCACAAAGACATGCACACAAACCAATACGCAAACAGAAGATTCCTAATAAAATCACAACATATCCTTTAAAAAAGTATAAACAAAAAATTTGCATAAAACATCACGTATATGTTGGGAAAGAAAGATATATTCGCAGAAAAGAAAGAAAGCTGATAATTACAAAGATTCTTTATTACTTAAAGGTATTTCATAAACAATAAGGAAGGATAAGAGATTAAAGAAATTGAACTAGATAAAATTATATTTACATACTAGCAGCTTTTGTCTATCAGCGAACTGACCTATCCAAGAACCGCTAGCCAACACCACAATCTAACAAAGCTACAATATATAAGTAGATATGCAAACTAGTATAGACAATACATATAAAATGATAGAATTTAAAAGCACGAATGTTTCTTTTATACATAATACAAACTTCTACTGCCCTTACTGCGATGAAAAAATATATTTGGGAGGGCTTGGCTCATCAGTGGTGAACCCTCCCAAAGGTTTCGCCAATTTAATCCACCAGACCGCTTCTCAGAGCTCTAATACTGCATTGTACGATTCTGCTTATATATGCTAAATATATATTGTTGAAATGCCGAAAGTTCTTCGATAAAGAAATAATAAAGGATATAGCCTCTTATCAAAATGAGAAGGCCAATACTTCTGAAACATGATCAAGCCAATTTTCGTGATTACAATTTTCAGGATTTTGAGAAAATAAAATGCCTAAAGGGAATTTCTCATCGATAAAGAAAGAATTAAGGATACAGCCTCTTATCAAGATTTAAAGGACAGTACTTCCAAAACATTGTAAAGACAATTTTCTGGTGAACTCAGAATTTTGTGAAATAAAATAAAAGAAATGATGCTACGTGCATGGTGGAATTGGTCAGAGCTTGGGAAGTTCTGGCCTTCACATTCTGATATAGCATCTTCTATTCTTTCTTTATCGATGAACTTTCAGCATTTTCTTCGACAAAATCTTGAAGTTACCAGAAAATTGTAATCTATAAAATTGTCTTGATCATGTTTCGGAAGAACTGGCTTTCATTTTTGATAAGAGGTAGAATCCTTTATTCTTTCTTTATCGATGACTTATCCCCTTTAGGCATTTTATTTTCTCAAAATATATAAGAAAGAATAAGAATTTATATTTTCTCAAAATCCTGAAAATTATAATCTTGAAAATTGTCTTGATCATGTTTGGAAAGTTCTGGCTTTCACATTTTGATAAGAGATTCTTTATCGATGACTTATCCCCTTTAGGCATTTTATTTTCTCAAAAGATATATGTATATAACCTATAATAGTATTGCAAACAAAATTCATAAAGATTTATATTTCCAAGAAAATTACACTCTGAATGAAATTTATTGGAGAAAAAAAAAAGGCTTCAGATTTTTTATTTTCTAAATTTCCTACTTTCAATAAATATATAAACTTGTCTTTCCACATTTTTTTACGCGACTATATAATACAAGAATTTTTGTTTTCACGCGGTTTCGCATCATCAAGATAATAGTTCCACAAAGACATGCACACAAACCAATACGCAAACAGAAGATTCCTAATAAAATCACAACATATCCTTTAAAAAAGTATAAACAAAAAATTTGCATAAAACATCACGTATATGTTGGGAAAGAAAGATATATTCGCAGAAAAGAAAGAAAGCTGATAATTACAAAGATTCTTTATTACTTAAAGGTATTTCATAAACAATAAGGAAGGATAAGAGATTAAAGAAATTGAACTAGATAAAATTATATTTACATACTAGCAGCTTTTGTCTATCAGCGAACTGACCTATCCAAGAACCGCTAGCCAACACCACAATCTAACAAAGCTACAATATATAAGTAGATATGCAAACTAGTATAGACAATACATATAAAATGATAGAATTTAAAAGCACGAATGTTTCTTTTATACATAATACAAACTTCTACTGCCCTTACTGCGATGAAAAAATATATTTGGGAGGGCTTGGCTCATCAGTGGTGAACCCTCCCAAAGGTTTCGCCAATTTAATCCACCAGACCGCTTCTCAGAGCTCTAATACTGCATTGTACGATTCTGCTTATATATGCTACACTGAAGGATGGAATCTCAGAAATGGTTTTCAAGAAAACTATGGACATAAGACAATACTATAACAATATGCAAATTAAAACAGAGTATTACATAGCTGAAATATTATAGAATTATCACTTTTTAACAGAGTAAGAAGATAATAAAAAAGATAGAATGACCAAAAAAATCAGTAATTTCTAGGAATGTAAAGATGATTAAGGTGTGAATAGATAATAACCATATTAAAAATATATTTATTATTATTATTATTATTTTTTTTTTTTTAAGATAAGGAGAGGTAAGATGGGGGAGGGGCGACTCCACCTATTTGTCACAACTCCTCCTTTATTAACTCCTTTTTCTCCCCCACTCCCTCCGTTAAAACAACACCCATTAAGTACGGCAACTCTGTCTAAACATGGCGTCCCCCCCCCCCCCCCCCCTCTCTCTCTCTTATTCCCTCAGGGTAACCCAAACATTCCAAGCGACAAACTCATTTTTACCATATTTGGGAAGTGACACCTGGTGAATAAGATGGTGATCCCAGATAACAAGAAAAAAAAAAAAACGCTCTATAAATTTTTTTTTTTTTGTTATTCTCTCTATGATAACAACAAATTTTTTATTAGTTTTTGACCATTTCGTTTACCGATTAAATTGTAATAAATAGCAAATGTTTTTTTTTTTGTGACATGTGAGAGAGATATGCAAAAAAAAAGACAATTATATAAATAACTTGTATGTTGAAAACAAAACTTGGAAAGAAAAGAAAGATAACGTATCGATTAGAAAACAAGTTAGTCAAAAGTCAAAATTATTTCATTATTTATTCATTGATTAATTCGTAGACATTTTGAATCAATTTTCTAAATAGCTAGTTTTCTAAAAATGTTTATTTTAATTTTATATCATAATATCGATAAACAATCATATTTTGCTTAATAAAATATATAAAAATACATATTTACTATATGATAGCTAATAATTATAGTTTATGATATGTGCATATATATATATGCTTGTTTGTGTGTTCAGACATGCTCTATTTAATTTATAAAAACGTATTTCTCTATTTTAAAACCAATCAAAAATTAATATTCTTTATACCACTCGGATATATGTATATAACCTATAATAGTATTGCAAACAAAATTCATAAAGATTTATATTTCCAAGAAAATTACACTCTGAATGAAATTTATTGGAGAAAAAAAAAGGCTTCAGATTTTTTATTTTCTAAATTTCCTACTTTCAATAAATAGTTAATTTATATATATAAGAGATAAACATTTTTTCTTTTTAATATATAGTATTTACAAAGTGTTTTAGAGACACATTTCAATGATTGAAAGAAGAAAAAAAAAATGAATTGGTCAATAGTCAAAACCTATTTAAGAATATTCACAGAATACGTAATAGTTTTTAAAAACAAGCAACGATGAAAAAAAGTGTCTTTAATAAAGTAAACACGATAGAAAATTAACAACTTGAAAAATAAATTATTAGCAAATTACTTTATAAGGATAAATGAATGTTTTTTTCTTCGTTTCTTTTATATCTATTGAAAACTGTACCACATTTTCTCTCATTACTAAAAAGTTTACTAAAAACTACTCTATATATTATTTGATTAGAAAGTTCCTTATGATACGTATTTATAATAATTGATCCTGCTTGATGGGTATATTTTTTCCACATAATACTTGCTAATTTTTCTTTTATTAAAGGATAATAAAAACTAAAATATTGTAACTTAGAAAATTAGGAAAGACAAACCCCAGAATTACACGGCAATTTATTTAATGTAAAACCAAATTGAAATTAATAAAATAGCAAAGAGGCAATGAACATTTTTTATAGTGTATCAAAATACAAATATCGAAATTAAAAAATCTTCTCATAGAATATTAAATAATCTGCTACAATATGTATTCATCATTAATTAATTTTTTGATATATTATTTATTATAGAATTATTATTTATATTCGGCACCACTATACTACACTCATTGACAAAACTTAAGAAAGTGGAAAGCCTTTGATTTTGCCTGTCTTCAATTTTTTTTTAAAGGAGACAGAGGCTGTTCACACTTGGTTATCTCGTGTGTCTTCAAAAAAGTTCACTGTAATATATTTCAGAGTTATTGTCTGAATCCTGATATACATGCTAAAAGGTACAATTTCCTTAAGTTTTGTCCATGAATATAAATGCTCTACCACATGAAAGGTAAAAAAAGGACAATGATAAAATCAATACTAAAAAAATAGGGAGTATGCCATTAGTGTAGGTTGGATTACGATCAATGAGAGATAGAAACAATTCTTTAAAATGTGTATTACCTGATACGTTTCAAAGACCTACTATCGCTTCTTTTCAAGGTGAAAAGTTTGACTTTTCCACTTTAAAAAGGTCAACAATGGTTGACAGAAACGCCTGACCATAAATATCAAAGGCTAATATGCTCCTTTTTTTTAATGTCCCATTTAATATCTCGAAACAGATTAACGTTAAACACGTATCAGAGGTTCAACGATACACTAGAAAAAAGCTACCACCACAAAACACACACACACACACAAAAGCTATTCAAAAAAGATCCAGCTATCGGAGAATGTCTAACCAATCAAAACCCCAACGAAAGCACGTGGCAAAAAGCCTCAAATCATAAAAGAGAAAAAAACCCGTCGTTGTAATCAGATAGGCAATAATCAATAATCAAACACTTCATCAATATTCAACAAGTCCTTCAATTAACCACGGTGCCCATAAAGAACATGGCGCGCGCCCCATTGGGTCGTAAATCGGGAGCTCGAGCCCATAGGAATGTCCGCCTAACGAATCCTCTTTGTCTGCCAGGTACATTATGGGCCTTCCTCTTGGAATTTGGGTCGTCTACACGTCCGGCCGTAGACCTTTTCTTTCTTTTGTAGAGCCTGAAGTCAACATACACAACACGGGTGGTGGGCTTAAATATCCTCTTCCTATTATTTATTCCAGCATACCTCACGGCCGGGAAATTCAACGCTGCGTCAACGTGCATGGTGGAATTGGTCAGAGCTTGGGAAGTTCTGGCCTTCACATTCTGATATAGCATCTTCTATTCTTTCTTTATCGATGAACTTTCAGCATTTTCTTCGACAAAATCTTGAAGTTACCAGAAAATTGTAATCTATAAAATTGTCTTGATCATGTTTCGGAAGAACTGGCTTTCATTTTTGATAAGAGGTAGAATCCTTTATTCTTTCTTTATCGATGACTTATCCCCTTTAGGCATTTTATTTTCTCAAAATATATAAGAAAGAATAAGAATTTATATTTTCTCAAAATCCTGAAAATTATAATCTTGAAAATTGTCTTGATCATGTTTGGAAAGTTCTGGCTTTCACATTTTGATAAGAGATTCTTTATCGATGACTTATCCCCTTTAGGCATTTTATTTTCTCAAAAGAGATAAGAAAGAATAAGAATAGATATTTTCTAAAAAAAATCCTGAAAATTGTATTCTTGAAAATTATTGATCTTCTCAATTTGATAAGAGATAGCATCATTTCTTTCTTTATCGATAAATTATCCCCTTTAGGCATTTTATTTTCTCAAAAGAGATAAGAAAGAAAAATAATAGATATTTTCTCAAAATCCTGAAAAATTATCTTGAAAAATTCCTTGATCATGTTTGGAAAGTACTGATCTTCTCAATTTGATATGAGATAGCATCATTTCTTTTATTTTATTTCACAAAATTCTGAGTTCACCAGAAAATTGTCTTTACAATGTTTTGGAAGTACTGTCCTTTAAATCTTGATAAGAGGCTGTATCCTTAATTCTTTCTTTATCGATGAGAAATTCCCTTTAGGCATTTTATTTTCTCAAAATCCTGAAAATTGTAATCACGAAAATTGGCTTGATCATGTTTCAGAAGTATTGGCCTTCTCATTTTGATAAGAGGCTATATCCTTTATTATTTCTTTATCGAAGAACTTTCGGCATTTTATTTTCACAAAATTCTGAGAGGCTATATTAGAAAAAAAAAAAAATCTTGACCAAGGAAGCATTATCTTTCACATTTTGCTAAAAGGTTACATTCTTTATTCTAGTGTTATCGATAAAATTTCGGCATCTTATACTATAAAAAAATTCTGATATTACCTCAGTGAAAATTTGTATTCAAAATGGTATATCTGTATAGCAAAGTTAGGTGTTGATTATACGTATATACGTGAATATACGAACTGGTATCACAGGGACCATGCTAATCTTCTCTTTATCCTTCCTATTGTAGTAGTTGTACCGCCGAACTGGTATCACAGGGACCATGCTAATCTTCTCTGTATTCTTCCTATTGTGGTAGTTGTACCGCCGAACTGGTATCACGGGGACCATGCTAATCTTCTCTGTATCCTTCCTATTGTAGTAGTTGTACCGCCGAACTGGTATCACGGGGACCATGCTAATCTTCTCTGTATCCTTCCTATTGTAGTAGTTGTACCGCCGAACTGGTATCACAGGGACCATGCTAATCTTCTCTGTATCCTTCCTATTGTTAAGTTGTACTGCCGAACTGGTATCACAGGGACCATGCTAATTTTCTCTGTATCCATCCTATTGTAGTAGTTGTACCGCCGAAATGGTATCACGGGGACCATGCTAATCTTCTCTGTATCCTTCCTATTGTAGTAGTTGTACCGCCGAACTGGTATCACAGGGACCATGCTAATATTCTCTGTATCCTTCCTTTTGTAGTAGTTGTACCGCCGAACTGGTATCACAGGGACCATGCTAATCTTCTCTGTATCCTTCCTATTGTAGTAGTTGTACCGCCGAACTAGTATCACAGGGACCATGCTAATCTTCTCTGTATCCTTCCTATTGTAGTAGTTGTACCGCCGAACTGGTATCACAGGGACCATGCTAATCTTCTCTGTATCCTTCCTATTGTTAAGTTGTACTGCCGAACTGGTATCACAGGGACCATGCTAATTTTCTCTGTATCCATCCTATTGTAGTAGTTGTACCGCCGAAATGGTATCACGGGGACCATGCTAATCTTCTCTGTATCCTTCCTATTGTAGTAGTTGTACCGCCGAACTGGTATCACAGGGACCATGCTAATATTCTCTGTATCCTTCCTTTTGTAGTAGTTGTACCGCCGAACTGGTATCACAGGGACCATGCTAATCTTCTCTGTATCCTTCCTATTGTAGTAGTTGTACCGCCGAACTAGTATCACAGGGACCATGCTAATCTTCTCTGTATCCTTCCTATTGTAGTAGTTGTACCGCCGAACTGGTATCACAGGGACCATGCTAATCTTCTCTGTATCCTTCCTATTGTAGTAGTTGTACCGCCGAACTAGTATCACAGGGACCATGCTAATCTTCTCTGTATCCTTCCTATTGTAGTAGTTGTACCGCCGAACTGGTATCACAGGGACCATGCTAATCTTCTCTGTATCCTTCCTATTGTAGTAGTTGTACCGCCGAACTGGTATCACAGGGACCATGCTAATCTTCTCTGTATCCTTCCTATTGTAGTAGTTGTACCGCCGAACTGGTATCACAGGGACCATGCTAATCTTCTCTGTATCCTTCCTATTGTAGTAGTTGTACCGCCGAACTGGTATCACAGGGACCATGCTAATCTTCTCTGTATCCTTCCTATTGTAGTAGTTGTACTGCCGAACTGGTATCACAGGGGCAATGCTAATCTTCTCTGTATCCTTCCTATTGTAGTAGTTGTACCGCCGAACTGGTATCACAGGGACCATGCTAATCTTCTCTGTATCCTTCCTATTGTAGTAGTTGTACCGCCGAACTGGTATCACAGAGACCATGCTAATCTTCTCTGTATCCTTCCTATTGTAGTAGTTGTACCGCCGAACTGGTATCACAGGGACCATGCTAATCTTCTCTGTATATTTCCTATGGTAGTAGTTGTACCGCCGAACTGGTATCACAGGGACCATGCTAATCTTCTCTGTATCCTTCCTATTGTAGTAGGTGTACCGCCGAACTGGTATCACAGGGGCCATGCTAATATTCTCTGTTTCCTTCCTATTGTAGTAGTTGTACCGCCGAACTGGTATCACAGGGACCATGCTAATATTCTCTGTATCCTTCCTTTTGTAGTAGTTGTACCGCCGAACTGGTATCACAGGGACCATGCTAATCTTCTCTGTATCCTTCCTTTTGTAGTAGTTGTACCGCCGAACTGGTATCACAGGGACCATGCTAATCTTCTCTGTATCCTTCCTTTTGTAGTAGTTGTACCGCCGAACTGGTATCACAGGGACCATGCTAATCTTCTCTGTATCCTTCTTTGATGTAAAATAAAATATAATTTGTAAAAACCAGATAGGTAAAAAAGGAAAGTTTAATAAATATTTTGCTATAATATATTTAGAATGCATTTATAAATTCTATGTTAGAATAAAATCAAACGTTACCTATTTAAATCTATAGATTTTATCTTTCGCTTTTCTAAAAATGTATTTCTATATATATATATATATAATCGTGTAAAGTTATCTAGTACATCTATACTAAAAGGTATAAACAAAAGGGCAACAAAGAGGTAACCAAAAGAAAAAAAAAAAAGGCGGGTAATTCAGTTTAGGCTTAAGATTTTATTCCGTGGCAGACGACACACACAAGGATCAATGAACCCCCTACCCACTGGATATTTGGTGCTGTGTCTTGAATTAATTTCAAATCTCCTATCTTTTCCCGTGTCATCTGAACTGTACTAGGCCTGTTTCTGGCATACACACATTTTGACTTTCAATGAGATTTAATTTTTCGAAATAATAATTTTTTGACCAAGTGAGAGGCTGTTATTCATAGAAATTTATTAAAGTTCAACATTAACGTTATTATTGATTTGTTTTATTTTTTACTTTATATAATTATATATTTTTAAAAATAAGGCTTATTTTGGATTGTAATAAGATTATTTATTAATCCAATATTTCGATGGACCAATCGTCCATCTTTTACGAGGTTTTTTGTTATGAAGCACACAGCAGGTTGCGTAAAAGATGGAAGATTGGTCCATCGAAATATCGGATTAATAAATAATCTTATTACAATCCAAAATAAGCCTTATTTTAAAAAATATATATATATTATGGATTTCTCTATATTCAGAATAATTATATATAAATATATATTTTTAAATTCTTTTTAATATACAGATATTGGCCCTTTATAATTCCAAGAAAAGATCAATTTCGCGTCTGCAAAAATAAAATAAATTAATTCAAAGGCAGAGAATTTATTCTTATTAAATTTGGGAAAAATGAAATTTCTAATTAATTTGTTAAACTTATAAGGATATAAGTAGTGTAATTACTTGTTTTCTAGATTTTAAAATAAGTATTATAAATTTTTAGCCCATTTTACTTTGAATAAATATATGGAATTTAATAATTTGAGAAAGAAATAGTATATATGTCTATTGTCTCTTTATATTAAAAACAAACCTGTATCTAATTTTAAACTATCATATTCTATATATTTTTTAAAAATATTAACAAAATATATTTATTTTCAATTTTTGATATAATATTAAAATAAATTTTAAAAATCAATAAGTATATTCTAAAATTTATTTATATTTTTAATAAAATTAAGAAAATTAATTAAAATCTATATATATATATTATATATAATATTAATTAAATTTTTGTGTTTTGAAGGGGAAGTTTAAAATATTCAATATTTTACATTTTTATTTTAATCTTTATAAATATAAAGCCTCGTGAGGAAATATAATTACGAGAAAAATCAATAATTTGAAAATTAAAATTTGTATTGATTCTCTCTTATATATATCATTCGATATTTATTACATTACAGGATATCAATTAAAAACAACATTGAAAAACATTAAGCTTTTTAATGCTTAAATATCACAACTGTTTTTAAAGGAAATACAAACACGCGCTCTCTCTCTCTCTTTCTTAATATATATATATATTTCACTGAAAAAAAAGCAACATATAAATTATTTCATTTGCATATATATAGAGAAAAAAATTTCCCGCCAAAAATAAATGAAACAGACGATAATTTTAAAAAAATATCGGTAAATGGCGCCAAAATGCTCACTAAAATCGTCTGAGACCACACTAGAGGAAACTAAAAAAAAAAGGTTAGAGGTGTAAATACAACAAATTCTTTAAAAAAAAAACACAACCAAGAGTAAATAACATAAAGGATAAAATAAAGAAGAAGTGGAGGTTACATTGTAGGCATCTTAAGAAGATGAAGGGTCAAACGCCTGCCTCAAAGACTGGTCCGCCCACAAAGGCGGGGGGTGGTTCCAAATGTAAGTCCCTCCCAAGACACACATAATTAATCAAGGGAAAGGGGGGGGGGTCACGTCTGAAGAAGGCTATAGAGTCACCTTGATTTCCAGTACTGGGTGTCAATTTCAAAGTAAAAAAAGAAGAATATATAGAAAAAGAAGGAGCAACCAACAAACAAATCGAATGTATAAAAAGATCAATAATTTCATCAATCTATCTCTTTCACATAGCAAGACACATTCTTCAAGTATCCCCACTTTAACCCTTCTTTGCTGCCGACGTTAATGGGGTTTAGACGGACCATGAGTTGGAAGGGGGGGTAAGTTGAAGGAACAATCAACTTGATAAACATCTTGACGGCATTTAGCAACTACGAGATTTACCTTTTTATAAATGACTTCACGCAGGCTACGTTCAACTCGTCTCTTCAAGAATTTTCTTCTTTCTTTCTTTGGACGTGAGATAGTAAAATAGACAATCATTCTATCTTATCTCTCTCACATACTCTATGAAAGACTAAATCTTTATCACTTCCCTATCATCTCTTATCATTATTTCACAGCCGTTTATCCTTGAATAGAAAACTGAAGAGAAAGAAAAAAGCTTTTTAAAAAGTAGAGAGAGATTAATATTATTTATGTTAAGAGAGATGGCTGTTTGTATTCATTCGGTGAGTTTTGGATTTGGTTTAAGCTATATAATGTTGTACACGCAAGAAGACAAAACTTAAGGAAGTTGTACCTTTTAGTATGTATATCGGGATTGAGACAATAACTCTGAAAGATACACTCATGGACAAAACTTAAGGAAGTTGTACCTTTTAGTATGTATATCGGGATTGAGACAATAACTCTGAAAGATACACTCATGGACAGAACTTAAGGAAGTTGTATCTTTCAGCATGTATATCGGGATTCAGACAATAACTCTGAAAGATACACTCATGGACAAAACTTAAGGAAGTTGTACCTTTTAGCATGTATATCGGGATTGAGACAATAACTCTGAAAGATATTACAGTGTCCTTTATTGAAGACATACGAGATAACCAAGTGTGAACAGCCTCTGTCTCCTTCAAAAGAACAGACGACCTGTGACATCAAAGACTTTCCACTTCCTTAAGTTTTGTCCATGAGTGTCCATGTATATAAAAGAAACGCATTGCCAGTAAATTTATTTGTGTAAAATATTAACGATAGATGGCAATAAAAATTTAATTTACTAATATATAGTGTGTATATATATATATATATATGTTAAGGATAGTTTTTTTTTTACTCAACTATTACAATACTATTACACTAACAGTGTATAACATTATGTAGAATTAGCCATATAAACGTAGATCTTGCATTCCTATGCTCACTATTCGATTTAATTATGCCTGTTGAAGAGCAAAACCTCGAAAGCTTGCGGTTTTGCTAAAAAAAAAAACTTATTTAGAAAGTGTTTTTAAAAATCTCTATATGATATAAGATATAACGATTTCATATTTCACAGATGGTGGTGGTACATATGCCAAGCACACGTGATAAAGGCCATGATAATCATAGTGGGTAGTTAGCGACTACTGTTACTGTAAGGTGCAACACATGTCTACACATCTATGGTAAGTATACCACATGTAGAAATGTAGTGCACTTACCATAAAAGCAGTCGTTAACTATAGTCGTCTGTCTACACACGTAGAGATCAATTCAAAATGTTGCACTTACAAGTGTATCAGAGCCCTGTTTGGTTACTTGTAACACTCACCGGTGAAGTAGGACATCTGTAAGAATCAGAAAAGCATTGCAGCAATTTAAAAAAAAATTATTTAGAAAATAAAAAAAGTGTGTCTAATGCGGGATTCGAACCCAGGTCCATTCTATCAGAAAATAACGGTTTGTACCACTGCTCCATCAAATCAATTAAATTAAAAGAAGTAAAAAACATATATAAATGGATAATCGGAAAAGGATTGCAGCAATTTTTAAATATTTTTTATTTAGAAAATAAAAAAGATTGTACAATGCGGGATTCGAACCTAGGTCCATTCTATCAGAAATTAATGGTTTGTACCACTGCTCCATCAAATCAAACCAAATAAGAGAAGTAAAAAATATAAATAAATGGAGAATCGGAAAAGGATTGAAGCAATTTTTACAAAATTTTATTTAGAAAAAAAAAAAAAAAAAAAAGACTGTACAATACGGGATTCGAACCCAGGTCCATTCTATCAGAAATAACAGTTTGGACCACTGTTCCATCAAACCAATTCAATTAAGAGAAGTAAAAGGATAGATGAACGGAGCTAGCTGGGTCTACTAAAAATGTGGAGAAGGTTTGACGTATTGTCGAGGGAGAAATATTCCGGACAGGCTGTGACATCTGTGGGACACATGCTGTCGATGTCGTACGGAATGCAGATTCACCCCTAGTTGGAAGCAAAACATCTGTTTCCACATCTACAGAACTTTTTGTCGCTGACACTGTGTAAATAATACCACAATTGCATATAAACATATATCTCACTTGAAACATATACTCTCTCGTTCCTCTAAAAACATTTTTAAAAATTTAAAAAAAAAAGAAAAAAGATAAAATATATATTTGAAAGAAATATAAAAAAAGAAATGAAGAATTGTATTTTTAGGTTTTTCTTTTTTTCGAAATGTATTTTTTTTACAGACGACAATGTGCTTAGGCAGGGTTGCCAGATTGATTATTAAAATTTCACAGATAAATAACTTTTTTTTTTTTTGTGGTTGTGTATAGTAGAAATGAGTCAAAATTTTCAGGATTGAATTACATAGATTATAACAATGGTAAATATAATTTAAGTTTATGTGCAAATATGTTTTTAGAATATATAAAACGCGATAAAAATATTCTTCGTAAATTATTTTAAGAAAACTCCAGTAGTTTTTTTTAAGCTCATATAAGATTTCGTTCCATTCACCTGGTTTGTTTATTCATTAGGCATAGCTATCTTTTTTCTTCCTTTCATTATAATTTTGAATATTCTCATTGAAAAAATGTTTCAATCCTTTAAATATAATCATATATATATTAATAAAATAATTATTATATATAATCTCTATATATATTTATAAAACAAATATAATAAAACTAGACGAATGGCCCGGGCAACGCCCGGGTTTTACCCGAGTGCGTATATATTTTAAAAACGTTTTAATTCAAATACTATTCGTTACAATTATAAATTGGCGCCATGGATGTCACTCTTGTGAAACGTCCCGTTCCAAACTGTGTGTTTTTAAAATGTTTTAATTAAAATACTATTCGTTACAATTATAAATTGGCGCCGTGGATGTCTCTCTTGTGAAACTTCCCGCCCCAAACTGTGTGTGTCTTGAAAATATAAAAATAAAAATGTGAATTTTCATAAAGATTTCATCATGTCGATTTATTATATATATATATATTAACTTTATGAACGGAAAAATATGTCCAGGGTAGCCTAGTGGTCATGGCATCTGCCTGGTAGGCGGAAGGTCGTGGGTTCGATTCCCATCCCTTGACACTTTTTTTATTTTATCCATTCTGACCAAAATCTATCCGTGAACTTCACACAGACAGAATAAGGCCATTATATAAGTAGATACTAAAAAAGCAGCTTAATTTAAATATATTCGAAACTAAAAATATATTAATGTATATACATAAAAAGATCAAACTAATTATTATTTTTTAATTTAAAAAAAACTCTACAGTTAATTTTGACAGACGATAATTTTTTTCTTTTTAATACCAAACGATAATTTTGGAGCAGACGATATATATATTTTTTTATAGCAGACGATATAATATTAACACCAAACGATTATTATTTTAAGAAGCAGACGGTATATATATATATATTTTTTTTTTTTTTGTAGCAGACGATAATTTTAATATACCAAACGATAAAAGCAGACGATACATTTTTTAAGGCAGACTACAAAAAAAAAAAGGTAAATACACTAAGATTTTTTGCAAAAATAAATAAATAAATAATAATAATAAACTAAATATGAAATAAGATATTAAAAAAAGGTATTGTGGTGAGAAATAAATATATATAAATATCAAAAGATGTATTAGAATGATGGACCGGAAAGACCACGGTAGTGGTAAAACATCTTCTGGGGGAAAACTCTGATAAAGAAGCAGGCTCTGTAGTTTTCGCTTCGACAGTTTTTGAAGTTTCTTCCTTAAGACGGCATTTCTCTTTCTTTCATTGGCCATTTCAACTCACCGAGACTTTTCTGGAATTTTTTTTTTTTTTTTACATCACCTAGAAAAAAATATAGCTCGTTCTTCCTAACAAAAAAATTTTACAAATCTTTTTAAAATGCGCAAAATTTTTTTAAAATAAATTAATTTAGTATACGTTATACAAGGTTATCTCAAAAGTTGGTAAACACTTGTAAAAAATTAAAAATACCAATATCATTCGCCGTTATGTATAATATCTTTGTATTATGTATAAAGTAATTGTTTAAAAATATATAAAATATTTCCTCACAATGAATTTCTTTTTATTACAAAACACTAGCTTTCAAGTGATAATTGCTCTTCAACGGGCTTAATAAAACATCGACTATATCTTACAACAAAATATTTACAAATATATACAGCGTGGATATATATTTAAAAAATTAAAATAAAAGAAATTCCTTGTGAGAAAATATTTTGTAATTTTAAAAGCTTTTCACAATTCCATCATGTATAAAGTAATTGTATTATTATGTATTCACCTTAATAATATTATTCGCCAAGTAATAAGGGAAAAAAAACGTTTTAAGAAAAACATGAACTTTTGGGATAACCTTATATTTTGTATAAAAATCAAATATAATTGCAAAAGAAAAAGGGGGGATATACTAGGGGTAGGGGGTATACTGAAAGGACACATCCTGATCTTACAATTGAATGTTGATGATTGCCTACTGCCATCTATCGGTGAAAATATCAACTATCTGTTGTGAGTTTTTTTTTAAGTGTTTTGATTAAAACACGTGATATCATATGGATTGATAAGTGTTTTCCTGACTATATATAAAGAAAAAATAATTCTAAATATATATTTAAGAAAAAAACTTCTTTTTTTTTGTTTATTCTATTCTTAAATTCCAAATTTTTTGTATAAAAGTACTAAATATAGAGAAAAGTTCATATTTACAATTAACATACACTCATGGAGACAAAACTTAAGGAATTTGTACATTTTAGCACATATATCGGAATTCAGACAATAACTCTGAAAGATATTACAGTGATCTTTATTGAAGACACACGAGATAACCAAAGTGTGAACAAAATTGCCTCAGTCACCTTAAAAAAAAAAAAAAAAAAAACAGATGACCGGCGATATTAAAGAATTTCCACCTCCTATAGTTTTGTCCATGAGCATATATACACTGCATGACATTGAAAATGGAACACCAAGAAATAGTGGCCAGAAAGTGATGAAACTCGGCAGACAGAGAGAGACAGGGACGAACAATAAGTGATCTTTATTTCAAAATGATAGTCATAATACAGAGCGAGAACGGCGTCGGCTTAGTAGCAAGTAGGACCACCGCGGACGGCGATGCACGCAGCAACACGTCTAGGTAGAGAGTCAATCAGAGTACGGATGGCGTCCTGAGGGATGGCTCTCCATTCCCTCTCAACCATTTGCCACAGTTCGTCTTCTGAACGCGGCTGTGGCAAGGCATGCAAACGGCGTCCAATGATGTCCCAGACGTGCTCGATTGGTGAGAGATCAGGAGAGTACGGTGGCCAGGGAAGCATCTGTACATCTTGCAGAGCTTGTTGGCTAATGCGAGCAGTGTGCGGTCGGGCGTTATCCAGCTGATAAAGGGCATTGGGTACCTCCTGAAGGTAGGGGAGTGTCACCGGTCGCAGCACATCATCAACGTATCGTTGGGCCGTCATAGTGCCCTGAATACGAAGTAAAGGTGACCTGGAATCATACGCGATTGCGCCCCAAACAATGATTCCACGTTGTCGCACGGTGGGGCGTTCCACAATTGCTGCCGGATTGGACCTTTCTCCACGTCGACGCCACACGCGTACACGGCGACTATCACTGGACAAGCAGAAACGCGACTCATCTGAGAACACGACCCTGTGCCATTCCGTCATCCACGTCGATCTAGCCCGGCACCATTCCAAACGTTGGCGCCTATTCGGTGGGGTCAATGGCAGTCTTCTTAGCGGACGGCATGAGTGCAAGCCATTAGCAACCAATCGACGAGAAATGGTTCTGGTCGAGATGGAATGATCTAGGGTGTCTTGCACATGTTGCAGGATGGCGGTACAAGTGGCTTGTGGGGCCGCCACTGCTTGTCGAAGGATACGCCGATCCACACGTGCAGACGTTACTCTGGTTGCACCGACATTCCTATAAATTGCCACATTTCCTTGTTCCAACCATCTTCTCCACAGTCGGTGCACCGTGGACGCACCAAGGTGTGTATCAGCTGCGATTTGACGTATGGACCAACCTGCCCTTTTCAGTCCGATCACCATGCCCCTCGTAAAAGCGTCTGTCTGCTTGAACTGCCTCCGTTTACGATGACCTGACATTCTCTGTTATTACACGTGTCTTTTGACACAAGAACAAAATTTCTACAATGATTTTCCTTGAAGAAATAACGACACGAATACTGTCCTTTCTGCAAGTTCCTTCCCTTATATCTTACTCCATGTGCGCCCGAGTGCTGCGCATTTTACATCATTTGCATAACTCGGTTAGGCGCGTCTACCCTGAAATTTGCATAATTTTCTGGCCACTATTTATTGGTGTTCCATTTTCAATGTCACGCAGTGTATATATGTGCATATATGTTTTTTACTCCCCTGTATCCTTCCCTTCCCAAAAGAAAAAGTTTATTAGAATTATGAAAGTGTTAATTATATATAAACACAAAAATCAATATTTAAAAAGTCACAATAAAGCTAATTATGAATGTTTTCTAATATATATTTATTATTTTTTAAATAAAGACGTTTTTAATCGATTTTTTTTCATCGACCCTTTTTTTTTTACAAAAATGAAAAAAAAAGTTTCAAAAAAAAAAAAAAAAGTTTTATTTTTATTCCAAATTTTTTTTTTCAAATTAAACCAAACGCCATTTCAATTTGGACCATCCAAATGAATTAATAACGCCATTAGAATTCAGACGACTAAATTAATGCACCAGACGAACAAAGTAGGAAGGGTATTATTAGAAAATTATACTTTTTGACTCGAGACCCAATCATGCGTTTATTGGTTTAAATAAAAAAAAAACCAAACGATAGGAAGGCGTTGAAAGATGCCAAACGATTTCAGGGTATAAAGAGGAAAGAATAAAAATAAGAAATACATTTTTTTATAAAAAAAGTTGATAAAAAAAATGAAAATAGAATCGATACTTAACAGTGTTTTGTAAAAAAAAAAATACGATCTTTCATAATATGATTTTTCTAGAAACGTACCAAACTGTTTTTTTTTTTTTTTAAATAATCATATTTAAGAAA
>CP092863.1:111139438-111354775 GCA_030710605.1 Cordylochernes scorpioides
GAAAAAAGCTTTAAAATAACTGTTTTAAGTCTTCCAAACGCATATAATAGCGTCGATTGTCGACGTGAAATATACATATGGTTAATTGTGCCAAATTTATTAATTAATCCTTTTAAACGAAATGATATGCAAATATATATATTAAAATTCGAAACTATTATAGACGCGTATGATTCTTTTAAAAATTAAACAATATCTACTGCCCTTAATGCAATGGAAAAAAAAAAAGCGGTTTCGCCAGTTTAATCTACCATACCGCTGTTATATTGCATTTTTCGGTTTTCCTTTCATAGTGATACTGTTGCTAGACTCTTGGAATGGGTATTTTAGATTAACCGTGAGCATAAGCTCTGAGGACAGTAGAAATACAAACAATTATAAATATATAATTTTCATAACAGATGGCGCGCTAATGCATCAAAATATATATATCCTTATATATGTAATTATGGTGATTTACTAACGGATTTATTCTTACACTTGTCAATACCCTATTTGTATATTTCCGTGTATGCATTTAATTGGTTAACATTTTGAGACAAATTTCCCCGTATATCTATATATATATCAACTCACCTATTTTTCCATTATTTTGTAATGAGTCTTTTTTTTTTTTTTAATATTCAAGTTTTTGAAATATATTATATATTAACTGTCCGTTTCATGCTTTTTTTTTTCCGGATATCTGAACGATTAATTTTTTTTTTTTTTTTGGTCGTTGAGGTACAGCTTGCATCATACTGAAAAGGGCCAACAGCCCCGAAACGCGTACATGGTTAAATTTTCTTGATTAATCAAGAATAGGTATTTTTACAAATTCTGGAATATCTATATATATATAAATGAATGTTTGTATGTTTGTTTGTTTGTATGTCCGGTATACAAATTCTCAGTAGTTCACTAATTCAAACCAAAATTTCCATACATAGGTAAAAAAAATACGGGGAAGACGATAGGCTATTTTAAAAAATATATAAATCAATTATTAAAACTATATATTCAAATTATTCTACTTAGCTCACGAACAGCGCCCTCTATCAAAGATTAGATTAAATTATGCTGATGCAAACAAATAGATAATGCTAATAAAAAACAATTATTAAAAAAATCTTATCTAAATATATATCACTCGGGTAGATATGCACACGGGTCAATCCCGGGGCGAAGCCCGGGTCACCCGTCTAGTAATTATATTAAAAAAACAACGAATAGTTGATATTTATTCTGATAGATGGCGCAAGCCATCAGCAACTTTTAGTTACACGATCATAAGATGTATTTTTTTTCTTAATTTATAAGTTAACTTAAGCTTCATTTGTTTACTAGTGAGGTTAAACTTTTGAAAAAATCGGGGATCCTTGAAAAAAAGTTACCAATGCGGGGATTCGAACCTAGGTAGTTTTGGTCAAAAACGGACGGTTTAAACAACTCGGCTATCAATCTACAATTACAATGTAATAATTCCTGATATATAAGTTATATTTATTTCAATTTAAAGCGCTATGTCCCTCTAGGGACACTTACACTGTCATACATGTATGTAAAACGAAAATTAAAATTATACCGCAAATGTTTCTTTTAAAAATCGAAATTTATTTTCAAAGAGAAATAGCGACATTTCTAACTTTGAAGATGAGGTATGGAAAGGTGAAACATGAAGAGTAATGGAGAACGGAAAAATAAAAAGTGTCCAGGGGCGGGAATCGAACCCACACCCTTCTGCTTACCGGGCAGGTGCTTTTTAAAAGAAACATTTGCGGTATAATTTTAATTTTCGTTTTACAATCATCAGCCGCGTTATATTGTATTTTAAATGTTACTTTAAATATAAGTTATGAACGGAAAAATACGTCCAGGGTAGCCGAGTGGACAAGGCACCTGCCCGGTAAGCAGAAGGGTGTGGGTTCGATTCCCGCCCCTGGACACTTTTTATTTTTCCGTTCTCCATTACTCTTCATGTTTCACCTTTCCATACCTCATCTTCAAAGTTAGAAATGTCGCTATTTCTCTTTGAAAATAAATTTCGATTTTTAAAAGAAACATTTGCGGTATAATTTTAATTTTCGTTTTACAATCATCAGCCGCGTTATATTGTATTTTAAATACATGTATGTCTTTACATTTGTCTATACATATTTATACAATAATTTTAGGTCGTAAAGAATAGTCATATGATACTAACAAGGAGAAAGAGAGAGGGGAAAAAAAACGAGAACAGAGAACTTTATACCAGAAATGAATTTTGAAAATAGAGCAATCCATATTTAATTCATTAGATAATAAAAAGGCATATATTGGATTTAATAAAATATTTATTTTGCCAATATTTTGGTTGGCTGAACGCCAACCTTTATCAAGGCATTACATTTTTGTATTTATATATAATGTTATGCCTTTTTATTATCTAAAGAAATGAATGTGTGGCATTATATCGACAATTAGCATAATATATTAGCAGTTTGTTAAAATATATTTGTTGCTATATAATTTAAAATATATCTATAAAAGGTATTAAATTTAATATATATTTCTTTACTGAAATTAAAATACTTGGATCTGTTACAATTAAATTATTGTCAATTCTATATTCGATTCTAATATATAGGTTTAATCACACAACAAAGAAAGGACATAGTTGTTATAATGACGTGTCAGAATAAGTTGATAGGAAAAGTGGTGTGAGAATAAAGGTCGGTTGAAGGCCACGCATGCGTGTGGCAGTTTGAAGGAAATTCCAGTGGTTCAACAATGTACCAAACGTCACTTTAGTCGGCTGCATTCTACATCTCCATTTTGATGTTGTTTCTCTACTGATTTAATGAGAGAATCAAAAATAAAAAGCACAAAAGAATACGTAATAAAGAAATGAATATTTAAAAGGTGAAAGAAAAGTATATGCATTTTTAGAAAGAGGACACAGCTTTCGACGAAATGCATTCTGAAAGAAAATATCAGAGTATATATATGTGATTTTGACAAAGATGCAAATAAAAGAGCTTCTGTTAATATACACTCATGGACAAAACTTAAGGAAATGAAAAGTTTTTAATGTCGCTAGTCGTCTATTTTTTATGAAGGAGACAGAGGCTGTTCACACTTGGTTATCTCGTGTCTTCAATAAAGGTCACTGTGATATCTTTCAGAGTCATTGTCTGAATCCCGATATACATGCTAAAAGGTACAACTTCCTTAAGTTTTGTCCATGAGTGTATCTTTCAGAGTTATTGTCTGAATCCCGATATAAATGATAAAAGGTATAACTTCCTTAAGTTTTGTCCATGAGTGTATCTTTCAGAGTTATTTTCTCAATCCCGATATACATGCTAAAAGGTACAACTTCCTTAAGTTTTGTTCATGAGTGTATCTTTCAGAGTTATTTTCTCAATCCCGATATACATGCTAAAAGGTACAACTTCCTTAAGTTTTGTCCATGAGTGTATATTTCAGAGTTATTGTCTGAATCCCGATATACATGGTAAAAGGTAAAACTTCCTTAAGTTTTGTCCATGAGTGTATCTTTCAGAGTTATTGTCTGAATCCCGATATACATGGTAAAAGGTAAAACTTCCTTAAGTTTTGTCCATGAGTGTATCTTTCAGAATTATTGTCTGAATCCCGATATACATGCTAAAAGGTACAACTTCCTTAAGCTTCATACATAAGTATACGGGAGTGAAAGAAGGACAACAGATTTCAAGAAACTGAAGAACCTGACATTCCAGTAACACCACTGTATAGTTGCGAGTGGGTGAAGAGAGAGAAATTTCACCAAGAGAGTAATTATAGGACCGAGTTCATTAAGCGGAACGGGACGGACTTCCTGCTTGTCGCCATGGCAACGGAGAGAGATATGCAAATACGTCGTCCACCACAACAACCAAAGCAGCAGACGATGGGATGATGTCCACCACCAGATGATTGCAAGCTACCACCAAATTAACCCCCCCCCCCCCCCCTTCATGTCACGCTGCCTTTTTTTTTTTTTTTTTACCCACCTCTCTACCACAACCCCCCCCCCCCCCCCCCTCATCGTCTTTTTCAACCCCCCTCCCTCGGCACTTCTTCTGTTAGGTTCCTAAATTTGTATCATTATAATTTGATTAGGTCTTTTCACGTAGGGAACGTCGGTCCACTGTAACTTCGCTTTTATTTTCGTTTTTTTTTTTTCTTTCTCTCTCTCTATGGTGCGTCTTGCCGACCTCTATGTTTTCCTCACCTTCCGACTCTTTAATTTTAATACTCCATTCAAACTATTGTAGGGTCTTCAACAACCTTTTTTTTTTACGTATTTCTTGAAAGTTTTCTCCACTCTCTTTTTTTTTTTGGTCAAAAAACTTGCTATATTATTATTTTATTATAGATTTTTTTCATATAATGAAAAATATTTTTCATTCATTTTTGCATATTTACCACATATATATATATATATAAATTTTACTGATAGAAAATTGATTTCTATAAAAAGAAAGAATACATCTACCATCCAAATATGCATAAAATCTACATTCATGGACAAAAATTATGGAAGTGGAAAGTCTTTGATATCGCCGGTTTTCTATATATATATATAATTTTTTTAAGGAGACAGAGGCTGTTCACAATTGGTTATCTCGTATGTCTTCAATAAAGATCTGTAAATATATATGAATAGACAGATGTTAATTAAGAAAAAAAAAGACATCTCCTTTTCGTGTAACTGAAATTTGCTGATGGCTTGCGCCATCTATCGGAATAAATATCAACAATTTGTTGATTTTTTAATTATTCCAGAATTGGCCAAATTATTGATTAATCAAGAAAAGTTAATTACGTACATCAAGAATGTGGCCAATTCTGGAATAATTAAAAATCAACAAATAGTTTATATTTATTCCGATAGATGGCGCAAGCCATCAACAACTTTCAGTTACACGATAAAGAGATACCTTTTTTTAATTCTCAATTCATACATCTTATCCCATTTGTGTAATATTTTTAATATATATAAATAATATTGCTAAAAACATACATCATATATACATACAGTTAAACCTGTCTATAGCGCACCCTCTTGGGACTCACCAAAATAGGGTGCTATAGAGAGAGGGTGCTATAGACAGGTCACTTTTAATGCTAATATCACATCGTACTACGTATTTAAAATCGGGCGTTATAGAGAGGGAGGCGTTATTTAGAGGGGGTGCTATAGACAGGTCACTTTTAATGTAAATTGCATCGTACTATGTATTTAAAATCGGGCGCTATAGAGAGGGAGGCGTTATTTAGAGGAGGCGCTATAGACAGGTTTAACTGTATATAAAATGTCGTTATTGGTGGTGTATCCCGCTGTAAAAAAAAAAAAAAAGAGGGAGAGAAAATCGGCATTCTTCCAAACGAAATTTGATTTTTCATTAAGAAACTGTGCTATTAAGGAAAGAACTAGGAAGAGAGAGGGGAAGTAAAGGGAAAAACCTAAGATCCTTCCCTTTTTCAAAACAATGGACTCTAATGGTAATGGGTTGGGTTTTCAATTCTGGCCTGGGTGAGTTAACGGAAAGGAGAAAAAAAAAAAAAGAAGAAGCGAAGAAAGAAAGAAAAAAAAAATAGATGTTTTTCGGAGAGACGCTAAAGTAGAAGGGTATATCAACAAGACAAGACCCCCTCTCTCTATAATGCTTTTCAACTCCTACCATCAATTTAATCCTCTCTACCAGCTGATGGGGACAATTAAAAAGAAATTTAGGCCCTTTAATGATCTGGAAGATTGTTACGGGGGTCGATGGGTCATTATTACAATCCGCCATTTTGTCTGCTTATGGTCCGGTCCTCCAGTCAAATCTTTTTTTTTTTATATTATTTAAAATAATCATTGAGTAAGAGTGGGAGGTTAAAAAAAAAAAAGAAATGATAAAATTAAATTGTGTTTATTATAGAAATGTTAGATTTTTTAAAAATATATAAATATATATCTGAGATAAGAGAATTTTAATATTTATATAGAAAAAAAAAGTAAGAGAATCTTTTTGAGAAACAAAAATTATATTAGGTTATTATCGTTTGAAAACGTTATTATTATTTTTGCATAATAAAAAGTAATCTTTTTTCTTAAATATACACTCATAAACAAAATACTTAAGAAAGTGGAAAGTCTTTGATATTACCGCTCGTCTTTTCTTTTGGAGGAGTCAGAGGCTGGTTACACTTGGTTATCTCGTGTGTCTTCAATAAAGGTCACTGTAATATATTTCAGAGATATCCCGATATACATGCTAAAAGGTACAACTTTCTTAAGTTGTGTCCATGAGTGTATATCGAAAAATAGGAAAGTTGATTTTTTTATATGGGGATGTTTGATTCAAAAGAGAGAGATGGTAAGATAAGACGTCGAAGATAGAAGAAGGAGGATAGGGCACAAAGAGGAAGGCAGGATAGGACGTCAAAGAAGATAGAAGAAGGCAGGGTAGGACGTCAAAGAAGATAGAGGAAGGCAGGGTAGGACGTCAAAGAAGGTAGATGAAGGTAGGATAGGACGTCAAAGAAGGCAGGGTAGGACGTCAAAGAAGATAGAGGAAGGCAGGGTAGGACGTCAAAGAAGGTAGATGAAGGTAGGATAGGACGTCAAAGAAGGTAGGGTAGGACGTCAAAGAAGGTAGAGGAAGGCAGGATAGGACGTCAAATAAGATAGAGGAAGGCAGGATAGGACGTCAAAGAAGGTAGGGTAGGACGTCAAAGAAGGTAGAGGAAGGTAGGGTAGGACGTCAAATAAGATAGAGGAAGGCAGGATAGGACGTCAAATAAGATAGAGGAAGGCAGGATAGGACGTCAAAGAAGGTAGGGTAGGACGTCAAAGAAGGTAGAGGAAGGTAGGGTAGGACGTCAAAAAAGGTAGAGGAAGGTAGGGTAGGACGTCGAATAAGATGGAGGAAGGCAGGATAGGACGACAAATAAGAAAGAGGAAGGTAGGATAGGACGTCAAAGAAGGTAGGGTAGGACGTCAAATAAGATAGAGGAAGGCAGGGTAGGACGTCAAATAAGATAGAGGAAGGTCGGGTAGGACGTCAAATAAGATAGAGGAAGGTAGGATAGGACGTCAAAGAAGGTAGGGTAGGACGTCAAATAAGATAGAGGAAGGCAGGGTAGGACGTCAAATAAGATAGAGGAAGGTCGGCTAGGACGTCAAAGAAGATAGAGGAAGGTAGGATAGGACGTCAAATAAGATAGAGGCAGGCAGGATAGGACGTCAAAGGATATAGAGGAAGGTAGGATAGGACGTCAAAAGATATAGAGGAAGGCAGGGTAGGACGTCAAAGAAGATAGAGGAAGGCAGGGTAGGACGTCAAAGAAGATAGAGGAAGGCAGGATAGCACGTCTAAAAAGGAGATCGGTGTGGTAAGAGACCCTGGGGGTTCACGAAACTGTTGCAACTCCCAACAAGGGTGACCCTCGCTGTGCTTTGTCTTCCAGTCCTTTCGCAAGACAAGATCAATCTCCAGTTCTGGGTGCGGCGAGCGACATCCTTGGAAGACATCGCCCTTGGCGACACCTCTAGATCTACAAACCTATTTGAAATAGGAAACCAAATTGGAGAGACCGAACAATTATGGAATAACACAGTCTTCCTTGTCATAGTACAGAGAGAAAATCTCAAATCATTACTTTTAGTGTTTGAAAGAAAGAAATAAAAATGATGATATAAAACTGATTTACCTAAACGGCTCTAAAACTCTGACTGGAAAGGTGATTAAGCAAATAAATATTCCACATTCTGTTTCATTCTTGGAGAAAGCGTGGTTAGATTTCGCGCACAAATTAGAAGCATGTTTACCTCTTAAAAGTACGCTTTAATGTGTTTAAAACATAAATTGTGGGAAGGTTTGGTTCACCTGTAATGAGCTCTTGTAACCATGCTGATGAGCTGTTTATGGTGAACTTCTTTTTTTCCAATTTGAACATACTTAAATAAATCATGCTGCGAAATATGCTACTAAAGTAGATGACATTGATGAAAAAAGACTTTTTAGGACCTAACCTATGCAGGATAGATTAAGGATAATGGAAAGAAAATTTTCCAAAGAGTCAATAGACCTAATTTGTCCAAGATAGGTTGATATGGTAGTTCAATGCGCTTCCTACTGAAAGGAAAGATCATTTTGTCTGTTCAATGCGTGTGGGTGATGGTGAAAAGACCATTTCTGCTGAAGAAAAGACATAGTATGCTCGAGATAGATTGTGATGGTAGTACGCAACACTTTCTACTGAAGAAAAGATCTTTGTGTCTGTTCAGCATGCGATGATGATGGTGAAATGGACCATTTCAACCGAGGCAAAAGACCTAGCATGTCTAAAATAGGTTGATGGTGGGGGGAAACGATTTTCTACTAAAGAATAAGATCCTATTTTGTTTAACATATGTTGATGGTGGTGCCTGAAAGCACTTTCTACTGAAAAAAGAATGAAAAGCACAATTCAAGGACCTTTTTAATGAGGTAAAAGGTTACTAGCACATGCTAACAGTTACGATGGGAAGGCTAGGCTGTACCAAGGCGACAAAGTCTGTCCACTAGCACATGCTAACAGTTACGATGGGAAGGATGTACCAAGGCGACAAAGTCTGTCCACTAGCACATGCTAACAGTTACGATGGGAAGGATGTACCAAGGCGACAAAGTCTGTCCACTAGCACATGCTAACAGTTACGATGGGAAGGATGTACCAAGGCGACAAAGTCTGTCCACTAGCACATGCTAACAGTTACGATGGGAAGGATGTACCAAGGCGACAAAGTCTGTCCACTAGCACATGCTAACAGTTACGATGGGAAGGATGTACCAAGGTGACAAAGTCTGTCCACTAGCACATGCTGAATGTAGGTAGAAGAGAGGGATTAAGGGAGATGTCGGCGCGCCCACAGATCTATCAATGCAGCTAATCCCCTCTGGATTAATGCAGTGTACCCCCGTGATAACAGAGTCCGCGCCTTTCTACTTTTTTTAAAACTACGACCTCTCTAACACAATACGGATGAATATTTATCAATTCTGACAAACACACTACTTACTACATAGATTTACACTCAACGTTATGCAACTTAAAATGAATTATGTAAATAATGTACATATAGTTACATATTGGTCTAAGAAAACATACAACAACACATAGAAAATAAATCATTATTGCCGCAGTTTAGAATATTTGTAACGTTTCCTATTTATAAATAAGGGATACTCACATTACTTTGTGTTTTAATATTTAATTTAATTACAACAAGGTTAACCCTAATATATAAACAAAAAAAAAACGTATGCAAAATTAGAGAAAGAAAGCAAATATAGTGTTGCCGACGGCCTAAATATGAAGAAAAATCAAAGAATAATTGAATATTTTACATAAATAAATAAATACAAAGCATGTTTACAGTATTATTTAACTTTTTCGTTTTTTTTTTATACTTTCATTTATAGACTTTTCTCTACCTTCTGTTACCATTTTTCAAATTCCAAACATTAATATTGATATCTTGTAGATATATTATCGTCTGCGTATCAACACGTTGTATTTTCAGCGCTTCGATTCGAATAACAATATAAAGATAGATTTAAACTACATTCATGGACAAAACTTAAGGAGGTTGTACCTTTTAGCATGTATATTGGGATTCTGACAATAACTCTGAAAGATACACTCATGGACAAAACTTAAGGAGGTTGTACCTTTTAGCATGTATATTGGGATTCTGACAATAACTCTGAAAGATACACTTATGGACAAAACTTAAGGAAGTTGTACCTTTTAGCATGTATATTGGGATTCTGACAATAACTCTGAAAGATACACTTATGGACAAAACTTAAGGAAGTTGTACCTTTTAGCATGTATATCGGGATTCGGACAATAACTCTGAAAGATACACTCATGGACAACACTTAAGGAAGTTGTACCTTTTAGTATTTATATCGGTATTCTGACAATGAAAGATATTACAGTGACCTTTATTGAAGACATACGAGATAACCAAGTGTGAACAACCTTTGTCTCCTTCAAAATAATAAAAAAGAAGACGATCGGCGATAACAATGACTCTCCACTTCCTTAAGTTTTGTCCTTGATTGTACAATTGTGTCAGAGCCCCGTTTGGTTACTTGCACTCACTGATGGGGTTTGACCTCTGCAAGAATAGGTGAGAGGCCATTGAAGAACAAAATAATCCTTCTGAAAAAAAAAAAAAGTTTCCAATGCTGGGATTCGTTCCAGGGTCATGGCTGTGTTTAAAACCGATGGTTTATCACCAAGTGTAACTATGTATACTCCTGAACAAAACTTAAGGAAGTGGAAAGTCTTTGATATCGCCAGTCGTCTATTTTTTTTTTTAAGAGACAGAGGCTGTTCTTTTATCGTATGTCTTCAATAAAGGTCATTGTGTATCAAATATCTTTCAGAGTTATTGTCTCAATCCCGATATAAAAGGTACAATTTCCTTAAGTTTTGTCCACGAGTGTGAGTCGGTGTCTGTGTGAAAGAAAGAGTGTGTTGTCAGAGAGGAACCCACCTGTATCACTCGCATGTTCAAGCCCGTCTCTTGAGCAAGCTGTTCACGGATGTGTCTTGTGGGCTTTGGAGTCGCCGCGAAGGCAGCTTTCAAGGTCTCCAATTGCTTGGCTTTGATGGTTGTCCGGGGTCCCCTCCGCTTGGTGCCCCCTGGCTGGTTCTCGTCAGCAGCCCCGGGCCCAGCATTAGGGGCAGGGGGCCCTGACTCCGACTTGGGGTGTACGGGGGGCGAGCTGAGGGCGGCGGGGGGCAGCAATTCCCGCTCCACACTGGAGTCCCGGTCCGGCTGTTCGCACTTTACAAGATCGGGGTCCGGGCCGTCCAAGCCGTCGTCCAGGAGTCCTTCGGGGTCCAGCGGGGACCTTCCTCCCGCTGACACTGCACAGCCCCAGTCTGCTCGTGAGTCAGGGAGAGTTCTCTTTAACTTACAGTGTACTGTACAATGGCATTACAACACTGGTAGGGCCTTAATACATATGCACAGATCTCAATTTACATAAATTCACAGAAACTGTGTTATAAACATTGTAGCATACCCTAGTGAAGGTACATTTTATGTAAATTGGCAATACAACACTGGTAGGGCCTTAATACATATATACATATGAAAAAACAATTGATATTAAATATAAAAAAGCCATATCCTGACCAGGAGCACATGTGTTTTTCAGAAATCAGAGCGCCATCTGGTGGAACAGAAATCAACTAAACATTGATTTAACCTGTTCCCTGATATTTGGCCAACCCAATTTCTTGATAAATCAAGAAAAGCCATCCACGAACGCGTTTCGCGCTGTTGGCGCTCGTCAGCGTGGAGTCAGATTTCAATTTACATAAATTCACATAAACTGTGTTATAAACATTGTAGCATACCTTAGTGAAGGTTTTATTTATTATCCAACACTATTGAAGTATTTGCGCCTATTACAGAGGAAGAAAAACAACAGTGAATGCACATAGTTTATCTACATTATGTAAATACAGACCTCCGGTAACAATAAATACTGTTGGCTTCCTTATGTTTTGTCCATTAATGTATATTTTAACTAAATAATTAAGGAATCTAGGGCTTGGTTTCTTAATAAAAATAAAAACAAAACAAATCGAGCCCTAGATTTCTTAATAATTTATTTAAAATGTTAAAGCAGTGAAAGATATTTATAATGAGTGTACATGCATATTACATAGGCTATACAATGATGGGGTTAGTACATGGACAAGCCACATGTTGGTTCTGGTATTAGAGACCCAGTTTAGTAGTCTTCTCTTTTAATTTGTAATTCTTGTGCTGGTTATAACGTTTATAGCGTACAATTACAATACAAAGGTGGAAATCATAAACTCAACATTGAATTGTATCCATAGACACGTTGTTGGAAGAGTGTTATACACTGTAGATTTCGGATAACTAAGGCCCGTGATCGAATCCCGAATTGAACACTTTTTTCCATGCCTCTCGATTCTGGGACAATTCCAACCTCACAAATAAGTGGAAGTAAGTGGGGCCCTGATACCTTGTTTGGAGCACTTACAGCAGTCTCTAACTGCCCAACATTATCGTGGTCTGTACAATGTATACATGGGATAAGTAAAAAGAAAAAGACAGTATAAAAACGCAACAAACTGGAACAGCAACCCAACAAACCAGCCACAACAAGCCAGAATAACGACCCAATAAGCTAGACACAGCAAGCCAGAAAAGCTATCCAAAAATCCAGAAAAATAACAAAACAATTTAGAAAATAACTCAAAAAAAAAAAACATTTAAAAAAATAACCGACAATCCAGAATAATAACCTAACAAGAGCCAGAAAACCATTTTAAAAATCTAGAAAAAACTACCCAAAAAAAGCTATAAAAATAACCCGACAAGCCAGAAAAAACACCCAAAAAATACATTAAAAAATAACCCAACAATCCAGAAAAATAACCCAACAACATAGAAAAACAACCCAACAGGACAAAAAAAAAATTCAAAAATCCAGCCAGAACGAGCCAGAACAACGACCCAACAAACCACCCACAACAAGCCAGAACAACGACCCAACAAACCACCCACAACAAGCCAGAACAACAAACAAACCAGCCAAAACAACGACCAGCCACAAGTGAAGGAGGTGACAAAAGACCTGGACGACGGAGCAAATCCAGTGATCTTCCAGTCCATTGGAGTCCGGGGATCAAGCCGGCCATTACCCAGAGACTGTTTACCCGCGGCACAAAATTACATCGATTAGATCACCCCCTCCTCCCTCTCTTTGCATTTTTAAAGATAAAAAAAGTCCAATCTTCTTTATGCCAAAGATTTGCCCCCTTTCCTCCCCTTCAAAAAATAGAAACTCCTTTCCCCAATCTTTCCTTCCGAGTGATTTGAGTTTCTTTCTTGTGTTAGAAATGGTGAATTCTCTGGTGGAACATCCGTTCGTTGTTGTTGTTCCTCTTGTCTTACATCTATGTCCATTCATTATTGGAAATACTTATTGTATATGCAAATTTGGAGTCAATAATAATAGAGAACAGAAATAGCTGCAGATTGGATAGGAATATTGACTTTGATGTAAATAAGAAAAATTCTAGCGACCCAAGAACACAGGTCTTTTTGGCTATCAGTTAGTTGATTGCTGGACAACGAGCAGACTGGACCTTTCTATGAACTTGCTGGGATTATTTACATCCTACCTCTGCTATGCAAATCTTTGGCCTTCTTTTATACAATTGTGTATACTCATTCCTTTCCACTACGGACACACTGCACTGTGGAACTTTGCCTTACGACTGAAAAAAAAAAACTGTAATTGTTCCGTTATACTCCGCGTTATACCACATATATACATATACATACCATATATACCACATATATATATACACATATACCACATATATATATTATATTTTATACTGATTAATTAAAGTTTTATATAACGAGTTTACAAAGTGGGAAGAGGAGCTTCTTTTATTAGCATGCACACAAGCTTTCGGACTGATGAAGGACGATATGTCCGAAAGCTTGTGTGCATGCTAATAAAAGAAGCTCCTCTTCCCACTTTGTAAACTCGTTATTAACCTTCAGTGAAGAGCAGTTCTACTTAAAGTTTTATATAATAAAGTGATAACGATCAATATATATATTGATTTTATTTTAAGTGTAATTAACCTATTTCTACACACACGGCGAGCCTTTACAAAAAAAAGTTTAATTTTGTTCAATTTCTAGAAAAGAGAGAGAGATTTTGTAGTATTTAAATAAAGTTGTACTGTATTCTATGCCTGTAAAACATGTATAATACATTTAAGTCGTTACAATCTTATATTCACCATAGCCAATTATCACTGCATGTACTCTTCTAAGGCAACGGCTTAAAAAATCTTTAAAGTCTTTGTTTTAATTATCGGGAGGGAATGCTTAGAATCACAGAGTTACTTGGCAATGTGGAAAATAATACAAAAGTTAAATTTTACAGGGATCAGGTGGATAAATTGAGAAAAAAAAAAGCATATTTTGATCGTGTAACTAAAATTTGCTGATGGCTTGCGCCATCAGCAAATTTCAGTTGCACGATCAGAAGAGATGCGCCTTTTTTTCTTCATATTTGCATATGTCAAACACCTATAAATCTGTTGCTGCATAAGTTTGCTCTTGTTTCTTATCCCCTTGTGTAAAAATTACATGAATTCCATGAGTTCATGGAATGGGGTGTAAGGAATGCAGCTTTCGTTGATCATGGCACCATGATCCAAGCACAATTTGGTGAAAGTCTGACTTTGCCTGTAATTTTAGACTGTTCCTAACATGGAAGCCTTTGCTACTGACTCTAACATGAGTACAGACGCAGTTCCTCCGCTGTATAAGTTTAAATAGCCTTATATCTACAGAATGAATAGCAAAAAGTTCTAAAAAAAACATAATTCCAAAGATATTACTATCTATTTAAGACAATCCACATGTACTAGATTCGGAAAAACCTTGGATTGATACACTAGATGGAAGTTATAAAGAAAGAAATAATTCAAGATACAGAAGTTAATATGACCAGGACTTTCTCAAACGAAGAAGACAGATACTAAAAAGCATTTCAGTGTAAAATTTAATTGGATTTTTTTAAATAACTAAATTAATTATATATTCTATAGAATAAAGGTATATACAACATTGTAGCAACAAAAATTATCTTTTTTGCCTGCTCTATCTATAAACCAGTGTGAAAAGTAAATAAACAACACAAATTAACAAAAGAGGTGTTGGTCACAAATATACTTTCAACTTCCAAAAAAAAAAAAGTTTTATAAACTTTCTTTTCTAATACAACAACCATTCTTATAAAAACTTACTTTCAAGCTAATATTTGACACGTTAAAAAAGCACTAGACAATATTTAAAATACAATAAAAAAAGCACACACAACAGGTATTGTTCTAAGTTTTCAGAATGAATGACCTGAAAGCAAACATGACGGAAATCCTTGGTAGAGTTCACTAATGTCTTCACGCTTGTTTCTAGTGCTATTTGACTTTGGATTAAGCGTAGCATTGACCTGGTTTTCGATTCCATAGCTCCACTCATACGTTTTCGAACCAACACCAATTGGTACTATATTTCTGTTAGTTACTTCCTATCCTTCTTGTAACACATTCCAACAAAGACCGTAAGAGAACATTTTTCATTGACTCTTTGATAATCCAAGCTGTAATCTCCCAAAGAGATCTTTCCTTAAATATTCAAAAGAAGATAGACAAGCCAAAGAGAAATCTGATAGAAAAAGGAAATGAAAAGAGGAACCTAAGAAGGCTATCTAAAAATTAATCTCTCAAGAAAGCTAGGAAAAGACGGTAAAAGCAGTCAAGGCACTATCGAAAAAAGGCTTCCTCCAAACTCAAGAAAGAAGATTCGAAGCTTAATGAGGCATCAGTGGTTAACAATGGCAACAAATGTGCATCTTCAATAAAGGTCACTGTAATATCTTTCAGGGTTATTGCCTCAATCCCGATATACATGCTACGTATAAGGTACAACTTCTTTAAGTTTTGTCCATGAGTGTATCCTTCAGAGTTATTGTCTGAATCCCGATATACATGCTAAAAGGTACAACTTCCTTAAGTTTTGTCCATGAGTGTATCTTTCAGAGTTATTGTCTGAATCCCGATATACATGCTACGTATAAGGTACAACTTCCTTAAGTTTTGTCCATGAGTGTATCTTTCAGAGTTATTGTCTGAATCCCGATATACATGCTACGTATAAGGTACAACTTCCTTAAGTTTTGTCCATGAGTGTATCTTTCAGAGTTATTGTCTGAATCCCGATATACATGCTACGTATAAGGTACAACTTCCTTAAGTTTTGTCCATGAGTGTATCTTTCAGAGTTATTGTCTGAATCCCGATATACATGCTACGTATAAGGTACAACTTCCTTAAGTTTTGTCCATGAGTGTATCTTTCAGAGTTATTGTCTGAATCCCGATATACATGCTACGTATAAGGTACAACTTCCTTAAGTTTTGTCCATGAGTGTATCTTTCAGAGTTATTGTCTGAATCCCGATATACATGCTACGTATAAGGTACAACTTCCTTAAGTTTTGTCCATGAGTGTATCTTTCAGAGTTATTGTCTGAATCCCGATATACATGCTACGTATAAGGTACAACTTCCTTAAGTTTTGTCCATGAGTGTATCTTTCAGAGTTATTGTCTGAATCCCGATATACATGCTACGTATAAGGTACAACTTCCTTAAGTTTTGTCCATGAGTGTATCTTTCAGAGTTATTGTCTCAATCCCGATATACATGCTACGTATAAGGTACAACTTCCTTAAGTTTTGTCCATGAGTGTATCTTTCAGAGTTATTGTCTGAATCCCGATATACATGCTATAAGGTACAACTTCTTTAAGTTTTGTCCATGAGTGTATCTTTCAGAGTTATTGTCTGAACCCCGATATACATGCTAAAAGGTACCAATTCCTTAAGTTTTGTCCATGAGTGTATTTTGACGGGAAAGATGACCTTTATATACGTAGATCAATATCCACCCGGAAAAATTTGCATCTACATATAAATATATAATCCGATATACAGGTTGAAAGAAAGACAGAAAAAAAGTAAGAAAATGATCAACTCGGCAGTTAAATCAATGCAAACAACATCTAATAAAATCAAATAAAATTCCTTAAAAAACCTCATTAATATATTTATACAGTTATTCTTGCATATCCAAAGTTATAAACAGAGAAAAAAAAAAACAAAAGAAGTAGTCCAGAAGCCAATATGCAAAAACAGTTCCGAAACATTCCAGCATACCGCTCTGTATGTACTTCTTTTTTTTTTTTTAAGGCGTCCGTCCAGCGACCTCAGCTCCACTTTCTCTCCTGGCGGCGGTGGGGAAAGGTAAAAAAAAAGAGAGAGAGAGAGAGAGAAGAAGAGGTAATGACAATAATTATGGGGAATCGGCACCCCATCCCTAACAATGGCCCATTGTCTCTGGTGGAGTGAACTATGTGCTCTTCCGCATGGCTCTTTCGTCCTTGTACTCATTGCTCTTTATTCCTTGTACTCATTGCTCTTTATTCCTTGTACTCATTGCTCTTTATTCCTTGTACTCATTGCTCTTTATTCCTTGTACTCATTGCTCTTTATTCCTTGTACTCATTGCTCTTTATTCCTTGTACTCATTGCTCTTTATTCCTTGTACTCATTGCTCTTTATTCCTTGTACCCATTGCTCTTTATTCCTTGTACCCATTGCTCTTTATTCCTTGTACCCATTTCTCTTTATACCTTGTACCCATTGCTCTTTATTCCTTGTACTCATTGCTCTTTATTCCTTGTACTTATTGCTCTTTATCCCTTGTACTCATTGCTCTTTCGTCCTTGTATTTATCCTTGTACCCATTTTCTTCATTCCTTGTACTCATTGCTCTTTATTCCTTGTACTCATTGCTCTTTATCCCTTGTACTCATTGCTCTTTCGTCCTTGTATTTATCCTTGTACCCATTTTCTTGAATCCTTGTACTCATCTTTCTTGTGCCCTTGTACATACACACATTTGTCTTCCTAATACTCAACGGTCCTTGTCTTATCTTTCCTTCAGCCTTGTACTTCTACTCCTTTCTTTGCCGTCCTTATATACATCCTTTATCTCTTTCTGATAAATTTTCTTCGCAATTCAGTAAATTAATATCCCCTAGAACCAATTACGACGAAAACCTCAAACTTTTGAGTGGATAAATATTTCTCTTTTTTTTTTTTAAGAATATTCAACAACAACAACAACAACAAAAGCCTTTATTGAGGACCTCTCGTCCTATAAAGGATTCACCAGTTTACAGAGTAATTGAAGAGAAGAAAACTAAGAATACAGAGAGAAACCTATAAGTAGTAGGTATAGTGTAGTATTTTCTACACTGTAACTATATACAACAGCAGCTTTTTAAGAATATTTTATTATAACTCTTCTCAAGCTTTCGAGCTTGAAAAAAACTCTCTTCTACAGTAGAATAATAATAGTATGATACATTAGCGCTCCATCTGTTATGAGAATTGTATTTCGAACTGTCCTCAAAGCTCTTATGTCCATATTTCATTTAAAATACCTTTTCCAAGAGGTCAGCTTCAGTATCGGTATAAAAGGAAAACAGCTCAATACAATATTACAGTGGTATGGTAGATTAAACTGGCGAAACCACTGAGAGGGTTCACCACTGATGAGCCAGGCCTTCTCATTAATTTATCATTGCAATAAGGGCAGTAAATATATTTGTTTATATTTTTAAAAGAATCATACGCGTCCAAAATAGTTTCAAATTCTCACATAAAATATAGTATGCAAATAAAAATTAACCTTTTATTTCTACCTTAATGAAAACTTTCGATTCAATATTTTCTTCATCATTGCACTCGTCTTTTGCTTGTGGGTTTATCCCTTTTTCAGTCCAGTAATCAATCACGCCGTGTGCACATTCTTCTTTTAACCCATATCCCTTCCTTATTCATCTATCATCTTTATGGTCAAATTCCCGTGGGTAGTGATATTTAAAAAAAAAAAAAAGTATATCACAAAATATATACTCATAGACAAAACTTAAGGAAGTTGTACCTTTTAGCATGTATATCGGGATTCAGACAATAACTCTGAAAGATGCAATCATGGACAAAACTTAAGGAAGTTGTACCTTTCAGTATGTATATCGGGATGAGTGTATCTTTCAGAGTTATTGTCTGAATCCCGATATACATGCTAAAAGGTACAACTTCCTTAAGTTTTGTCCATGAGTGTATCTTTCAGAGTTATTGTCTGAATCCCGATATACATGCTAAAAGGTACAACTTCCTTAAGTTTTGTCCATGAGTGTATCTTTCAGAGTTATTGTCTCAATACCGATATACATGCTAAAAGATACAACCTCCTCACGTTTTATCCACGAGTTTACTGTACCATGAGATAGCATTTGATATAATAACACCATTAACAACAAAATAAGATTAATTTGACAGTAAGATTAACGTGACCAGATTATGATCAACTTTGTATATACTTAAAAAAAGATAGAGAAGTATAAACAAAAGGACAAAATGTCCCCAGACTTGAGAAACCCACGAAGTAGTGATAGCTTTGAAAGATAGACAAGACCACGAAGGTCAAACTTGAAGGTTGGCTTGAGACACCGTTTCTATATGAATTACTGTTTATTTGGTCCTTTGTGTGGTGTTAGAGGAAATAAAAAATAGCTTGCGTCACAGAAGAATGGTCAAGGTGTCAGTATGTAGGTTATTGAGAAAATACCGTTTGTTTGTTATTTTCTTTCTCTTTTTTTGTCTAATTTGGATAACGCTTTTCCGCCATTGTATTCTTTGATATGATTTTTATTGATATTTAAACTAATCTCTGTGATCTTTATGTACTTTTTTTCTTCTTTTGCTTATCCCTAGTACACGTGGTACATGCCATGATAATCATGGTGGGTAGAAGTAGGCGACTGCTTTTACTGTAAGTGCACCACATGTCTACACATGTCAAAAGCAGTATGTAAATATAAAAGAATAATTTATTTTAAATTATATAATCCCGGGTAGTTTTGGTGTTCTGTGCTTTAGAAAGCTTGGTTATAAATATATCTCTCTATGATCTAATATGTTTTAATCTCTTTGTTTCTATTTAGTTCTGTGATATGATTTTTATTGATATTCTAACTCCTCTGTGATCTATATATATAAATATTAAAGAATAATTTATAAAAGGATATAATATGTTTTAATCTCTTTAGTTCTATTTCTTTTTGTGATATGATTTTTATTGATATTCTAACTCTTCTGTGAAATATATAAATATAAAGGAATAATTTAAATTGATCTAAAAATACGTTTTAATATCTTCATTTCTATAAATAGAAAAGGAAGTTGCAAAGTGTGTTATTTCGACAAATAGAAAGAAAGAAAGAAAGGGCAAACTAAAGATTTGAAATCGTTTTTCGAAAAAAAATATATATAAACACACAAAAAAATAAATTATAGAATAGAAAAATACAACACAACCAGATCGAAATTTTTCAAATAAAAAAAGCAAAAATAAAACAAACTAATATATACTTATTACTGATTATAGATAGAAAATATATAAAAAATATATTTATACATATTTATAAAAATATATTCTGAGTTCAAAGTATTCGATATTATTTAGGTGAAAATTTTTCTATATCAAAAGAATTTTTTTTAAATGGCAGACGATGAGAGTGTAAACAGACGATGGCGAGCAGACGACGACGAGAGCAGGTAGAAAAAGGATTACAAAGGTCATTAACCCAAATCATTTATCAAGTGCTTCACTTGCGCCCTCTTTCATTGAACAATCTATACTGTCATTATATCGTTTGGTATATAAGTGGTTTGATCGCTATTTATGTTTTTTTAACTGAGGAATAGTTTGTGAAAGGGTTAAACCTCCATTTTTATACCCTCCTAAATATATTCTTATTTTTTTTAAGAACCTATTTTTCTTCCTTCATTTTTATGAAATATGTTTTCTTTTTTTTTTTCTGTTGTGTTGTTTGATGGTTTAAATCATTTTTTCCTTTCTATCTATTTTTCTTTTGTTGTTGATTTATCGTTTGACTTAAAAAAAAAATCGTTTGATATTTTTTTTATTATATATGTAATTTTTTTTAATTTACGTTTGTGAATTTTTTTTTTTTTAATATTAACTTGAAGAGATGTTTTCGCTTTCTTGAAAAAAATATATTATTTACCTTTAGGAATATATATAGTAATAACAATTTAAGTAATAATATATATATATATATATTTAAAGTTTGTGAATTTTTGTTCATATTAACTTGGAGATATGTTTTCCCTTTCTTAAAAAAAAAACCTTATTTATATCACTTTAGTAAAAAATATATATATACAGTAGAACTTGGATAATTCGAACCCCAAGGGACCATAAAAAAATTCGAATTATCCAAAAATTCGAATTAAAAACGGAAATTCTATTTATAGGAAATTCTAGGGACCAAGATAAATATTCGAATTAAAGAGGTTTTCGAATTAAAGAAGTTCGAATTATCCAAGTTCTACTGTATTAATATTTAAAAAAATGACGTTTAATATTCTTCACACATTTAAGAGAATAATTTTCAATAATAATAATTTTATTGATTTGAGAAAGTCACACACATTTAAAAAAATAAATAAAATGTCCTTTATAAATATCAAAAACGATTATAGAAATAACTTTTAAAAAAAATCATTTCTATATATTAATCCGTGTAGATAAAAAAATAAGAAAAAATATATTTTAATCCAAACGATTTAATCAATCATATTTACATATAAATCACATATATGTAATTTGACTACTGTAGCGAATTTACATATAAAATAATAGAGAGGCAATAAGCTAAGTTTTCTCTGCAGTAAAATATGTAATTATAATATTGTCAAATTATTCGACAAACTTAAGCAGTTTTAAACTTCTCAGTTATGTGGGAAAAATGTTGTTTATTGGTGTTAAGCGAACTGATATTTAACATTGGACAAATGTGGCCATGTTTGTATATAAATATGGTTCAAAGGGAAGGCGAGGACTCTGCCACTGTCAAATCATATTGACAAATATTTACACTTTTATCTTATCTCAGTTTTAGTGGGAAGAATGTTGTTTTTGTTTGTTAGTGAACCAATCTCTCCCGTCTTCTCATTGGACGAATGTGGCCATGTCTGTATATAAAAGGGGGCTATGGTATTGCGAGAGGCAGTATGGTGGATATTTGTGTTGAGACGCTTAAAGTGTTCTTTGCGTGATTTATCCGTGTCTGGTGATCTCCTCGCATACCTGTGTAACCCCGGTCCGATCCCTACCAACGCTACAATAAAGGATAAGTACTGTTTTGTTTTTTATATAGCAAATCGTGAGGTTTTTTTGCTCCTTTTTAATGTTGCTGTTGTACGCTTTTCTGTGTGTTAGTTAGTCTTACGGTAGGCCCTAGTTTATTGTAACTTTGTGTGTTAACCAGTAATAGTAACTTTGTCACCAGGAGTTATTGTGTGGAGACGTTTAAAACGTTCTCTATTAGCTTGTCTGGTGATCTCCTCGCATACCTGTGTAATCTCGGTCTGTTTCTTATCAACACTGTAATAAGTTTTTTTATTATAGAGCAATCCATAAATAAATCTTTAATTAAAAAGGCATATATTGGATCAGAAAATCATTTATTTTACCAATATTTCAGTTCAGACACACATTAAATATGTTATAATACCTTGATAAAGGTTGGCGTTCAGCCAACTGAAATATTGGTAAAATAAATGATTTTTGATCCAATATATGCCTTTTTAAATTAAAAACTGTATTGATTTTATTATAACTCATCATGTTTTTTTTTTTTAATTTACGTCCTTCCTTTTAATTTTTGTTGTAATTATGGGTGGATACAGGTGTTATGGTGTTTTATTTTAGCTATCTTTTACTTTTGTGTAAACTCGTAAACGTTAGCTTTTAGTCAGTATAAAATCTGTCTCTATAAAAATAAAAATATTTATAAACCTTTTATCTTGCTCGGTTCTGTAGAAGAAGTTTCAGGACCAAAAGCTGTCTGTAATACGTATTATATATATAAATATATAATAATTATTAATGAATTATATGTAAATAAATAAGAAAGTTATCCCCAGAAAAGCCTAATGTTTTCACCTTGATTAAAAAAAACTAAAATTAATTGATCCTACTAGAAAATAAGATTAAACAGAAATTCAGATAAAAAAATAAAAAATAGGAAATATACATTTAAAAAACACCATGCAGAAAATTTATATAAAATATTTTTAGTTACTATTTTCTATGAATTTAACATTATTACAAAAATATCATATTAATCGGGCAACACGGAATTAAAAAGCAGACGACTGAAATCGGCAGACGACTTTAAAAAAAAACGTTATATACAGAGAGAAAATGAATATAAAATATTTATCATTATTTTTTTTCTATGATAATTTCAAAATTATTACATTAAAAAATCGGAATATTCGGGCAACACGGAATTAAAAGGCAGACGACTAAAATTCGCACATGCGCATATGGCAATGATCTGAGCCAATCGACGGCCTAATCGTGTCGACCAATCCGCGCTGATTTAGGTGGACAATTTAAACAGAGACAATAAACCTAACACCGAGCAGGAGAAGATATATCGGACCCATAAAAGCAGAAATTTATAACGTCTTGCTTTAAGGAGAGCCCAAACTCGCTTGGCAATCCTGCATCTTTTTTTTTTCTTACTCTGTTCTGTTTTATTGAAAGCCTCAAGTGAATGTTTTTATAGCAGGGGGACCAAGTGAAATATTAGCGAAGACTTAAAGTGTGGGGGGGGAGGCTTGAGAATGTGTTAGATGTTGATATATATATAACGGCAATATGATGGAAGTTGATTTTGGTGAGATGGTAAGTTGTGTTTCTCTATGCAATTAATAATAAAACTTATTTACATATTGTAAATTATTTACATAGTGAGGGAGAAGGGAAGATTTATTGTATAAAATGGTGTCATGACAATTTTATGGGTATAAGTGAAATTTGTTTAATTTTTTTTTGACAAAATGAAAAAAAAAATAATTGTGGGCATTGTGAAAATTTTTCTGTTGAATATGTAAAATAGGATTGTTTACAGGAAGAATTGTTGAAACCTCTGAAGGAGAAGCTATATTTCCTCTGTACATAAAATACTAGTTATTTTCCTAATTGGCTGAAGAAAGAAGGAATGCTCCTGTATATTTTAGGCATTTTTATCTTCAGTTTTAGTTTGTAGATATATAGGTAGACATTTTGTAGGCTTTGTAAAGAAGGAGGTCTTCTGAAGGCCAAGAGTCATATTAAAAGACAGTATGTAAATATGGTAAAACCACCAGAAAGCGACCATTTTGATGAGTAACTACTTTTGTTTATAATCAAAAAACGGCTTGTTTCCTGGTTCTTAATCCAAACTCGGTTGATATCATGCTTATAAAAGGTCATACTAATGCTTTCTTCTTTGTTCTTATTGTACTAGTAGTGCAAGGGCTATGCAAATCTCGGTATCCTTCCTATTGTAGTAGTTGTACCGCCTAACTGGTATCACAGGGGCCATGCTAATATTCTCTATATCCTTCCTATTGTAGTAGTTGTACCGCCGAACTGGTATCACAGGGACCATGCTAATCTTCTCTATATCCTTCCTATTGTAGTAGTTGTACCGCCGAACTGGTATCACAGGGACCATGCTAATCTTCTCTGTATCCTTCCTATTGTAGTAGATGTACCGCCGAACTGGTATCACAGGGACCATGCTAATCTTCTCTGTATCCTTCCTATTGTAGTAGTTGTACCGCCGAACTGGTATCACAGGGGCCATGCTAATCTTCTCTATATCCTTCCTATTGTAGTAGTTGTACCGCCGAACTGGTATCACAGGGACCATGCTAATCTTCTCTGTATCCTTCCTATTGTAGTAGTTGTACCGCCGAACTGGTATCACAGGGACCATGCTAATCTTCTCTGTATCCTTCCTATTGTAGTAGTTGTACCGCCGAACTGGTATCACAGGGTCCATGCTAATCTTCTCTGTATCCTTCCTATTGTAGTAGTTGTACCGCCGAACTGGTATCACAGGGTCCATGCTAATCTTCTCTGTATCCTACCTATTGTAGTAGTTGTACCGCCGAACTGGTATCACAGGGACCATGCTAATCTTCTCTGTATCCTACCTATTGTAGTAGTTGTACCGCCGAACTGGTATCACAGGGACCATACTAATCTTCTCTGTATCCTTCCTATTGTGGTAGTTGTACCGCCGCACTGGTATCACAGGGACCATGCTAATCTTCTCTGTATCCTTCCTATTGTAGTAGTTGTACCGCCGCACTGGTATCACAGGGTCCATCCTAATCTTCTCTGTATCCTACCTATTGTAGTAGTTGTACCGCCGAACTAGTATCACAGGGACCATGCTAATCTTGTTTGTATCCCTCCTAGAATAGCATCGGTTGTTCTGTGCGAGCATTCAGGGAAGAGCGAGGTTGCGAGATTGACCGGGGTGGTCTGGCCGAAGGACAATGAAATCGGTGACCTAGAAGTCTTTTTCCCAGAAGGATCAAGACGACCAGGGCCCTTGACAAGAGGACCCCTCCTTGGCCCTCTCTGACATGATGCGCCACCCACCCCTGCGACAAATTACCCTCCAATCCATCAGGAGCCGTCATCGTGCGTCTTCTTCCTTGTCCCCTTTAACCCTTTGTAGACCTTTTTACCGGTGAATGATATTTATTGACTTTATTCCTTCTTTTTTTTTTTTTTTTTGGCTTCTTGTAGAATATTTATTTGAGCCATCCGGTTTAACTACAATTTCCTTGACTCTTCATCTTTATCAAATAATATATCCCCTTTGTAGGATTTACTTGAAGAGTTTCTCCCCCCCCCCCCCCCTCAATTTCTTAGCTTTTTCTAAACAGAAAGAGTACGCGGATTTCACGAGATTGTTCAAAAGACAAAGGCGAAGTTTTATTTTCTCAAAAAGCTGTTATTTAACTTTTTCTCATCTCTGTCATGTCATTACGACAATTTTTAATATGCTTACAGAGCACGTAGAAGTCTTAAATTTGGTACACTTGCTCAAACCTGATGGCAATGCTATTTGACAAAATGTCAGATATCTGGGCAGTGTGATCTCGGCAATGGACTAATTTCTATATTTATAAAATAAAAGGATTTAAAAGCACGAATGTTTCTTTTATACATAATACAAACTTCTACTGTCCTTACTGCGATGAAAAAATATATTGGGAGGGCTTGGCTCATCAGTGGTGAACCCTCCCAGCAGTTTCGCCAATTTAATCCACCAGACCGCTTCTAAGAGCTCTAATACTGTATTTAACAATTCTGCTTATATACGCAGCACTGAAGGATGGAATCTCATAAATGGTTTTCAAGAAAACTATGGACATAAGCTTATAGGACAGTAGAATTACAGCGGAAGAGCATTGCTCGATGCAAATATTTGAATGTAATTCTACTGTCCTATAAGCTTATGTCCATAGTTTTCTTGAAAACCATTTCTGAGATTCCATCCTTCAGTGCTGCGTATATAAGCAGAATCGCCCAATACAGTATTAGAGCTCTTAGAAGCGGTCTGGTGGATTAAATTGGCGAAACCGCTGGGAGGGTTCACCACTGATGAGCCAAGCCCTCCCAATATATTTTTTTTCATCGCAGTAAGGACAGTAGAAGTTTGCATTATGTATAAAAGAAACATTCGTGCTTTTAAATCCTTTCATTTTATATGTATAGATAGCGCGTTATTGCTTTGTGTTAATTTCTATTTTTTTTTTTTTCAAATTTTATCTACTTAGAGTAGAGATCGCAGGCAGGTAAACAGAACCAAGAAACTGAGCGAACTACCCGGAGTAGAGATTGTAGACATGTAAACAGAACCAAGAACTCGAGCGAACTACCCGGAGTAGAGATTGTAGACATGTAAACAGAACCAAGAACTCGAGCGAACTACCCGGAGTAGAGATTGTAGACATGTAAACAGAACCAAGGACCCGGAGTAGAGATTGTAGACATGTAAACAGAACCAAGAACTCGAGCGAACTACCCGGAGTAGAGATTGTAGACATGTAAACAGAACCAAGGACCCGGAGTAGAGATTGTAGACATGTAAACAGAACCAAGAACTCGAGCGAACTACCCGGAGTAGAGATTGTAGACATGTAAACAGAACCAAGGACCCGGAGTAGAGATTGTAGACATGTAAACAGAACCAAGAACTCGAGCGAACTACCCGGAGTAGAGATTGTAGACATGTAAACAGAACCAAGAACTCGAGCGAACTACCCGGAGTAGAGATTGTAGACATGTAAACAGAACCAAGGACCCGGAGTAGAGATTGTAGACATGTAAACAGAACCAAGGACCCGGAGTAGAGATTGTAGACATGTAAACAGAACCAAGGACCCGGAGTAGAGATTGTAGACATGTAAACAGAACCAAGAACCCGAGCGAACTACCCGGAGTAGAGATTGTAGACATGTAAACAGAACCAAGGACCCGGAGTAGAGATTGTAGACGTGTAAACAGAACCAAGGACCCGGAGTAGAGATTGTAGACATGTAAACAGAACCAAGGACCTGGAGTAGAGATTGTAGACATGTAAACAGAACCAAGGACCCGGAGTAGAGATTGTAGACATGTAAACAGAACCAAGGACCCGGAGTAGAGATTGTAGACATGTAAACAGAACCAAGGACCCGGAGTAGAGATTGTAGACATGTAAACAGAACCAAGGACCCGGAGTAGAGATTGTAGACATGTAAACAGAACCAAGAACTCGAGCGAACTACCCGGAGTAGAGATTGTAGACATGTAAACAGAACCAAAGACCCGGAGTAGAGTTTGTAGACATGTAAACAGAACCAAAGACCTGTAGATGATGGCGGTGGCAGTAATCGCTCAATCCCCCAGCCTGTAGTGGCCTGGGGCATCTCACGAACGGACGGCCTGTAATTGACCTTGTTTTGTCCTGCCGACGTTTCCGTCAGCCCAGACCGGCCATTGTCGCGCGGAGTTCTTCCGGAATCACGGTGGGAACCGCATAGTCAAACATTCTTTCCTTCTTCTGGACTGACCCGTGATCATCTTACATTATGTCTTTGATAATCTTACTGCTTCTTACACTCTTTTCTGCTTTCTCAGCTAACTGTTCAAGTTTTTCTTCTTTGCTTTTTAGCAGATCCATGGTGTCGCCATACTTCTATATCTTGACCCCCCCCCCCCCCTCCTTGTCTGGAAGAGAACTCTCTCAAGGTGGGGAAGCCTTCCTTACTGAAGAAATTTGTACACATAAACAACTATATATATTCCCCTACATTTTATATACCCTTTATTTACTATTTTATTATATATTTTTTCCACCTTTGTAAAAATTGATTAGAAGAATCAATACAATTGTTTAAATTGTCAATTGTCTATCTTGAGTTCTTTCTTCATAGAATCCCCCTTCAATACTGCTCTCTTTTTTATTAATTGTACCTTCCATGTTCATGTGAGAAGTCCGGATATGCCTTTTTACTTTTTTTTTTTTAGAATTAACACTTGACCTTTTTTTTTTCCTTCTTTTTCCCTCCAAAAGATATAGCGTGTTATTAAAAATAGTCTACAAATTCTTATGCCACATCAACAAAATATACAGACTATGATAATCATGGTAGGCGGTAGTTAGCGACTGCTTTTACTGTAAGTACACCACATGTCTACACACGTGAAAAAAACATTTTCGAATTTTTCACTTATAGTTTGCCTAAAGGCCCTGTTGGTTACTTGCACTCGCTGGTGGGGTTGGTTTTTTCTAAGAGAATTTGTATTATCCTTATATCTATAAAAATGAAATCCAAAATCGATGTTTGTTATCGCGTTGCGCAAAATCTACAGAATCAATCATTATGAAATTTCGCAGGTAGGTAGCTGATGATTTCGTTTAACATATAGGCTATTCAAAAAACTAAAAAGATTAATGTGCTTTTTAAAAATATATAAAACCAAAAAGCGTTAGTTCCAGCCTTTTACCGCTTGGGCGCAGCACTGGTCGCGACGATAAATGAATTTGATTGGTAATAATTTGCACGTGGTTTGTTTACACGATGAATGTTTTTAAAAGGTAAGATTATCCAATCGCCGTGAAACTTTAGGAAGTTATATATTTACTATACTACTGGGAAGGTTTCTGGTTTGAAATAAATATTCTTTGCAAATTTTATTTGCAAATTTTCTACTTTCACTCGCAAGCAGCGCCTCTCGCGGCATCTGGTGAAATTATATTTATAAATTGTAACAATGCCTAAAATGTGTTCCAAGTATAATAAATCTAATTTGAGAATTTAGTAATATAATATTCCAATGATGTAAAAAAAAAAACTTGGCATCTTAATATTAATATATATATTTTAAAAATATTGTAACGTTTCGTGTTAAATGTTAAAATGTAATGTTAAAATATATTTTTACATTGTTAATTTAATTTGTTGTTGTTTAATATCGTTTGTTTATATAAAAAAAAATTATATTGTATGTGATGATGATAACAAAAATGAAATTTTAAATCTATATATATAAAAATGAATGTATGTGTGTGTGTCTGTTTGTTTGTTTGTCCTTTATGCCTGACCAAACCACTCATTGGATCACCATGAAACTTTGGGAAGTTATTTAGTATAGTACTGGGAAGGTTTCTAGCAAATAAAATTTTTGAAATAACTTTTCGCCTAGAAATAATCAAGATAAATATTCTAATTTATCTGTTATAATTCAACAATCTGCTCTAAATATTATCATGATGATACGATGATTTTGTAATGTAGAAAATTAGGAAAGACAAAATTCAGGATGACACGGCAATTTATTTGAGACAAGAATAATGATACAATTCCAAGGCAAGATACTATTCCTTTAACTTCCAATTACCGAGGGAACCAATTAATATTGATTTTTTATTCAACTTATCGAGTATTTTTCAAGGGACCGGGAAAAAATGTTCACTTTATCGAGAGATTCGTTAAACAAACCTTTACTCGGGTAAAACCCGGGCGAAGCCGGGTACATCCATACAAGAATAATAATACAATTCCAAGGCAAGATACTATTCCTTTAACTTCCAATTACCGAGGGAACCAATTAATATTGATTTTATTCAACTTATCGAGTATTTTTCAAGGGACCGGGAAAAAAATGTTCACTTTATCGAGAGATTCATTAGACAAACTTTTACTCGGGTAAAACCCGGGCGAAGCCGGGTACGTCCGCTAGTTAATATATATAATTTATTGAGATAAAAGAAATAATTAATCATCAAATTCACAAAAGTGACAATATCTTATTTAAAATAGAATAAATGTTTTCAAAAAATTATGTGTTTCAAAAATATATTTGAGCGCATATAACAATATTTATATACGTTTATAAATCAATATACGTATAGGTGGATTGCATGTTTTCTAGAATCGTTTTAACAAATGTTCGTTAGGCAAACTTTTACTCGGATAAAAACAGGGCGAAGCCGCGTACATTCGCTAAATACAGTTATTTACAAATCTTCGTTTGTGGCAAGATACTATTCCTTCAACTTCAAATTACCGAGTGGACCAATTAATACTGATTTTTTTCAACTTATCGAGTATTTTACAAGGGACCGGGAAAATTTTCAAATTATCGAGAGTATAGACAAGTATAGATTCAGTAGGGATTGGATGTTTGCTAGAATCGTTTAAACAAATGTTTGTTAGGCAAACTTTTACTCGGGTAAAAATCGGGCGAAGCCGGGAAAATATATATGTTTGTCGGCTATGCACGCCCTCAATATGTAACTAATCTCGCTGAAATTTGAACAGGACAGAAAGTTAAATCTGGAAGAGTTTTTTGTCGCACTTTAACCAAGAAAAATTATAATTAACCAAGTAATGGGCAACAATATTTTTTTTAGTCAGAAATGATGATGACAATATTGCTGTATTATGCTTGATTGACATAAACAAAATTCTTTAGGGGAATATTCACTAAAGCAGACCACGGGCGAAGCCAGATAATAAATTTTAGTAGGCAGGAACAAAATCTACCAGCGAAACATTCACTCGAGCAGAAGACACACGAAGCCAGGTCATCTCTATATATAAAATATCGTTTCTCGGCCTTTTGGCTAAGATCATGTAGTATATCTCTAGATATTTTTATTTATATATATCTTTTTAAAAATCTATTCAGTAGAGAGAGAGAGAGGATATGTTTGCTCGAAAAATATATTTTATATATTATATAAATATATAATGTAACGAATATTATTATCATCAATATCATAATATTCTGTTTGTTCCGGAATATTATCATCAATAATATTCGTTAGGTAAACTTTCACTCGGATAAAACCCGGGCGAAGCCGGATACACATCCGCTAGTTATTAATAAAGATTGTATAAAATCATAGAAAAATATTTAGCCTTTGTTTTATGAAACAGGATCAATATTACATATGCTTTATCATAGTGTTAGAAAACCCCGGGGGGTCGGTGGAAGGATGGTCTAAACCGTTGGTTTTTCGACCACTACGACCCGGGTTCGATTCCCACATTGGGCACTTTTTTCTGATTAAACAAAAAAAAAAAAAAATGCTCCAATGGCCCCCGATTCTTGCAAAATTCCAACCCCACCAGTGAGTACAAGTAACCAAACGGGGCTATGGCACATTTGTAAAAAGTCGAACTGCTTTTCACATGTGTAGACATGTGGTACACTTACAGTAAAAGCAGTCGTTAACTACCCACCATGATTATCATGGCCTGTATCACGTGTACTAGGGATAAGCAAAAAAATGTATATATTATAAAAATCATAACACTCAATTTTACTTTTAGATATAACCAACAAAAATATATTGACATCAAACTCGTGTACAATATCAAAATTCATTAATTTAACATTGATTTTTTTAAAACATTACTCTCTATATAATCTTATACATAAAATATATCGTTATAAAACAAAATATCATGTGTGACCGTGAGAATGTATAGCCACACATTAAAATGTTATAACACCTTAATAAAGGTTGGCGTTCAGCAACTCAAATATTGGTAAAATAAATTATATTTTGATCCAATATACGCCTTTTTATTTAAAGATTTATTTATGGATTGCTCTATTTTCAAAATATATTGGATTGAATAAAATATTTATTTGCCTTTATTTCGGTTAGCTGAACGCCAACCTTTATCAAGGCATCATATTTTTGTATAAACAAACTCAGCGCCGTATAGTGTTATAATTTCACAGTTCAAATAATTTTTAAAATATATATACAGTTAAACCTGTCTATAGCGCCTCCTCTTGGAACTCACCAAAATAGGGTGCTATAGAGAGGGGGTGCTATAGACAGGTCACTTTTAATGTAAAATGTTTACATTTTAATGTTTAAAATCGGGCGTTATAGAGAGGAAGGCGCTATTTAGAGGGGGCGATATAAACAGGTTTAACTGTATTAAAAAAATCGCTATGAACACACTTATTTAAAAAAAAAAGATAAACAGAAAGAAATGTGAAAGTGGCCCAAGGTTGGATCAAAAGACAAAGGACAATTCTCCACAGAGTATAAACCCCAAACAAAACAATAAAAAACGTCGCTAAATTAAATAGATCATTCCCGTACAACTAATTAAAACATGTCACGTGGAAGGTCAACGTTAACACGTTGTGCTCCCTTTTTTTTTAAACGTTTGTTTCACGGGAAAGGTTTGGTATACGGCGTGGTGAGATTTTTGGTAGGAATGGATAATACAAATTCTCAAAATGTTGGAAGAATCTTTTGAGAAAGATTTCGTTTTTATCTTTTACCTCGGTAATCTCAGTATGTTACGGATTTTCTTCAGTTTCTGTTGAGAAAGTCTTGATCTGAAATGATACCATGCTTCTTTTTGAAGCTCTTCATGTCTTCATAACTTCCCATTCAGTGCATATACTTCTTCATTTTCAGTTTCTCTGTTCTTGAGCATGTTCTGGTCTTCAGGGAATCATGCTTCTTCTTGAAGCTCTTCATTTCTTCCCACCATCCAATGCAGTTCGTCTATTTCTTCATTTTCAGTTTCTTTGTTCATGAGCATATTCTGGTCTCTAGTGATGCCATGTTTATTCTTGAAGATCTTCATTTCTTCATAGCTTCCAGTCTATAAGCCTAATTCTTCTTTTCCAGTCTTCAGAAACGTCATGCTTCTTCTTAAACTTCTTCATACCATCCAATGTAATTCGTCTATTCTTTCAGTTTCTCTGTTCTTAAATAGGTCCTGATCTCTTTTGAAGCTCTTCATAGCTTCCAGCCCATATGTCTAATTCTTCATTTTCAGTTTTTATGTTCTTTAGCAGGTTCTGGTCCCTATTGATGTCATGCTTCTTTTGAAGCTCTTCATTTCTTCATAGCTTCCAGCCCATATGTCCAATTCTTCATTTTCAGTTTTTACATTCTTTAGCAGGTTCTGGTCTCTATTGATGTCATGCTTCTTTTGAAGATCTTCATTTCTGCATAGCTTTCTATCCAGGGTCCATCAGATAAATTCTTTTTCAGTTTCTCTGCTTTTGAGCAGGTCTTGATCTCCAGTTATGCCATGCTTCTTTTGAAGATCTTTATTTTTTCATAGCTTCCAGTCCATCAGTCTAATTCTTCATTTTCAGTTTCTCTGATCTTGAGATGGTCCTGATCTCCAGTGATGCCATGACTTTCTTGAAGCTCTTCATTTTTTCATAGCTTCACATCCAGTTCGTCTATTTCTTCATTTTCAGATTCGCTGTTTTTGAGATGCTCCTGTTTTCTAGCGACATCATACTTCTTTTGAACTTCTTAATTTCATTATAACTTCCCATCCAAAGCCTATCAGTCTAATTATTCATTTTCAGTATCTCTACTTTTAATCGGGTCTTAATCTCAAATCTATACAAGTTTCATTTAATAATGAAACTAAGTCTATAACACAACAGAGAGAGACCCTATCTACAGATCAAACTGACAGAAACTTACAGATCGATTCATTCCTGCTGAACCAAGAATACCTTCTCAACAACAACAAAAAGCTTTATTAACACCTTTTAGTCTTATACAGATTCTCCAAGCAGAAATGTAGGATGCATGCAGGAATAACAGTAATAGTACCTTAATGGTAATATGATATTTATATACACGAAAAAAATATATATAAAGACAATCAAGCTAATAGATTAGTCTGGGTAAATTGGACGAAAAGAAATGAAATGAATGAAAGAAAATGATGTCTTATTATACATGGATTTACCGCGGATTTACCGAAGAAATGAAGAGCTTCAAGAAGAAGCATGATGTCCATAGATACCAGGGTATTCTAAAGAACAAAGAAACTGGAAAAGAAGAATTAGACTCATATTTCCCATACCATAGTAGAAATGGGATATAAGAGGGTAAAAAAACGGTTAGAAAGTTGATCGATAAGAAACCACAGGATCTATTCCCCGGTAGGCAATCTGGGTATCACGGTAGTGGGGCCATTAATATGCTATTAATGCTGTAAAAAAAAGGGAAGCAAGAGGCTCGCATTAATTAATCCACCTCTGGAGCCATGAAGGATCATTATACAGTAGCTACTGACCATCATTGGTGGCCTCTCTTTCTTTCTGTACTTCTTGATGTTGTCAATCATTTGATACTTGGACAACATGTTATCTACAAAATAAATGTTGTTGTGATACTACTTGATTTGTCCTTTTGGTTCTGTTGGGGTTTGGATAACTGGATTCTTATTCAAGTAATGATCTTATTTTGTTGTTGTTGAGAAGAGCCTGAGAAAAAACGGTTTGTTCGTGTATCAATCCATTAATTAATACCTTTATTAAGATCTTTTGAGAGATACAGAAAAGGAGTATCAATCAATACCTTTATTAAGACCTTTTCCTGAGAGATACAGAAAAGGAGTATCAATCAATACCTTTATTAAGACCTTCAGTCTTATATACAGATTCTCTTGAGAGATACAGAAAAGGAGTATCAATCAATGTTTTTATTAAGACATTTAGTCTTATATACAGATTCTCCTGAGAGATACAGAAAAGGAGTATCAATCAATACCTTTATTAAGACCTTTTCCTGGGAGATACAGTAAAAAAGTATCAATCAATACCTTTATTAAGCCCTTCAGTCTTATATACAGATTCTCCTGAGAGATACAGAAAAGGAGTATCAATCAATCAATACCTTTATTAAGACCTTTAGTCTTATATATAGATTCTCCTGAGAGATGCAGAAAAGGAGTATCAATCAATACCTTTATTAAGACCTTTAGTCTTATATACAGATTCTCCTGAGAGATACAGAAAAGGAGTATCAATCAATGTTTTTATTAAGACCTTTAGTCTTATATACAGATTCTCCTGAGAGATACAGAAAAGGAGTATCAATCAATACCTTTATTAAGACCTTTTAGTCTTATATACAGATTCTCCTGAGAGATACAGAAAAGGAGTATCAATCAATCAATACCTTTATTAAGACCTTTAGTCTTATATACAGATTCTCCTGAGAGATACAGAAAAGGAGTATCAATCAATCAATACCTTTATTAAGACCTTTAGTCTTATATACAGATTCTCCTGAAAGATACAGAAAAGGAGTATCCATCAACTTGGTTATCTCGTGTATCGTCAACAAAGGTCGCTCTATATCAAATATTTTTGTCTGAATCTACCAAAAACTGGTGTTTTGGCTTATTTCTTATCATCCTACTGGGTTGATTAACCAAATGCATTGTTTTAAACGCATTTTAAAGGGAGAGGTACCATTCTTGGTACATATATATTCCCGTATTTCATTACATGAATATGTAATTTTCTTTCTTTTTTTAGTCATTTGAGTATGCGCTACCGTTTTTTAAAACCCTGCCATCTCAAAGAAATTAAAAAAAAAAAAAAAACCACAAGAAACACAATTCAATAAAATCTAAAATTAGACAGAATATGCACGTCACAAAGATCAGTAAGTTCTTTAAAACTTCACAACACCGTGTCAAAAAAAAAAGAAACTTTTTTTCTTGAAAAAAAAAAAAAAAAGATAGACTGACACAAAACGAATAAAGTAGCTTGAAGTGAATAAGGAAGGAGGAGGAGGTTCGGCTGGTGTCTAAGGATTAAACGAAGCCTAATCCTGTCTTGAAAGACACCAGTACTTCTTAAAACACACTAATCTCTTGCAAGGATCAGTTCTTTGTCTTCTGGGTGTTGCAAGCGTTAAAGGGGGCGGAGTTACCAAGATGGTCACCCCTCATCCATTTCTCAGTAAGGCCTGTGATGGATTCTTTTTTGATTTTTCTTTTTAAAAAAATCTTGTGGAGATGTTAGAAGAAGATTCTGCGATGTTACACCCCGTGTTACGCGACCTTAATTGGTTATTTTTTTAATATATTTTTAAAAAATGGATCGAAAAGTGAAGAAAAAAAAGTAGGCCAGAAAAAAATTGGACAAGGTCTTTTTTTATTCTTCTCCTATCGGTAAAACTTTTTTTTTTAAATGATGTTTTTAAAAAATGACTAATTATGGTAACTAACTAACATTTTTTTCTTGCGTTAACTAACCAGAATAGTTAGTGATCGATTTTCTCTGTATCATGTCTTATCATCATTTTGTTTTACCCCTCTCCCCCTTTTTTTATGAGTTGATCCCTAGATATGATTAGAAATGTCCTAATATTCAGCTTCTCTATTTTTGAGAAAATCTTGGGCTTCAGGAACGCTATACACTTCTCTTTTCTTGAGTTCTTCATAATTTCCCATTCATTCCATCAGTCCAATTCTTCTTTAAAACCTTTTCCCTTGAGCAGGTTCTCCAATGGTACCATAATTCTTTATCTTAAGTTCTTCTCTTTATTTCTTCATAATTTCCCATCTATTCCATCAGTCCAATTCTCCTTTAAAACCTTTTCTCTTGAGCAGGTTCTCCAATGGTACCATAATTCTCTATCCTGAGTTCTTCCCTTTATTTCTTCATAGCTTCTATCCAGTCCATCAGTCCAATTCTTCTTTTACCTACCGTTCTCTCTTACCCATTCATGTATGTAAATAGGTGTGGAGACATTTAGGTATGTAAATAGGTGTTTACATTTCTGAGAAAAGGAATAAAAATCAGAGATTACGCGAAGAGATCAGTCAGTAAAAGAACTTATAAAACAAAGAAAGCATACCCTGATAACTCAAATGAAAATTTTTGATAGCAAAACGCCATCTATCGGAATAAATACCAAAAAAAAAACATCGATTTAGGTTTATTTCGGATTAATGGATAAAGCAGATTCTTTAAAAAACCAAGAAAGGCCAAATCTGCGTGCGAATTTAGTTCTGTTAACCTTCTTCAACGAGAAGATAGTTCGTTGCAATCTAATATACTCATTTGTCTCTTTTTTTTTTCAGGAAAATGTGTAAATAAACCGGACGAGACACTAAATATATGAGGATGATATTGTAGAGTGGAATCTTGGTTATGGTGTATGAGAAAACTATGGACATAAGCTTATAGTGGACAGTAGATTATATTCTCAATTCAATTTTTAATCCAAATTTAAACGTTTTCATTTAACTTTCATAATAGATGTGAAACTCTCTTCTTGATATCAGAAATCACAGGAGAAATACATCTCAAAACCATAACTAGACAATTCTCCTGACGAAGACAAAGGATTTTTGTCGAAACGTTGAGAAAATAAAAAAAAACTCTAACTGGCCGAAGTGTCTATTTTTCACAGAAATATGAATGCCGACCAGACAACCTGTATCTTCAGGATAAACAAAGGGCAGGACTAGAGGACAGTAGAATTGCATAAAAATATATATTAGCTTAAGCATGTGTAAATAAAGGGAGGTAATAAAGTGTATACGAGGGATAACGGGATGTGTAAATAAGATGGTATGCAAATCTAAATGTAGGGGGGATGCTAACGGTCCGGAAGGGTGACATTAGCGATGCTGGACACGGGGACGTGACCATCTGGACATCTCCAGGTGTCGCTCCACCGCCCACTCGCTCTGTCTGGTAGCTGAAGGCATTTCCGGGGGGATAGCTTTCTTGGGTTTATTTAGAATCCCTGTAAAGTGGATTGTGCTGGGGTAGAACTGGGGATAGAGGGAGGCGTGGAACAACTAGAGAAAGCGACGACCCAGAAAGCAGAACAATAAGAAAAAGTGATCTCCAACACTCTGGAATGGAATCACAATCGAAGAACAAGATGTTTACAACACTGGAATGGAAGCACAATCGAAGAACAAGACGTTTACAACACTGGAATGGAATCACAATCGAAGAACAAGATGCTTACAACACTGGAATGGAATCACAATCGAAGAACAAGACGCTTACAACACTGGAATGGAAGCACAATTGAAGAACAAGACGTTTACAACACTGGAAGGGAATCACAATTGAAGAACAAGATGTTTACAACACTGGAATGGAAGCACAATCAGAAAACAAGACGCTTACAACACTGGAATGGAAGCACAATCGAAGAACAAGATGTTTACAACACTGGAATGGAATGACAATCGAATAACAAGATGTTTACAACACTGGAATGGAAGCACAATTGAATAACAAGACGTTTACAACACTGGAATGGAAGCATAATCGAAGAACAAGATGTTTACAACACTGGAATGGAATGACAATCGAATAACAAGATGTTTACAACACTGGAATGGAAGCACAATCGAAGAACAAGATGTTTACAACACTGGAATGGAATGACAATCGAATAACAAGATGTTTACGACACTGGAATGGAAGCACAATCGAAGAACAAGATGTTTACAACACTGGAATGGAAGCACAATCGAAGAACAAGATGTTTACAACACTGGAATGGAAGCACAATTGAAGAACAAGACGCTTACAACACTGGAATGGAAGCACAATCAAGAATACGTCTCCAAAAGTGACACAGAAGCACAACCAAAGAACTAAAGATGCCTACAACACTGAAACAGAAGCATAACCAAAGAACTAAAGATGCCTATAACACTGAAACAGAAGCACAACCAAAGAACTAAAGATACCCACAACACCAGAATGGAAGCACAACAAGGAAGAGAGCCAGCCCCCAACAGTCGGATGGAAGAAGGAAGGGGAAATTTGAAATGTGAAAATCAATGCCGTGGCACCCACTCCTCTGTGATAAGCCGGGCGCCATCAATTATGTACCTTTGTGGACAGCCGCATAAATCTTGCAGCGCACACAGTCTCTGCGGGCCACTTGTGTCCTCACACTGCCTTCCTTTGAACCCATTCTTTGATTTTACCACTATGGCCCTAGATTAGAATATAGAGGCGAAATATAAAACTATCTAACACACACGAAATCTTCTTTTTTACAAATAAAAAAACTTCCTACTGTCCTTAATGCGATGTTAAATATATTGGAAGGGCCTGGCTCATCAGTGGACAACCAGCGATGTCTCACTAGTTCAATCAACCATGCCGTTTTTAGGGCTCTACTATTTTATTGAACGATTCTGCTCTATGCAACTTACAGATGTATGATCATTGTTTTACCAAGAAGTATATAGAATTGAAGACACTGACAATATAGATATGTATGAAAAAAGTAAGAAAATAAAAAAGATAAAAAGTCAAGCGGGGATATTAAAGATAAAACACATTAAAAACAACTATCTTAAGTTTTGTCCATGAGTGTTTATTTTAGAGTCATTGTCTGAATCCCGATATACATGCTAAATGGTACAACTTCCTTAAGTTTTGTCCATGAGTGTATCTTTCAGAGTTATTGTCTGAATCCCGATATACATGCTAAATGGTACAACTTCCTTAAGTTTTGTCCATGAGTGTATCTTTCAGAGTTATTGTCTCAATCCCGATATACATGCTAAATGGTACAACTTCCTTAAGTTTTGTCCATGAGTGTATCTTTCAGAGTTATTATCTCAATCCCGATATACATGCTAAAAGGTACAACTTCCTTAAGTTTTGTCCATGAGTGTATCTTTCAGAGTTATTTTCTGAATCCCGATATACATGGTAAAAGGTACAACTATCTTAAGTTTTGTCCATGAGTATATCTTTCAGAGTTATTGTCTGAATCCCAATATACATGGTAAAAGGTACAACTATCTTAAGTTCTGTCCATGAGTGTATCTTTCAGAGTTATTGTCTGAATCCCGATATACATGGTAAAAGGTACAACTATCTTAAGTTTTGTCCATGAGTGTATCTTTCAGAGTTATTGTCTGAATCCCGATATACATGCTAAAAGGTACAACTTCCTTAAGTTTTGTCCATGAGTGTATCTTTCAGAGTTATTGTCTGAATCCCGATATACATGCTAAAAGGTACAACTTCCTTAAGTTTTGTCCATGAATGTATCTTTCAGAGTTATTGTCTGAATCCCGATATACTTGCTAAAAGATACAACTATCTTAAGTTTTGTCCATGAGTGTATCTTTCAGAGTTATTGTCTGAATCCCGATATACATGGTAAAAGATACAACTATCTTAAGTTTTGTCCATGAGTGTATCTTTCAGAGTTATTGTCTGAATCCCGATATACATGGTAAAAGATACAACTATCTTAAGTTTTGTCCATGAGTGTATCTTTCAGAGTTATTGTCTGAATCCCGATATACATGGTAAAAGGTACAACTATCTTAAGTTCTGTCCATGAGTGTATCTTTCAGAGTTATTGTCTGAATCCCGATATACATGCTGAGAGGTACAACTATCTTAAGTTCTTTCTATGAATGTATATATAGAGAAAGAGAAGGATGAAAGAAGAAGATATAGACGCTTACCTTGTGCACTGTCCTGGTTAATGAAGTCCTCTTTGCAGATGAAGCGGTTGCCGTCGAGGACGTAGAGTTGTTCTCCTGTGGACAACTGCTTGCGGCACACGAGGCAGGTGAAGCAGTTGAGATGGAACACCTTATTGCGGGCTCGCCGGACCAGGTCCGTGGGAGAGATTCCCAGTCCGCAACCCGCGCACTTAGTTCCAAACAGCCTGCAGACAAAACACCGTTAGCCATTGATTACATTGTAGGGATCCTATGATAGCAATACTGTACATTTTACCTTGTATCGATACCTGTTAATTATGTACATTTCGGTCAATTCTTTATTCTTGTCTTAATCTTTGGGCAAAAAGTTTCTTTATTAAAATTACAAAAATATTCTCACAATGAGTATCTTTTTTATTGAAAAAAAAAAAACCTAGCTTTCAAGCGTTAATCGCTCTTCAAGGTAAATATTTCTGGTGGAATAAAGTCGATATTATAGTAAGCCCGTTGAAGAGCGATTAACGCTTGAAAGCTAGCGTTTTTTTAAATAAAAAAGATACACATTGTAAGAATATATTAGTAATTTTAATACTTTTTCACAATTTTATCATGAAAAGAGTTTCTTTGTGTTGTTGCAAGCTTTCGAGCAAAACCTCATCTTCAACGGGCAAATTCAGAAACAAATGAAGAGAGATGTTACAGAGGACGTGGATAAATTAATACAAATATACAGTACTTCTATTACAGCTGAATATTGCCAGTTAAAGAGCATGGAAGGAAAGCTTGCGACACCTCGAAAATAAGAAATCTTTGCCCATAGATCAATTCTTCCATAGGTTTCCCCGTCTTGTAACCCCAAGGAGAATCCTCTGTAAGACCTGTGTGTCTTAATAAAGGCTTTTGTGTGTGTGTGTGTGAGATCAATTCTTCTTTATTTTAATACTTTTATTTTGTTGAAAGTTCCCCCCCCCCCCCCCCTTTCAGAGTTGTTTAAACAAATATATTTTAAAAAATTCATCCTTTCATACTTCATCCCTAAGGATAGAAATAGTCGTTATTTCTCCTTTAAAATAAAACACGATTTTTCATTCAAAACAAACATTTGCGGTAAAAACTTGTTAAACATCGTTTTACAATCATAAGCCACATTATATTGTATTATAAATTAACTTTAAAATAAATAAATAAAAGTCACCAACATTTTCATCGGTTTTAGACCATAAAGCAAACGACTAATCAAAACTAAAAAGAAGGAAGAAGACACGAAAGAAAGAAAAAAAATAGAGTCAACAGGAAATGCTGTGGAAGGGAAATGTTTCTTAGAAAACTCCATTCAATAATTATAGATAGAAGCTGAAGGAATACCAAAAAAAAAAAAAAAGTGAAGAAGACCTGTCAGAAAGATGGCCAATTTTATTATTACTGAAAGAACACTTTTTTTTTTATCTCTTTTTGGCGTCTTCAAAAAGCGCCGACGATTTTCCTTCTTCAAAAATGTACGACGCGTGCCATTGAAGAATTAAAAGACACAATGACAACAATCATACATTTTAAGGAATGTGTGCCCAAGACATTTCTAAGAAACCTTTTACATACAATTTCAGTTATTATTATTTTTTTTAAGTTTTGTTTTCTTATCTTTATGAGGTACATAAGCATTTATTAATGAAAATATTCAAATATTTGAAGATATAGAAGTAAAAAATAAAAATACGCTCTAGGCCTCAGATTTTCTTTAATAACAGGAGCTTTCTGACCCAAGCTTTTTCTCATCTCAAAGTGAAATTGTTGTAAAATGAGTAAAAGTTTCATTTTCCTTTCTTTATGAGGTACATAAGCATTTATTAATGAAAATATTTAAATACTTGAAGATCTAGAAGTTAAAAAAGAGAAATACACTCTCTCTATGCCGCAGATTTTCTTTAATAACAGGAGCTTGCACAAGCGGTGCACAAAACTTGAGAGAGGTACACGTTGCACATATGCAAAATGAAAACCAAGACAGGTACACGGGGCATATATGAAAATTGAAAACCCTAGACAAGTATACACGATGCACATATGCAAATTGAAAAATCCTGATAGATGCACACGGTGCATATATGCAAATTGAAAAACCAGAGACTGGTACACAGTACACATATGCAAATGGCAAAACCAGAGATAGGTGCACGGTGCACATATGCAAATTGAAAAACCAGAGACAGGTACACGGTGCACATATGCAAATTGAAAAACACAAGATAGGCACATGGTGCATATATGCAAAATGAGAACTGTGTGCAGGGGCTAGCTATCAGAACTCCCTGAAGCAGCAGCCATGGTACGTATAACACCAGAAAGAAGAAGAAGAAGAAAGCGGGGAAGAAAAGAAGAAAGATCTACCAATGTAGATCAGCAAAACAAAGAGGCCGCAACATCATCAAAGAAGAAGGATCCAAGTTTAACTAATTTAGATTGAACGGAACAATGGCGGTGTGGGATTGCTCCTGGTAAGGGATTTATTTGGGGGGGAGGGCACAGAACAAACACCGGGGTCCGTAAACACGTTGCGAACAAAAGGACACACATATCATTCTTGTGGAGAGCCTGCCGCCGCTCTACTTACGTACCTAACTTAGCTGCATATCTAACTGCCGCACCAGCGCAGCTCATTATGCATTTAAATACAGCATGGAGAGATGGACCAATGGGATTTTCTTATTTTACAAAATGGACTGTTTTTCTCACTTTGTGTGTGTGTGTGTGTGTTATGGGAGAAAAACAAAACAAAGAACTACATATATATATAGTAGGACAATATAGTATATTAAATACATTCGTGGGGACAAAACTTGAAGAAGTGAAAAGTCTCGCCGGTCGTCTGTTTTTTTTTTTTTTTTGAAGGAGACAAGAGACTGTTCACACTTGGTTATCTCGTGTGTATTCAATAAAGGTCACTGTAATATCTTTCAGAGTTATTGTCCCGATATACATGCTAAAAGGTACAACTCCCTTAAGTTTTGTCCATGGAGTGTATCTTTCAGAGTTATTGTCTGAATCCCGATATACATGCTAAAAGGTACAACTTCCTTAAGTTTTGTCCATGAGTGTATCTTTCAGAGTTATTGTCTGAGAATCCCGATACACATGGTGAAAGGTACAACTTCCTTAAGTTTTGTCCATGAGTGTATCTTTCAGAGTTATTGTCTGAATCCCGATACACATGGTGAAAAGTACAACTTCCTTAAGTTTTGTCCATAAGTTTATATACCAGTAACCATTTCACTAACATTTAACATTTGCATTTCTATCAATTTACTTAAATTTCTACAAATATTATAAATTACGAAATAAAAAATCGGAGTATAACGCTGAACTTATATTACAGAATCACTATCTAAAAAAAATAGTAATAACGATTTTATTGAAATATAGCACGCATTATGAAATTCAAATTTGTGACAATAAAAAATACCACCGTATTTACATATATACCATCACGTTTGAGAAATTGCAGAAAATATTTTAAATACTCAATCACTCCACAAAAAGTTTCTAATTTATTAGCATTGGCAAACTTTCAAGTTTAAAGAATTCTTTCACAGGCGTTTTTTTTACAAATATCTATTTTGAAATATATATATTTAGAAGAAACGCCTATGGAAGATTTCTTTAACTCGAAAGCTTGACAATGTTGATAAATTAGAAAAGAAACATTTTTGCTGAGTATTTTATTAGGTATTTGCATATTTACGCTATTAAGAAAGACTAGTTCAAGTTTTACAAGTCTACCAGACATTGAATAAAAAAAAACTCACTCCACATGTGACATCAGGGAATAAAAAAAAACCCACATATCTTAGTACAATACAATATAATGCGGCTTGTAATTGTAAAACGACATTTAAAAATTATCCTGCATGTGTTTCCCATCCCTGGACACTTATTTTTCCGTTAATCATTACTCTTCACAATTCATCCTTTCATACATAATCGTTATTTCTCCTTAAAATAAATTTTGATTTTTCGTTCACAAGAAACACATGCGGGATAATTTTCAAATGTCGTTTTACATATCTTAGTATTTCTCCCAATAACTTTACATACATAAGACGGTATATGTAAAAAGGAAGTTATGTAAATAAATCTTGTAAGCATTTATAACGCACAAAAAAATGAGACGAAGAGATGAAGTCAAAAAGAAGAATGAAGAGCGATTCATCAAAGTTGACCTAGGCTTGAATACCAATCTCAAGAAACCTTGACGTCTCCTTTCTCTATATCTTGAATTCCAATTGAAAACCAATCAATCGATACACGTAATCGATCAAAATCTCGCTGGGCGATGTCTTTTTCTCTATTGTACACGTTTTATGTCTTCAGCGCTTTAGACAAAAAGTTGATTTGGAGATTATTATTATACGATTATATCTTTCGAATTCCTTTTCTTTCTTCCTTTCTTTGACAACATTTCAATACATTTGTAAGTGCAAAGTCTAACTGCTTTTCACATATGTAGAAATGTGGTGCACTTACAGTAAAAACAGTCGCCTACTCATACCCACCATGACATGATTATCGTGGCCTTTACCACGTGTAGTAGGGATAAGCAAAAAAAAAAAAAACATTCCAATACAACAACAAATTGCCTTTTATCCCCAATAAAATGCCCTATACCCTACATAGGATTCACCCAGGTGCATAATTGCTTAGAAAAGATGAGTTAGTTATTTACATACCCATATACATATTTACATACGGCTCTCTTTTCTCAATGTTTCTTCTAGAGCTCTAATACAACAACAACAAGCCTTTTATTGGGGACCTATATTCCCTACACAGGATTCACCTTGGTGTATAATTGTTTAGAAAAGATGAGTTAGTTATTTACAGTTGATCGTTCATTTACATATCTATTTACATACGGCTCTCTTTTCTCAATGTTTCTTCTCTTGCAAATCCCTAATACAATCAATATAAGGCATTATAGCGAGTTTTGACGACAAACTATTTAAGTGCAATTTTTTTTTTTTACAAAATAAAATAACTTCCTACTGTTATATTAACTGCGATTGTAAAATATTGGGAGGGACTGGCTCATCAGTGTTGAATCCACCCAGCAGTTTCGCCAGTTTAATCTATCAGACCGCTTGTATTGAGCTGTTCTACTTTATTCAATCAGTAATTTGCATGAATTCTTGGTGAAGGTATTTAAGGAAACTATGCAAATAATATTTGAGGTCAGTAGAGAATTCTATATATTCTAAAAACAGAAGAAAAAATCACAATAGAAATACTTTAAATAATATATAAACATAAATTTAGGCTATTTCACAAGGTTGTAACACGACTAAAAAAGAAAGAAAGAGAGTCACTATATTCCTTATCTCAACCCAATTACATAGCGTTTGCTAAATCAATCCGGTAAACTGACAGGTTATGCAAATTGAAAGACAAGTACTTGCATATAGGTGGGTGAATTGGACCAAAAAATCAAGTTACAACTAATCATTTAGAACATTAATTGAAGCTTTAAAAATCTAAATATATATGTTCAATATGTTAATTTTATTAAGAACGCGTGTGTGTTTGTTGTGAATTCTCTCTGGAATATATGACGTTGTCGCTTTTTTTTTTTTCTTTTTAAAGATGTAATAATAAGAAATAATAAAAAATTGCGATGAACGGGCGCGCGGAAGGAGGTCAATGGCATCCGGAGAGGGTGTGTGGAATGTGGAGTCAAATGTCACCAGACTTGTTGTTTCGAGCAGACGACGTGCGCACGCGCCGCCTGTCAAGTGGCGGTAGGCGGAGACAATAGTTGCTATGACAACCGAGGTAGCGGCACCCGGATCGATTCTCAGCTCGGGTGTGTTGCAGGATTACCTCGACCACATCCCTGTCACCACCACTCCCGTGTCCCACCTCTGTTGTGGCAGGATTACCTCGACCACATCCCTGTCACCACCACTCCCGTGTCCCACCTCTGTTGTGGCAGGGTTACCTCGACCACATCCCTGTCACCACCACTCCCGTGTCCCACCTCTGTTGTGGCAGGATTACCTCGACCACATCCCTGTCACCACCACTCCCGTGTCCCACCTCTGTTGTGGCAGGAATACCTCGACCACATCCCTGTCACCACCACTCCCGTGTCCCACCTCTGTTGTGGCAGGATTACCTCGACCACATCCCTGTCACCACCACTCCCGTGTCCCACCTCTGTTGTGGCAGGGTTACCTGGACCACATCCCTGTCACCACCACTCCCGTGTCCCACCTCTGTTGTGGCAGGGTTACCTCGACCACATCCCTGTCACCACCACTCCCGTGTCCCACCTCTGTTGTGGCAGGATTACCTCGACCACATCCCTGTCACCACCACTCCCGTGTCCCACCTCTGTTGTGGCAGGAATACCTCGACCACATCCCCGTCACCACCACTCCCGTGTCCCACCTCTGTTGTGGCAGGGTTACCTGGACCACATCCCTGTCACCACCCCTCCCGTGTCCCACCTCTGTTGTGGCAGGATTACCTCGACCACATCCCTGTCACCACCACTCCCGTGTCCCACCTCTGTTGTGGCAGGATTACCTCGACCACATCCCCGTCACCACCACTCCCGTGTCCCACCTCTGTTGTGGCAAGGTTACCTCGACCACATCCCTGTCACCACCACTCCCGTGTCCCACCTCTGTTGTGGCAGGATTACCTCGACCACATCCCTGTCACCACCACTCCCGTGTCCCACCTCTGTTGTGGCAGGAATACCTCGACCACATCCCTGTCACCACCACTCCCGTGTCCCACCTCTGTTGTGGCAGGATTACCTCGACCACATCCCTGTCATCACCACTCCCGTGTCCCACCTCTGTTGTGGCAGGAATACCTCGACAACATCCCTGTCACCACCACTCCCGTGGCCCACCTCAGTTTTTAATATGTATTGGGAAATATGAACAACAACAAAGACATAACTATATGAACAATAAAAATACAAATTGTAAAGGGTCACTTATAGGAATATAAATTATTTAAACCTTAAAACATCATTATCTCTCATTTAATAAGTTTTTTTTTTCCTCTTTCTCATTTTTCTATCTAATCTACAATTCCTAGAGAGAGATATTATGAATAAACATATTGAAATTTAGAGTAAACGAAATGACTTGTGTTTTGACGGATAATTCATTTCTTAGAAACGATATGAAGAAAGAGAGAAGAGTCAATTATAGTCTAAGATTTTTCAATATTTTCCTTTTCTTTGGAGAGAATTCAACATTCACTTTTTAAACGCCTCGATTAAAAAAAAAAACTACCAACACACATCCTGTAAAAAGAAAGAAAGAAAAAAAGAATATAAAAGAAATTGTTAAGAATTGTATTTAAAAGCTAAATCAATATTGACTTTTTCTAAAAAAAAATAACAAAAAAATAGTTTGATCATGTTTTTGAGATATCGATTTTACTTTTTTAAAATTTTGAAAATGTTCTTACTACGCGTCGAATTTTCCAATAATGGGTTTTATAAAAATGGTAAGCAATTATTTGTTTCCGACAATGTGAAATATACCGCCTTGGGAGATAATCTTCCAAAACTTTCTACTCATAAGCAATTCTGAATGAATTTAACCCGATATATTGTAATTTTTTTTTTTTTTTGCTTATCCCTAGTACACGTGGCCATGATAATCATTGTGGGTAGAGGTAGGCATTTGCTTTTTTACTGTAAGTGCACTACATGTCTACACATGTGAAAAGCAGTTCGACGTATGTAATTTTTTTTCGTAAAGATATAGGCTGCCTGACCGAAATTCATAGTTCTTCAAATTAAAGATACTTCGGCCAGTAATTTTTTTTTATTGTCAATACGCGAGAACAAAAGATTTTTGTCGAAACGTCGAGACAATAAAAAAGATTTACTTGCCGATGTATCTTTAATTTGAAGTAATTTTTTTTATTTGTTAGATTTTGAAACACAGTCCAGCCTAAAACAGAATCCACGCAACAAGTAGATATACCCAAGTAAAAAAAAAACATGAACTTATCATTCAAATATGACAGAATTCCTCTTATGGAAGATGAACCAGAAGCAAAATGATGTCATTTTAAAAGATCAGTCTTTTTTAAGGTACATCTTTCTGAAAGCAAGGATTCATCGTGTATATATAAAGGTATAGGAGCTCCATCTATTATATCTTCCTGTGGTGAATCTGTATAAGACCGCTGGTATTAATAAAGCTTTGTGTGTGTGTGTGTGTATTTTCATTTCAATCTTAATGTAGTTCTCCAGTAGAAGAAGGGTCTTCTAGCTCGAAAGCTAGATATACCTTTTAATTTTATTTTTGTAGAACGACATTTGAAAATTATCCCGCATGTGTTTCTTTTGAACGAAAAATCGAAATTTATTTTAAGGAGAAATAGTGACCATTTCCAACCTTAGGGATGAAGTATGAAAGGATGAATTGTGAAGAGTAATAATGAACGGAAAAATAAAAGTGTTCAGGGATGGGAATCGAACCCACAGTGTTCCGCTTACCGGGCAGATGCCATGTCCACTATGCTACCTTGGACAGTGTGTGTGTGTATAGAAATGCTACCAGACATTAGGTTTTAGATTGTAAGATGTTTCTTTCGGACGCTAAAGATTTTACGTAAGAGGTTTCTTTTTTTAGAGAGTACAAGGCTAACTCTTACCAAGGTTTCATTTCAAAACTTTTTTTTAGGTTCTTGATTGCATTACGTAAGGCTTTTCTACTGAAATATAAGACTTTTCCCCATTATAGGGGCTTCGCATTCTTAAAGCTTTCTAAAAGCTAGGCTTCCCTAAATATAGGGTTTTCAATTCAAATGTTTTTTGGTTTCGTTATTTAAGTAAGGTTTTCCTTTTCAAAAGTAACAGGTTTCTTTAGGTTTGGTTTTTATTTAATATTAAGGCTTCTTTTTGATGCATGGCTTCTAATTCAGCTCTAGGCTTTGATAATGTAAGGCCCCCACGTCGATCTTCTGGATTCAAAAGAGAAAGAGAGAGAGAGATTGAGATTGAAACTGATTTATTACAATGTATATATAAGATTATATAAGGTTAAATACATGATAAAATATAAATATGAATAAATATGATTATATATAGAGAAAAAGAGTTATGGTTTCCTATTAAAAAAAAAAAAAAAAACACGCTAGACTTCCCCAAATATGGTTTCTTCTCAAATATTAGATCTAATTTGTATTTACATATTCCTAATAAACAACAGGTTTAATCTAAGTTTCTTTTCAAACTTATTTTCTTATTTACATATTGGATATGAGGGCTACTATACACTACTCTCTCGCTCTCTTCTCATCAAGATTAATTCTACAGAAAACCACAACACAAAACGCCAAAAACTGTAATAAGAATTAGACAACATACATTCTGTTTTGAGACAAAAAAAAAAAAGGCACAATCAGAGAAATCAGAGATAGGATGGATGATTCTTTTCAAATGACGAGAAAGTCGCTATGGGGAAGTTTTCCAACCATATGGACCGATAGCCATGCTGGAAGTTGGGCAATCAGCCACACGGCTTGCGCCACCCCTGTGTCAAATAATGGAGACCACCACTTCTATAGTGGTGACAAGCGTCCACCGCAACGTAATTACCACCTTGCAAAACACCGCCGACGGAATCTCCACGCCTTCTTTCTTTCTTTTTTGGTGGTCTCTCATCATACAGGGATGTTCGACATCCTCTCTCTCTCCTTGTTTGGCTTTGATGCTTTCTTTTTTACATATTGGTAGCGCTTATATGTAAAATAGGATACTTTGCGTGTCTTTTATTGTGTTTTAAGCCATACGTGTGCCTTTTTTCTCTTTTTTTGTCGTGGTCTCTCATCATACAGGGATGTTCGACATTCTCTCTCTCTCTCCTTGTTTGGCTTCGATGCTTTCTTTTTTACATATTGGTAGCGCTTATATGTAAAATAGGATACGTTGCGTGTATCTTTTATTGTGTTTTAAGCCATACGTGTACCTTTTTTCTCTTTTTTGTCGTGGTCTCTCATCATATAGGGATGTTCGACATCCTCTCTTCTTGTTTGGCTTCGATGCTTTCTTTTTTACATATTGGAAGCGCTTATATGCAAAATAGAATATATTGCCCGTGTATGTTTTTATTGTCTCATGCCATACGTGTGCCTTTTTTTTCTTTTATCGTGGTCTCTTATCATTTAGGGAGGGAGGGATGTTCGACAGTCTTTCCAAATTTGGTTTTGATGCCTTTTTTTTTTTTTAAACACATTGGAAGCGCTTATATTCAAAATTTGCGTGTATGTGTGTTTTATGCCATACGTGTAGCAAAAGGGAAAAAAGTGTTTATTAGGAACGTAGTCAATCTTATGCTGGAAATGTATCTTGGAAAAATTTGTTGGCCTTTTTTTAAATCGAAAATGTGGTAATATGTAAATTTAACAAAATTTGTTTTAAACTATGTTTTTATTGTGACAAAGATCATTATTTAAGAACTTTTTTGAAATATAGACTTTGAGTATAAACGCTGTTATGATGTCAGAAAAAGTTGCTTAGTATTGTGAGGGCATTGATTGAAAAAAAAAAATAACTTTTCTAATAGAAAAGATAAGTAATTCGGTAAAATTTGCTGGGTTTGAACTTTTTTTTTTTTTGTCTACTCAAAAAAATTAAAGTCTCTACCCGAACTATTATAAATTAAGAAAGTTTCGCCGTGAGATGGCAGTTAAAACATTTCCAAAACATCATTATAAACGTAATCTCAAAAAGGTATGCAAATCAAACCCCTAGAATCTAAAATGGAAGTGTGGCGTGATATTTCTTGCTGGTGAAAGTTTGGCATTCTGCCATGGCGGTTTAGACACGGTGGTTGAAAGTGTTGGGTGATTAATTTGCATAAAAAAAGAGCCAATGAATTTGCCCGACACACCACCTAAATAAATGACACAGCGAACAGGTGACGCAACTTCAATAAAACTTTTTTTGTTGTTGTTTATGAGAGGGCATAGATAGACCAGCTGTTCCTTCATCGAATGTTTAATAGTCAAATCACATAATTCTACTTATATCCCCCCATATATGAATCAGGATTGTTTTAATTTTTTACCGTAAAAATAGTTAAGATTAAAATAATAATAAAGGAATATGCAAATACATTGCGCTTTTTGATTTTTTAGCTGAATCATATAAACCCATATGTAAATGAAATTAAAAACAGATCACATATATAGTTTAGAAATTGGAATACAGAATAGTTATCACGTGTGAAAGATATTCGGAGATATGCAAACAAAACTCAATAAAAAAATATAAATTGCATATGTACACATAGTCATTTATAGAGAAACATTATATAAAGTTTTTGTGGATAAAACAGACAATTTTATAGCATTGTTATATAGATAATAAGTAGAGGAAAAAGTGATAAAGCACAATTTGGATTATAGATACAAGAAAATAAGACCTAATCCAAATAATTTATTAGTGTGTGACGTCTCGGCAACAACATTGTCACCATCATCAGACAAAAGAATAAATTTTATTCATACTCATTTTATTCTTTTGTCTGATGATGGTGACAATGTTGTTTCCGAAACGTCACACACTAATAAATTATTTGGATTAGCTCTTATTTTCTTTTATTAGGTAGGAAAAAGAAAAATTTAGGGTTGCAACAAACTGAAAATCAAAACACTTCCTGATTATGCAATTAAATGTTGCAAGTAAAAATATATTTGCATATCTACATACTTCAAATCTCCATCATAGAGATAGAATTGAACGTGAAGTAGGAAAATGAAGTTTTTCGTTGTAATTTAACGAATTATTTTTTGATAATCTTTAAGAAACCTTTTAAGAATTAGTTTTTAAAAAATGTTGATGAGAAAAATAGATGTGTAAGGAGTTGAAACAAGAGTATGAACGGATGGAGCAGGAAGAAATCCCTCCAGCACCCATCTAAGTAGATCTAGGCTAGAGGACCATCCATCAACACCCTTAACTTTCTGACCGGCCAGTCATTTAATTTGCATAGCGTGTTATGGCTGCTGCATATAATACCTTCCAATTACATGGCCGCCTCGCGCTGTTATTTTGGTACTTGGCAAATTGATATATAACGTACGTAGGTTGGGTTCCTACATGATAAATTGAATATTGCTCTCTTGTTCTTCTCGATCATACACATACTTGAACTTATACAATACACATATATGCATATATACAATCGAAATGATTCCAAACACATGATGACCTTCACATGCACCCTCTCACATAGATACAAACATACTCACATATTAAAAACAACAAAAAAGGCATATCCTGACATCTCACATGAACATTTTTTCCTATTTATCACTTGTTCTGCGTATATATGCAAATTTGGCTTTAAATAACCATTTCTTGATTTCTCAGGAAGCCTCGTTGAACAATTTTTGGTCGTAGAGGTACACCCTGTACCACGCTGACGAGGGCTAACAGCCCGAAACGCGTTCGTAAATGGCTTTTCTTGATTTATCAAGAAAATGGGTTTAGCCAAATATCATGTAACAAGCCTAAATCAACTTTTAGTTGATTTTTATTCCACTAGATGGCACTCTCGGTCATCTAAAATACTCATGTAAGCAGTTAGGATATGCCTGTTTTGTTTAAATATCAACACCTGACCTTTTTTTTTAAATTTCCCTTATTTTTTACATGCTCACATATTCCCCTTCAAATACACCTATATATGCATATTTACCCCGCTCGAGTTTACACCACAAACCCACCATCCCAAACGCCAATATTCACGTACAAGCTCTCAATTACTGTTACATACCCATTTGCATACCAACCGAGATATTCTTACAATGTGTTGAAACTGTTGATATATATTATCTATTCTGGTATAGGCAAAATATGCAAATTTTCTCTTTTTATATGTTATTTTGTAAAGATATTGCATCAGATATTTACATATATCTCAACAATTCAAATCTGAATAATAAATAAAAGATAAAATTTCTATTGTTAGCCTTTCTTGATGAATAGCAAAAGAAAGAGTAATTGGAAGTAATAGAAATAAATATTAAATCAACGTTTAGTTCATATTTATTCCGATAGATGGCTATCTTTCTTCTGTAGATTCATATTTATAGGCGGTTAAGGATATGCTTTTTCATCATGATTTTTCATCGTAAAGATAGAGGCTGCCTGGCCGGAATTCATAGTTTTTCAAATAAAAGACAATTCGGCCAGTAAATCTTTTTATTATCTCGACGTTTCGACAAAAATCAGTCAGGAGCGAACAAAAATTAAAACATTTGGCAAAGCGTTAGAAATTATTCGGCCAGTAAATATTTTTATTGTCTAGACGTTTCGACAATAAACGAGGACAAAAGATTTTTGTCGAAACGTCGAGACAATAAAAATATTTCCTGGCCGAAGTGTCTTTTATTTGAAGAACCATGATTTTTCAGTAAAACAATTCATTTGTTTTATAAATCCATCATAAAGAGGCGTTATATAGAGATTTTTAAAATTATTATCCTATTGTATAATTATATAAGGTCATTGAGACTGAATTCATGGATTAAATTTACAATCTTGGTAGGGTTGGATTATAGGTACTGTCTTGAGGCTTCCATACAATCCAAGAGGTGGTCTGACGAGGCCTCATCTAGAAATTTTGATCTTCTAAAATGTTTTCTCTCCTGTTTTTCCATCGTATGCTTTTCGGTAAAAAGCCCTAGCTGGTTTGGTTCAAGAAATGGTGTATTTTGAGCGGTCTGCTGAAGTAGTAAGACTTGAAAGTCATCTTCTTATCAATTGTTTTTCAGTGAAGAAATTCATAACTCTGTCATAGAGAGGGGAGCGTCATATCTATAGATTCTGAAAGAATGTTTTCTCTTCTGTTTTTCCATCGTATGTTTTCGGTAGGAATTCTAGCTGGTTTGGTGTAGGAAGTCCCATGGTGTATTTTGATACGAAGTAATGGAACTAGAATTAATAATTAAAGGCTCTCAAAATTCCTTGAACAGATATGGTAACAAATAATCAAGTCCTCGATCGAATGGGTACAGAACACCATCTGATAAAATTAATAAAAACAACGAAACTGGACATGTGATGATCAGCAGGAGAGACATTGCTGACAGTGTTGGAGGGAAAGCTCCGGGGGAAGAGATCGAGGGAAAGGAGACGACAGGGATGCACAGATGATCTAAAACAATGGACTGGACGACACGAGGAGATGAAGAGGATGGAGGAGGAAGTATGGAGAGACCATGTGGCCCATCAATTTTTCAAAGGTTCCTTCAAAGAAACAGACGACCGAAGACATCAAAATTTTTCCACTTCCTTAAGTTTTGTCCATGAGTGTATATATATATTTTTTAAAAAATTGACGATATAGACTTTTTGGAAGGTTTCTAGATACCAGAAACTTTTTTTTTATTCCTAATACACGTGGTATAGGCCATGATAATCATGGTATGTAGGAAGTTGGCGACTGCTTTTACTGTAAGTGCACTACATGTCTACATATGTGAAAAGCGGTTTGACTAACAAGAAACGTTCTTTGCCATACAAAAGATAAAAACGATCTTTCAATAAATTTGCTGATATTATACGATGTAAACAATGAAATAGAGGAATGAGACAACAAGGAAATACACAACGTTACCACCACAAATCAATCCCCAGGGAGAAGGGGGTGGGTGGGATATTAAAGGGCAGTAGATGTACGTACACACACACGCACGGCTGACCCCCCCGGCTGAGTATCGGTACCCCATCTCCCAGCATTCCGGTACTGAATTATGTAAATGGCAGGTGCCTTGTAGCAGCGTCCCTCTCTAATGAGGTAATAGGTGCAAATTAAGTGTAGTAGACCACTTAGGGACGTCTTTATTCCGTAGCTCACCTTCAGTTTTTTATGTAGCCTTCTTTTTTTTTTTTACCACCATCCTCCTTCTGACTCTTCTTTCACACCGCATCCTTAACACTTTCGACCCGAGGGACGCGAATTCGCGTTCTTGCCGTCGTTTTACAGGTACATTAGGTCAGCTGATATCCCCCCAACCCACTGATGGATAGACAAGAAGGTATGGGACAAGATCCTGATGGACGCGAAATCGGTATTTTATATTATATTTCAATATGATGCGGCTTGTGATTGTATATAGAACGATGTTTTCCAAATTTCAACGCATGTGTTTCTTTTAAACGAAAAATCGTAATTTATTTTAAGGAGAAATAACGATCATTTCTAACCTTAGGGATGAAGTATGAAAGGATGAATTGTGAAGAGTAATGATAAACGGAAAAATAAAAGTATCCAGGGATAGGAATCGAACCCACAGTGTTCCACTTACCGGGCAGATGCCATGTCCACTAGTCCACTTCACTTGTTACGTTAGTGAACTGATGTACTTGGAGAAAACATCTGAAAAACCTTTTTAACGTTTTTATTCAAAAACTGATGGTTTGAGATAAAGAACTTTCTAACTAAAATATAGAGTCGGTGGACCAGTAGGTAAAACCCTCAATTCCCGACAGTCATGAACCGAGTTCGAATCCCACGTTAACATTTTGTTTAATATGTAAATAACCTTCATATTCATTGTTGTAAATATCATAACCTAGGTTGTTCTTTTTATCTGTACCACGTGTACTAGGAATAATAATAATAATAATAATAAAAAGATAGAATACGTAAATCTAAAACGTTAAAATTAAATCTCCATTGTTGTTTTTTTCAATTACATTTATAATGACTAATTTCAACACACACACACGTACTGAAAAAGAAAATTACAATTAAATATCGTTGCACTTTCACTTCCAATCTTATCATTGATGATCATTTCAGTATTTTCTAATGAAATCGATGATAAAAAGGTAAGAGTAGTATTTAAAGAAGAAGATATCGTGTTAAAAAATATAAAAAAGTTGGCGAAAAGTCTAACTAGATAAAAGGTTATGGGAGGAAGAAAATATAATTGCGTTTGAAAGGGAGTTAAAAGTAGAAGAGGACTTGAAAAATAATGGACACAAGCGAGACAAGAAACGGTATATGTACTTTTATTTTAATACCATGCAGTTATCTCACACTGCAGTGTTGCCAGTTTTATTGCTCGCCGCCTTATTTATGTCGTCTGCCCCGGAAATCCAAACGTCTCTCTAATTATCTCGCACTAGTGCCGGGTTTACTTTTTTTTTTTTTAAGAATTTTTTTTTTTAAGACGACTTTTTAAAAATTTATTATTTTTTAAACATTTTTTTTTATAGAACGCGTTTTTTTTTTTTAAGAAAAATTCTATTTAAAAAAATGTATTGAATATTCATATTTATTTTTAATGGCATTAAACGTAACGATATTCTATATTCGAAGAGGGAAAAAAGTATTAAGTGAGGAAATATATCTTTAGTAAAAAAAAAATCGTGAGGTAGTTTGTGTGTATCAATTATTTCTTTAAAATATTACATTTCATCATGAAATCTTAAAAAACAAAAATGACATATCCTGACCACACATGAGCATTTTAGATAGCAGAGCGCCATCTAGTGGTATAGAAATCAACTAAACATTGATTTAACTTGTTCCCTGATATTTGGCCAATCTATTTTCTCGATAAATCAAGAAAAGTCAAACCACGAACGCGTTTCGGGCTATTGGCCCTCGTCAGCGTGGTGCAGGCTTTCACATAATGAAATATATATATGTGTGTACCAAAAAAAGTGGCACTTCTTCCTTTTAAAATGCATTAAAATAAAGAAACAAAGCATTTTTGTGTTATCCTTCCAGTACAGAATGTAAGAGTTGATGATAAAAAAATCAGCCACAACACCGGTTCTGGCAAATTCAACAAAAAGCCAACAACCTGTATACCATTTTTCAATTTGCCATAACTGGTATTGTAGCTCATTCATTATCACCAAATATACGTTTTGTACTGGGGTTTATAGCACAAAATGCTTTGTTTTTGTATTTTAATGCATTTTTAAAGGGAGAGGTACCACTTTTGGTACATGAATATCATCCTACCCTCAACTTTATGTTATATATATATGTATATATATATATTTTAAAAAGTAGCATATATTGGATTTATATTTATTTTAATGTTCCAATATTTCGAGGGGCAACTCGCCTCTCTTTATCGAGGATGTTTGTGTTTTTTACTAAAGCGTGCGAGCACGTGTACACCACTCTCGTTCTACAAGGCCAATGAAAGAATTGTATTAAGATACAATTGTTTATGGATTGCTCAATCTTCAAAAAAAAAAAAATATATATATATATATGTAGTACACTGTGTAAATATAAATGTTCCCTAATTATAGCGACCTTTTCGGAAAATTCCAACTAATAATCTGCATATTGAATATAATCGAATAAATTTTAATAGAGAAATTAATAACAAAATATTTTTTATGAAGATTTTTCCCTCTATATTTAATTATTATTATAAAGGACAAGAAAATCTTCATACATTGGGATATATTAGTTTTTATGGGGCACATAAAAAAGATATAGTGAAAAAAAATGGACTTGTATATAGAATTTTACTATATTTGCACACAAAAATTTCTTAATAAACATATTTGCATATGTTCGAGACTGACGCATAAATCTAGAATATTTTATTTCTAAAAAAAAAAAAAAAGAATCAATAAATTCTAATCGGGAAATAAGTTTTAATAATTTATTTATATAAAATTATTTAATATAATATAATAAAAAACAAATATAAAAATTAACATTAAAATATATATATTTCCCAAAATAATAAAAATAAAATAGAAAAAAAAATGTTTTTCCGACTCACAGATTTTTTTTTTTTATTCACAGAAAGTTGATACTCAACTGGCAACCCTGGGTTGTTTATTTACGCCGGGGCCTACGGGGAGAACGCAGCATAAATCCCAGAGCTGCTTTAATCAAGTGCTGGTCAGGCCCAGAATTCCAATGTCCCCAGATAAAAATCACGACTTCCGATATACCCAACAAAAGTTACACCAGAAAAAAAAAAATATATATATATATATACTGAATAGATAGTTTTGTTTTTTTTTTTCCGATAGAAAAAAAAATAGGCAAACCTTTTTTTTTTGTCTAAAAGTCCGACTCTATGGAAGAAGAAAAAAACAACACTAAATTTATCTTTTCTATAATAATACATGCTTTTGACATCTGAATATAAATAAAAGAAAATACACAAAAACTTAAATTTATCTTAATAAAGATTTTTTTTCAAATATATCTATTAATTTGAATATATTTTTACTTCGACAATATAAATTTTATTCTATTTAAAATTTCGTATATATATATACAGGGTGTACCAGGTAAATTGGGAATTTCAACAATGGTATTTTAACTGACATTTTTTGCAAGTAAAAATTAAAATATCCGAATGAAATTTGACACAGTAGTAGATAAAAGGATATAGTTTTTATTTATTCAATGTAGTTTCCATTATTAGCTACAACAGTCTCGAGGCGAGTGCGGAATGAAGCACAGGCCTTGGCGACGATGACCTTGTCCATTTGGGTCATCACCGTGTGAACTGCTTTCTTGACAGACTGGATGGTGGTATGAGGAGCTTTGTTGACATCTCTCTCAACAACGCCCCATACATAGTAGTCGAGGGGATTGCAATCTGGAGAATTAGGGGGCCAAATATCAGGACCCCAGTGACTAGGGACGTTAAGTGTCAGCCACGATTGTGTCTTTTTTGCCTTATGGGCTGGAGCTGAGTCCTGTTGGAAGACATACTTCCTTCCTGCGGCCACCATGTCCATCCAAGGCTTCACAACGGTCTCCAGAACATTGATGTAGGTGTCAGCGTTCATCCTAAGGCCCTTCTCAAAGAAATGGGGAGGCATGACATCACCTTCACTGCTGATAACGCCAAGGACCATTACGGAGGCAGGAAATTTCGTGTGCATCACGACAGGTATCTCTGAGGGGTCTTTACAGATCCAGCGATCATTCCTGGGATTTACCTTTTGGTCCACGTCAAAGTTCTTTTCGTCAGAGAAGAACCTTAGCATGCCAAAAGAGTCGTGTTTCAGGTTGTTGAGGAGGGCAGCAGCCTTTCCTTTTCTGTTATTCTTCATATTCTCAGTCAGCAACTGACCTTTCCGAAGGGCATAAGACTTGAGACCAAGGTCCTCATGGATAGTTCTGACAATTGTTATAGAGCCAACGTCCATTTCCTTGGCTATGGCCCTCATGCTCTTCCCAGGGTTTCCATCAATCCTCTCCTTGACATTTTTGACAAATTCTTCGCCTCTTACCCTGTCCGATCGACGCGAGTGCTTTTTCCTTGTAGCTATCCCCTCTTTGTTACAGTCGGCCTCATCAAACTGCTTCTTGACACGATAAATAGTGGTTTTGGGCAACTTAAGAAAATCCACTATCTCTTTGGGGCTTCTTCCGGCGCGCAGAGCAACGATGATGGCAGCTCGATTTTCAAATTCTCGGTTACTCTTCATCACTACACTGCGCACACATGTACTGTTGCATTTTACATGAATATGGCTACGTAATGAAAAAAAAAACAAGTTTTTAATCTCAAGTAGTTTTTGTTTTATGGACTGTCAAAGTTAGTCATAATTTACCTGGTACACCCTGTATATACTTTCGTTTTTTTTATATATTTTTTTGAAAAATTCTATAGAATAAAATAATAAAATATATATTTTTAAATCTTAATATATATATATATATATATATATTATCGTAAAGTATATATATTACAGCAATATATATTACTTATATATCAAAGTTCGCAAACTCACATATATATATATATATGAAAAAATAGTACAAATGTGATATTGTACTGTGATAAGGTGCATAAATTAAGAAAAAGGCATCTCCTTATCGTGCAACTGAAAGTTGCTGATGGCTTGCGCCCTCTATCGGAATAAATATCAACTATTCTCGTTGATTTTTAATTATTCCAGAATTGGCCAAATACCCATTCTTGATTAATCAAGAAAAGCTAACCACGGACGCGTTTCGGGCTGTTGGCCCTCATCAGGTACAGCTTGCACCACGCTGATGAGGGCCAACAGCCCGAAACGCGTCCGTGGTTAGCTTTTCTTGAATAATCAAGAATGGGTATTTGGCCAATTCTGGAATAATTAGAAATCAACGAGAATAGTTGATATTTATTCCGATAGATGGCGCAAGCCATCAGCAACTTTCAGTTGCACGATAAGGAGATGCCTTTTTCTTAATATATATATTATTTTAAAAGGCTTATATTGGATCAAAATATCATTTATTTTAGCAATATTTCAGTTGGCTGAACGCCAACCTTTATCAAGGTATTAAAACATATTAATGTGTGTCAACAACAAACTCAGCGCCACATAACGTCAACAGAATTAAGTTTTAAAAAATATTTTGTTGTATTCAATGGGGAGAAAAATTTTATATATATATTTATATTATGGACAAAATAAATTTTGTAAAATATGGGTGTGAAAATTTTGGAAAATTAACAATGATACCTATTTTATATTTAAAATTACTTATACTATGTGTAAAAAAAGATTTTCGTATAAAAAATAATAAAAATAACAAAATATATATAAAAGAAAATGTTAAACTAAATTTTTTTTTTACCGAAAACACAAAGCGCAAAATATGTTTGAAAAGTTATAGAATATATATATATATGATCTAAAGAGACAAGGGTCACCTCTCCCGTCAAAATAGACGTCAAAACTAGAGGCCATCCATATATGTACCAAAAGAGGCACCTCTCCCTTCAATTATGTATCAGAACGATGCATTTGTTCATCACCCCAGTAAAAACACTTTCCTAGTGATGATATAGAATGAGCTACAAAACACCAGTTTTGTCAAATTCAGACAACAGCCAACCTGTATACATACACGAAGAGACACCTCTCCCGCTAAAAAAGCATTAAAACAACGCATTTAGTTTTTTACCCCAGTACAAAACGTACTGTGGGGGATAAAAAATAAGCCACAACACCAGTTTTGACAAATCCAGACAACAGCCAACAACCTGTATACCATGGTTTCTGGCTATGACCCTCATCAGTACAGGGACGGCTTCATAACATCCTACGAGAGGAGTTATGAAATCGGTCAAATTTATCACAAAAAAAAAAGGAAACTATAACATAAACTATTTTTGTACATATTTAGAAAAGCCTTCAATATGTAAATATGTCGTGTTTTTTTTTTTAATACCTATAAATTGGTAGAAAACATTTTTAGATACTTGGCACACAGGTGAATGCTCATTTTTATTTTACATACATTATGAAGATGGTAACAAGCCCGAAAGCTTTTTATGTGTTTTTTTTTTGCACATTAAAGAAACATATCAAATGTAGTATTCTTTTACCTTTTTTTTTTCTATAATAGACTATATTTACACATATGTAGATATGTGGTGCACTTAAAGCAATCGCCAAATACTGCCCGTAATGATTATCATGGCCAACACGACGTTTGTACTAGGAATAATAATAATAATAAAATATTTAATATATACAAAATTAAAACGAAAATCACGAAATTTCTCTTTAATGGCTTATAAAATGCTAAAAATGAAGAGAAAAAGTTTTCTTTATTAAAATATATAGGTTACAAGCTTTCGGGCACCAAGCCCTTCTATAGGTACCTGTGGAAGGGCTTGGTGCCCGAAAGCTTGTAACCTATATATTTTAATAAAGAAAACTTTTTCTCTTCATTTTTAGCATTTTATTTAATATATACACTCATGGAGAAAAACCTTAAGAAGGTGGAAAATCTTTGATGTCGTCGGTCGTCTATTATTATTATTATTATTTTTTTTTTTTTTTTAAAGGAGACAGAGGCTGTTCACACTTGGTTATCTCGCGGGTCTTCAATAAAGGTCACGGTAATATCTTTCAGAGTTATTGTCTGAATCCCGATATACATGCTAAAAGGTACAACTTCCTTAAGTTTTGTCTATGAGTGTATCTTTCAGAGTTATTGTCTGAATCCCGATATACATGCTAAAAAGGTACAACTTCCTTAAGTTTTGTCCATGAGTGTATCTTTCAGAGTTATTGTCTGAATCTCGATATACATGCTAAAAGGTACAACTTCCTTTTGTCCATGAGTGTATCTTTCAGAGTTATTGTCTGAATCTCGATATACATGCTAAAAGGTACAACTTCCTTTTGTCCATGAGTGTATCTTTCAGAGTTATTGTCTGAATCCCGATATACATGCTAAAAGGTACAACTTCCTTTTGTCCATGAGTGTATCTTTCAGAGTTATTGTCTGAATCTCGATATACATGCTAAAAGGTACAACTTCCTTAAGTTTTGTCCATGAGTGTATCTTTCAGAGTTATTGTCTGAATCCCGATATGCATGCTAAAAGGTACAACTTCCTTAAGTTTTGTCCATGAGTGCATCTTTCAGAGTTATTGTCTCAATCCCGATATACATGCTAAAAGGCACAACTTCCTTAAGTTTTGTCTATGAGTGTATCTTTCAGAGTTATTGTCTGAATCTCGATATACATGCTTAAAGGTACAACTTCCTTAAATTTTGTCCATGAGTGTATCTTTCCGATTTATTGTCTGAATCTCGATATACATGCTAAAAGGTACAACTTCCTTAAGTTTTGTCCATGAGTGTATCTTTCCTAGTTATTGTCTCAATCCCGATATACATGCTAAAAGGTACAATTTCCTTAAGTTTTGTCTATGAGTGTATCTTTCAGAGTTATTGTCTCAATCCCGATATACATGCTAAAAGGTACAACTTCCTTAAGTTTTGTCCATGAGTGTATCTTTCAGAGTTATTGTCAGAATCCCGATATACATGCTAAAAGGTACAACTTCCTTAAGTTTTGTCCATGAGTGTATCTTTCAGAGTTATTGTCTCAATCCCGATATACATGCTAAAAGGTACAACTTCCTTAAGTTTTGTCCATGAGTGTATATCGCACATTGTATAGAAACGAAATAAATACGTTATTTTTCTTCTTCAAAATTTACCTATACACTTAGCCAATATCCTAATAACAACATCAACAACAAAAATACCAAAATTTACTTATGAAATTTAATGTTTTTTTTTTTTGGAGGGGGGTTTATTCATAATCAATAGAGAAATAAATAAAGAGAACAATTGGTCGCGTATGCATATATATTTTTTTAAAAATTGCGTTTTTTCTCTCCTCCCCCCAAAAACGCAAGCGTGTATCCTTTACTTTCCACTCTCTCCCAAATACCGCCCATAAAATCCTTGCACGAACAGGGGAGGAAGAATCTGAAGAGAAAAAAAGGGGGAAAAACAACGTGCATCTAAGCTTGTCACGCAAAATTCTCGGTTTTAATATTCTTTAAGGATAAAAAAAAACGGTATTTTTTAAGACCACCGATTTTTCCCTTTTTTACATATATCCTTTTGAAAGAAGAAGAAAAAAAGTATTAGCTACCTAATTTTTTGTATAAAAAACATACAAAAACAATTCAGACTATATATTTATACATCAAAATTCAGTGTCATATATTATAAATCACAAAAAGTGTATATATTGTAACAAAGTGTTTATTATTTTATTAACAGAGTATCATTTTTTATGTTTATATTTTGTTACTCTGTAAACTTCCCTCATTCCTTATCTTTTGTTTATCATTCATAGTTTGTTCTTGCCTTAAAAAAATTGCTGTGTCATCCTGAAGTTTGTCTTTCCTTATTTTCCACATGGTAATATATAAAAAATAATAATAAATGTTAATTTTTTTTTAAAGTTTAATATTGATTTATTCCGATAGATGACGCAGGAAAAATGATTCTAACTCTTATTCGACAGAGAAGAGAATTTTTTTTAAATTTTACCTTTTAAAATATATATTTTTTGTCATATATATATACCTATACTCCTGTAGAAGGGTTTTTAATACTCGAAAGCGCTTGAGAAGAATATAAAATAAAACAATGAAATTTACCCTCAGAAACCGTTTTGGTTATTATTTATAGGTGTGTTTGGTATATGTAACTAAGTTATAATTATAGTAAATATGCATATATATATGATTGAGTTAAATAAATTTAAAATATTTGCAGAGTTTCTTTATTAAGGTATCGGGAGGCAAGCTTTCGCGTGGTCACGCTTCATCAGGCCACTGGCTCCGCAAAGGCGTGCTACAGATACAATAGAGATTCAGAGAAATACATTTAAAAATTAAAAATTAAAAATAGTGGCAGTTGTAGAGGGTACAGTTTCGTTGGGGGTTGGCATCATCTGCGTTGAATATGCTGGAACTGTTGGGGTAGATCAATTCTTCTGTTTATGCTGTTATTGTCTTTGGAGATTAAAGATTCTAGAATGAGTCTATTGTATTTGGAGAATATGTTATGGAAGTGACATGTGACATCTTGTAGGTTGAATTGATATGCCAAAATATATCATTTTCTAAAAAAAAAAACGCATTGCAGAATATAAATAAAAATATTGTTCTATATAATAATAGTTATATATATATATTGAAAATAGAGCAATCCATAAATAAATATTTAATTAAAAAGGCATATATTGGATCAAAATATCATTTATTTTACCAATATTTCAGTTGGCTGAACGCCAACCTTTATCAAGGTGTTATAACATTTTAAAGTGTGTCTTTAAAATGTTATAATACCTTGATAAAGGTTGGTGTTCAGCCAACTGAAATATTGGTAAAATAAATGATATTTTGATCCAATATATGCCTTTTTAATTAAAAAAATATATATATTATATAATCTAAAAATGCAAATATATATATTTTTTAAATATGTTCCAATATGTATTTTATTTTCATCATTGACTATTCTTTTATTTTTGACCATAGATTTAAAATACTTTGGCTATTGTTGTAAATATGTATAGTTAACCTACCTATTTTTTTTTTTTTTTAATTCACGAATATAGAATTAATTTTATAAATTCTATATCACTGTGAAAAATAATTTAATGTGTCATTCTTTTTAAGTAATTAAAAAAAAAAACAACTTGATAAGTAAATAACTATCTTTCCTTTTTTCACGACTGGACCTTCAATTCTGTATTATTCCAACATCAAAACATTATAATCATAACATATATATACTCCCCTTTGATTTTATTCGGTAAAAAAAAAGGAAAAGTGGAAAGAGAAAAGGATACCAAACAATAAGAGAGAGAGATCTGTGATATTTACTTTTAAAGTTTTTGACCATTGTGTCTGTGTGTGACCCATTTAGATAGAATATCACACGATTGATAGCGCTCGCTCTTGAGAGATTGAAACAAAGAATTTTACGGAAGGGTAGAGTTCGAAACCGTTTGATATAATCTTTTATAAATAAATAAAATAAACAAAAAGAATAAGATGGGGTCAAAATTATACAATTTGTAAGTTCCCATTCATTCATTCTATCTTGAAGAAGAGTAGAAAGGTGAGGGGGTAAGATAGGAGAAGGGGGAAAGTCTTAAAAAATGGTTTGGTTAAAACCGGATTCCTCATCAATTTGGCGCGGCTGCAAGAAAAATTACAATATGCAACAATGGGGGAAGGACATCAATTTGCATCCCTGCCGGCGGTGAGAAATTTGGGAGGTAGTGAGGAGGGCAAATTTTGTCTTGTAATTCTACTTTTGCATTCTAATAGAAGGACTGACAAGTCCGGAAGCTTGAAAATAAAAATTTGAACAAGAAACTTAACCCTGGAAGCTTTATTTACTTTTATAATATTTCTACCATCAGTTTGTTTTGATTAGCAGAAGATCGCAATCCAAAATGGCTACTGAGTCAGAATTCCGGTTTTAAACATCGTTTGGGGGGATAATTCCTGAAAGTTGCCATCTTATATAGTTAGAAGGAGATAAACGGTGACAATTTTATTAGATATAAGCTTTGAAAGCTTTCGATCGATAATATCCTTCAAGAGATTGTAATACGGCTGTATTTTCGTATTACAGCCGGTTGAAGGAGGTTATTATCCGAAAGCTTGCCAAGATTATATCTAATATACTCGTTGCTGTTGGCATTGGTCTCTTCTTAGCAATGATAAGACGTAATTCTGGCTATTGTAATTTGCCTTCTTATAGTGTTTCTATCGCAATGAGATTAATGACGTTAGTATATTGCGAGAATTTATCTTTGGTTAACGCTCTTTTAACATTTTTCTATTCCTCACACAAAGATAAGACCTTTATATTAATAGAGATATATAGGTATCTCTATATAAAGATAATGGTCGCCTCTCCCGTCAAAATAGACGTCGAAACTAGACGCCATTTATTGACCGTCACCGCAAACTAGCGGCCTCATGTCGGTGACAAAGCCACAACACCAGCTTTGGAAAACTAAGAAGGGTCCACCTAGACGCTTGTCACCGACCCGAGGTCGCTAGTTTGCGGCGACGGTCAATAGATGGTCTAGTTTTGACGTCTATTTTGACAGGAGAATCCTCCAGGCAAAATTTCCATCTATAGAGGAGGGTATCTATAAATAGTTTTACCTGAAAGAGCCGCGTCCTTCTATTGTTTTAGACTGTACGATATACACATGTACTTTTACACTAGTTAGTCCAGGGACGGTAATAGATTTGTACTTATTGAGAATAATTTATAGAAATTCTTTCTTAAACACTGTGTGTATAGTATTATGAATGAAAAAACACAGCCTACAGGGCATTAAAAGACAATCCTACAGAACAATAAAAGACAGTCCTACAGGGCATTAAAAGACACAATCCTACAGAACAATAAAAGATAGTCCTACAGAACATTAAAAGACAATCCTACAGAACAATAAAAGACAGTCCTACAGGGCATTAAAAGACACAATCCTACAGAACAATAAAAGACAGTCCTACAGGGCAATAAAAGACAATCCTACAGAACAATAAAAGACAGACCTACAGGGCAATAAAAGACAGTCCTACAGAACAATAAAAGACAGACCTACAGAACAATAAAAGACAGTCCTACAGAACAATAAAAGACAGTCCTACAGAGCAATAAAAGACAGACCTACAGGGCAATAAAAGACACAGTCCTACAGAACAATAAAAGACAGTCCTACAGAACAATAAAAGACAGTCCTACAGAACAATAAAAGACAGTCCTACAGGGCAATAAAAGACAGTCCTACAGAACAATAAAAGACAGTCCTACAGAGCAATAAAAGACAGTCCTACAGAACAATAAAAGACAGTCCTACAGGGCAATAAAAGACAGTCCTACAGAACAATAAAAGACAGTCCTACAGAACAATAAAAGACAGTACTACAGAACAATAAAAGACAGTCCTAAAGGGCAATAAAAGACAGTCCTACAGAACAATAAAAGACAGTCCTACAGAGCAATAAAAGACAGTCCTACAGAGCAATAAAAGACAGTCCTACAGAACAATAAAAGACAGTCCTACAGAACAATAAAAGACAGTCCTAAAGGGCAATAAAAGACAGTCCTACAGAACAATAAAAGACAGTCCTACAGAGCAATAAAAGACAGTCCTACAGAGCAATAAAAGACAGTCCTACAGAACAATAAAAAACAGTCCTACAGAGCAATAAAAGACAGTCCTACAGAGCAATAAAAGACAGTCCTACAGGGCAATAAAAGACAGTCTTACAGAACAATAAAAGACAGTCCTACAGAACAATAAAAGACAGTTCTACAGAACAATAAAAGACAGTCCTACAGAACAATAAAAGACAGTCCTACAGAACAATAAAAGACAGTCCTACAGAACAATAAAAGACAGTCCTACAGAACAATAAAAGACAGTCCTACAGAGCAATAAAAGACAGTCCTACAGAACAATAAAAGACAGTCCTACAGGGCAATAAAAGACAGTCCTACAGAACAATAAAAGACAGTCCTACAGAACAATAAAAGACAGTCCTACAGAACAATAAAAGACACAGTTCTACAGAACAATAAAAGACAGTCCTACAGAACAATAAAAGACAGTCCTACAGAACAATAAAAGACAGTCCTACAGAGCAATAAAAGACAGTCCTACAGAACAATAAAAGACAGTCCTACAGAACAATAAAAGACAGTCCTACAGAGCAATAAAAGACAGTCCTACAGAACAATAAAAGACAGTCCTACAGAACAATAAAAGATAGTCCTACAGAACAAGAAAAGACAGTCCTACAGGGCAATAAAAGACAGTCCTAAAGGGCAATAAAAGACAGTCCTACAGAACAATAAAAGACAGTCCTACAGAACAATAAAAAACAGTCCTACAGGGCAATAAAAGACAGTCCTACAGAACAAAAAAAGACAGTCCTACAGAACAATAAAAGACAGTCCTACAGAACAATAAAAGACAGTCCTACAGGGCAATAAAAGACAGTTCTACATAACAATAAAAGACAGTCCTACAGGGCAATAAAATACAGTTCTACAGAACAATAAAAGACAGTCCTACAGAACAATAAAAGACAGTCCTACAGAACAATAAAATACAGTCCTACAGAACAATAAAAGACAGTTCTACAGAACAATAAAAGACAGTCCTACAGAACAATAAAAAACAGTCCTACAGGGCAATAAAAGACAGTCCTACAGAACAATAAAAGACAGTCCTACAGAACAATAAAAGACAGTCCTACAGAACAATAAAAGACAGTCCTACAGAACAATAAAAGACAGTTCTACAGAACAATAAAAGACAGTTCTACAGAACAATAAAAGACACAGTCCTACAGAACAATAAGAGACAGTCCTACAGAGCAATAAAAGACAGTCCTACAGAACAATAAAAGACAGTCCTACAGAACAATAAAAGACAGTCCTACAGGGCAATAAAAGACAGTCCTACAGGGCAATAAAAGACAGTCCTACAGAACAATAAAAGACAGTCCTACAGAACAATAAAAGACAGTCCTACAGGGCAAAAGAAAAGACAGTCCTACAGAACAATAAAAGACAGTCCTACAGAACAATAAAAGACAGTCCTGCAGAACAATAAAAGACAGTCCTACAGGGCAATAAAAGACAGTCCTACAGAACAATAAAAGACAGTCCTACAGAACAATAAAAGACAGTCCTACAGAACAATAAAAGACAGTCCTACAGAACAATAAAAGACAGTCCTACAGGGCAATAAAAGACAGTCCTACAGAACAATAAAAGACGGTCCTACAGAACAATAAAAGACAGTCCTACAGGGCAATAAAAGACAGTTCTACAGAACAATAAAAGACAGTCCTACAGGGCAATAAAATACAGTTCTACAGAACAATAAAAGACAGTCCTAGAAGAAAAATAAAAGACAGTTCTACAGAACAATAAAAGACAGACCTACAGGGCAATAAAAGACAGTCCTACAGAGCAATAAAAGACAGACCTACAGAGCAATAAAAGACAGTCCTACAGAGCAATTAGAGACAGTCCTACAGAACAATAAAAGACAGTCCTACAGAACAATAAAAGACAGTCCTACAGAAAAATAAAAGACAGTTCTACATAACAATAAAAGACAGACCTACAGGGCAATAAAAGACAGTTCTACAGAACAATAAAATACAGTCCTACAGAAAAATAAAAGACAGTTCTACAGAACAATAAAAGACAGACCTACAGGGCAATAAAAAACAGTTCTACAGAACAATAAAAGACAGTCCTACAGAAAAATAAAAGACAGTTCTACAGAACAATAAAAGACAGACCTACAGAGCAATAAAAGACAGTCCTACAGAAAAATAAAAGACAGTTCTACAGAACAATAAAAGACAGACCTACAGGGCAATAAAAGACAGTCCTACAGAACAATAAAAGACAGTCCTACAGAACAATAAAAGACAGTCCTACAGGGCAATAAAAGACAGTCCTACAGAACAATAAAAGACAGTCTTACAGAACAATAAAAGACAGTCCTACAGAACAATAAAAGACAGTCCTACAGGGCAATAAAAGACAGTCCTACAGAACAATAAAAGACAGTCCTACAGAACAATAAAAGACAGTCCTACAGGGCAATAAAAGACAGTTCTACATAACAATAAAAGACAGTCCTACAGGGCAATAAAATACAGTTCTACAGAACAATAAAAGACAGTCCTACAGAACAATAAAAGACAGTCCTACAGAACAATAAAATACAGTCCTACAGAACAATAAAAGACAGTTCTACAGAACAATAAAAGACAGTCCTACAGAACAATAAAAGACAGTCCTACAGAACAATAAAAGACAGTCCTACAGGGCAATAGAAGACAGTCCTACAGAACAATAAAAGACAGTCCTACAGAACAATAAAAGACAGTCCTACAGAACAATAAAAGACAGTCCTACAGAACAATAAAAGACAGTTCTACAGAACAATAAAAGACAGTTCTACAGAACAATAAAAGACACAGTCCTACAGAACAATAAAAGACAGTCCTACAGAGCAATAAAAGACAGTCCTACAGAACAATAAAAGACAGTCCTACAGGGCAAAAAAAAGACAGTCCTACAGAACAATAAAAGACAGTCCTACAGAACAATAAAAGACAGTCTTGCAGAACAATAAAAGACAGTCCTACAGGGCAATAAAAGACAGTCCTACAGAACAATAAAAGACAGTCCTACAGAACAATAAAAGACAGTCCTACAGAACAATAAAAGACAGTCCTACAGAACAATAAAAGACAGTCCTACAGGGCAATAAAAGACAGTCCTACAAAACAATAAAAGACGGTCCTACAGAACAATAAAAGACAGTCCTACAGGGCAATAAAAGACAGTTCTACAGAACAATAAAAGACAGTCCTACAGGGCAATAAAATACAGTTCTACAGAACAATAAAAACAGTCCTACAGAAAAATAAAAGACAGTTTTACAGAACAATGAAAGACAGTTCTACAGAACAATAAATGACAGACCTACAGAACAATAAAAGACAGTCCTACAGAAAAATAAAAGACAGTTCTACAAAACAATAAAAGACAGACCTACAGGGCAATAAAAGACAGTTCTACAGAACAATAAAAGACAGTCCTACAGAAAAATAAAAGACAGTTCTACAGAACAATAAAAGACAGACCTACAGGGCAATAAAAGACAGTCCTACAGAAAAATAAAAGACAGTTCTACAGAACAATAAAAGACAGACCTACAGGGCAATAAAAGACAGTCCTAAAGAACAATAAAAGACAGTCCTACAGAACAATAAAATACAGTCCTACAGAGCAATAAAAGACAGACCTACAGGGCAATAAAAGACAGTCCTACAGAGCAATAAAAGACAGACCTACAGAGCAATAAAAGACAGTCCTACAGAGCAATTAGAGACAGTCCTACAGAACAATAAAAGACAGTCCTACAGAACAATAAAAGACAGTCCTACAGAAAAATAAAAGACAGTTCTACAGAACAATAAAAGACAGACCTACAGGGCAATAAAAGACAGTTCTACAGAACAATAAAATACAGTCCTACAGAAAAATAAAAGACAGTTCTACAGAACAATAAAAGACAGACCTACACAGGGCAATAAAAAACAGTTCTACAGAACAATAAAAGACAGTCCTACAGAAAAATAAAAGACAGTTCTACAGAACAATAAAAGACAGACCTACAGAGCAATAAAAGACAGTCCTACACAGAAAAATAAAAGACAGTTCTACAGAACAATAAAAGACAGACCTACAGTGCAATAAAAGACAGTCCTACAGAACAATAAAAGACAGTCCTACAGAACAATAAAAGACAGTCCTACAGAGCAATAAAAGACAGACCTACAGGGCAATAAAAGACAGTCCTACAGAGCAATAAAAGACAGACCTACAGAGCAATAAAAGACAGACCTACAGGGCAATAAAAGACAGTCCTACAGAGCAATAAAAGACAGTCCTACAGAGCAATAAAAGACAGTCCTACAGAGCAATAAAAGACAGTCCTACAGAGCAATAAAAGACAGACCTACAGGGCAATAAAAGACAGTCCTACAGAGCAATAAAAGACAGACCTACAGAACAATAAAAGACAGTCCTACAGAGCAATAAAAGACAGACCTACAGGGCAATAAAAGACACTCCTACAGAGCAATTAGAGACAGTCCTACAGAGCAATAAAAGACAGTCCTACAGAGCAATTAGAGACAGTCCTACAGAGCAATAAAAGACAGTCCTACAGAGCAATAAAATACAGTCCTACAGAGCAATAAAAGACAGTCCTACAGAACAATAAAATACAGTCCTACAGAGCAATAAAAGACAGTCCTACAGAACAATAAAAGACAGTCCTACAGAGCAATAAAAGACAGTCCTACAGAGCAATAACTACAGAGCGGGGAAAGACAGACATCAGAACGGGAGTACTTGTTGAGTACTGGGAGAAAGTCCAACTGGATCATTAGGGACAGCAGCCAGTAATGGGGGTCCCGGCCCGGTGAGTCACGCCATCTGGGTCCCCGTGATTTGACAGCCCCCCCGACCACAATATTTATCCCACATTGCGGTCACACTAACCTCCTCAAACTCCCGTTTTGAACATACTTCCCTTATATTTACATATCAGATTTTTGTCACCAAAATCGCTGAATGTAACATCAATGAAATACTTAATAAAATTGGAATATTGGTAGATAACCGGATTTTTATTTCTCCAAAGTTCCTAATAGACGGATACAACCATGGGGTTAATAATGATGAGTAATTAAGTAGAAATAAGAAATTTAAAATACTTATATTTCATCTGTAGGTAGGAACACCATGTTCAGGTGTTTGTTCAGAATCATTGTTGATTGTAGGTATAGCTTGCCAAGGAAGGTAGCTTTGCTCAGCTCAAAATTTTATCTGTAGATTAGAGTTGCTATGATGAGTTTGGCCAGATCTTCATTGTTGCCTGTAGATAGACAAGGGTTGCCATGCATAAGGATGAGTAGAGAGAGTTAGAATTGCACTTATGCAAATCTGTCATGGGAGATATTTCAAAAGTAAATGAGGGAACAAATTCAACCTTTTCCATATTGTACAGAATGTTTTGGAATCAATTCACTTGACCAAAAATCCTTTTATTCCAGCTGAAATAAATTGTACATCTTTGAGGAGAGATTAAAGGCCTTCTTCATTGATCTTTAGCATGAAGATTATATTTTAAAAATTACTGAGTATATTTTTCCGTATTTTGCAATACAGATGTATTTTTACCTGAACATTTTGTTCGGAAAGATATGATAAGTTATTAAGACCTCCACTTTCTTACGTTTTCCGCCAAGATGTAAACAATAACAATGTGATATACAAAATATGAAAAATGAAAGTATAATAATCTGTTAATATTCATTTAAAATATCGGAGATTGTTTAAAATAAAATAATAATGCTAATAAACTACTAGTTTTACTTTTAAAATATATATTTTAAAATCTTTAAACATGTTTATATATATATATGAGGTAAATCGAAACAATATTTAAGAGAATATGTATATATATATATAAAGAAAAGAGATTATTTTCAAATTAAAAATGATAAAAAAAAAAAGTAAATGAAAGAGAATAAAGGAATAGGAGAAGGAAGAATTAATTGTATCTCAACGAGCCCATAAATTTTAAAACAATCCAAACGACATTTTCAAAAGCAGACGATCGACGCGAATTTGGCGCCAAAAGAAGAGTGTGTCATCATTAATAACCAAAGAGTTAATTAGAGAGGTAGTTGAAACGTAATTAATGAACTCTAAATATTTTAGGAAACTTCCTATTTATACTCTTTATCCTTATTTTTTTTTTTTTCATTTCTAAAAATTGTTGTATTCTGCGATTTTTTTTTATTTAAAGTCTGTGAGAGAAAAATTTGTAAAAAAAAATAATAAATAAATAAAAAGATACGGCGTGTGATACAACTTTCCTGGTAGAGCATCCTGAAAAGAACAGGTTTAAAAGAAAGCAAAAAAAGGAGGATAATTTGTTTTGATTTTGATGTTGGCCTTTAAGGGGAAAAAAAAAGGATTTAATATCAAACAGAAGCTGCAAGTAGTGTTAGCGTAGAAGAAATTCTGAATATTTTAGGATAAAAATAACGTTCAAAATGTTTATAAATTTTGAGCGATAGATTGCGGTAATATAAATAATAATATTTTTGCGTATTTATGTAACTTTGATTCTTTCAACAAAACTTGATCAATCTTCTGTTATCTAGACTCACGTGACTAACGTCGAATATGTAACTATAATCTCATCTATGCAAATTTTGTAAAAAGAAATTCTTTGATGATTATTTATCATATTTACCTAGATTTATGTAGCGTACTATCGCCAACTATCCGGGTTGTACATAAGACTCCAGTCTTTTATTTTTGTTTTGTTTTATTTACAAGTCTCAAGAGAGGAAGTCCAATTCATGAGATGGTATAATGTAGATTTATTCATTTGTTAAAGATGTTCATTTTGAAGACCAGATGGCTTTATTTTCCCAATATTTCGTATGACTTCATCAGGAAAAACTATTATTATTTATTTAGTTAACCCAGGCTCCTGGAGCCACGTACAGAAGTCGCCAACTACCCAGGCTGAACTTTTAAGAGAGGTTCGCTTTACGTGCTTATACAACTCTGTTATAAAATGTAAAAAAAAAAAAAAAAACATTCATGGACTAAACTTAGGAAAAAGTCTTTAACGTAACTTTTTTTTTTTTTGAAGGCAATTCTGTTTACACTTAGTTATCTCGTGTGTCTTTCAATAAAGGTCACTAATATCTTTCAGAGTTATTGTCTGAATCCCGATATACATGCTAAAAGGTACAATTTCGTTAAGTTTTGTCCATGAGTGTATCTTTCAGAGTTATTGTCTGAATCCCGATATACATGCTGAAAGGTACAATTTCGTTAAGTTTTGTCCATGAGTGTATCTTTCAGAGTTATTGTCTGAATCCCGATATACATGCTAAAAGGTACAATTTCGTTAAGTTTTGTCCATGAGTGTATCTTTCAGAGTTATTGTCTGAATCCCGATATACATGGTAAAAGGTACAACTTCCTCAAGTTTTGTCCATGAGTGTATATATATGTAAAAACATACGGATATATGCGAAATATTGGATAATGTAAGAATATATAAATGTATGAGATAAACCTATATGTACATATTCTTCACTATAAATATCATTATCATATATGGGTGCTCTATTTGATTAGGCACACCTATAATAAAGTTATTTTCGGAACCGATACTGAAAAAAAAAAGGATCATTTTCAAAAAATAAAACAAAAATATGAATATATTACTCTGAGTTCAAACACATTAATAAATAAATACAGTAAAACCTCCCTGTAAAGGACACATAATTGCAGAGCCAAACTGTCCTTTAGGGAGAGGTGTCCTCTTATCGGAGAGTTACTTAATAGTAAAAATGATAATTTTGCAAATGAAAACTGTCCTTTATAGAGAGATGTCCTCTAACCGGAGAGTTACTTAATAGTAAAAATGATAATTTTGCAAATGAAAACTGTCCTTTATAGAGAGGTGTCCGCTAAAGGGATTTTCTACTGTAGTATAAAAAAAAAACTAACACCCACAGAGAATATATTAAAAAAAAAAAGGATTAATTTTTAACATTTTTTTTTTCAATTTAAAGTAATACTCCTTGATAAGGTCTCACTACTGATTAAGGAAGTGGAAGTGAATAAAAAAAAAGGTAAACAAATAAAATAAATAGTGAGTTAAAGAAGTACTTGAGGGAAACCAAAACATCAGACGCAGCTACTCAAGGGATAGAGAGGGGGGTACCACAACATAATCTCCCCCCGTCGTAGGTGAACAATTTATTGTCGAATGGTTAAATCGTCCAGGAGGGTCGGTACCAATGTTGCCGAATCGCGCGGGGATTATACAGCGCTCACAGAATATTCGTCTTCATAGAATAAAAAAAAAAAAAGCTGAATATATCTTTTTTTAACATTAGGAAAAGTATTTTTTTGCATGCAGAACAATTTTCCTTTAATTTTTTTTTATGTTTATTATTTCAATGCGTCATTAAAAAATATTGTTTATTGAGCTATATATATATACATATATTTCAGGGTTTTCCTTTTTATAAAATAAAAATTATTCGATAAAATCGAAGAGGGGGAATATCTATAATACAATTTCAAATTTATTTATTTTTCCTTTCTGTAACTAAAATTTATGTTCAAATAACATATATTAAAAAGTTGCATATTTACGTTATAAGTTTATATATATATAAAGCAGCCGTTAACTACTACCTACCATGATTATCATGAATTTTACCACGTGTACTTGGGATATATATGTAACACATACACAAGCTTCAACTGAGTAGGGAGACTATAGCAAGGGAAAAAAAGTCTATATTTGGGATTACATATACGGTAGAACCTTCTTTTAGCGGACACCTCTCTACAAAGGACAGTTTTCGTTTTCATAATTACCATTTTTTTACTATTTAGCAACCCTTCAGTAAGAGGACACCTATCTCTAAAGAACACTTTGGGCTCTGCAATTAGGTGTTGTCCTTTACACAGAGAGGTAGCTCTACTGTAGCAACTCTCCAGTAAGAGGACACCTCTCCCTAAAGAACAATTTGGCTCTGCAATTAGGTGTCCATTACAGGGAGGTTCTACTGTATTTAGCAACTCTCCGGTAGGAGGACACCTCTCCCTAAAGAACAATTTGGCTCTGCAATTAGGTGTCCATTACAGGGAGGTTCTACTGTATTTAGCAACTCTCCGGTAGGAGGACACCTCTCCCTAAAGAACAATTTGGCTCTGCAATTAGGTGTCCATTACAGGAAGGTTCTACTGTATTTAGCAACTCTCCGGTAGGAGGACACCTCTCCCTAAAGAACAATTTGGTTCTGCAATTAGGTGTCCATTACAGGGAGGTTCTACTGTATTTAGCAACTTTCCGGTAGGAGGATACCTCTCCCTAAAGGACACTTTGGCTCTGCAATTAGGTGTTGTCCTTTACACAGAGAGGTAGCTCTACTGTAGCAACTCTCCAGTAAGAGGACACCTCTTCCTAAAGAACAATTTGGCTCTGCAATTAGGTGTCCATTACAGGGAAGTTCTACTGTATTAAAACATAGAAATAACGACCCATAAGGATTTTGAATTGAAAGGTTACATAGCGAGGATCAAAAAAAGGGGAGGGAAAAAGGAGGGAGGGGGAAGACATATGGAAAGCGGGACGTAAGGTATGGGGAGGGGGGAGGACAGTTGTGCAGGGGGTGAGGAGCACGGGGGGCTACCGTATCCAAATTTATACAGACCCGCGTCGCGTGGGGAACTCAAACCAACCCACCCACCCCCCCAATTCTGTCAAGAGGAGAGGGGGGGCAGTCATGATGGAAATCTGTAGAGCAAACATGTAACGTTTCGTTCCCGTCGTCTCGAAACACAAAGAAGTCTCCTAAAAAAAGAAGATGAAAGGAACATCTTCTACCGTTCTCTTTTTTTTTACCAGAAGCCGACAAGAAGATCATCATCACTTCACCACAGTTTGTCGTATTGTCAACGTTTTAAATGTCATTTTTTATCTCTCCCTCTCTCTCGCTGTCAGTCGGTATGTTTATGTTTTGGATGTCTTCCCTGATTTCATGGAAAAGTAGGGAGGGGAAAAGAAGGAAGTTGAAAGAGAAATCTTCTTTTGAAATTGATTATAATCTATGAGACGTTTGTTCTAAATAAATCTTGTTTCAAAATCACTTTATTAGGTACAGCTCAACAAGAACAACCTAGTTTATAATAATTGCAACAATGAATGTGAAAGTTATTCACATATTAAACAAAATGTTAACGCGGGATTCAATCCCGGTTCATGACTGTCGGGAATCTAGGGTGTTACCCACTCGTCTCCATTGACTCTCCTGTAAATAAATCTTCTAGATACAAACACACTTAACACATAAAAAAAAAAAAAAAAAAAAAAACATACATTGATCAGATATTGCTTTAATTGAACTTATGGAATATATATTTATTTTTTTTTTATAAAAGTAATGCCTGGCTCAAGGCGAGTAGAATAAGGAAAAACAAAAGATTATTTACATAATGTACAAAAGTTTTGAGCCGGCCATCGGGAAATAACAACAATGAGTTTTTATAGGGTAAGCGTGACCTCTGGCGGTCGATTTAAACAGAGTATTTGTATCTATGAAATATATATATTTTTTAAATAAAATAATATTTTATATAACTTATATATATATATATGTATAAAGCTTGAGAAAATATATAATAGCAAGAGACTTATCCTCTAAGGCTATTTTTTAATTATTGATTATATTTCAGAGGCTTTTTATCTTTCGAATTTATGCTTAATGTTAACTTTGACTTTAAATTGTATATATAACACCTAGATTGTGTATTTTACTTCGGTAGACCTCAAAAATCTTTTACATTTTATAATTGCCTTTGAATAAAATAAATCATTAACATTAGTTGAAATTTAGCCAACGTTTTGTTCATTTTTTTTTTCTACTTCTTTCAACTTATTGTTAATTTGTCCTTTTAGTTGATGGTTTAAAAAGAAAAAGAAGAACAGATTGAAAAAAAAAGTTGGTTATTTTTAGCATACGTTTGATGTAGTAACTGTTTTTTTTTTTTTCGTCCTTCCTTCTTATGGAGAAAAAGAGGAGAAAAAAAAATCGATCATCATTAATCTTCATAAACACTTCAATGATAGGTTATTTTAAAACAATTTGACCATTAAAAATCTTGTTTTCAAAACCGCCGCGGCGTCTACATTATAGGTTTATTGACAAGGATAATAACGGGGCTTTTTTAAGACTGATTTTTTTAGAAAGTCAAAATGGTTTTAAAAATCATTTAAGAAAAAAAAACGTACAATAGTTTTGTATATTTCTGAATTAAAAATGTAGTATAACTTGTATTTATAGATAAAGTTATACTTGGAGTCTAAATCAATACGGAGGTTTGTCCTTTCCTTCTACGACCATTCATATCAAAGCAAATATCATCATCATCATATTTTATTTGCATATAAGCACGAATATAGGGGAGATATGTTAATATGTTATATTTCTCTGAAGTAAGGTATTGATAATTTTGTTCTGAATATATATTCAATTCTAAATATTTAAGTTTAATATATATATATTTATAACATATAGTTACGGGAGAATGGTATTCAGGTACTAAAAGAGGCACCTCTCCCTTTAAATATGCATTAAAACAATGCAATAAGTTTATCACACCATTTGGGTAGCTTATTCTTTATCATCATCATATAAGTTTTTTTATTGTGGTGATAAGCATTATGTAGTGCCTCTTTTGGTGTAAAATACATATGAAAAAGTAAGACAATATTTTGTAAAAAGGTTAGGTGTTGATATTAAAAATGAAAGGGTATAACCTGACCGCTCACATGAATATTTTTAGATAGTAGAGCGCCATCTAATGGAATAAAAATTAACTAAACGTTGATTTAACTTGTTCCCTAATATTTGGCTGACCTATCTTATTGATTAATCAATAAATATATATATAGTGCAATATTGATGGATAGATAACACATTCGCCGACTATATGTTGTGAGATTTTACCGTTCGATGTGTTTCGACGACCTATTGTAACCAAATGGAACGTTTTAGCTTGAAAATGGAGATAGTGGATCGCCGGAATATCGTTCAGTGAAAATTTTGTCGCATAAAAAGTTGGCAAAAAGAAAGGTGGTATGTGTTCTGTGTAAGATTTCTATGTGTAGGGAGGGAACAACATAGATAGGACAGTGTAGATATACTGATGGAATGATCAGGAATATGGAAGACGGAGAAGTGGCATAAAGGTAGGAGAGACAAGCAGGTATGTGTGCTGTGGGGAGGTAGGGAACAACATAGATAGGACAGTGTAGATATACTGATGGAATGATCAGGGATATGGAAGACGGAGAAGTGGCATAAAGGTAGGAGAGACAAGCAGGTATGTGTGCTGTGGGGAGGTAGGGAACAACATAGATAGGACAGTGTAGATATACTGATGGAATGATCAGGGATATGGAACACGGAGAAGTGGAATAAAGGTAGGAGAGACAAGCAGGTATGTGTTCAGTGGGGAGGGAGGAACAGCGGAATCGATCTACAACGGACGGACGGTATCCTCACGCCAAATGTGGCGTGCAGGGCCTCATCTAGATGCAAGGCACACCACCGCTTATTCTAACAAATGTACCCCCCCCCCCCCTCTCTCCCTGACTTACTTCCCATTCCAACCTATTGAGGGCCAACCGTACCTACATACCGTAGATGTGTAGGACCCTATCTACCGCTACACATCAACTATGTGTTGTAATAACCTCGCGTGTAAAACCCCGCCTGTAGGGGAAGTTTGTTAGGAATTGACCGCAGGAATCTCGGATATTTCTGATCGAGGCGATTTCAGGGGGAAATTTGGAGGTACAAACATAGAGATCGTAATGTGTCTTCTCTTTATTAAAAAAAAAGGTTTTCGACCTATGTAGGCCTTCTTTCATAAGAACCTTTTTTTTTTTTTTATTGTTTTAAAAATTGTAAAATCTCTATTTTGATTTCATACTGGAAGGCTCGTGAATCTGAACGTTGTTGATGGCTAACGCCAACTATCGCTATAATAGTATTCCGATAGATGGTGCAAACTATCTGTATTGTTCAATACACGATAAAAATATTGCTCTTCTCTTAATCTTACCACCTGATTTTGATACGTTCTTAGGTTCTATAGATACTTGATGTTGGAATGAGATACTACCTGATATACACTCATTGGTTATCTCGTGTGTCTTCAAAAAAGGTCACTGTAATATCTTTCAGAGTTATTGTCTGAATCCAGATATACATGCTGAAAGGTACAACTTCCTTAAGTTTTGTCCATGAGTGTATTTGAAACCTGAAATAAAAGAGAAAAAAAAATTCTAAACCGATTTTTTTTGTAGCATCGAGAAGAAGAGTGTTCAAATCATTCGATGTCTACCCTCGTTTCATTAGCTGCTATAGTGGAAACATAGAGAATAGTTGAGGCTATCAGAAATATCTAGAACAATGACGTTCTAGTATACATCGGCGAATTCCCGGAATGAGCAAAAAAGGGACAAAGAGGGAGCGGCTATGAGGTAAGGAAGAGAAATTTCGCCACATTCTGATGAGTCAGTATCAGAACTCGACAGTATCTATGTAACAGCAGAATGGGACGTGATGAGTCAATGTTTCAGACATCGGCCATTTCGGATATGACCAGTGAAGAACATTCAAACAGATAAAACATCCCATATATTCTTAACTATCTCAACATATACCTCTTTATCATCGACATTCTTTGTCTCCCAGAAGCTCTTGGCCCTCTCTTGACGTACTTACATTACATTTCAGACCATATTGGCTGAGGCAAAGGTAGATGCATGCACAGATACTAGACTGACGATCTGTTAGAAACTACAGATTTCTTAGTGAGGCGTGAGAAATAATAAATATCACTGGCTTATTCATAAATCTTTCTCTAGATGCTATCTCTCAGGTAAAAACAACAAAATTCCATTTTTTTATTTTGAGGTATTGCAAGATTTCGATCAAATGTTGCTCTTCAACGGGAAAATAAAAAAAAAAAAAAAAAAAAGGATCTACGTACGGATCAGACTATATTACAGCTAAATATTATTTTTGGATTTGCTCGTTGAAGAGAAAAATTTGCTTTGAAAGCTTGAAAAACTTCAAAACAACTAAACTCTTTGTCTACAAAAGCTATTTTTCCTGATTCGAAATAAATCCTGGGTGGCTATTGCTTTCACATATATATGCATTCGTCGTCTCTTCAAAGAGCTCTTTGCCCTTTCTAAACCAAAGTCCAACAATCCCGGCAGTAATGATGAACCAATATGTAAACACTAGAACTTTAATATAGTCTTATCCACGCTTGATAACATCTCTCTTCATTTGTTTTTGGATTTGCCTGTTGAAGAACAAAATTTTCTCGAAAGCTTGCGATACCTCCAAATGAAGAAATTCTTTGCCCTCATTTTTTGCTTATTCGAATATAAGTACAAGTTTATGTGGAGTGAAAGATGATATAAGGATAATTTAAAGGAGGAATGATAATATTGTCTTCAAAAAAATTTCAACCTTTAAAAAAACAGAAAGAAAGAAAATCTAAGCTGTATGGGCATTTATTAATCAATGAACCGACACGCATTTATACAGATTAATCAAATGTGAGAAAGAAAGATAAAAAAAAAAAAAAAGAGGGGGGAAGATCCCGGTAACCTTGTATTCCGCGAGGAAAGAAACAAAGAAAGGTAGAGAGGGGGGGGGGGGGGGGGTGGATTGGCTAACCATCAAATACCCAAAAATTTTGCAGGCCTCCCCCCCACCAACCATAAATCTCACAGAGTCCTGGCTACGAGTTTCCGATAATTAGACAAGCGCTCTGCATGCTGATGACAGGAGTGGGGTGCAGATAGATTTGCATAGCTTGCGTCCGAACTCCTCCCCTGTCGTTTTCTTACACGTGGTGTGACACACCCTCCCATCGATGTTATTTACCTCAATTGAAAAACACACCACACACTTCTTCCGTTGGTTTTTTTCAAACTTCCCAGTTGTCGTTTTCATTAACTCTCCTCCTTTTCAAACCTCGGTATATCTAACAAATTTGCATATACATATCGTTACTTATATACTTGCGAATGTGTTATAAAGGCAAAACGACGAATAAAAATATATTTCTTTTTATTAAAATGCGGCAAGATTTCGAGTGGTATCCCTTCTTCAGGATAGAGACAGGACTGAAAATTCGTCGTTTTTACATATATACATATCGTTATTTGCATATTAGACGAACAGTTTGTTTCTCGAGGAAAACTTGTCGAACCTCAAGCAATGCGCAATAAATCAAAATTGTTTTACAACAGAGCTATGAGATGATTTTCCCCTTTTCTCTTTCTTTTTGTTAAACCTGATAATATACCTCCTGATCGTGCAACTAGAAGTTGCTGATAGCTTGCGCCATCTGTCGAAATAAATATTAACTATTCGTTGATTTTTTTATTCATTCCAGAATTGGTCGAATACCAATTTTTGATTATTCATTGGTGCAAACCATCAGTAACTTCTAGTTTTACGATGAAGAGAAGCCTTTTTCTTAATTTATCAAACTTATCCTAGTACAATATCACTTTTGTACTATTTTTATCACTAATTGGCTACATTTTGGCTGAAAAAAAAAAGATAAGTAAATGAGTCCAAATTCAAATAAGCTATATGCAAAATTGCGGTGATAACCGTCAAATATTGAAACGGTCCATAATTTTTAAAATTTGACTCTTGTTATAAGACCATTTGAAGATATTTTACACGATTAAAAAGATAGATTTAAAAGATTAAATGATAGTTAAATATCTTCATTTGTACCTTAAAATGTATTATTACTAACAAGTATAAACGTATGATATCAACTTGAAAAAAAAAACGATTTTTTTAATAAGAAAAAACAAGCAATTTCTTCACTCGTAGAAATTAAAACATTGTATAAGTCACATTTTACTATATTTCACTGATAGAAATATAAAATCTTATGAGATTAGAACGTAGATACGTTTTTATAAAATTTGAATATCACCAAATCGGATCGGTTTATTATAAATAAATAGACACAAATTTTCTAAAAAATAAATGTCAATAACCTATATCTCTGTAACATACTTTGTATTTATTTATTTGAAATTTTTTATTATTCTTTGATTTTTCTTCATAGTTAAATAGTCGGCAACGCTGTACTTTCTTTCTCCGATTTTGCATAAGTTTGTTTTTGTTGTTTATATATTAGGGTTAACCTTGTTGTAATTAAATTAAATATTAAAACACAAAGTAATGTGAGTATCCCTTATTTATAAATAGGAAACGTTACAGTCTCAAAGAAAAATTCTTTTTATATATAGGTCTGAAGATACGTTCATTAAACAAAACTTTAGGAAGTTGTTCCTTTTAGCATGTATATCGGGATTCAGACAATAACCCTGAAAGATACACTCATGGACAAAACTTAAGGAAGTTGTACCTTTCAGCATGTATATCGGGATTCAGACAATAACTCTGAAAGATACACTCATGGACAAAACTTAAGGAAGTTGTACCTTTCAGCATGTATATCGGGATTGAGACAATAACTCTGAAAGATACACTCATGGGCAAAACTTAAGGAAGTTGTACCTTTTAGCATGTATATCGGGATTCAGACAATAATTCTGAAAGATACACTCATGGACAAAACTTAAGGAAGTTGTACCTTTCAGCATGTATATCGGGATTCAGACAATAACTCTGAAAGATACACTCATGGACAAAACTTAAGGAAGTTGTACCTTTCAGCATGTATATCGGGATTCAGACAATAACTCTGAAAGATACACTCATGGACAAAACTTAAGGAAGTTGTACCTTTCAGCATGTATATCGGGATTGAGACAATAACTCTGAAAGATACACTAATGGACAAAACTTAAGGAAGTTGTACCATTTAGCATGTATGGTATAAATCCGCCGTTAATAGGAGTTTGGTTTATGCATTAAAATATGAAAACTTTTCTTAAATGTTGACCATGAGTTTATATGGAATAAATAATGTACAATTTGCTCAAGAATTTGGCTTTTGTAACGTCTGTATTACGAAATCCAATGACACAAAAGAAAAGGAGAGGGAGGGATTGTCCTATTTTCTAAATTATTTAGAATGCAATTTTTTTTTAAAACATTAAATTAAAACTGATAAGATATAGAAGTAGAAGATAAATAAAACTGTATTTTTATATATGAAGAATATATATACGTAAACGAAAGTCAAAAATGGTATTGAGTGAAAGCTTTGAATGTGGAAAAATGTAGAAAAATGACTCTCAATTAAATAAAGATAAATCTACTCGGTTCATTTATAGAGGGGGAAAAAAAAGCTTAAAAATTATAAAAATATATATGACTATTATTTTCCTGATTTCATGGACAAAATTTACTACAGTATATGTAACTTGTTTGTTTTGACGTTAGGCAGCAAGAAGTAAATATGGGATGTTTAAAATAAAACTTATTTCCATAGCTCGATATATTACATATTGTCGTATATATTGACTTGGATTTTACATAAAACAATCTGCTACTCTGTAGAGTGCACTTATCAGTGATAATAATCTGTGTTTTCACTAATAAATAATAATTCAACAATATTGTAACAAAGTATTTATTAATTTTATTATTTTTATTAACAGAGTGGTCATTTTTATGTTTATATTTTGCTACTCTATAAATTTCCCTCGTGCCTTATCTTTTGTTTACCATTCATAGTTTGTTCTTGCCTGAAATAAATTGTTGTCTTATCCTGAAGTTTTTGTCTTCCCTAATTTTACACGTGGCAATATATAACAAGAATTAATTATCATAGACTGCAGGCGTGCCAACTGTTGTTATGATATTAATCAATTAGATGTATTTAAGAATAATTTTAAAAATATTATGTTATTTTTTTGTTTTTTTTTATATATTCTTATAATTCAGTAGCTGTTCTTTGTTTTCCATATATATTTATTTACATCTTGGCTAGATCTCATACCTTTGCTGCTGTATTTTTATCATAATTCAAGATGAGAAGTCTTCAATTAACTAATACTCTATGATTAATTAAAAATTGTATTAATTTCAACTCTATCATGACGACATAAAAAATAATATTTAAAAAAATCTCGTAAATATGCACATGCAAATATTTGAATCGTATATATAGCGCTGTGTTGTCTATTAATAAATAAATAAATAATTATTTTGATTATAAAAGACGGATTAAACGTAATTTTAGGCTTCGTTTGGACATATTATGAACAGTACATTATAAATATTTATATTTAGTATTACATATTGTTCCAATAAGACTATGGATATGTATATTTATAGAGATTTCTAATAGTTTTTACGACGCATAAAAAAAAATGTCAAACGATATATATTTATTAAAAGCAGACGAACATTTTAAATATTAATTTTTTAATCTTGTGGTTTAGTTTCATATTCTTTCAACAATGAATGTAATTCAATCGTTTATATAGGAGATTTATATATATTACGTATTTCAAAGTATAAAAATATTACAGTAAATACATTTTTAGGAAATTTTAACAGTTGAGCCTAATAACATTGCCTGTGGAAAACGATATATATTTATTTTAATATCGTGATTCTTTCTCGCCATGTTTTAGCTACTCTTTGTACAGAATTTATTGTAATTCTACAATTTATTGTCATAGAATACGTGCGCGCGTCTTCAAAGAATTCTTATAAGATACCAGAGGCCATATATATAGAGAAAAAAACTGTGAATAAGATGGTTACATCTAGAGATTAAATAGACGATTTTGCATATAATATTCTTACTGGGTTAGACATGCACTTTAAACATTTTGTATAACCTAATATATTCATGTAGAATATAAATTGATTGTTATTAAACATACAGGGTGATCCAAAAGTCCCGCACAACTTTAAAAATTAATAACTCCGCGAATATTTGCGCTAGAGCAATGCGGTAAACACCATTGTGTTCAGGATGCAATGGGATTTTTTATGGCAAATAATGAAAAATTCGAAATTGATTTTAGTTAAAATTTTATTCGCCAGATGGCGCTCTACCAGAATCAGATATTCAGCAGCTAAATTGTTTGATAAATTGAAAAATATAACTGATCGACACGTGTTTTTTCTTTTTGAATACCAGGAAAGAACCCTAATAATATCAAATGATAAATTAATAAAACACCATTTCGCCAAAAGTTAGAAGAAATGGTTAACGATTTTTAAATACAATCTGAGATATGTAAAATAGGTATATGCAAATTTAAACATGTAGCAAAAAAAAAAAGATATTTTAGATGCGGTTTGCTGGAATCCTCTCAGCTTTTTAAATTTCGAAAATAATAATTTTCTATTTTTTTTTAATTCAACTTTCTCTCAGTATCGATTATATTTATTTTAATTCATTTGAAAAATATTTATCTATCTCTGATGATTTATTTTACTCTGGAATGCCGTTGTTGTTTTTGTTGTGTCCAATAAAGAGCCTCAGATTGTCCATGCATCTCTCTATCACTGCAGCAGCAGCATTGTCCACTATCTTGGGTGTGTAAAGCAGCTGCTCTGGGTCTATGTCAATTTTCTGCAAGGCTGCGGGCATGAGAATATGTGGGTAGGTGTTAGTTCCACACCAGGACAGTTTTTGCATGTTCTATAGGTTCTTGTGCCATCTGGATGTATTGTCATCCTTTATAATTTTTTGTTCTAAATCTTGTTATAGTTTTGTCATTTTTCTCTCGGAGTTTATTTCACATTTTGATCTTTTCTTATTATTCTTTAATTATATATCTTGTATTTTGCAAAAGCATTAGCGTCAAATAATGACATTTGTTCTTTCCTTTGGCTCAACTTTCTGGCTTCTTTTGCAAATTCAACTGCCATTTCATTACCCCCGATCCAAACACTGGCAGGAATACATTGTAGAATGCAGTTATTCTCCAATGATATCAGTTGAGTAAGTAACGAGTGTATTTTCTGTGTGATTATAGTATTGCCCTTCTGAATTGCTTCTAGATCGGATATGAAGTCGTTGTACGGTATATTATAATTCCTTCTGCTTGATGCAGGGATGGTTGGTTCAGGCATACATCAAGAGCTTTCCAGATAGCTGTCATTTCACAAGTGAAGTTTGACGAAATCTTTCTTGCTCCTTCTTTGATTTTGTTGTATGTTCCATCTTGCAGTATTATGTTAATTCCAACCCCTCCATTACTTATGGTAAGGTCTGATGATCCATCTGTATATGCTGTTAAATTATTTATCTGATCGCATAAACCAATTGTGTCAAGTCCTTTCTTTTTAAGTATGTTTATGTTCTCTTTTTTATTGCAGGGTTCATTCAGGTTAAGATTGATGATTACATTTGATGGCAATGGGGTAGGAAATATTGGTTATTCTCGAATTTGAAATTCATTATGTTTCATTTTTATGCTCTTTCTAATATTGTTGTTGTACTGAAGTGTTGAAGATCTTTTGAGCCTTTCTTTTTGTGTCCAGTTTAAATAGGTTCTATGGGATTTGTGTTCGGTTTCTTTAGTTTTTAAGCTATTGGTAAATTTTATTGTTTTTAATTGTCTTCTGCTTTCAAGTAGGTCTAGACCACATTCTCTCTGAATTTTCTAATTGTTGGTATTTGAAATAGAACCAGTGATTAATTTGGCCGCTTTTGCTTGAACACTGTCTAGTCTTCTTTTTAGTGATGAACTTGAGGGAGTCCAAACAGGTGTTGCATATTCCATTATTGGCCTTATTAAGGTGATATATGTTGTTCTGAGAATTTTGGGTTTTGCTCCCCAATTTGTTCCACATAACCTTCTCAGAATGTTTAGGTTTCTGGTAGCTTATTTGAGGTGCTAATTATGTGTTCTGTAAATCGTAATTCCTCATCAAGTATCACACCTAGGTAATTTGCAGATCAAATTTTATCAATTATATGATTGTTTATGCTTATTTTGGAGTTGAATTCATGCCTTTTTTCTTGTCAGTGAAGGAGACCTATAGGTTTGTGTTTATTGGGTTTATTGTCATTTTGAGTTTCATTGCCCACTTCTCCAGTCCTCTCATTGATGTGTTCAGTATTTTTCTGATATTTCTGTACTGCTACTTGTGTGCCATATGGCTATATAATCTGCATAACAGGCAACTTTTGTGTAATCAGTGAGGATGGTGGTTGTTAAGGTTGTGTCGTAATTAGATGTACAACAACTCAAACTTGACCATGACTCTTTTTTAGCTCTTATTCTTTTCGTTTGGCCAACAACAAATGTCCAATTTATAAACACATATATTTTTTACATAATGAGGCTTTAAATAATAAAAATAATATTTTTCTATTTACATAAACAACAGTTAATATATAGCGAGATGAGTAGAGGACTGAGCACAGATCCCTGAGGTACACCAGCCCATGTTCTTCGGTCCTTGGAAAATGTTCCATTGACCCGAAACTTTATCCTTCTTCCCTTTAAGAAGTCTGTAATCCAGATTATGGTTTTTCCTCTTACTCCGATGTTGTGCAGCCTTTCAAATAATTTCTACACTCGATAAAAAGCTGAGGTCTTATCCAGGAATACGGCCGTTGTCTTCTTTGGCGGTTTTTCCTAGAAATCTATTATTGATTGACAGAAGTAGAACAGTTTATCAGTTGTACAGTGTCTGGATCTTTAGGCAGTTTGGTAGAAGTTTATTTTATTATTGTTAGTGAGGCAGACTATGAGCCTAGAGTGGATAATTCATTCTGTTATTTTACAAAGTATGCTGGTAAGAGCAATTGGCCGATAGTTCTTGCATTCCTTGGCATCTTTATTTGGTTTCAGTATTGGCACTATAATTGATATCTTCCAATTCTTTGGTAGTTTACCAGTTTTCCATGAAATGTTCAGCATTTGTAGGAGTTGATTTTTAGCTTTGTCTCCAAAGTGTTTAATCATTTAACCAAAAATTAGATTATCTCCTGGTGACCTCTTGGATTTAACTTTTCTATTGATGAGTATAGCTCATTCAGTGTGAAGTCTCTCGAGTAAATATCTTGTTGATGGTACTTTCTTGCTTGTTTAACTAACCTGTTTATATTATTTTTTAGAGTCCTGCCTTCATTTGTATAGCTGAGTCTGGAAGTGCTTGAAAAATATTCAGCAATTATTTCAGCCATCTGTTTGTTCGTTCTCGCTATTCATATCAGTTAGAGTATTGGAGGATTAGTGTTGGTTTTGATTGTTTTATAACACTAATTATATTCCAGTGATGGCTTTTCTTTTTTGGATCAATTTTATCGCAGAATTCTGCCCATTTTTCTCTCTCTCTCTTGTTTGAATATCCAAATTTCTTGTTCTATTTTGTGACTAATTTCAATGAGTTCCTTTATGATTTCTTCTGTTCTATTTGTTTTAAAAGGTTCATTGAAATTGTCTCTCTCTGCAATCATTGCCTCGATATTGTGGTCTTCCCAGTAAAGTATTCACAGGTCTTTACGTCTACCTCTAGGTATCGATACTTTTGCAGCTTTGGATATGTTCGAAGAGAATTTTTCCAATTTTTTGTCAATCGTTCTGTGATTTAATTCTTCGTTGCACAGTTCTTCAAGCTCTTCTGTGAATTTTTTTCCAGTGTTCTTTTATTCTGTTGGAAATTCTCAATTTTGAATTTTAGGGTTGTTAAAATTGGTCTGTGGTCACTGATTGCACTTTTCAGAATTTTCCATTGTGTTTTGGGTGCGATGTTGTAATTTATCGCTGTGGTGTCTATTGCGGATTCTGTGCCTGTGGACATGGATAGATAGGTGTTCTTTTCGTTATTTAACGGTGTAAGGTCGTAGTCGGTTAGCATGTCCTCAACCTGCTGACCTTTGTTATCCTGGACAGGTGATCCCCAAGTTGGTCTTTCGGCGTTAAAATCACCAAGTATGATTGCGATATCCGAAGACGCTTCACTTAATGTCTCTATCAGGCCTGTATTGATGCTAGTATTATCGTGGTGATAAACATTTATGATTGGAATTGTTTTATCTGTAAGATAGATTTCTATTGACTGAGCTTATGTCGTGATTTCTCTAGGCTTGCTCTGATTATAGGCGATTTCTTTAATTTGATTTCTAAGGTTTTAATCAAAACGGCAAGTCCTCCTCCGAATTTTCCCGGTCTGTCCTTTCGTAGTGTTGTATAATATTTGATATTGAATCTCAGATTCTGATTCAATTTTGTCTCCTGAGGACAGGAAATATGTACATTGTTGTCACAGAGAAGACAAGTCAGCTCTTTATTTTCCTCTGGGTACCATTTATATTAAGTTGTAGTAGATTGAATTGTGTCCTCGTAGTAGATTTCTCATCATGAGCTCGAGCTGCAGCTCCTGACGCGGCGGTTACCCCGGACGCGGTAGCATTACTGGAGATATCAGTTTTGCCCTTCATTTGAAAATGGGTGCCGTTGCAACGTTTGTCATCTTGGAAACGAACTAGAATTTGGTCAAATATTCCAAGGGTCCAGGGGGGACCGCAAGGAGGTGTGGTCGGACTTCTCCCCTTCCCCCTGGAATGCCGTCACTACAGGATAAAGCACTCTTGGTGAATTTTTTAAATTGTGATTCAGAATCTGCCACTGAAGCTTTACGAGCGTTTCGTTCCTTTAAAGATATTCGAAGCGGTAAAGGACCCATGAGTTGCTACACTCTAAAGCGATTGAAAAAAGTTTTAAGAAACTGGATCTCTGGAAGCAAAACCTCGGAGTGGAAGACCATCGACATGCAAGTCAGTGGCTGTTACGGTTTTTCAGAATGCTGAAGCTATTGAAACGTTATCCACGTATGGAGAAGTAAGTGCTAGACAAGTTTCTCGACAAACAGGGATTTCGTATGGAACAGTTTGGAGAGAACACACATTTAGGATTTTTCTATAAAAATACCCTAACAAAATTCAAAGTTTTCACGAGTTGAAAGTGTGCGATTTTGAGAAGCGTCAAGAATTCGCTGCATGGGTTTTCCGGCAAATTGATATTGATGAAAACTGGCTGTCAAATGTTCTAAGAACAGATGATGCTCACTTTTATCTAAAGAAGGAATTTAACATTCAAATCTGCCTCATTTTGGCAACAGAAAACCCTAGGATTTTTACAGAAATACCACTTCATCAGCACAGAGTTACAGTTTTGTGTGGGTTCACTTTTTCTTTTATTATTGGGCAATTTTTCTTTGAAAAAATCAATGGAAGAATTTTAAAAACCGTTTTTCTAACTGGTGAACGTTATGTTCAACTTTTGAGAGAAAAGGGTATTCCCATATTGCAGGACAGAAAACCACTAAGCGAAATAACATTCATGCAAGATGGAGGACCTCCTCATATCTCCCGCGGTGCCAAACGCGGTGAAATTCGTTGATAAGTCGCTATTTTATATACCAGTGGCCTCCAATGTCACCAGACTTGACACCTTGCAATTTCGGTTATGGGGGTACATTAAGTCTCGTTTTTATCGATGCCGGCATACCACATTGGCCATGTTGAAGGCTTCTATCAGATGGCAAGTTTTTTTAAATTTCAACTATTTAATTGTGACCATTCTGTCATCTATCGTCTGCAGGCGGTGTTTGAGAATGAAGGGCGCCACATTGAGCAAGGATTGTGACCTAATACAAGAGAGAAGGAAAATTGCAATTATACCGCGAATGTTTCTTTTAAACAAAAATCGAAATTTATTTTAAAGAGAAATAACGACTATTTCTTACTTTAAGGATGAAGTATGAAAGGGTGAAAAATATGAAGAGTAATGGCGAACGGAAAAATAAAAGTGTCCAGGGGCGGGAATCGAACCCACGACCTTCCGCTTACCGGGCAGATGCCATGTCCACTAGGCTACCCTGAACATATCTCTCCGTTCGTAAATATTATATAAAGTAATTTAAAATACAATATAACGCGGCTGATGATTGTAAAACGAAAATTGCAATTATACCGCGAATGTTTCTTTTAAACAAAAATCGAAATTTATTTTAAAGAGAAATAACGACTATTTCTAACTTTTCGTTTTACAATCATCAGCCGCGTTATATTGTATTTTAGAGAAGGATGTGTTATATTTTGCAGCTCTTTGTTCTGGTTATGGAATAATAAATTCTGTCCTCACATCTTGACTCATTTTTTTCTGTGAACAGTAATTTTTTTTGTCATTTGCCCACATATTATATTATGTCGTGCAGGCCAAAGTGTTATAACTTCTCGAATAACACTGGGTACACAATTTTATCCCTTATGTTTAGTTTATCGCTTTTCGCTCATTAGAAGAAATAGCATAAGGAATATTCTCTGTATCCCCCTCCCCCCCCCCCAACTTTAGAAATTTTGCGCAAAAAATAATACAAAATGATTTTACTACCACGTTTTTCAACGCAAAAGGTCGATTTAAAAATGATTTTTTTTGAGGGGATACATTTTCAAAATTATGTACAGTATAATAAACAATGATAACATTTGACAAACCCATAGGATATTTGGAATAAAGTACGACAAATATATTTTGTCACTCCCCTCTATATTTCATTTTTGGATCATGACAAATATCCAGTTAAATAGTCAAGTGTCGCCAATTAGTCAAGAAACTATACATTCCTTATAGCTCGAAATCCTATTAGTAGTGCCATCATAATTTTTGGTACTATAATTACATTTCAAAAATCGTGTATTGATATCAGTAGTTATTTTCAAACATTCAATCTATTTCAAAAAAACTCCATCTAAAATATAAATATTTTTTGCTGCATGTTTTAATTTGCATATACCTATTTTACATATCTCAGATTGTATTTAAAAATCGTCAACCAATTCTTCTAACTTTTGGCGAAATGGTGTTTTATTAATTTATCATTTGATATTATTAGGGTTCTTTCCTGGTATTCAAAAAGGAAAAATACGTGTCGTTCAGTTATATTTTTCAATTTATCAAACAATATGGCCGCTGAATCTCTGATTCTGGTAGAGCGCCATCTAGCGAATAAAGTTGTAACTAAAATCAATTTCGAATTTTTCATTATTTGCCATAAAAATTCCCATTGCATCCTGAACACAATGGTGTTTACCGCATTGCTCTAGCGCAAATATTCGCGGAGTTATTAAATTTTAAAGTTGTGCGGGACTTTTGGATCACCCTGTATTTTTAAAATTCTGTATTCCTAAAAAAATTCAATCTCGTCTTTAATTCCTCTTATTCGACTATATATTACTTAAAACCTATAATTTCACACAGAGAAAGAAAAAGAAATATAAATGTATTTATTAAATCAAACATTCGTTTGGTATTTTAAAATATATGGCGTTAACAATAATATAAATTTTGATATAATTATTATATGGTAATAGGTAATATTTTTTATCTTTAAATATAACACGCGATTTTTTTGTCGAATTATTGTCTTTAAAAAGCTTTAAAATGTACTAGAATTACTTTAGGTTTGAAAAATCCTTTTAAAAATTATAATAAAGAGAAAAATTTTCATTTAAATATTCATTTATAGACATTGAGGTGATATTTTAAGATATTTAATATAAAGTTATTTGATGCAAAGATCACAAATTCAAAATACAAATAAATTGCTATTTTTTTAATTTTGTTCTTAATTCGTATTTTTAAAAAAATGAAGTGTTTCTCTTAACTGTAAGATATATATTCAATTGTTCTAATTGTATATGAATATAATTTTTATATATTATAATTACTGTGGAAATTCGAGAATTTCATCCCATATTTAAAAATATATGTACACATATTAAAATATATCTAAAATATTTTACTTATTTTTAGGTGACTGATATTATAAAAAATATATATAAGGCGACAATTATAATTCTGAAATATAACTTATATATTTTAACAACAAAATAATCGTTAAAATAAATGATTTCCGAATTAGAAATTTGTATTGTATGTGAATATCGTTTTTAACGCATTAATATATGCATGAATAAACTAAAAACTTGGTAAAGTTTCTTAAAGAATATAAATAATATATACTAATGTATAAATTTATATGTATATATATTATTAGAAAAATGTATATAAATGTCCAAATAGGCTTACATTTATTATTAAATTTATACCAATACTATATTGTAGTTTATTGTTTTGTGTTTTAAAGAGTGAAATACCTTATAGCACTTCTTAAATACGTATTAAAACCATTTTCTATAAACGATCTTTTTATATAATTAGATGTACATTTAAAATGTTATTGCCCAAGTTAATTTATCAGGTCAAAATATTTTGGCCTCTACAAACACATCTCTAAATTAATTAATAGTTATTTGTTATATATATATATTAATAATTTAAATTGAGTAAATATACATTTAATTACGTCTATTTTGTTAATTAAAGCCTTCTTAAAAATCTCTCTCTTTATCTTTATACACAAAATTTAACACCTGTGTTTATTTAGAGATAATAATATAAATATATATTTTATTACCCATACATTTTAACAATTTCTCAAACTCTCTAAATGAATATAAATTACAAAATATACGTACCAACAATTACGCGAGACGAAATCATTGGATATATATTTATATAAATATATCAATATGATTTTTATTAATAAATATTATTCTATGAAAAAAAAAAGAGAGAGAGGGATAAATTTTTAAGGTTTTGTACTTATATTCTAATTATGTTATAAAAATATGGGAATTTTCATTAAGGTTGTTGGTGTTAAATTCTAACTCGTGTACAAACAAGTTTTGCAGCAGATGTTTTGTAGGCAGACGAACTTAGATAATTAACCCTTTAAGTGCTAAACTCGAGTATACTCGAGCTAAAAATACCGTGCCGGAAATGCTATACTCGAGTATACTCGAGCTCGCATTTCTCTCGCGATGTGCTAATGCAGGATATATTCGAGCTGTGTTATTTGATAGTGGCTGACCTTGGGTGAATTACGTCACAGTTTATTCACCTCTACCGCGCTTGGAACTTGTGTAATCTTTGTTTGACTTGTACTTGTTTGCATGCCTTCTTTCCATCTTTGATTTTATCACATATAAATAATTATTATTTTTTTATTATTCCCGTGGCTCGATTTTTACAGCTCATAAAGGTAATATAAAATTTGTTTATACGTTCTTGCATAAATATATATATTTTTTTTTTTTTAGAATGGCTTCTGTAAAAGATGATTTCTTGCATTATGCAACAAATCCTGAATCAGAATTAGAGGATACTGATTCTGATTGCACTATTGTGTACGACTATGAAGAGTCAAGTGGTGAAGATGAAGAGGTACCCCCACCATTGAAAACACCTCGGTCAGACTATATTTGGTCTGATAACTCAAATTATGATCCGATCATTTTTTCATTTGACCGATCAAATAGTGGACTACAGGTAGATACATGTAGGCTTGAAAAAGAACTTGATTTTTTTGAAATTTTTATCAATATAAATTTCCTTGAAATGATTGCTGTAGAGACAAATAAATATGCAAAATACCTTATAGACACAATAGAATTTTCGAAGTTTTCTAGAATGAATAGATGGGTGGACACTAATTATCATGAACTATTTGTTTTCCTAGCAATATGCTTCCTTATGACAAGAAATAAAAAAGTATCATTGAAAGAATACTGGAGTACCAATCAACTTCACTTTTTCCCAATTTTTTCTAAACTTATGTCAAGAGATAGATTCTTTTTGATTCTTTCAGTGTTGCATTTCAACGATAATAAGACCCAAATTCCAGGTGATAAACTCCACAAACTAAAGCCTGTAGTTGACCACATGAAAAGTGCTTATAAAAATGCTTTCAAACCTTTTCAAGATGTTTGTATTGATGAGAGTCTTGTTCTGTTCAAAGGAAGACTTGGATTCAAACAATATATTCCAAGCAAAAGGAAAAGGTTTGGAATAAAGCTATTTGTTTTATGTGATGTGGAAACAAAATATATTTTAGATTTTATTGTGTATGTTGGAAAAGGAACAGAAATCGAAGATTCAGATATGGGAGTATCATCGTCAGTTATTACAACTTTGTTACAACCATATATGAACAAAGGGCATTCCTTATGGGTGGATAATTGGTATTCTAGCCCAACTCTTTTCAATTTTCTTCATCAACGTCAAACTAATGCTTGTGGCACAGTCAGAAAAAACAGAAAAGAAATGCCAAGATTTGGGAAAAAATTGAAAATAGGGGAAACAGAAGCCAAACACACACAAAACCTACTTGCACTAAAATATAAAGATAAAAGAGAAGTTTTCATGCTGTCCACAATGCATAAAAATGAATTTGCTAATACAAACAAAAGAGATAAAGTCACTAATCTGCCAATTCAAAAACCTTCAGCTGTTATTGACTATAACCAGAAAATGGGCACTGTCGATCAGACGGATATGCTACTTAGCAGCATTGGCTGTCTTAGAAAATCTCTCAAGTGGTACAAAAAGCTCTTTTTTCACTTCATTGATACATCTTTACTAAATGCATATTCTTTGTATTTAGTAAATACAGGCAAACGTCCATCTCTTGCCGAATTCCACATCAATCTCATTGGCCAGATTATTGAGAAGTACCATGAAGCTAGAGTTCAAGTTCATAGGGGCAGACCTTCTACATCTGAAGACAGACCCCTTAGGCTTATTGAGAGGCACTTTCCATCTTTAGTTCCCCCTACTGAGAAGAAAAAAAATCCTACAAGATATTGCCGTGTTTGTGGAGCAAACAAAAAGAGGAAAGAATCACGCTACATGTGCAAAGACTGTGATGTTGCTCTGTGTGTGGTGCCTTGTTTCGAAACTTTCCACACAATAAAGAATTTTTAAACACTTCTAAAACTTTTAATTTAAAGCACAGATCAATACAAGTATGTTTATTTTACTTTTAAGATATTTTAAAAATATATTTGGTCTTTATATGAATGTATTATCTACTACTATAAATATTATATATCATATATCTATTTATGTTCTATATATAGCGATAAATATTATATATCTTATTTTTAAGCTTATATAAGATTTTTTCTGATACTTTATATTACTTAGTATTATTTTATATAATTATTTTTGAAAAATGAGAAAATTGATTTTTTCAAAAAATATTCAGTCTGTAGAGTATTTATGCTAAATCACGTTATTAGCACTGAAAGGGTTAAAGTAGTATTTCTGAGAACAGACGAGGCATGTTAGTTTCTCTTAGCAAGATGATTGATGCTTTCATAGAGGCGTGAGAGGGATTATAAAAGAAACTGATTTCGAACAAAAAAGAGGGGAGTTTGAGAAAGATGCCCCAATTTAATTAGGAAAGGATTTTAGATTATCGATTTTTTAAACTTTAAAAAATATGTTTTGAAAAAAAAAAAAACTTTGAAATATTTTTCATATTTTTAAGGTATTTAAAACTTTCTTAAATACACTAACAGAAAGTGTGTTGTATGTTTTATAGAGGTCTAGTATGGATCATTTACAACTAATTGTTAACGTTGGAATATGTTTTATACTTAATGGTTTTGCTAGACACGTAACACGATGTTTTAAATCTAAATATTGTGTAGATGTGAAATGTGTGTGGTACATCTTTTTTTTTTCTATTAAAACGTGGCACTGTCGATTACCAGCCCATATGTTAAAAACATAAAAAACAATTTGTGTTCATGTCTGATTATGTCTATTTGTTGTATATTATTAATATAACACTTATTCACATTTTATATTTAAATAAATATCGACTGTAAATGCTCTTTTTCTAATTGATGTATATATATATATATATATATTTCTTAAATAATGAATATACAACTTACTTTTATCTCGACAAAATACGCGAATTAAAGATAATTTCAAATGTTTAATTTGAAATTGCCTATAGACCCGTATTTTTCCTATACAAAAGAAAAAGGTACCTCATATAATTTATGATATTCTATTTAACCCTGTCATTCTCATTAAATAACTTTTCTATATTTCAAAATTTCTGCCTTATATTCATTGCTATATATTTATTTTTTTGAATTGTGACTAAAACTTGCTTTTATCTAGGCAAAATACGTGAATTAAAGATATTCATAAATAATAACTTTTAAATTGCCTATATATACAGTATATATTTATATATTTTAATAAATATATAATTATGAAATATAATATATATTATATATTGTAAAAATGTAGTATATAGGAAACTTAAGAGACTATATTATAGAAGTTACACAACTTTTCAATTAGTCGTGTGTTTTAAATTATAGTCTATTGTTTATAATTAGTATAAAAATATATCTATGAATACCTTATTTTTCGATTAAATATATGTATATTTATATTTATGCATACACTAATTACTATAGCATATATATATTTAGCTATATTAAATAATTTATAGAAAAGGATTTTAATCAATAGAAGAAATGCAGAGACAAATAATAAGATAAAAAAAATCGACATTCGTTTACAGTGTTTTAAAGACAACATGCCGTAAAAAACACGTGCATGCATTCATTAACGAATACTACAAACTAACAAGAAATATGTTTGGCAGCATTGTAAACTACGTTTATTACGAATGCAGACGATTTCTTCATTCTAAACGATTTTCCAGGACGGTCGATGGCTAGGCTGACTCCATAACGCCTGACAACACCCGCTCTAGAGAATACATACCCCAGTAATATTCTAAATTATAGTTACATATATCCCATAGAAGTTTACAATATATATTTTAAATTTATTATACTTTAAAAACGTCATTGTTTATACCACGAGATTTCAGCAGAGGTTAAAAAAAGGTCTTATAAAAAAATACCCTTCGATTTCTTTAATGATTTTATATAGGCTAAATTTTGAATAAATGTTTGATATTTATATATATAATGGTATTTATATTAAATCTATTTCTCTATATATAAATACTACGATATAATTATAAATTATATTTTTATATTAATCAATAAACTTATGTTATATTTTAACAAATTAATAGAATTTGTTATATTTATACCTTTTTATCTTTAAATAAAGCTTTAAAAGATATGAATAGTAAATCAATTTATAAACCAAACGACAAAATGTATAAACAAATTTTCGAACAGCTTTATACTACACACTTTTTTTCTAAAATGTGTTTAGCGATTATAAAAATGTTACTTAGAATAAATTTATAGGTAAATATATTGTTACGCTATCTTTAAATAGGTTCTAAAAAGTGTATCGTTTACTTTTTTAGGATGGAAAATCATAGATTTTGTGTTGAAGTGTTTGAACTGAATGTTCAAACAAGGATTAATGTTTGAAATTGTGTATTTATAGTTAAGAATATGTGTTTAGGTTGGGTTGGGGTTTATTTAGGTTAGGTTAGAGTATGAAGGAAGTTAAAAAGAAGGGACTTACTTGAAAAAATCTTCTCTGCAGTAGAGTTTGCCGTCCCTTGAGAAGCACTTTTCTGTGAGGTTACGTTTGCACTCGCAACACTGTACGCAGCGAGCATGCCAGGATCTGTCCAGAACGTTTAGCAGAAAACGGTCAAGGATTGGACAGCCACATCCTGCACACTGTACCATCTTCATGATGCCAGCGAGCGTGCCGTGCGCTAGGGGGCGGGCCCTTGGCACTGAACGACGCTCATGCGCCGTAGGTCGCTTGCGCCGGCGCGCCAGCGTTCTTCCGGTCATCCGCGCACGTGCTGACACTTCAACCCCTTCGCCTCCCCTCTTTTGCTTACTGATGCATTTCTTTACGACACGCTGTTGATGCTTGGAAGAACATCTTAACCTTTACATGTTCATCAATGACCGTTCAACCATATTTTTTTTTTCGTTTTTCTATCGTTTTTTTTTTTCACCTTGGTAAAAATGTATCGTCTGCTTTTTTTTTTGTTTGTATGTTATTTTGAGGTGTTCTAATCTCTTATTGGTATTGTTGTCTTCTTTTTTTAGGATACTTACATGGTTATAGAAGGATTTTTGTCTATTTTTATTGTATAATGGCCGAACGAGTATTTAGAGGAATATGTTAATCTTCTCTGTATCCATCCTATTGTAGTAGTTGTACCGCCGAACTGGTATCACAGGGGCCATGCTAATCTTCTCTGTATCCTTCCTATTGTAGTAGTTATACCGCCCAACTGGTATCACAGGGACCATGCTAATCTTCTCTGTATCCTTCCTATTGTAGTAGTTATACCGCCCAACTGGTATCACAGGGACCATGCTAATTTTCTCTGTATCCTTCCTATTGTAGTAGTTATACCGCCCAACTGGTATCACAGGTGCCATGCTAATTTTCTCTGTATCCTTCCTATTGTAGTAGTTATACCGCCCAACTGGTATCACAGGGGCCATGCTAATCTTTTCTGTATCCTTCCTATTGTAGTAGTTATACCGCCCAACTGGTATCACAGGGACCATGCTAATTTTCTCTGTATCCTTCCTATTGTAGTAGTTATACCGCCCAACTGGTATCACAGGGGCCATGCTAATTTTCTCTGTATCCTTCCTATTGTAGTAGTTATACCGCCCAACTGGTATCACAGGGACCATGCTAATCTTCTCTGTATCCTCCCTATTGTGGTAGTTTTACCCAGAACTGGTATCATAGGGGCATGCTAATCTTCTCTGTATCCTTCCTATTGTAGTAGTTGTACCGCCGAACTGGTATCACAGGGGCCATGCTAATTTTCTCTGTATCCTTCCTATTGTAGTAGTTGTACCGCCGAACTGGTGTCACAGGGACCATGCTAATCTCCTCTATATCCTTCCTATTGCGGTAGTTGTACCGCCGAACTGGTATCACAGGGGTCATGCTAATCTTCTCTGTATCCTTCCTATTGTAGTAGTTTCACCGCCGAACTGGTATCACAGGGGCCATGCTAATATTCTCTGTATCCTTCCTATTGTAGTAGTTGTACCGCCGAACTGGTATCACAGGGACCATGCTAATCTCCTCTATATCCTTCCTATTGCGGTAGTTGTACCGCCGAACTGGTATCACAGAGACCATACTAATCTTCTCTGTATCCTTCCTATTGTAGTAGTTGTACCCCCGAACTGGTATCATAGGGGCCATGCTAATTTTCTCTGTATCCTTCCTATTGTAGTAATTGTACCGCCTAACTGGTGTCACAGGGACCATGCTAATCTTCTCTGTATCCTGCCTATTGTGGTAGTTTTACCCAGAACTGGTATCATAGGGGCCATGCTAATCTTCTCTGTATCCTTCCTATTGTAGTAGTTGTACCGCCGAACTGGTATCACAGGGACCATGCTAATCTTCTCTGTATCCTTCCTATTGTGGTAGTTCTACCGCCGAACTGGTATCATAGGGGCCATGCTATTCTTCTCTGTATCCTTCCTATTGTAGTAGTTGTACCGCCGAACTGGTATCACAGGGACAATGCTAATCTTCTCTGTGCATCCTTCCTATTGTAGTAGTTGTACCGCCGAACTGGTATCACAGGGGCCATGCTAATATTCTCTGTATCCTTCCTATTGTAGTAGTTGTACCGCCGAACTGGTATCACAGGGACCATGCTAATCTTCTCTGTATCCTTCCTATTGGGGTAGTTGTTTCGCCGAACTGGTATCACAGGGGCCATGCTAATCTTCTCTGTGTATCCTTCCTATTGTCGTAGTTGTACCGCCGAACTGGTATCACAGGGACCATGCTAATCATCTCTGTATCCTTCCTATTGTAGTACTTGTACAGCCGAACTGGTATCACAGGGACAATGCCAATCTTCTCTGTATTCTTCCTATTGTAGTACTTGTACCGCCGAACTGGTATCACAGGGACAATGCTAATCTTCTCTGTATCCTTCCTATTGTAGTAGTTGTACTGCCGAACTGGTATCACCGGGATCATGCTAATCTTCTCTGTATCCTTCCTATTGCAGTAGTTGTGCCGCCGAACTGGTATCACAGGGGCCATGCTAATTTTCTCTGTATCCTTCCTATTGTAGTAGTTATACCGCCGAACTGGTATCACAGGGACCATGCTAATCTTCTCTGTATCCTTTCTATTGTAGTAGTTATACCGCCCAACTGGTATCACAGGGACCATGCTAATCTTCTCTGTATCCTCCCTATTGTGGTAGTTTTACCCAGAACTGGTATCATAGGGGCCATGCTAATCTTCTCTGTATCCTTCCTATTGTAGTAGTTGTACCGCCGAACTGGTATCACAGGGGCCATGCTAATTTTCTCTGTATCCTTCCTATTGTAGTAGTTGTACCGCCGAACTGGTGTCACAGGGACCATGCTAATCTCCTCTATATCCTTCCTATTGCGGTAGTTGTACCGCCGAACTGGTATCACAGGGGTCATGCTAATCTTCTCTGTATCCTTCCTATTGTAGTAGTTTCACCGCCGAACTGGTATCACAGAGACCATACTAATCTTCTCTGTAAACTTCCTATTGTAGTAGTTGTACCTCCGAACTGGTATCATAGGGGCCATGCTAATTTTCTCTGTATCCTTCCTATTGTAGTAGTTGTACCGCCGAACTGGTGTCACAGGGACCATGCTAATCTTCTCTGTATCCTTCCTATTGTGGTAGTTTTACCCAGAACTGGTATCATAGGGGCCATGCTAATCTTCTCTGTATCCTTCCTATTGTAGTAGTTGTACCGCCGAACTGGTATCACAGGGACCATGCTAATCTTCTCTGTATCCTTCCTATTGTGGTAGTTCTACCGCCGAACTGGTATCATAGGGGCCATGCTAATCTTCTCTGTATCCTTCCTATTGTAGTAGTTGTACCGCCGAACTGGTATCACAGGGACAATGCTAATCTTCTCTGTGCATCCTTCCTATTGTAGTAGTTGTACCGCCGAACTGGTATCACAGGGGCCATGCTAATATTCTCTGTATCCTTCCTATTGGGGTAGTTGTTTCGCCGAACTGGTATCACAGGGGCCATGCTAATCTTCTCTGTGTATCCTTCCTATTGTCGTAGTTGTACCGCCGAACTGGTATCACAGGGACCATGCTAATCATCTCTGTATCCTTCCTATTGTAGTACTTGTACAGCCGAACTGGTATCACAGGGACAATGCCAATCTTCTCTGTATTCTTCCTATTGTAGTACTTGTACCGCCGAACTGGTATCACAGGGACAATGCTAATCTTCTCTGTATCCTTCCTATTGTAGTAGTTGTACTGCCGAACTGGTATCACCGGGATCATGCTAATCTTCTCTGTATCCTTCCTATTGCAGTAGTTGTACCGCCGAACTGGTATCACAGGGGCCATGCTAATTTTCTCTGTATCCTTCCTATTGTAGTAGTTATACCGCCGAACTGGTATCACAGGGACCATGCTAATCTTCTCTGTATCCTTCCTATTGTAGTAGTTGTACCGCCGAACTGGTATCACAGGGACCATGCTAATCTTCTCTGTATCCTTCCTATTGTAGTAGTTGTACCGCCGAACTGGTATCACAGGGACCATGCTAATCTTCTCTGTATCCTCCCTATTGTAGTAGTTGTACCGCCGAACTGGTATCACAGGGGCCATACTAATCTTCTCTGTATCCTTCCTATTGGGGTAGTTGTACCGCCGAACTGGTATCACAGGGGCCATGCTAATCTTCTCTGTATCCTTCCTATTGGGGTAGTTGTACCGCCGAACTGGTAACACAGGGGCCATGCTAATCTTCTCTGTATCCTTCCTATTGGGGTAGTTGTACCGCCGAACTGGTATCACAGGGGCCATGCTAATCTTCTCTGTGTATCCTTCCTATTGTAGTAGTTGTACCGCCGCACTGGTATCACAGGGACCATGCTAATCATCTCTGTGTATCCTTCCTATTGTAGTACTTGTACCGCCGAACTGGTATCACAGGGACAATGCTAATCTTCTCTGTATCCTTCCTATTGTAGTAGTTGTACCGCCGAACTGGTATCACAGGGACAATGCTAATCTTCTCTGTATCCTTCCTATTGCAGTAGTTGTACCGCCGAACTGGTATCACAGGGGCCATGCTAATTTTCTCTGTATCCTTCCTATTGTAGTAGTTATACCGCCGAACTGGTATCACAGGGACCATGCTAATCTTCTCTGTATCCTTCCTATTGTAGTAGTTGTACCGCCGAACTGGTATCACAGGGGCCATGCTAATCTTCTCTGTACCCTTCCTATTGTAGTAGTTGTACCGCCGAACTGGTATCACAGGGGCCATGCTAATCTTCTCTGTATCCTTCCTATTGTAGTAGTTGTACCGCCGAACTGGTATCACAGGGGCCATGCTAATCTTCTCTCTATCATCCTATTGTAGCAGTTGTACCGCTGAACTGGTATCACAGGGACCATGCTAATCTTCTCTGTGTATCCTTCCTATTGTAGTAGTTGTACCGCCGAACTGGTATCACAGGGACCATGCTAATCTTCTCTGTATCCTTCCTATTGTGGTAGTTCTACCGCCGTACTGGTATCACAGGGACCATGCTAATCTTCTCTGTATCCTTCCTATTGTGGTAGTTCTACCGCCGTACTGGTATCACAGGGACCATGCTAATCTTCTCTGTATCCTTCCTATTGTGGTAGTTCTACCGCCGAACTGGTATCATAGGGGCCATGCTAATCTTCTCTGTATCCTTCCTATTGTGGTAGTTGTACCGCCGAACTGGTATCACAGGGACCATGCTAATCTTCTCTGTATCCTTCCTATTGTGGTAGTTGTACCGCCGAACTGGTATCACAGGGGCCATGCTAATCTTCTCTGTATCCTTCCTATTGTGGTAGTTCTACCGCCGAACTGGTATCATAGGGGCCATGCTAATCTTCTCTGTATCCTCCCTATTGTGGTAGTTTTACCCAGAACTGGTATCATAGGGGCCATGCTAATCTTCTCTGTATCCTTCCTATTGTAGTAGTTGTACCGCCGAACTGGTATCACAGGGGCCATGCTAATTTTCTCTGTATCCTTCCTATTGTAGTAGTTGTACCGCCGAACTGGTGTCACAGGGACCATGCTAATCTCCTCTATATCCTTCCTATTGCGGTAGTTGTACCGCCGAACTGGTATCACAGGGGTCATGCTAATCTTCTCTGTATCCTTCCTATTGTAGTAGTTTCACCGCCGAACTGGTATCACAGAGACCATACTAATCTTCTCTGTATCCTTCCTATTGTAGTAGTTGTACCCCCGAACTGGTATCATAGGGGCCATGCTAATTTTCTCTGTATCCTTCCTATTGTAGTAGTTGTACCGCCGAACTGGTGTCACAGGGACCATGCTAATCTTCTCTGTATCCTTCCTATTGTGGTAGTTTTACCCAGAACTGGTATCATAGGGGCCATGCTAATCTTCTCTGTATCCTTCCTATTGTAGTAGTTGTACCGCCGAACTGGTATCACAGGGACCATGCTAATCTTCTCTGTATCCTTCCTATTGTGGTAGTTCTACCGCCGAACTGGTATCATAGGGGCCATGCTAATCTTCTCTGTATCCTTCCTATTGTAGTAGTTGTACCGCCGAACTGGTATCACAGGGACAATGCTAATCTTCTCTGTGCATCCTTCCTATTGGGGTAGTTGTACCGCCGAACTGGTATCACAGGGGCCATGCTAATATTCTCTGTATCCTTCCTATTGGGGTAGTTGTTTCGCCGAACTGGTATCACAGGGGCCATGCTAATCTTCTCTGTGTATCCTTCCTATTGTCGTAGTTGTACCGCCGAACTGGTATCACAGGGACAATGCCAATCTTCTCTGTATTCTTCCTATTGTAGTACTTGTACCGCCGAACTGGTATCACAGGGACAATGCCAATCTTCTCTGTATTCTTCCTATTGTAGTAGTTGTACCGCCGAACTGGTATCACCGGGATCATGCTAATCTTCTCTGTATCCTTCCTATTGTAGTAGTTGTACTGCCGAACTGGTATCACCGGGATCATGCTAATCTTCTCTGTATCCTTCCTATTGTAGTAGTTATACCGCCGAACTGGTATCACAGGGACCATGCTAATCTTCTCTGTATCCTTCCTATTGTAGTAGTTGTACCGCCGAACTGGTATCACAGGGACCATGCTAATCTTCTCTGTATCCTTCCTATTGTAGTAGTTGTACCGCCGAACTGGTATCACAGGGACCATGCTAATCTTCTCTGTATCCTCCCTATTGGGGTAGTTGTACCGCCGAACTGGTATCACAGGGGCCATACTAATCTTCTCTGTATCCTTCCTATTGGGGTAGTTGTACCGCCGAACTGGTATCACAGGGGCCATGCTAATCTTCTCTGTATCCTTCCTATTGGGGTAGTTGTACCGCCGAACTGGTAACACAGGGGCCATGCTAATCTTCTCTGTATCCTTCCTATTGGGGTAGTTGTACCGCCGAACTGGTAACACAGGGGCCATGCTAATCTTCTCTCTGTATCCTTCCTATTGGGGTAGTTGTACCGCCGAACTGGTATCACAGGGGCCATGCTAATCTTCTCTGTGTATCCTTCCTATTGTAGTAGTTGTACCGCCGCACTGGTATCACAGGGACCATGCTAATCATCTCTGTGTATCCTTCCTATTGTAGTACTTGTACCGCCGAACTGGTATCACAGGGACAATGCTAATCTTCTCTGTATCCTTCCTATTGCAGTAGTTGTACCGCCGAACTGGTATCACAGGGGCCATGCTAATTTTCTCTGTATCCTTCCTATTGCAGTAGTTGTACCGCCGAACTGGTATCACAGGGGCCATGCTAATTTTCTCTGTATCCTTCCTATTGTAGTAGTTATACCGCCGAACTGGTATCACAGGGACCATGCTAATCTTCTCTGTATCCTTCCTATTGTAGTAGTTGTACCGCCGAACTGGTATCACAGGGGCCATGCTAATCTTCTCTGTACCCTTCCTATTGTAGTAGTTGTACCGCCGAACTGGTATCACAGGGGCCATGCTAATCTTCTCTGTATCCTTCCTATTGTAGTAGTTGTACCGCCGAACTGGTATCACAGGGGCCATGCTAATCTTCTCTCTATCATCCTATTGTAGCAGTTGTACCGCTGAACTGGTATCACAGGGACCATGCTAATCTTCTCTGTGTATCCTTCCTATTGTGGTAGTTCTACCGCCGAACTGGTATCACAGGGACCATGCTAATCTTCTCTGTATCCTTCCTATTGTGGTAGTTCTACCGCCGAACTGGTATCACAGGGACCATGCTAATCTTCTCTGTATCCTTCCTATTGTGGAAGTTCTACCGCCGAACTGGTATCATAGGGGCCATGCTAATCTTCTCTGTATCCTTCCTATTGTGGTAGTTCTACCGCCGAACTGGTATCATAGGGGCCATGCTAATCTTCTCTGTATCCTTCCTATTGTGGTAGTTGTACCGCCGAACTGGTATCACAGGGGCCATGCTAATATTCTCTGTATTCTTCCTATTGGGGTAGTTGTACCGCCGAACTGGTATCACAGGGACTATGCTAATCTTCTCTGTATCCTTCCTATTGGGGTAGTTGTTTCGCCGAACTGGTATCACAGGGGCCATGCTAATCTTCTCTGTGTATCCTTCCTATTGTAGTACTTGTACCGCCGAACTGGTATCACAGGGACAATGCCAATCTTCTCTGTATCCTTCCTATTGTAGTACTTGTACCGCCGAACTGGTATCACAGGGACAATGCCAATCTTCTCTGTATCCTTCCTATTGTAGTACTTGTACCGCCGAACTGGTATCACAGGGACAATGCTAATCTTCTCTCTGTATCCTTCCTATTGTAGTACTTGTACCGCCGAACTGGTATCACAGGGGCCATGCTAATATTCTCTGTATCCTTCCTATTGTAGTAGTTGTACCGCCGAACTGGTATTACAGGGACAATGCCAATCTTCTCTGTATCCTTCCTATTGTAGTACTTGTACCGCCGAACTGGTATCACAGGGACAATGCCAATCTTCTCTGTATCCTTCCTATTGTAGTACTTGTACCGCCGAACTGGTATCACAGGGACAATGCCAATCTTCTCTGTATCCTTCCTATTGTAGTAGTTGTACCGCCGAACTGGTATCACAGGGGCCATGCTAATATTCTCTGTATCCTTCCTATTGTAGTAGTTGTACCGCCGAACTGGTATCACAGGGACCATGCTAATATTCTCTGTATCCTTCCTATTGTAGTAGTTGTACCGCCGAACTGGTATCACAGGGACCATGCTAATCTTCTCTGTGTATCCTTCCTATTGTCGTAGTTGTACCGCCGAACTGGTATCACAGGGACCATGCTAATCATCTCTGTATCCTTCCTATTGTCGTAGTTGTACCGCCGAACTGGTATCACAGGGACCATGCTAATCATCTCTGTATCCTTCCTATTGTAGTACTTGTACCGCCGAACTGGTATCACAGGGACCATGCTAATCTTCTCTCTGTAGCCTTCCTATTGCAGTAGTTGTACCGCCGAACTGGTATCACAGGGGCCATGCTAATCTTCTCTGTGTATCCTTCCTATTGTAGTACTTGTACCGCCGAACTGGTATCACAGGGACAATGCCAATCTTCTCTGTATCCTTCCTATTGTAGTACTTGTACCGCCGAACTGGTATCACAGGGACAATGCCAATCTTCTCTGTATCCTTCCTATTGTAGTACTTGTACCGCCGAACTGGTATCACAGGGACAATGCTAATATTCTCTCTGTATCCTTCCTATTGTAGTACTTGTACCGCCGAACTGGTATCACAGGGGCCATGCTAATATTCTCTGTATCCTTCCTATTGTAGTAGTTGTACCGCCGAACTGGTATCACAGGGACAATGCCAATCTTCTCTGTATCCTTCCTATTGTAGTACTTGTACCGCCGAACTGGTATCACAGGGACAATGCTAATCTTCTCTCTGTATCCTTCCTATTGTAGTACTTGTACCGCCGAACTGGTATCACAGGGGCCATGCTAATATTCTCTGTATCCTTCCTATTGTAGTACTTGTACCGCCGAACTGGTATCACAGGGACAATGCCAATCTTCTCTGTATCCTTCCTATTGTAGTACTTGTACCGCCGAACTGGTATCACAGGGACAATGCCAATCTTCTCTGTATCCTTCCTATTGTAGTACTTGTACCGCCGAACTGGTATCACAGGGACAATGCCAATCTTCTCTGTTTTCTCCCTATTGTAGTACTTGTACCGCCGAACTGGTATCACAGGGACCATGCTAATCTTCTCTGTATCCTTCCTATTGTAGTAGTTGTACCGCCGAACTGGTATCACAGGGGCCATACTAATCTTCTCTGTATCCTTCCTATTGTAGTAGTTGTACCGCCGAACTGGTATCACAGGGGCCATGCTAATCTTCTCTGTATCCTTCCTATTCTAGTAGTTGTACCGCCGAACTGGTATCACAGGGGCCATGCTAATCTTCTCTGTGTATCCTTCCTATTGTAGTAGTTGTACCGCCGAACTTGTATCACAGGGGCCATGCTAATCTTTTTAGGCATCAAATTTACGTTCTGAACGCAGAATTACATTTCTCTTCCTTTTAAAAACAAATGAAATCTTGTTGATCTTTCTATTAATGCTTATTACTAAGATTTAGGCAGTAATTTACAACTCTACACGTGTTCCAAATATGTTTAGCAGAATTCTCTGCCAATTCCTTTCAAAGCAATTTTATATTCATTTCACTATTGGATCTATTTTGACCTAATTCCCTAATTTATATCGAAAGCTATGGAATTTCATGTTCTAAAAATCTTCTAAAGTAAATCAAGATTTTCTTCAGCAAATCAAGATCGCTCTTGAAATAATTTCAAATTAAATTAATTCAAAGATTCTAAGGGTTTTAAAATGATTTAATATAAAATATAACGCGGCTGATGATTGTAAAACGAAAATTAAAATTATACCGCGAATGTTTCTTTTAAAAATCGAAATTTATTTTCAAAGAGAAATAGCTACATTTCTAACTCTGAGGATGAGGTATGGAAAGGTGAAACATGAAGAGTAATGGAGAACGGAAAAATAAAAAGTGTCCAGGGGCGGGAATCGAACCCACACCCTTTTGCTTACCGGGCAGGTGCCTTGTCCAATCGGCTACCCTGGACGTATTTTTCCGTTCATAACTTATATTAAAAGTAACATTTAAAATACAATATAACGCGGCTGATGATTGTAAAACGAAAATTAAAATTATACCGCGAATGTTTCTTTTAAAAATCGAAATTTATTTTCAAAGAGAAATAGCGACATTTCTAACTTTGAGGATGAGGTATGGAAAGGTGAAACATGAAGAGTAATGGAGAACGGAAAAATAAAAAGTGTCCAGGGGCGGGAATCGAACCCACACCCTTCTGCTTACCGGGCAGGTGCCTTGTCCATTCGGCTACCCTGGACGTATTTTTCCGTTCATAACTTATATTTAAAGTAACATTTAAAATACAATATAACGCGGCTGATGATTGTAAAACGAAAATTAAAATTATACCGCGAATGTTTCTTTTAAAAATCGAAATTTATTTTCAAAGAAACATTCGCGGTATAATTTTAATTTTCGTTTTACAATCATCAGCCGCGTTATATTGTATTTTAAATGTTACTTTAAATATAAGTTATGAACGGAAAAATACGTCCAGGGTAGCCGAGTGGACAAGGCACCTGCCCGGTAAGCAGAAGGGTGTGGGTTCGATTCCCGCCCCTGGACACTTTTTATTTTTCCGTTCTCCATTACTCTTCATGTTTCACCTTTCCATACCTCATCCTCAAAGTTAGAAATGTCGCTATTTCTCTTTGAAAATAAATTTCGATTTTTAAAAGAAACATTCGCGGTATAATTTTAATTTTCGTTTTACAATCATCAGCCGCGTTATATTGTATTTTAAATGTTACTTTAAATATAAGTTATGAACGGAAAAATACGTCCAGGGTAGCCGAGTGGACAAGGCACCTGCCCGGTAAGCAGAAGGGTGTGGGTTCGATTCCCGCCCCTGGACACTTTTTATTTTTCCGTTCTCCATTACTCTTCATGTTTCACCTTTCCATACCTCATCCTCAAAGTTAGAAATGTCGCTATTTCTCTTTGAAAATAAATTTCGATTTTTAAAAGAAACATTCGCGGTATAATTTTAATTTTCGTTTTACAATGATTTAATTTCATGTTGAAAATTCCAAACTCACGTATTCACTACATGCTCCAACATTTCGGATTTTCTTCCGAAACTTAGAATCCTTTGCAAAGATTTCATTCCAAATCCAATTAAATTAAAGATTTAAATGATTCCATTATGACCCAATTTTAAGTTGAAATGTAACAGACGATTCTTTGACAATTCCTTTGAAACCAGCCAAGCTTCTATGTTATCCATTTCAGTATATGCTTCAAAATTTCAGATTTTCTTCTGAAACTTGGAATTATTTGCAAATTACTTTCAAAACTAATTAAATCAAAGATTTTAAGAGCTATACAATGACCTAATTCCGAATTGAAAAGTTCCAAACCCATGTATTTAGCACATGCTTCAGCATTTCCGATTTTCTTCTGAAACTTGGGATTCTTTAGCAATTTCTTTGAAACTAACCAAGCTTCTGTTTTACCCAATTCAGTATATGCTCCAAAATTTCAGATTTTCTTCTGAAACTTGGAATTCTTTGCAAATTCTTTTCAAAACTAATTAAATCAAAGATTCTAAGTGCTTCACAATTTTGTGAGACCCAATTTCAAGATGAAAAATTTGAAACCCATCTGTTCAGTATATGCTCCAAAATTCCTGATTTTCTTCTGAAACTTAGAATTCTTTTCAAATTCCTTTCAAAACTAATTAAATCAAAGAGTCTAAGGTCGTTACAATGAACTAATTCCAAATTGAAAAGTTCCAAACCCATGTGTTCAGTATATGCTCCAACATTTCAATTTTTTTTATACAGCAAACGATTCTTTAGCCATTCCTTTGAAACCAACCAAGATTCTGTGTTGCCTAATTCAGTACATTCTTCTACATTTAAGATTTTTCTGAAATTTGGAATCCTTTGCAAATTATTTTCTAAACCAATTAAATCATAGATATTAAGAGCTTTATAATGTGACCCAATTCCAATTTGAAAAGTTCCATTCCATACATGCCCCAAAATTTCAGATTTTCTTTTACAGCAAACGAATTTTTAGCAATTCCTTTAAAAACCAGCGAGATTCCGTGATACCCAAATCAGTACATGTTCCAAGATTTCAAATTTTACTCTGAAACTTGGAAACCTTTGCGAATTCATTTCAAAACCAATTAAAAATAAAATATACTTAGGAATTCACAATGACCTAATTCCAAGTTGAAAATTCAAAATCCACGTATTCAATACATGCTCCAAAATTCCTTATTTTATTCTGCATCTTGGAATCCTTTGCAAATTCCTTTCAAAAACAATTAAAACAAAGATTCTAAAGGCTTTACAATGACCTAATTCCAAATCCACGTATTCAATACAAGCTCCAAAATTTGAAATTTTCTTTTATAGCAGACGATTCTTTAGCAATTTCTTTGAAACCAGCCGAGATTCTGTTTTATTCTATTCAGTACATGCTTCAACATTTTAGATTTTCTTCTGAAACTTGGGAGGGAGAGAGAGATTATTTGCAAATTAATTTAAAAACCAATTAAATCATATATTTTAAGGGCTTTAGAATGTGACCTAATTCCTATTTTTGAAAAATTCCAAATCCACGTATTCAATACATGCTCCAAAATTCCTTATTTTCTTCTGCATCTTGGAATCATTTGCAAATTCCTTTCAAAAACAATTAAAACAAAGATTCTAAAGGCTTTACAATGACCTAATTACAAATCCACGTATTCAATACAAACTCCAAAATTTGAAATTTTCTTCTATAGCAGACAATTCTTTAGCAATTCCTTTGAAAGCAGCCGAGATTCTGTGTTACCCAATTCCAGGATTGAGACCGAGAGTGGAGTTTACTTCTAAAACAACTGTTCATCTTGTGTTTCTTTTGTTGAAGAAGAGGTATTTGGCAGCACCAATCAGATTCGAGTTTGGATAACCCCAATGACTTCAATCCCTTCCATAAACTACCCATGTTCCAACCCATAAACTACTTGACTCCATGTTTTCTTTTTCTTCTTGTTAATTAAAGTCTTTCTTCAGTGATAGATAATTGGTATTTGTATACGTTCTCTTCTTTTCTTTTGTAGAAATACATGAACATGGCGGTATCTTTTGTCAATAGAGATTTAATTTATATAAAAGCGCTTTTGAATATACCTAGAAATGGTATGTTATATCTTTTAAATTTATTTTAAATAGTTACACTGTTACTGATAAAGGCAATTTAGCACGAAAGATGTTCACATTGCTGAAATAATCGAAATTTCTACAAAAGGAAGGTAAATAGCTCTCAAAATATATTCAAATACATATTTTTGATATAATTTTCATATTCGATTTTTGTAAATATATATTTTTTCTTGAATTTGTATATGAAAAGTGTATATTACCTTTTCAATCTGTATTTACATCATGTAGTCCCTGGAATAACCTTATGTAATGTTGACTTAAAATTTGAAGCAGAAGATTATTTTAATGAATCCTCTACGATTTTTTTTATTTTTCAAAAAATGTCTCTTTTTAAAAATTTTGCAATATATTTATCTTATTATATATCATATGTATAGTTTTTAAATATGTAAATAATAATGAACAAATATGTATATATATATATTATATAATCTAAAATACAATTATTTTATTTTTTTTTTAAACATATTTTATTTTCATTCATTGACTGTTTTACATATTTGACCATAGATGCAAAACATACCACTTTAATTATTATTGTTGTAAATATGTATAGTTAACCCTACCCTTTCTAATTAAAATCACGAATATAGAATTCATTGTATAGATTCTATATTGCAGTGATAAATAATTTTATGTGTATTTTTACTTCAAGTAATTCAAAATAAAATCTACTTGAAAGGTAAATAATTATCTTTACTTTTTCACGACTGCACCTCTTTTCAACAACAAAACACAAAAATAATTCTAATCTTAATATATATATAGTAAAATTAAATATAATTTATATGAAAGATAGTTGTAAATTAATGATGAATAAAACAAATGATTAAATATTATAATTTGGGTATCAAAAGGTTTTAATTATTTATGTAACAATATAGGGTTATAACAAGTTCACGCTTTTTACCTCGGCCGTTACCCGTCATTTAAGCAGAATATAGGGGGGAAAAAAGGAAGAATTGAAGATAATAGGGTAGGAAAAAGAGCAAAGAAAGAACCATGTAATCTTTTTATCAAACAATTTAAATTTATTAAGAAAGAAAATTTCGAATTTTCATATATTTATATTATTTATTTGGACATTTGGTCTTATTACCTTGTCGTAAAGATAGAGGCTGCTTGGCCGGCATTCATAGTTCTTCAAATTAAAGATACTTCAACCAGTAAATCTTTTTATTGTCTCGACGTTTCGACAAGAATCTTTTGTCCTCGTCAGGAGTGAACAAAAATTAAAACATTTTGCAAGAATGATTTTTAACGCCTTGCTAAATGTTTTAATTTTTGTTTTCTCCTGACAAAGACAAAAGCTTTTTGTCCAAACGTTGAGATAATAAAAATATTTACTGGTCGAAGTATCTTTAATTTCAAGAATCCTTGTGTTTATAATTTACTAGCCGAATGACCCGGGCAACGCCCGTGTTTTACCCGATTGAATGTTTTGATTCAAATACTATTTGTTACAATTATAAATTGGCGCCTTAAATAAATGCATATATTAGTTAATAACTATAGCCTATGTGCTTTATCTGTCTATGTACTGTTGGCTTCCGTAGGCGTCTCTTACTGGGAAAAAGAAAGCGAGGATTCCATTTGGTTATTAACTAATATATGCATTTATTTAAGGAGCGACCCGCTCCAACACAATAATTACAAAAATGGGGGGGGGGGCAAAGGTGGCGTGATCGTAGCCGACCAATAGGAGGGCGCCATTCCAAAAAAAAAGCAAACCGTGACAGAGGCGACGAAGAATGATGCTCGTAACTGTATATAGAATAATCCAAATTGTTCTTTCTGCTATGTTTAGATGTTATCGTAGATGGGAGGTGTGTTTGCTAATAGCCACGCCTACAAGAATATAATAATAAAAAAATTAAAAAACGAGCAGAAGAAAAGAGGACGAACCCATTGTTTCACCATCAGCTGCTGTCTAAAAAAGATCAATCTTATGATGGAAACTGTAAAGAGCTTGTCACACGATGTGACCTTGGCCGCGATACTGAGACTTCTGGACTCTTCAAGGATTGACCATCTAAAACTTGAGAAAGATTTGTGTATAGTTCGGTATAATTTTGGACAAAGTTTCCTTTCAGTGACTCTATATTTCTAAGAAAAAATAAACACTTTGGCCAGTTTTTTTTTTTTTTCTCAACGTTTCGACAAAAATATTTTGTGTTCGTCAATGAGAAGTAAATCGTTTTTTTTTGTTGTCCTTTGATATTACAGTTTTAAAGTTTGTTTCTAATAGTAACTTTATCATTTTACTTCTCCTGACGAAGACAAAATATTTTTGTCGAAACGTTGAGAAAAATAAAAAAACTCTAACTGGCCGAAATGTCTATTTTTCATATAAATATGAATGCTGGACAGACGACCTCTATCTTCAGGATGACTCTATACTGTTACATGATATATGGAAATTTGGGATTTATTTTATAAAAAATATTCGAAGATCCTTACGCAATATGTTTTTTTTTTTTATTACACAACGAGCTTACGAGCTATCGTTCTACAACAGACAAAAATTTTAATCTTTTTTTTTTTATCCCTAGTACACGTGGTACAGGCCATGATAATCATGGTGGGTAGAAGTTGGCGACTGCTTTTACTGTAATTGCACCACATATCTACACATGTGAAAAGCAGTTCGACTTTGCACTTACAAATGTACCAGAGTCCCGTTTGGTTACTTGCACTCGCTGGTGGGGTTGAACTTTTGCAAGAATAGCGGGCCATTGGAGCATATATTTTTATCAGAAAAAAAAAGTGCCCAATATGGGAATCGAACCCGGGTCGTAGCGGTCGAAAACCAACAGTTTAGACCATCCTTCCACCGACTCCCAAAAAAAATATAATCTAAGAGTGATAAGTCAATATGTTTAATATGTATTACGAAAACACTACGAGCTTTCGACTTCTCGCTCTTTAACAGTCAAAAATTATAATCTAAGATGTTGAAGAGCTCGAAAGCTCGTGGTGTTTTAATGAACCATATTGCGTAAGATTTTCGAATATTTTTATATTGTTACACAACTTGAGATGTAGATGGGCTTTTGTTCAGAGGTTCTCATTGTACTGTTGAATATCCCAGAACGCCTTCTCATTAAAAAACTGACGCTTTTATTTTGGTAAGGTTATAAAGAAGGGGGTCGGTGGAAAGATTATCTAAACCGTTGGTTTTCGACCGCTACGACCCAGGTTCGATTCCCGCATTGGGCACTTTTTTTCTGATTAAAAAAATGTTCCAATGGCCCCCAATTATTGTAAAAGTCCAACTCCACCAGCGAGTGCAAGTAACCAAACTCTGGCACATTTGTAAGTGCAAAAGTCAAACTGCTTTTCACATGTGTAGATATGTGGTGTACTTACAGTAAAAGCAGTCGCATACTTCTATCCACCATGATTATCATGGCCTGTACCACGTGTACTAGGGATAAGCAAAAAAAAAGAATAACCAGCGCCAGCGTGGATGGAACAAATTATGTATTAACAAAACAATATTAATTTGTTTAATAAGTGAATTATTAATGAAAATATTTGCATAAGTCTATGTTGGCTGTGACAATATCTTATTTATGATAAAATAGAATAATCCATATTTAAATCTTTAGATAATAAAAAGGCATATATTGGATTGAATAAACTATTTGTCAATATTTCGGTTTGCTGAACGCCAACCTTTGTCAAGACATTATATTTTGTATGTAGGAGTTCAGGATATGGAAAGATTGTTGTGAAATTATATCAAGATTTTGGTATATATATTTGAATATATATATATCGCCATCTATCGGCAGAAATTGTTATTATATAAACCAATATGCAAATAATATATTTATTTCCACTGGGATTGCTGTGAACCTATTCAGAAGTTTAAAATAAATATATTAGCATAAGGAATTATATCAGGATTTTGGTAGATTTAAAAAATATATAAATATAGTGCCATCTATCGGCAGAAATTGTTATTATAAAACCAATATGTAAATAATATATTTATTCCTCTTGGTTTACTGTAAACCTATTCAGAAGTTTAGAATGAATATATTGGCGTGATAAATTATATCAGGATTTTGTTAGATTTTTTTTGCATATAAATATAACGCCATCTATCGGTAGAAATTATTATTATATGAACCAATATGCAAATATTATATTTCTTTCTCCTCTCGGTTTAACTGTAAATTTATTCAGAAATATAGGATATGAAGATATTAGCATGAAAATTATATCAGGATTTTGGTATATATATTTGCATAAATATATCGCCATCTATCGGTAGAAATTGTTATTATATAAACCAATATGCAAATAATATATTTCTTTCGCTTGGTTTAGCTTTAAACTTATTCAGGAATTTAGGATATGAAGAGATTGACGTGAAATCAAATAAAAATTTTGGTATATATATTTGCATAAATATATTGATATAGGCAGAAATTGTTATTATATAAACCAATATGCAAATATTATATTTCTTTCTCCTCTCGGTTTAACTGTAAATTTATTCAGAAATATAGGATATGAAGATATTAGCATGAAAATTATATCAGGATTTTGGTATATATATTTGCATAAATATATCGCCATCTATCGGTAGAAATTGTTATTATATAAACCAATATGCAAATAATATATTTCTTTCGCTTGGTTTAGCTTTAAACTTATTCAGGAATTTAGGATATGAAGAGATTGACGTGAAATCAAATCAAAATTTTGGTATATATATTTGCATAAATATATTGATATAGGCAGAAATTGTTATTATATAAACCAATATGCAAATATTATATTTCTTTCTCCTCTCGGTTTAACTGTAAATTTATTCAGAAATATACGGAGGGTGTTTCCTTTCAAATGAAACGATTTTCGAGCGCTCGCGTTTTGCACGTGCAGGCATGCTGCACACGACACTGGTTCCAATAGATCTAGAATCTTCTGGAGAATTCATTTTCATCAGGTATCATGATTTTTGCAACATGGGGGGAGAGAGACTAACGCTCCAAGTCGAACAAACAATTCGGACCCTTTCCAAAGAAGGAAACAGTTATAGCGTCATAGTGAAAAAGCTAAAAGCAGAAGGACTAGATGTTGGCAAAGCTACAATATGTAGGGTAGTAAATGGCATCGGAAAGAAAAGGGAAGCTGAATCCAATGGGCAAAAATTTCAAGTCGATCGACCACGTCCGGTGCGGACCCCCGCCACGGTTTCCAAGGTAAAGCGGCTAGCAACTACTGAAAATCCACCATCTCAGCGCCAACTTTCCAGAATGTGTGGAACATCGCTAAAAACTATAAATAACATCATTCACAAAGATTTGGAACTGGATACCCGACGAAAAGGCAAGGTTCACAAGCTCACCCCTTTCCACATGAAAAACCGTGCAACGAATGCCCGGAAGCTCTACGAGGAACACCTGGCCTGTAGGATATGAAGATATTAGCATGAAAATTATATAAGGATTTTGGTATATATGTTTGCATAAATATATCGCCATCTATCGGTAGAAATTGTTATTATATAAACCAATATGCAAATAATATATTTCTTTCTCCTCTCGGTTTAGCTGTAAACTTATTCAGGAGTAAGGATATGGATATATTGACGTGAAACTATATCAGGATTTTGTAAGAAACACACACACAAAAAAACAACAACAAATTTATCGTTAAAAACTACAACAAAAGTAAAATTTTAACCTACAATGTATATATATACCAACACTGATCATTTTCTAATCAAACAATAGTAAACAATATATTAACATAATAAGGTATACCAACAATAGTAAACACATTGTTAGATTAAAAATCAGGAAAATTCCAAAAGGATTATGTTGAAACAATGATCAAAAGATCGGAAATGTCAACAAAAGACCATCATTGATTAATAGTCTCTATAACAATAGAAAAATGACAATCACGACGCCAACAATGAGCCTTATTAAAAAACAATGAGGATATTCAATAGAACAACATGTGTGATGATAATATTAATGGTATTTATGTAACAATGGTAAATGCACAGATTAATCATAATTATCATGTTTATTACATATAACTATTACATCATAATGTGCCAACATTGACATATCCTATTTTGTGCCAGTACGTCATTTTACTAGTTTGCCAATAATGACCTAAAGTGCCATTATGTAAATTATCTAATAAGCCAATAGTGACCTAAATTTTCTAAAGTGCCAATATGTAAATTATCTAATAAGCCAATATTGACCTAAATTATCTAATAAGCCAATATGCAAATTTTTTAATAAGCCAATATTGAACTGAATTTTCTAAAGTGCCAATATGCAAATTTTCTAATAAGCCAATATTGACCTAAATTTTCTAAAGTGCCAATATGCCAATTTTCTAAGAAGCCAATATTGACCTAAATTATCTGAAGTGCCAGTATGTAAATTAGAAAGTATTGACCTAAAGTGCCAATATGTAAAGTACCTAGTATGCAAATATTGACCTAAAGTGCCAATATGTAAGTACCTAGTATTATGATACCTGTCCGATTATCTTGAATTATTACAAACAAAGTATAATATGACAAATTCTCTCACAGATCGAACACTCAAAAAACCCCTTCAAAAAGAATTAAACAAACTATATCTGGATCAAAAATTTAAGTTTCATCTTTCTCAATCTAATGAACTGTTCAAGAAATTCTTTCCAATTGCTGTCCCAAATTTCATTTCTTCTGATAAATTCACTACTTTATTCTTAACTGGTAAAGGACCCTTCTTAAGTTTCCTATTCAAACTGAATGCTATCAATGATCCAACATGTGAATGCCGCTTAGATGTTGAATCACCAGAGCATCTTCTTTTATCTTGCCCTCTGACTAATCAAATTGTATGTAGATACTTTGAAACATTACCAAATTCTCTTTGTGTATATACTCTATCTTATGAGAACTTTGTTAAGTTTAGAACTATTTGTACAATAATTTACAAAACAATACTAATCCATCGTGTAAATAATTAATCATATATATATAAATAATACTAGCACAGCACAATAGTCCTTTGGACTTCGTGCTTTTGTAACAATAAATAAAAAATAGTATGCAAATATTGACCTAAAGTACCATATGTAAATTAGAAAATATTGACCTAAAGTGCCAATATGTAAATTACCTAGTATGCAAATATTGACCTAAAGTACCATATGTAAATTAGAAAGTATTGACCTAAAGTGCCAATATGTAAAGTACCTAGTATGCAAATATTGACCTAAAGTGCCATATGTAAATTAGAAAGTGTTGACCTAAAGTGCCAATATGTAAAGTACCTAGTATGCAAATATTGACCTAAAGTGCCAATATGTAAATTACCTAGTATGCAAATATTGACCTAAAGTGCCAATATGTAAATAATCTATCCTACCAATATTTACATACTTTATATTTGTGCCATTACTTTCTCTAGTTTGCCAATATTGACTTAAGTTATTGATTGCCCAAATACGTGAAATTTGTAAGTTGTCAATATTGACCTATCTATTGTACCTTCCAAGTTAAGCAAATATTGAACAAGGCATTTAATTGCACGAAACGTAAACTTTCCAGTTTGAAAATATTGGCAGAAGATCATCTATAAGAACATTCATCTCTCTCATTTTCAATTATTTATTTAAGAAAAAAAAAAAAAGGAATCTCCTTATCGTTAAACTGAAAGTTGATGATGGCTTGCGCCATATATCGGAATAAGTATCAACTATTTGTTGATTTTTAATTATTCCAGAATTGGTCAAATAATTAATAATTAAAATCAACGAATAGTTGATATTTATTCCGATAGATGGAGCAAGTCATCGGCAACTTTCAGTTACATGTAAGGAGATGCCTTTTTATTAATTTATGAACCTTATCCCAGTACAATTTTACATTTGTACTATTTTTTCATATTTATTTTAAGTTAAATTGCGCTCTCACACCAACAAACATATTTGCCAACATTGACCTTAAGACTTTAAACACGCAATCTATAGTTAAGAAATAAAACTATAAAGTACGAAAATACCATATCTAAGATTCCATCTTTCAGTATAGAATATATAAACAGATTGATCTAATACAATATTAAAGCTCTTAAAGTTCTCGGTTATTACTAAAGGCTAAAAGGTTTCTTTTAACAGAACATTGTACCATTTTCGAACTTTATCAGGGATTAGATATCAGAGAATACTTGTGGGGGAAAAAATAGTGAAGTTTTAAAACACAAACACAGTTGTACAAATTTATTCTATTTAAAGAAACATTTTACCCTTAAGTATAATAGAAATGGTATACAAGTATATGTAGACATAAATATATACTTGTATATCCCTAGTACACGTGGTACAAGCCATAATAATCATAGTGAGTAGTCAGCGATTGCTTTTACTGTAAGTACACCACATGTCTCCTGTTCCAAAGTAACTTTTTTAGATACCGCTCAAAAAGAGCAACCTAGCTTATGTTATTTACTATGGAAAAATAGGGGGTCGGTGGAAGGATGGTCTAAACCGTTGGTTTTTAACCACTACGACCCGGGTTCGATTCCCGCATTGGGCATTTTTTTCTGTTTTAAAAAATACTCCAATGGCCCCCGATTCTTGCTAAGTCCAACCCCACCAGCGAGTGCAAGTAACCAAAAGGAGCTCTGGCACATTTTAAAATGCAAAGTCGAACTGCTTTTCACATGTGTAGACATATGGTGCACTTAGAGTAAAAGCAGTTGCCTACTTCTATCCACCAGGGGCCCACCATGGCCTATACCACGTGTACCAGGATAAGAAAAAAAAAACAATAAAAAAATATGAACAGGTTCTTCATAAAAAAAAAGTGTACAATGCGGGATTCGATCCCCGTTCATGACTGTCGGACCCCGATGGTGTATACCGCCGGCCACCGACTCTCTCTGTTACCCCATGTCTACACATGGAGAAAGCAGTTTGACATTGGTACTTACAAGTATGCCAGTTTGATTACTAGCACTCACTGGTGGGGTTGGACTTTTGAAAGAATCAGGAATCATTGAAACAATTTTTGTATATTAAAAAAGCGGGTAAACCGGGATTCGAACCCAGGTCGTTGATATCTAAAATTGAACTAAAAAGTAGAACTAATTTTTTTCTGTAAAAGATAACACCTAGTTACAGAGTCAAAGTGCCCTTTAAGGAGACGTGCTATCTTACTGGAGAGTTATCTAGGACAACAGAGGTTTCTGGAGTTGAGTTTATTTAAATTTTTATTCCAATCTCAAGCTTCCAGGCATTAACACCCTTCTTAAGAAACACACAAATTTGTTTTACTCCAGATAAACCTGTTGCCTTATTTAATCCATATACAGGTAATTCATATCTATTACGATAGAGTTGCTAATTGATAATAATTGACCATTTAGGGGACACTTGCACTCTCATACATGTATGTCTTTACATTTGTCTATACATATTTACTATAATTTTAGGCCGTAATGAATAGTCATATGATATTAACAAGGAGAAAGAGAGAGAACAGAGAACTTTGTACAAAAGAAATGAATGTATGCATTTTACAATAGAACGACATTTGAAAATTATCCCGCATGTGTTTCTTTTGAACGAAAAATCAAAATTTATTTTAAGGAGAAATAACGATTATTTCTAACCTTAGTGATGAGGTATGAAAGGATGAATTGTGAAGAGTAATGATAAACGGAAAATAAAAGTGTCCAGGGATGGGAATCGAACCCACAGTGTTCCGCTTACCGGACAGATGTCATGTCCACTAGGCTGTCCACAATTCATACCTCATCACTTAGGTTAGAAATAATTGTTATTTCTCCTTAAAATATATTTTGATTTTTCGTTGAAAAGAAACACATGCGGGATAATTTTAAAATGTTGTTTTACAATCACAAGCAGCATTATATTATATTGTATTATAAATTACAATAGAGTTGCTAATTGGTAAAAATTGACAGTATGGTGATATGAAAACTGGGGTTTTGGGTAGAGAGGGGTATTCTAGTATGTTCTAGTGTATTATGTTCTAGTGTACTAGGCAGGTAGTATTCTGGCGTTCAAGACGACCTAGAACTTGTTCCTTGACCTACTTGGTGAGCGGCATAGATCCATCTAGTGGATGATCCATCATCGGTAGTACTTCCTGCTGACATATCGTACTTCGGCATCGGGCGTTTGGTCTACGCAATCTTTGGACAACCTTCCTGGCCCAGAATTTCTGTTGTTGTTGATTGTTAGCGCCACATATCGGCACTTCCATATACAGTTCAACCTGTCTATAGCGCCCCCTCTCAATAGCACCTTTTCTTTATAGCGACCGACTTTAAACATTAAAATGTAAACATTTTACTTTAAAAGTGACCTGTCTATAGCAACTCCTCTCTCTAGCACCCTATTTTGGTGAGTCCCAAGAGGGGGCACTATAGACAGGTTTAACTATATATCCGAAATCAAAATATTTTTTTTATAAGGTTGTCCCAAAAGTTCGTGTTTTCTTAAAACGTTTTTTTTTCTTATTACTTGGCGAATAATATTATTACGGCGAATACATAATAATACATAATACAATTACTTTATAGATAATACAAAAACATTATACATAACGGCGAATAATATTGGTATTTCCATATTTTGCAAGTGTTTACGAACTTTTGGGACACCCTTGTTATAAAGCAAACTATATACTATCCTTACTGCAATGAAAATTATTTTTAAAAAAGCATAAGACACCGATATTCTTTTATATTTATTTGAATAAAGGAAGCTTTCGGAAAAGCTCTTCTTCAATTAACTAAAACGTTTTAATATAATAGTATAATAATGAAATTATATGTTTATTTCCCCCATGATTTCATACATATTTTTATAAGAGTGAATGCTAATTATATTTACATATGCTATATATATTTACAAGAGGAAAGAAGTCCTATGTGCATATAATTATTTGGTAGTTTCCCCTGTTTCAAATTCAGGATCGTTCTTTTGGTGATATCTCCAAGTTCCACCATGGAGCACAATTGACTGTCTATGGAGGTGTCGATGCATCTCTCCAGTACCTAATCTTCCCTGGTTCTTTCAGAGCTGGTTTTGCCTCTACTTCTCTTCACAATAGAGATTATTACTTCGTTTTAACTCCGCCTTTGCCGGTCCCAAGCCCGGATGAAAAAGGAGGAGCAGTAACAAGCTCAATAAAAAACCTGGGCTCAGCTGGCCTGGCTGATAGTACCCTGTAAGGGTTCCTAATCCAGGGATACAGGATGAGCAGTTTTTGTACTCCATGTTAGGAGCGGCTGCACATGGTGTCTGTTCCTCATGTCAGAGGCGGCCATTTCTTTTGGAGCTAAGTCTGTCTGCCACTAAATAGTGCTCCCAGTCTTAATGACAAAGGCAGACGCATTCTACTTCACCCAGCTAAATCTCAAGCTTTACAAGCTTGATACCCTAATATATGATTGAGTGGAGATAAGAAAGAAGAAGAAGACTTCGTTTTTTTTACCCCTAATAAATTGGATATAAACGAAATCTCTCTTCTATATTCCAAATTCTGTATAATTTACTGAACTATGTCATCAGTCTATCCCAAGTAAGAACAAAATGATTTACTCATAAAATAATATTAATAAAAGAGAACGAATTTAGATGATACCAGAATGCCTGCATTTTGTAAAACTACCATTACATGCTTGTGATGTTGGTTTATTGAGTTAATCCTGGAAAATAGCACAGACAATAGACACAGATGATAGATCCAACTTGAAGAAAGGTCGATGTTAATCTCCACTTTCTGTAGATAATGTTTACTTCTGTATCTGGGAGAATCCTGTATGGGACGAATGTCCTTAATAAAAGGGTTTATAGAGTTCCTTTTCAAAGATTTTTTTTGTTGATGGCTTTTTTGGTGGATACGAATTCGTCGGTCAAGTTATTTTGACAAACATAAGCAGTTTTAGCTTCTCAGTGTTTGGAGGGAAGAATTTTGTTTGTTTGTTAAGTGAACTGATCTCCCACGTCATTGGACAAATGTGGCCATGTTTGTATATAAGGGGAGACCATAGGTATGTGAGGACTCTTTCCCAGAAATGGTGTGGAAACGCTTATAACTTTCTCTGTGTCCATGTTTGGTGGTCTCCTGGCATACCTCTGTAACACGCTCCCTATCAACGCTCTGCAATAAAAGATAAGTGCTGTTTTTGAAATATATATATTATAAATAAATAGATTTTCTTAGGTTGTTGAAGGGTACATGAGTATGTTTTTTTTTATATTGCCTTGTAGTCATTGAAAAATATTAATAAAATAAAAGTTGAATCATAATTTACTTTAATTAATATGATAAAACATAATTGAGAATTAAATAATACCTTGACTTTTAAGGCGGGTAGTAGAAGAAAATAAAAACTATTTACATAATTACATATGGTTTGAGCCGGCCATCGGGAAACAACAACAATGAGGTTTTATAGGGGAAGCTTGACCTCTGGCGGTCGATTTAAGAGAGTATTTGAATCTATGAATTATAATTTTAAACAAAATAATATTTTAATATAACATATATACGAGGGGCATCCAATAAATAAGTTTCCCTATTTTGTAACAAATAAACAACTTTATTTACAATTATGCAGTTATTTTATTTTCATTATACAACTCATAGACTACTTCTCTACATAATCATCATTTCTGTCCAAACATTTTTGGTACCGTTGTAGCGATTTTTTGATACCACTGTTGTACCAAGCCGTGTCCTGTCTTCGTAGCCAGTGGTTCGCCTCCGCCTGTTTTCAATTCAAATTCAAAACATCTGGCATGATTGTTCCAATCGAAGAGCATCCAATTTCGATTCCAGGAGGCAGTCGAATCATTATTTGTCAATGGTGACGCGGCGATTTGCTTCCACCACATTCCGAACAGCAGCCACGGCTGCATTGTCCGTAGCAGTAACGGGCCTGTCGCTTCGCTCGTCATCATGCACGTTTTGCCGTCCTTCCAAGAACCATGAACGCCATCGGCGAACCATTTGGATGCTCATACATCCTTCACCATACACTGACACTAAATTGCGATGAATATTGACCGCAGTTTCATTTTTCGCTGTGAAAAAAACGAATTACAGAACGGAGTTCGCAAGTGGACACGTTCACCAGTGGTAGCTCCATGGAAACTGAAGCGCTACGGACTTGCGCGTACGAGTAGAGTGATTTTGAAAGGTCACCAGCTTCCAACGCATCCTAGTGACCATTTCTTACCTACTAACTAATTTTTACAACGTTTCGTTCGCCGAAAAAAAAATAGGGAAACTTATTTATTGGATGCCCCTCGTATAACAAATCCTGAGTTTTTACGCCTTTTTTTTTTATGTTGTACTCTTGTGTGTACGTTTTTCTGTGTGTTAAGTTACTTTTACTTTAGGCCTTACAAGGCACCCTAGTTGGCCGGTATTGTGATCAAGGTGCACGTACCGATCTGATCTGCTCCATGGACAAGAGACACCACCACCACTTTAGGCCCTAGTAAATTGCACTTTGTGTGTTAACCCGTAAAAGTTAACTTTTGTCAGTCAATCCATTGTTTATTATAATACTCACTTCTGGATACATAGAAGAGAATAAAGGTAAAGTGAATGTTTCCAGTAGAACGGGGTGTATACATGGGGAGAGAGTTCAGCAGCGGGGTAGAACATCCATTACCTCAGCACGGCCTGGCTTGACGTCGGACAGCTGCGGTAGTTCCCCCCTCCCTCCTTCCACCCCCGATCTGTCATCTCGTCTGCCAAGTCCACTGCGGAAAATTTCAAAACCTTCTGGACTATTATTGTCGTGTCGTAGGTCGTGTTACGTCATTGCTGGACAGTGATTGGTGGTTATATTGTAATCCGTGTAACATGGCGTATGAGATACATTATGTTGTTGGTTATACCGTGCAACTTGACCTTTATGTTGGCTATATTATGTACCTTTATGTTGGTTATATGTTGGCTATATACTATGTACCTTTATGTTGGTTTTATGTTGGCTATACTATGTAACTTGACGTGTGGGATACATTATGTTGTTGGTTGTGGTTATCCGTGTAACTTGACATTTATGTTGGCTATATTATGTACCTTTATGTTGGTTATATGTTGTCTATATTATGTACCTTTATGTTGGTTTTATGTTGGCTATACTATGTAACTTGACGTGTGACAATGACAAATTTTTTTTTGACAATTAAAACTATTTTATTGACTGTTTAGTCAATCAGTAACATTAGAAAATATTTAGAGTTTATAATTCTCATCAGGCGGTGCCCTCACCGAGGGTCGTCTGGACTCAATTCCTGAGTGCGGACATACTCTCACGCACAAAGGGATCGAAGTCCCGAGCGCGCCTGATGGCGGTGCTGATGAATCCACCGAGGGTGTACCTATCCCGAGTGGGTAGGCGCTTGAGGAGGGGCTCCCTATCCCCGGGGTATAGGATTGCTTTCACGATGTCATCCACGTCGACTTGCGATTGGAACGTGTGCTCCAAGTCGATTTCACGACTCAATTCATGTATAAAATCTCCTGCCACCTTCCAGCGCTTGTCCATCAGAACTCTTTCCATTTGGGCAGACAGTGGAGGCGGAGGTGTCGCCATGGCCGGTGTCGTCGTATCCCCATGGGGAGCGGGTGGTGTTGGCCCAGCAGGCCGAGGTGCAGGCAGTGGGGGAGTTGGAGGCACTGCGGCTAGTGCGGTCCTCAGCTCGGCCTTCACCTGTCACTTTGTATATGTTACTGCTCCCTCCGGGCCTCAGGTTCAAGAGTTGGCCGATTAGGCCGGCGAGAGCGTCGCTTTGCGGAGGTGACAGAAGGGGACCTTGCTTTCGTGCCCTGGTCTTCGAGGAGAGGATATCCAGGACCTCCTCCCGCCCAAGACTGGGACAGCAAAGGAGACGCCGGGGTTCCTCTCTATGAATGTAATGAGGCCTTCTCTCGTTGATGTTTTTGACGAGGATGTGGAGGATGTTGATGTCCCCTCGACGATGGACATCTCGATGTCCGGTGTAGGGGCCGCAGGCTCGCGACTCCCAGGTACCCGCAGGGACGGAGCAGGGGTCACTGGTGGAGGGGCAGGAGGCGCATCCTCCACAGGTAAGGCCGAAGGCGCTGGTGGTGATTGCCGGAGTGCTGCAGGTGGATGGAGCGCAGCTCGGCTTGTGGGAGGCACGTCGGAGACCTCCATGGCTGGGCTGGGGGATGCCGGAGGTGGAGGCTGGGCAGATGACTGTTGAGGCAGCCTAGGCTCATGTAACTTGACGTGTGGGATACATTATGTTGTTGGTTGTGGTTGTCCGTGTAACTTGACCTTTATGTTGGCTATATTATGTACCTTTATGTTGGTTATATTTTGGCAATATTATGTACCTTTATGTTGGCTATATTATGTACCTTTATGTTGGTTATATTATGTACCTTTATGTTGGTTAAATGTTGGCTATATTATGTAACTTGACGTGAAACCCGTTTTGAGATATATTCTTTTGACTATTTTACACCGTGTATAACTTGGACCAACCCGACTTTAAACGTGTTTTTAGTATATTTTCTAATTCTGCGATAAAGAATTGAAGGCGCAGTCATGAAATAAAAGAAAATAAACAAACCCCTTGATTATTTATTTATTAAATCAAAAGAAAAATAGAAAGATAATTATTAACTATATTAAGTAGTTTTATTCTCAATTACTTAAAGAGAAAATATATATTACAATAAAATATTTTTCACAGTTATATAGAATTTATAAAATTAATTCTATATTAGTGAATTTAAAAATAGGTGAGTTAACTATACATATTTACAACAATGTTATAAGTGGCATATTCTAAAACTATGTCTAAAAATGTAGAATATCCAATGAATGAAAATAAAATATATATTTATAAAAAATATATAAAATATTTAAATTTTTAGATTATAAAATATTTATCCCTTAAGAAAAAAAAAAGACTTTAAAATTTATAATTTAAAAAATTGGTAATCACAAAATAATTAATTAAACGTAAATAAATAGAATATAGAAATAATTACAATTTAAACAATTTAAATCAATGTCCAAATTTTTCAAGAATAAACAAAAGATAATTTTTAAATAATAATTTATATAATTTTGAAATTTATCATAAAAGTCTATATAACAAATAATATTGATTGATTTTATATAAAAATTCATATGAAGAAAAAAAAAGGTATTTAAAATATGAGTAATTATGTCATTATACTAGTTACATTTAAAATATTTAAAGGCACAGTAGATAATGTTATTTCTACACAAATACTTTTTAAAATGAATTGTTTCTAAAATGTAAACATTTAAATGTATGTGAAACAATATATAAAGGTATTTGTTAACAATAGTTTAATAATGGAATGATAATGCAGAAATATATGCAGTGACTTCCATTTAATCCTTCAATTAATTCATTATTTAAAATAGCTTCGATATGCAGTGACATTAAGTATATTTTGTAGGGGCACAAGAATTAGTGATGATATTTGTTCTTCATTGTCCATGTCCAAAATATGCCCTTCCTGTAAAAAACATGATTTATCATCAATATCTATTAACTTTGTGTTAGAATTTTGGTTTACTATAAAGTCATTTTCTATGTTAGTGCTATTTTGAAGTATAAAATATGTCTGGATAAAATAATTAGTGTTTATTAGAGTGCATAATTTGTTTTCTTTGGGTTAATTTACCAGTGTTTGTGGATAAATAAAGGTTTTTACTAATACTTGATCTTTAAAAATGCTGCTAAGAAAAGATTCATTTCAGTCAATTATTAATATTTCAGGTTTATTAATTTGGAATAAATTTCTCGAACAAGTTATATGAGAATCAGTTGTTACAGATTTAGTAGGAAAGGCCCATAGGAATCTACTATGATGATCTACTATCATATGTGTCTGGTTTTCCCATAATTATGTAACCCGCCCAATGTATCTAGAGAAAAGATGTGATTGGGGTGTGTAGCTATTGGCATCTGTGAATAAATGACATGGTTTTGATGGGGCATAAGTATAGCCGACAGGATATCACCAGATGATAAAAAAGTATTCGTTATCTCACCTCAAGTCTCAGGAAGAATTTGTAGATGTACTCTGTTGACGGGAAAATGACGTCATTCTATCCCTTGTCTGAATATCCAGTACTTCGACTTGAGTGGTCTTGAATCAGGAAGTATGTCTTGAACGATACAAAACGGCAATGCAGTCGAAGGAGTTCCGTTCAAGGAGTGTGGACGTCTGGATTTTGATTGGGTAGTTATTATTGTTGTCGTGTCCAATGAAGAGCCTCAGATGTCTCCGTACATCTCTATCACAGCAATGTTCTCTATCTTGGATGTGTATACTGTATTGTTGTTGTTGTCGTGTCCAATGAAGAGCCTCAGATGTCTCCGTACATCTCTATCACAGCAATGTTTTCTATCTTGGGTGTGTATACTGTATTGTTGTTGTTTTCGTGTCCAATGAAGAGCCTCAGATGTCTCCGTACATCTCTATCACAGCAATGTTTTCTATCTTGGGTGTGTATACTGTATTGTTGTTGTCGTGTCCAATGAAAAGCCTCAGATGTCTCCATACATCTCTATCACAGCAGTTGCAATGTCCACTATCTTGGGTGTGTAAAGCTGCTGCTCTGGGTCCATGGTTGGGTAGTTAAAGGTATAAAATGGCCTTGTCCTTATTGTTTGCGGACGAGCATAGCTCGATGCAAATATCAATATGTAATTCTACTGTCCTAAAGCTTATGTCCATAGTTTGATTAAAAACCATTTCTGAGATTCCATCCTTCAGTGAAACATATATAAGCAGAATCGTTCAATACAGTATTAGAGCTCTAAAGAAGCGGTCTTATAGATTAAATTGGCGGAACCGCTGGGAGGGTTCACCACTGATGAGCAAAGCCCTCCCAATATTTTTTTCATCGCAGTAAGAAGAGTAGAAGTTTGTTATTCTTTCCTTTTCTTATTTTTCACTTTTGTGAGCGAGGATTCAGTTTCTTCCCCTGCTTCTCATTTCTTTTTAGATTCATTTCTAACAGGAGTCTGTATAAGACGGAATGTCTTAATAAAGGCTTGTGTGTGTGAGTAGAAGTTTGTATAGTATGCAAAATAAACATTCGTGCTAAAATCCTTTCCTTTTTTATATATAGATGGCGTGTTATAGCTTTGTGTTAAGGTATACACAATGGTAGGATTGTGTGTGTGACCACATGGCCGTGGTATTCCATGCAACATACTTTGGCCATGAGCCAGCTGTAGGTTCACTCAGCCACAAGCTCCCCTCTCTTCCGAGCGGTTTGGCTCCATTCCGGGCCAGTGGTCGGCTGGTATCCCCCCCCCCTCCTGTAATGTTGTGTGCCATTGTTCCCACAGTTATTGGTGTTACAGTGATGTTGGTAGCATATAGCTGTGTGTTGGTACAATGCTAGTACAATACTTTGTATTTGGATAGTATTGCAAAGTTGGTACATTGGGGTTACAGTGTTGGTACAATGTCGGTAAAATACTTTGTATTTGGATAGTATTGCAAAGATGTTACATTGTGTTGCATTGTTGGTACAATGTTGGTACAGTGTTGGTACAATGTCGGTAAAATACTTAGTGTCTTGATAGTATTGCAATGTTGGTACAATGGGGTTACAGTGTTGGTACAATGTCGGTAAAATACTTTGTATTTGGATAGTATTGCAAAGATGTTACATTGTGTTGCATTGTTGGTACAATGTTGGTACAGTGTTGGTACAATGTCGGTAAAATACTTAGTGTTTTGATAGTATTGCAATGTTGGTACATTGTTGGTACAGTGTTGGTACAATGTCGGTAAAATACTTTGTGTTTTGATAGTATTGCAATGTTGGTACATTGTTGGTACAGTGTTGGTACAATGTCGGTAAAATACTTTGTGTTTTGATAGTATTGCAATGTTGGTACAATGGGGTTACAGTGTTGGCAGCATATCTTGTGTGTTGCTACAGTGTTGGCACAATGTCGGTACAATACTTTGTATTTGGACAGTATTGCAATGCTGGTACAATGGTGTTGCAGTGTTGATACAATGGTGTTGCAGTGTTGGTTCCATGTTGCTACAGTGTCGGCACAATGACGGTAAAATACTTTGATTTTTGATAGTATTGCAATATTTGTACAATGGGATTACAGTGTTGGCTACATTGTTGGTACAATACTGGTACAATACTTTGTATTTGGATTGTATTGCAATGGTGTTACAGTGTTTGTACATTGTTGGTACATTGTTGTTACAGTGTTGGTACAATACTTTGTTTTTGGATAATATTGCAATGTTGGTACAATGGATTTACAGTTTTGGTAACATATTTTGTGTGATAATGGTATTGCAGTGTTGGTACGATGGTGTTACCATTGTTGGTACAGTATTGATACAATATTTTGTGTTTTGACAGTATTGTAAGGTTGGTATAGATGCGCTAAAAAGTACAACTTCCTAAAGTTTTGTCTGTGTGTATATATCATTCCCTCATTTACATAACCGAAGCTATACCAGCCAATCAGAGGTCATGCTAGATAATATGCAAATATATACGATGCTGTTTTTCCCCCACAATATACACATCAGACTCCGGTACTATAAAACCTAATAAAATACAACTCGTTTAAAATGCTTAGATTTCTTCATCGAAAAACAGATTCACTATATTTCAGATATAAAACTAGTTTACAAAAAATCTCAATTTTTTTATAAATGTGTGTTTTTTTTTAAAGATTTAACTTGTTTGTACAGAGAAGTTTCAAGTTGAAATCTCTTCCAATTTCAAGATATTCTGAGAAAATTCCAAGAGAAAGAACGGATTACTTCCCAAAAAGAAGCATCATATGAAAATATCTGGAAAAGCGAATGAGTGGAGAGAAACCACCACACGAAATAAAATGTAATTTCATAAAAGTAAGTTTTTAAATAATGGAGAAATGAAGAGAGATATTAAAAGAGGTATCTTTAAGTTAAATTAATTCGATATGGTTTTATAATTTTAATTAAAAAAGAAGATACCAAAATTTTGGATGAAAGCTTGTAGAGGATGGGGAGGGTTGTAACAGACAAAATTGGAAAAAGGCCTTGTTTCTATGCTCTTTAAAATGACTCACGTGATTGTAAAATGGGCGGAGCCAATGGGTTTACTTAACCAATAGAAAAACAGCATCAACTTTTACCAGCCAATTATTTCTCAGGAGAAGAATTTTAAATGGGGTCTTGGTAACTATTCAAAGAGGGGGGGGAAAACTAAAATTAATTTTACTAATCCGTTTTGTGGCTGTTTTTTTTTTAATTTTATTTATTTAAACTAGAGGTAGCTTTTATACGAAGGGGAAAACGACTGTCTAAGATTGTAGATAATGAGGTTTTCTTTGTGATTAAAAAAAAAAGTAGAAGAAAGAAAATGAAAGTATGATGACCTTGTATAACCTTGTTTAAACCTATTTGACTTCCTCGCTTTTTATTCAACTTAAAAAAACAAATTTCTAAATGATTTTTTGAAACTTTTTACCCAAAAAAAAAATACATTTAAAACGATTTTGCATATAGGTTTTGTTTTTTTAATACATTTTAACAAGGGTGTGACAAAAAATGTTTTTTTTTTTTATCTTATTATTTTTCTTTACGCGCTTTTTTGCTTATAAAATGGATTCAGAAAATGGATTTTTTTTCTTTTTTACCTCAATATACTTTATGATGGTAGGTTATATATTTTTATCTTTGTATTAAAATTAGTATCTATACTCATGGACATAACTTAAGGAAGTTGTATCTTTTAGCATGTATATCGGGATTGAACAATAACTCTGAAAGATACACTCATGGACAAAACTTAAGGAAGTTGTACCTTTTAGCATGTATATCGGGATTGAGACAATAACTCTGAAAGATACACTCATGGACAAAACTTAAGGAGGTTGTACCTTTTAGCATGTATATCGGGATTCAGACAATAACTCTGAGAGATACACTCATGGACAAAACTTAAGGAAGTTGTACCTTTCAGCATGTATATCGGGATTCATACAATAACTCTGAAAGATACACTCATAAACAAAACTTAAGGAAGTTGTACCTTTTAGCATGTATATCGGGATTCAGACAATAAATCTGAAAGATATTACAATGACCTTTATTAAAGATACACGAGATAACCAAGTGTGAACAAAATTGACTTTGTATCCTTAAAAAAAAAAAGAATAAAAAAATAGACGACCGGCGATATCAAAGACCTTCCACTTCCTTAAGTTTTGTTCAAGGGTGTATTTATGATATAGTAGAACTCACAAGGTTTTTTTTTTGTCTATTTAAGTTATATGAATTCGAAGTACTGTACGCGGTTTAAGTCATGATAATCATAATGGTGGATAGAGGTTTGCAACTGCTTTATACGGTAAATACACTCATGGACAAAACTTAAGGAAGTGGAAAGCCTTTGATGTGGCCGGTCGTCTATATATATATATATGGTAATTTAAACCAGCAAACCCATTTTGTATATAACTTATAACAATATTTTCATGTTGTATAATTGAAACACATCTGTAAATGATTATACGCATTATTGACATTTGTCATTGCATCATCATATGTAATGTACTTTGTACAAACTGAGGATAAATAAATAAAACTCTGTAATAGATTAAGAGTTGAGCTGAAGCAAGAGATAGAAGTCAAAAACATCTAAAATCAGATGTAGCAGTCCCATAACAACATCTAAAGATAGATAGGAAACTGTCAGGATGGCGCCTGTGTACAATTTCGCCAGCAGATCCACGCTCTTGTTGCATCTGCTGAAATGCAATATTTCCTCTCTCGGTAAAGATATATAAGGCCTCCGCCCTAGCCAAAAATATAGTCACTTGATAGTCACTTCACCATCAGCGGAAGCCCTCGTCTGTTGTGTTCCAGGTCCACCTCATCCACCATGTAGACCAGTAAGAACTCTTCTATCTCCATCTTTCGCTCCTAGCTCAACTTTTATCTGTTCACGGAACTTTCCTAGTGCAACTGTGTCTTCGTTTTTTGTGTATGGACATTCCCAAGCTTTCTACTCTGCCTCGACCACGACTGCCTGTACTCTTAGAGAACTGTTAAAGGTCTCCCAAGGTGCAGATAGGTTATGGAAAACTCCCCATCCTGACTGTTCCTCTCGGTCAACACAGTATAGCGAGAGTTGACAGGGACTCACACCATAGTTTAAGTCGACTGGATACCTCATCACAGTTTTAGTCGACAGGATTCTACAAGAGTCAACAGGACCTCACCATATATATATATATATTTAAGGAGACAGGCTGTTCACACTTGGTTATCTCGTGTGTCTTCAATAAAGGTCACTGTAATATCTGACTCCCGACATACATGCTAAAAGGTACAACTTCCTTAAGTTTTGTCCATGAGTGTACCTTTCAGAGTTATTGTCTGAATCCCGATATACATGCTAAAAGGTACAACTTCCTTAAGTTTTGTCCATGAGTGTATCTTTCAGAGTTATTGTCTCAATCCCGATATACATGCTAAAAGGTACAACTTCCTTAAGTTCTGTCCATGAGTGCATCTTTCAGAGTTATTGTCTCAATCCCGATATATATGCTAAAAGGTACAACTTCCTTAAGTTCTGTCCTAGAGTGTATCTTTCAGAGTTATTGTATCGATCCCGATATACACACTAAAAGGTACAACTTCCTTAAGTTTTGTCCATGAGTGTATCTTTCAGAGTTATTGTCTCAATCCCGATATACGAGGGGCATCCAATAAATAAGTTTCCCTATTTTTTAACAAATAAACCACATTATTTACAATTATGCAGTTATTTTATTTTCATTATACAACTCATAGACTACTTCTCTAAATAATCACCATTTCTGTTCAAACATTTTTGGTACCGTTGTTGCAATTTTTAGATACCACTGTTGTACCAAGCCGTGTCCTGTCTTAGTAGCCAGTGGTTCGCCTCCGCCTGCACTTCGTCATCATTCGCAAAGTGCTTGCCTCCAAGGTGCCACTTGAGTGCTGGATAAAGATGGAAGTCGCTTGGGGCAAGTTCCGGAGAATGAGGTGGATGTGTGAAAATTTCCCATTTGAAGTTTTCCATAGCCATAACTTTGCCTGCAGAGATTGTGACCTTCGCCTTTTTTGGTGCACTTTCCTCAGGCTTCTTCCACACCATGCTTTGTCGTTTTGTTTCTGGAGTTGAATGATGCACCCAGCTTTCATCTCCAGTGACAATACGGGAAAACAGTTGATCTCCATCTCTTTGATCCATTTCCAGGAAAACTCGGGCTGCCTCCATCCGTTGTTGCTTGTGATTTTCCAAGAGCAATCTTGCGACCCATCTTGCGCAGACTTTGCGAAAATCCAAAACATCTGACATGATTGTTCCAATCGAAGAGCGTCTAATTTCGATTCCAGGAGGCAGTCGAATTATTATTTCGTCAATGGTGACGCGGCGATCTGCTTCCACCACATTCCGAACAACAGCAACGGCTGCATTGTCCGTAGCAGTAACGGGGCTGCCGCTTCGCTCGTCATCATGCACGTTTTGCCATCCTTCTAAGAACCATGAACGCCATCGGCGAACCATTTGGATGCTCATACATTCTTCACCATACACTGACACTGAATTGCGATGAATATTGACCGCAGTTTAATTTTTCGCCGTGAAAAAACGAATTACAGAACGGAGTTCGCAAGTGGACACGTTCATCAGTGGTAGCTCCATGGAAACTGAAGCGCTACGGACTTGCGCGTACGAGTTAGCGTGATTTTGAAGGTCACCAGCTTCCAACGCATCCTAGTGACCATTTCATATATACTAACTAATTTTTACAACGTTTCCTTCACAGAAAAAAAAATAGGGAAACTTATTTATTGGATGGCCCTGGTACATGCTAAAAGGTACAACTTCCTTAAGTTTTGTCCATGAGTGTGTCTTTCAGAGTTATTGTCTGAATCCCGATATACATGCTAAAAGGTACAACTTCCTTAAGTTTTGTCCATGAGTGTATCTTTCAGAGTTATTGATTGAATCCCGATATACATGCTAAAAGGTACAACTTCCTTAAGTTTTGTCCATGAGTGTATCTTTCAGAGTTATTGTCTTAATCCCGATATACATGCTAAAGGGTACAACTTCCTTAAGTTTTGTCCATGAGTGTATCTTTCAGAATTATTGTCTGAATCCCGATATATATAATCAAGATATTTATATATATATTTAAGATATTCACAAATGAATTTCACTCTATTTATTTAGTAATATCTTTTTAAAAAATTCTATATTTCGGTTTACAATAGGACAACACATACAAAGCACCAAGATCCACCGAATGGTTTTTAATTTTCCATTTTTTTTAATATGATACAAAAAAAAACGTCATCACCATGTTATTCTCTTTCACACAATGGAATATTACAGAATCCTTTTCACAACGTTGTAAAATTAGAAAAAAAAGGGGGAATGAGGAAAAAATAATATCTCATAGAATATAGGCGCTACTTTCCTAAGGGAATAATCTCATTTTTAGCTAAATAAGGTTAATAACAAAAATTTCTAATAGCACATTTCTTTCAAATCCAATTTCGTTTCTTTCTTTTTTTTTCTTTCTTTGTGATCTAGCTAATGACACGTGATACCTATTAGTTCGTCTGATATGAATTATTACGGCTCTATATTGCTTTTTTTTTAATTTTAATAATTTCTTTCCTATATTTGCAAATATATCTATTCTATTTAGTAAAAAGGCATATATTGGATTAAATAAAATATTTATTTGCCAATATTTCGGCTGGCTGAACGCCAACCTTTATTGAGGCATTACATTTTTGTTTACACAATATATTTCAACTGTGATATTATAAAATTATGCGGTGCTGAGTTTGTGTATACAAAAATGTAATGCCTCGATAAAGGTTGGCGTTCAGCCAGCCGAAAAATTGGCAAATAAATCTTTTATTCAATCCAATATATGCCTTTTACTATCTAATATGCAAATATATCTATTCTATTTTATAATTGTAAAGAGCCCATGCGGTTTATATATATGGGGATCTGCTATCTAAAAAAAATAGCTCATGTTAGTTGTCAGGATATGCCGAATTTATTTTTTAATATCAAGACTTGACCCTTTTTTTATTTTTTAAATTATTATTTTTTTCACGTGTTTAGCGTATTTACGTAAGTTTGGCCTCAAATATCTATTTCTTGATTTCTCTAGAAGTCTCTGGTACCAAAACATTTTTGGTTGTAGAGGTACAGTCTGCACCACTCTGACGAGGGTCAACAGCTCGAAACGCGTTCGTAGTTGACTTTTCTTGATTTATCAAAAATTGGGTTGGCCAAATATCAGGGCACAGGTTAAATCAATGTTTAGTTGATTTCTGTTCCACCAGATGGCGCTCTGCCATTTAACAAGCGCTCATGTAAGTGGTCAGGATATGCCTATTTTTTTAATTTTTTTTTTTTAATATAATAAGCCAAAATTATGTAATTATATTTCAATCATTATTTTATCGTATCTTTAAATATATATATTATAAGGAAATAATAGTACAGTATTCTTTTGAGAGTCAAAAAAAAAAAAAGTCATCCACGAACGCGTTTCGCGCTATTGGCGCTCGTCAGCGTGGAGTAGGCTGTAACCACTGCGACCAAAAGATTTTTGGTCCCAGTGGCTTCCCTAAAAACCAAGAAACCGCGCTCTGCCATCTGGTCAGGAAATGCCTTCTTTATTTTTAATATCAACACCTGACCCACTTATCAAATTGTTTTCTCTCCATTGAATATAACAAAATATTTTTAAAACTTAATTCTGTTGACGTTATGTGGCGCTGAGTTTGTTGTTGACACACATTAAATATGTTATAACACCTTGATAAAGGTTGGCGTTCAGCCATCTGAAATATTGGTAAAATAAATGATATTTTGATCTAATAGATGCCTTTTTAATTAAAAATATATATTTTTATATTAATAAAGAGAAAAAAATATATAGTGAAAAGCTTGTGCAATAAAAAAAAAATGTTACAGTACAACTCTGGTAAAAAAATGATCCTAAAAAAAGCATGTAGCGTGGCAAAAGATCAACGCATTATTTTTTTTTTTCAAGGCAGAAGATCTCAGTTGCGATGGCAGCCGAGAGGTACAATTATCCCAGCAGGCCTTGCATTCCGACCACACGAATAATAAATCACCAAACGACAGATTCGTCTCTTCCCGCCTAAAATCCATCTTGAGCAGACGATTCCCGTGTGTAGAACATGTAATTTTCTACTTTTTAAAGAAGTCACTTTTGACAATTTCTTTGTTAAGCTTTTTCTGACGTATAATTGTGGTCATTTTACAGTAGGCTTATGGAAAGTTGACACACACACTCACATTGTTGAATACAATGAGGTTCATTAAAAAGTTTTAAAAAAATCTAAACTATGTTTTTGCTGTTAATTTTAATATGTATTTTTGTCGAACCTAAATAATAATCAATATATTTTTAGAAATTTAATTCCCGTCTATCAATAAAATTTATAATATTTAAATTTTTTTGGCAATGTGTTTTCCTTTTAATAATATATCACACACACAAAGCTTTATTAAGACCATCGGTCTTATACAGATTCACCACAGGAAGAAATAATAGATGGAGCTCCTATACTCCAGGCAGCGCAGCACCCAACAACAGCCTCCAGGTCCGACACATGTCCAATGGCCACACGTTCCTTCGTGCATACGTCATGGTTAGCCAATCACTGAACAATATATCATCAAATTTAATAAATAATTTTTAAAAAATCTATAGAGATTCTATTAATAAAATAAAAGGGTTTTGCATTCATGTTTCTTTTATATACAATACAAACTTCTACTGTCCTTACTGCGATGAAAACATATATTAGGAGGGCTTGACTCATCAGTGGTAAAACCTTCCCAGCGGTTTCGCCAATTTAATCCACCAGACCTCTTTCTTAGAGCTCTAATACTGTATTGGATCATTCTGCTTATATATGCTGTAATGAAGGATGGAATCTCAGAAATGGTATTTAAGTAAACTATGGACATAAGCTTTTAGGACAGTAGATTATATTACAGCAAAGTTTTAATTATATTTAATGTACAGATTATTAATTTTTGATATTTATATTCTATAAACTTCCCTCATTGCCTAACTTTTATCTTATAAATGTTGATTTGTGTCTTAAATAAATTGCTGTGTCTTCCTGAAGTTTGTCTTTCCTAATTTTATACAATATACAGAGATTGGATAATATTATTAAAAATAAAACCCATTGCCAAATATTTAAATGTTATAAATTAATATATTGGTTATAATGTATTTTTTCCCATAAATTATCTATATTACATCCTTCCTTTATATCTATAAAAATGAAATCCAAAATCGATGTTTGTTATCGCGTTGCGCAAAATCTACAGAATCAATCATTATAAAATTTCGCATGTAGGTAGCTGAAGATTTTGTTTAACATATAGGCTATTCAAAAAACTAAAAAGGTTAATGTGCTTTTTTTTTAAATGTAAAACCAAAAAGCGTTAGTTCCAGCCTTTTACTGCTTGGCGCAGCACTGGTCGCGAAGATACATGAATTTGATTGGTTAATAATTTTACACGTAGTTTTTTTACACGATGAATGTTTTTAAAAGGTAAGATTATCCAATCGCCGTGAAACTTATGATTATTTTGTTATATATTTTATATACATTTAGAGTCACAAGTTTAACTTAAACAAATATATCGATACAAATAGATTTTTGTAATTTTTGTGTTATGTTATTTTAAATTTTAGAATGCAATTTTCATTTGTATTACACTTCGTTTGGTAATTTATACATATATATTCAAGTCAATCCTAAATCTTACACAATTTAATAATGGAAAATGTTTAAATTACATCGTTAATAAAAATAATATGGGAAATATATAATTCACTTGACGAAAAAAAAAACAGAAAATACTTTATTGATATAACTTTCTTTAATTATTTTGCTTTGTTTTCTGTAAAAAAAAAAAAAAATGCAATGGTTGAACTAATCAGTATAAGGAATGTTTCTGCCACTATAGTAATTCGTTTTTTTTTTTTTGGTATTCATTCACGCTTTATTAAAAAAAAACATATTTGAGAACAGCGTTAAAAGGATTTGAAAACCTTTAAAATCAAATATATCCATATATTTAAAAATTTAATTTTTAAAAATATATAGAACGATATATATATATATTTTTAATTTCCCCATTTTAATATTACTCCATATATCAGTAAATATGTAAATAAAAAAAAAGAAGAGGGGGGAGTGGGGAAGAATTTTCATTATCAGACGATAGTGTGTGTGCGCGCGCACAGAATACAAATTACCATTCACCATAATTACCAGACGCGATCAAGAAAAAAAAAAAGCGGTGGCGGCATATAACAAAGAACCAAATATACACAAAAGAAATCCAATCTCAAAATAAATATATATATAAATTAAGAAGCAAAAACCGTGAATAACAATAAAAAAAAATATTGGGAAAACAGTACAATAACAGCCGAAGAAAATAAGCGTTAAGAAATGACAACAAACATCATTGTAAAAGCCTTACCAAACGAGTTTATTACTAAAAAAAAAAAAAAATAAGTAAAAAAAAGTATCAAATAAAAAACACTATACGTTCATCCCCACTTGACGTTTTTATTCAAGTACTAAACTAGCGTCCGATATCATTGTATGCGCATGCGCGTGTTATAAAATGTTCGTCTGACCGTTTTTTTTTTTTTTTTAATTGAGGTCATTGTGGGTCCCCTTGTAAAAAAAGAAGGGAGGGGGGGGGGGAGATATAATCCTATAATATATAGATTTTATTTTATTTTTACAAGTTTTTTTGATCATTTTATTATATCAAAAATAAGCATGCAGGTCCATAATACTTTATTCTTTTAGGATCATTTGCATATATGGGTGTTTGTTATGCTAATATGTTTTTTGTAAAGAATGGGATTAAGACAATTGTATTTGGTGTTAATATATATGATTACCTTTAAATAATTTGTTTTCAGTTTGTATTATAAATATGTAAATTGATTTTTTTTATTCTTTACGGTGAATGTTTTTTTTTTTTATCATCTTGTGACAAATTGAAGATTTATACTGATGATTGTGAAATGTTTAATTGATGAGTTTGATGAATTTAAATCGTTTTATTTTGGTTTTTATCTTCTGATTCCTTATATAGAGGAAATCTACTGGACTTTAAGGATTTGCCTTTTTTGAATGGTTGTTATGTATTTGCATATCTTTAGATAAAACATTCTAGATAATTATTTGAAAGTAAAAAAGATAAAAATACAGTGCAAAATCGTTTCTTTTTTTAAATAATACAAATGGTTTCTGGATATGAGTTTCTTTTCATTTTTTATCAATGTAATCTCAAGCTTTCGGGTATATCTCTGTCCTCCAACAGGAGTACATAAACGAATAATAATAAATGCCGTTAGATACTAACCTTTCCTTTTTCAATATACATAGATCAGTAGATTTCGAATTTGGGCATCTCTTTTTTTCAGAATATTTAAGATTTAAAAAAGTTTATAGATTACATATTGAGCAAAATTAATCATTTCTCCAGGCAAAAGTATCTTTTCAAAAACATTTTTATTATTCTCTAGCTTTCGGGCACGGACGTCCTTCCACAGGAGAAAACTTGGTATAATGATACGCCAATTTTCTAGTGGCCTATATTCATTCATTTGCTTGTCCTCTTATTAGAGATATACATTTTAAAAATATTTTGTCTCAATTTGTATAATAGTTAATATAAACAATAATATTTTTATATCTATAGAACTTGATAAAAATATGTAAAATAGTATCCGATTATATTTAACTCGTGTTCTATTGGCGTATTTTTGCTCAATATTAATGCAGGGGATTAACTTATAGAGATTACATATTATCGGAAGAAACTTTTTTTTTAATTCTACAAAAATAAAGAAAGGAAGAAAAATCGTCTTTACTAAGTATCAACTTTCTCTCAGCAAATTCATATATTTTCTCTATAGCGTTGACCTAGCCATATTACCAACTAAACATCCCATTGGAAAATTGTGTGATTTCATAGTTCCCTGTGGATTTCACGAAATATAAAGCCTGCTCTAGACTAACGAGGGTCATTAGATCGAAACCGTGGTTTACAGATAGGTGCGCTGAATAAACTGGTGTGGTGTTTATTATTGATCACCCCCAATATATTTTGTACTGGTATGATTGACCAAAGTGCATTGTTTTAATATATTTTTAAAAGGAGAGGTGCCTCTTTTCTTACCTGAATACCATTTCTCCTCAACTTAATGTCATAAATTTTTATTATTATCCATAGGACACGTGGTACAGGCCATGATAATAATGGTGGGTAAGAAAGTTGACGACTGCTTTTACTGTAAGTGCACCGCATGTCTACATATGTGAGAAAAGCATTTCGATTTTTGCACTTACAAATATGATAGAGCCCCGTTTGGTTACTTGCACTCGCTGATGAGGTTTGACTTTAGTAAGAATAGGGGGACCATTGGAGCATAATTGTAAACCTAAATATAAAAAAAGTGCCCGATGCGGGATTCGATCCCGGGTCGTAGCGGTAGAAAACAAACGGTTTACACCACCCTTCCACCGACCCCCTATGTTATATAATAATAAGTGTATATACAAATTGTAGTAATATATTGTAAACCTACTTTACATATTGTCCGTCCCCAGGGTTCGGTGCTTTCACCTAATTGCTCCAGGAAGTCAGCAGGTACTGGAAATACACAGGTCACGTGGCCATTGGAATGCCACCGTCAGTCGTCTGCTAAAATATTAAACGGTATTGCTATGCAAGTCACGTGATTGGCTCGGCAGCAAGAACTTCCTTAAATACCTCCTCCCTTGCCAAACGATATTTGTAATTAGAGCTCAATAAATATCATTTCAGAAAAATACTAAATTTCTTTCTTTTCATTCGGATAGGGAATATTGGGAATCATATATTGGTAATTTCTGTTGATTTATATGATTATCCAATAACGTGTTGAAAGATTGTTTTGTTATAAAGCAATAACGTGTCATCTATACATAATAAAATATAATTATAAAGCCCAAATATTCTTTTTTATATACAAAAACAAACGTCTCCTGTCCTTACTGCGATAAAAATATAGTGGGAGTGCTTGGTTCATCAGTGGTGAACTCTCCCAGCGGTTTCGCCAATTTAATCTACAAGACCGCTTCTTAGAGCTCTAATACTGTATTGGATCATTCTGCTTATATATGTTATACTGAAGGATGGAATCTTAGATATGGTATTTTAGTAAGTTATGGGTCTTACAACTTGGGACTTACAACTTGGGGCTTACAACTTGGGTCTTACAACTTGGGACTTACAACTTGGGACTTACAACTTGGGACTTACAACTTGGGACTTACAACTTGGGTCTTACAACTTGGGACTTACAACTTGGGTCTTCCAACATGGGACTTACAACTTGGGTCTTCCAACTTGGGACTTACAACATGGGACTTACAAATTGGGTCTTCCAACTTGGGACTTACAACATGGGTCTTCCAACTTGGGACTTACAACATGGGACTTACAAATTGGGACTTACAACATGGGACTTACAAATTGGGACTTACAACTTGGGACTTACAACATGGGTCTTCCAACTTGGGACTTACAACATGGGACTTACAAATTGGGACTTACAACATGGGACTTACAAATTGGGACTTACAACTTGGGACTTAAAACTTGGGACTTACAACTTGGGACTTACAACATGGGACTTACAACTTGGGTCTTACAACTTGGGACTTACAACATGGGACTTACAACTTGGGACTTACAACTTGGGACTTACAACATGGGTCTTCCAATTTGGGACTTACAACTTGGGTCTTCCAACTTGGGACTTACAACATGGGACTTACAAATTGGGTCTTCCAACATGGGACTTACAACATGGGACTTACAAATTGGGTCTTCCAACTTGGGACTTACAAATTGGGTCTTACACCATGGGACTTACACCTTGGGACTTACAATTGGGACTTTCAAATTGGGACTTACAACTTGGGTCTTACAACTCGGGACTTACAAATTGGGACTTACAACTTGGAACTTTCAAATTGGGATTTACAAATTGGGACTTACAACTTGGGACTTACAACATGGGACTTACAAAATGGGACTTACAACTTGGGTCTTACAACTTGGGACTTACAAATTGGTACTTACAAAATGGGACTTACAACATGGGACTTACAACTTGGGACTTACAACTTAGGTCATACAACTTGGGACTTACAAATTGGGATTTGTATTCACAAGAGTGTAATAGTCACATGTTGAGGATTCCTATTGGTCCACATTATTCTCCAGTCACGTGTTAGAAGATTTATATTGGTTCACGTCATTACATAAGTTCCAGATTTATCTGAACCTCTAAAAAATTTCTTTAGAAAGCTAACTGTGCACAACACTGAAAGAAAAATGGTAAATTTGGAAGAAACGCCACCACATTCCAAGTTACATATTGGGGATTGCTGTTGATTTGCATAATGCTTAATTAACGTGTCAGAAGACTGCTGTTAGTTCACGTCATGTATTAGAGAATGGATACTAGCCCTCCTGATTGCGTCAGTCCCATGTTGTAAGTCCCAAGTTGTAAGTCCCAATTTGGAAGTCCTAAGTTGTAAGTCCCATGTTGTAAGTCCCAAGTTGAAAGTCCCATGTTGTAAGTCCCAAGTTGTAAGTCCCAAGTTGTAAGTCCCATGTTGGAAGACCCAAGTTGTAAGTCCCATGTTGGAAGACCCAAGTTGTAAGTCCCAAGTTGTAAGTCCAAAGTTGGAAGTCCTAAGTTGGAAGTCCCATGTTGGAAGTCCCATGTTGTAAGTCTCAAGTTGGAAGTCCCAAGTTGTAAGTCCCATGTTGTAAGTCCCATGTTGTAAGTCCCATGTTGGAAGTCCTAAGTTGGAAGTCCTAAGTTGAAAGTCCCATGTTTTAAGTCCTAAGTTGTAAGTCCCATGTTGTAAGTCCCATGTTGTAAGTCCCATGTTGTAAGTCCGATGTTGGAAGTCCCATGTTGGAAGTCCCATGTGGTATGTCCCATGTAGTAATTCCCATGTTGTAAGTCCCATGTTGGAAGTCCCATGTTATAGGTTTCATGTGGTAAGTCCCATGTTGGAAGTCCCATGTTATAGGTTTCATGTGGTAAGTCCCATGTTGTAAGTCCCAAATTGAAAGTCCCATGTTATAGGTCCCAGGTTTAAACTTGTTTTTTTTTTATATAACTACAGACACTAAAAGTCTGATACAAAGGGAAATAGTCAAACTTCAATTTTTTTTTCTTCTGCTGCCCACAGATTTGCTGCAGACGACTTCAATTAAGAGCCGACAAAGAGGATCCTACCCAATCAGAACACCCCATTGTCTTCCTGTCCCTTCAGGCTTTCTACCTGACAAGGACCTGGTCAAAAACTACGGGAATTCTTGATGAAGTAATCATTTAGCGTTTTTTTTAATCCAGTACCTCATGAATGTATAGCCAACTTTACTATGTCTTCCCAATTGGCTTCAGGCTAATTTTTATCGAAGCCATAGCTAATTACCGTTGATGGCAACTTCCCATTAAAATATTTCATTTTTTCTTTATATTCCATATTTAGATGTTGAAAGTTTTATACAGTAGCATTCATAATGAACACACAAGTGCATTTCTAGATAGCTGGAGATCTATAGGAAACAATCGTAATATCAATAGAGAAGAAGATGTATACCACAATTATATAATTGTCTCCAATAACAAATGTCCAACCAGCCTCTTGTCAAATAAAAAATGTCCAACCAGCCTCTTATCCATCAACAAATGTCCAACCAGATTCTTGTCAATAAACTAATGTCCAACCAGACTCTTTTCCATCAACAAATGTCCAACCAGACTCTTTTCCATCAAAAATGTCCAACCAGACTCTTGTCCATCAACAAATGTCCAACCAGCCTCTTTTCCATCAACAAATGTCCAACCAGCCTCTTGTCCACCAACAAATGTCCAACCAGCCTCTTTTCCATCAAAATATGTCCAACCAGCCTCTTGTCAATCAGAAAATGTCCAACCAGATTTTTGTCCATCAACAAATGTCCAACCAGACTCTTGTCCATCAACAAATGTCCAACCAGCCTCTTGTCAATCAGAAAATGTCCAACCAGATTCTTGTCCATCAACAAATGTCCAACTAGACTCTTGTCCATCAACAAATGTCCAACCAGACTCTTGTTAATCAGCAAATGTCCAAGCAAAGTCACTGTCCATCAACAGAGGGCCCAGCTAGAACCCCTGTCTATTAACAGAATGTCCAACCTCTGTCCATCAACAAATGTCCAACCTCTGTCCATCACCATTACATCCCAATTAGGGGGCAGAAGAACGTTTGTTCTATGCAAATGACGGGGAAGGCAGAAGACAGCCCCCCATTGTCGCGCGAGGGGGCAGGTGGCAATAATTGAGAGTCCCCCGCCAGAAGGGGGCGACAGATGGGACTGTGAAATACATTTTTAGGACCCCCCACACGCCAGTATAAACAACCCTGTGACGGAAATGTCACGCTTGTTTGGGGACCTATGGTCCGAGATTTGACATGGGATCTGGAACTGACATCGTCCTGGCCGTCATTGTCGAAGGTTTGAATAACGCTGAGGAAGGATCGTAAAGTCTGAACGAAGAGACATTTGCTCTGTTCCTTCACGTGAGGAACAGACTAGAAGAAAGAAGATTTCCAATCGAAGAAGACAATATGGGGCATGGAATAATGGATACTTCATGCTTTCCGTGAATTCGCAGATATAAGAAAGAAATTGCGCAGTTTAAAAAGAAGAAATTTTCTCTGCCGTGCAATAACGGTATCTCATGTTTAATCTCGCTATATATCTCATGCTATATGCACTCTCATGGACAAAACTTAAGGAAGTTGTACCTTTTAGCATGTATATCGGGATTCAGACAATAACTTTGAAAGATACACTCATGGACAAAACTTAAGGAAGTTGTACCTTTTACCGTGTATATCGGGATTCAAACAATAACTCTGAAAGATACACTCATGGACAAAACATAAGGAAGTTGTACCTTTTAGCATGTATATCGGGATTCAGACAATAACTCTGAAAGATACTCTCATGGACAGAACTTAAGGAAGTTGTACCTTTTAGCATGTATATCGGGATTGAGACAATAACTCTGAAAGATACACTCATGGACAAAACTTAAGGAAGTTGTACCTTTTAGCATGTATATCGGGATTCAGACAATAACTCTGAAAGATACTCTCATGGACAGAACTTAAGGAAGTTGTACCTTTTAGCATGTACTAGTAGAAAAGCCCGTCCAAGGACGGGATCGGCTAGAGCAGGTGGATTGAGAGGTTTGAATCGGTTCAAGTTCGACTTTTCCTTTGGAACAGCATTTATGAAAGTTTTACTGTATGTCGTTTGTTCCAATTCGAAATACTTTGCTCTACATTTTGGGCAAACCTGATCAAGTTGGCCACAAAAGTGCAGGGGAATTTGATCTTCCTCGAAACATGTCCCTGTTGGCAAAGGTAGATTATCTCCCTGTCGAATTCTTTGCATCCTCAGCCTACTGTTTTCCCTTTGAAGGGCTCTTTGATTTTCGCTCATATTCATTCGGTATTGCCGTTGTTGTTCATTATGCCGTTCTCTTACGGGTGAATTTAAACGTCTTTGTCGCTGCTGTTCAATACGACGTTGCTTTGCTTCGATGGCCTCAACAATAGAACGGGCTCTTTTAGGAGACATTGTTTATAAAAATAAAATAATCAAGCTAAATTAAAAAATAAAATTATTTAAAAAATATTATTCCTCAAATATTCACCGAATAAATTGCCGACGTCACGTCACACGCCACGTCACACAGAATGGACCAATCCTACTCGGCTTCAACGAACAGACGCTTTATTATCCCGTGCTCAGTCCCATCTCATCACGTAGTCAGTCCCATTTCATCCCGTGCTCAGTCTTATCTCATCCCGTGCTCAGTCCCATCTCATCCCGTGGTCAGTCCCATCTCATCCCGTGGTCAGTCCCATCTCATCCCTTGCTCAGTCCCATCTCATCCCGTGCTCAGTCCCATCTCATCCCGTGGTCAGTCCCATCTCATCCCGCTGTCAGTCCCATCTCATCCCGTGCTCAGTCCCATCTCATCCCGTGGTCAGTCCCATCTCATCCCGTGTTCAGTCCCATCTCATCCCGTGATCATTCCCATCTCATCCCGTGATCATTCCCATCTCATCCCGTGGTCAGTTTCATCTCATCCCGTGCTCAGTCCCATCTCATCCCGTGGTCAGTTTCATCTCATCCCGTGGTCAGTTTCATCTCATCCCGCTGTCAGTCCCATCTCATCCCGTGGTCAGTCCCATCTCATCCCGCTGTCAGTCCCATCTCATCCCGTGGTCAGTCCCATCTCATCCCGTGCTCAGTCCCATCTCATCCCGTGCTCAGTCCCATCTCATCCCGTGCTCAGTCCCATCTCATCCCGTGATCATTCCCATCTCATCCCGTGATCATTCCCATCTCATCCCGTGCTCAGTCCCATCCCATCCCGTGCTCAGTCCCATCTCATCCCGTGCGCAGTCCCATTTCATCCCGTGGTCAGTCCCATCTCATCCCGCTGTCAGTCCCATCTCATCCCGTGCTCAGTCCCATCTCATCCCGTGCTCAGTCCCATCTCATCCCGTGTTCAGTCCTATCTCATCCCGTGATCATTCCCATCTCATCCCGTGATCATTCCCATCTCATCCCGTGCTCAGTCCCATCTCATCCCGCTGTCAGTCCCATCTCTTCCCGTGCTTAGTCCCATCTCATCCCTTGCTCAGTCGCATCTCATCCCGTGCTCAGTCCCATCTCATCCCGCTGTCAGTCCCATCTCATCCCGTGCTCAGTCCCATCTCATCCCGTGCTCAGTCCCATCTCATCCCGTGCTCAGTCCCATCTCATCCCGTGTCCAGTCCCATCTCATCCCGTGATCATTCCCATCTCATCCCGTGATCATTCCCATCTCATCCCGTGCTCAGTCCCATCTCATCCCGTGCTCAGTCCCATCTCATCCCGTGCTCAGTCCCATCTCATCCCGTGGTCAGTACCATCTCATCCCGTGGTCAGTCCCACCTCATCCCGTGCTCAGTCCCATCCCATCCCGTGCTCAGCCCCATCTCATCCCGTGCTCAGTCCCATCTCATCCCGCTGTCAGTCCCATCTCATCCCGTGCTCAGTCCCATCTCATCCCTTGCTCAGTCCCATCTCATCCCTTGCTCAGTCCCATCTCATCCCGTGATCATTCCCATCTCATCCCGTGATCATTCCCATCTCATCCCGTGCTCAGTCCCATCTCATCCCGTGGTCAGTTTCATCTCATCCCGTGCTCAGTCCCATCTCATCCCGTGGTCAGTTTCATCTCATCCCGTGCTCAGTCCCTTCTCATCCCGTGCTCAGTCCCTTCTCATCCCGTGCTCAGTCCCATCCCATCCCGTGCTCAGTCCCATCCCATCCCGTGCTCAGTCCCATCCCATCCCGTGCTCAGTCCCATCTCATCCCGTGGTCAGTCCCATCTCATCCCGCTGTCAGTCCCATCTCATCCCGTGCTCAGTCCCATCTCATCCCGTGCTCAGTCCCATCTCATCCCGTGTTCAGTCCCATCTCATCCCGTGATCATTCCCATCTCATCCCGTGATCAGTCCCATCTCATCCCGTGCTCAGTCCCATCTCATCCCGTGTTCAGTCCCATCTCATCCCGTGATCATTCCCATCTCATCCCGTGGTCAGTCCCATCTCATCCCGCTGTCAGTCCCATCTCATCCCGTGCTCAGTCCCATTCAGTCCCATCTCATCCCGTGATCATTCCCATCTCATCCCGTGGTCAGTCCCATCTCATCCCGCTGTCAGTCCCATCTCATCCCGTGCTCAGTCCCATCTCATCCCGTGCTCAGTCCCATCTCATCCCGTGTTCAGTCCCATCTCATCCCGTGATCATTCCCATCTCATCCCGTGATCATTCCCATCTCATCCCGTGCTCAGTCCCATCTCATCCCGTGATCATTCCCATCTCATCCCGTGATCATTCCCATCTCATCCCGTGCTCAGTCCCATCTCATCCCTTGCTCAGTCCCATCTCATCCCGTGCTCAGTCCTATCTCATCCCGCTGTCAGTCCCATCTCATCCCGTGCTCAGTCCCATCTCATCCCGTGCTCAGTCTCATATCATCCCGTTTTCAGTCCCATCTCATCCCGTGGTCAGTACCATCTCATCCCGTGGTCAGTCCCATCCCATCCCGTGGTCAGTCCCATCCCATCCCGTGCTCAGCCCCATCTCATCCCGTGCTCAGTCCCATCTCATCCCGCTGTCAGTCCCATCTCATCCCGTGCTCAGTCCCATCTCATCCCTTGCTCAGTCCCATCTCATCACGTGCTCAGCCCCATCTCATCCCGTGCTCAGTCCCATCTCATCCCGCTGTCAGTCCCATCTCATCCCGTGCTCAGTCCCATCTCATCCCTTGCTCAGTCCCATCTCATCCCTTGCTCAGTCCCATCTCATCCCGTGCTCAGTCCCATCTCATCCCTTTCTCAGTCCCATCTCATCCCGTGATCATTCCCATCTCATCCCGTGCTCAGTCCCATCTCATCCCGTGGTCAGTTTCATCTCATCCCGTGCTCAGTCCTTTCTCATCCCGTGCTCAGTCCCATCCCATCCCGTGCTCAGTCCCATCCCATCCCGTGCTCAGTCCCATCTCATCCCGTGGTCAGTCCCATCTCATCCCGCTGTCAGTCCCATCTCATCCCGTGCTCAGTCCCATCTCATCCCGTGCTCAGTCCCATCTCATCCCGTGTTCAGTCCCATCTCATCCCGTGATCATTTCCATCTCATCCCGTGATTATTCCCATCTCATCCCGTGCTCAGTCCCATCTCATCCCGTGCTCAGTCCCATCCCATCCCGCTGTCAGTCCCATCTCATCCCGTGCTCAGTCCATCTCATCCCGTGCTCAGTCCCATCTCATCCCGTGTTCAGTCCCATCTCATCCCGTGCTCAGTCCCATCTCATCCCGTGCTCAGTCCCATCTCATCCCGTGTTCAGTCCCATCTCATCCCGTGATCATTTCCATCTCATCCCGTGATTATTCCCATCTCATCCCGTGCTCAGTCCCATCTCATCCCGTGCTCAGTCCCATCCCATCCCGTGCTCATCCCATCTCATCCCGTGCTCAGTCCCATCTCATCCCGTGGTCAGTCCCATCTCATCCCGCTGTCAGTCCCATCTCATCCCGTGCTCAGTCCCATCTCATCCCTCGCTCAGTCCCATCTCATCCCTCGCTCAGTCCCATCTCATCCCGTGTTCAGTCCCATCTCATCCCGTGCTCAGTCCCATCTCATCCCGCTGTCAGTCCCATCTCATCCCGTGCTCAGTCCCATCTCATCCCTTGCTCAGTCCCATCTCATCCCGTGCTCAGTCCCATCTCATCCCTTGCTCAGTCCCATCTCATCCCGTGATCATTCCCATCTCATCCCGTGATCATTCCCATCTCATCCCGTGCTCAGTCCCATCTCATCACGTGGTCAGTTTCATCTCATCCCGTGCTCAGTCCCATCTCATCCCGTGGTCAGTTTCATCTCATCCCGTGCTCAGTCCCTTCTCATCCCGTGCTCAGTCCCATCCCATCCCGTGCTCAGTCCCATCCCATCCCGTGCTCAGTCCCATCTCATCCCGTGGTCAGTCCCATCTCATCCCGCTGTCAGTCCCATCTCATCCCGTGCTCAGTCCCATCTCATCCCGTGCTCAGTCCCATCTCATCCCGTGTTCAGTCCCATCTCATCCCGTGATCATTCCCATCTCATCCCGTGCTCAGTCCCATCTTATCCTGTGCTCAGTCCCATCTCATCCCGTGGTCAGTCCCATCTCATCCCGTTCTCAGTCCCATCCCATCCCGTGCTCAGCCCCATCTCATCCCGTGCTCAGTCCCATCTCATCCCGTTGTCAGTCCCATCTCATCCCGTGCTCAGTCCCATCTCATCCCTTGCTCAGTCCCATCTCATCCCGTGCTCAGTCCCATCTCATCCCGTGGTCAGTCCCATCTAATCCCGCTGTCAGTCCCATCTCATCCCGTGCTCAGTCCCATCTCATCCCGAGCTCAGTCCCATCTCATCCCGTGTTCAGTCCCATCTCATCCCGTGGTCAGTACCATCTCAGCCGGCCACGTCACTTAAGTGGGGGGGGCAAGCTAATCAGGTTTGAACACGTCACACAGAATGGACCAATCCTATTCGGCTTCAACGAACAGACGCTTTATTATATGTGATATCGGGATTCAGACAATAACTCTGAAAGATACACTCATTGACAAAACTTAAGGAAGTTGTACCTTTTAGCATGTATATCGGGATTCAGACAATAACTCTGAAAGATACTCTCATGGACAAAACATAAGGAAGTTGTACCTTTTAGCATGTATATCGGGATTCAGACAATAACTCTGAAAGATACACTCATGGACAGAACTTAAGGAAGTTATACCTTTTAGCATGTATATCGGGATTCAGACAATAACTCTGAAAGATACACTCATGGACAAAACTTAAGGAATTTGTACCTATTAGCATGTATATCGGGATTCAGACAATAACTCTGAAAGATACACTCATGGACAAAACTTAAGGAAGTTGTACCTTTTAGCATATATATCGGGATTCAGACAATAACTCACCTTTATTGAAGACACGAGATAACCAAGTTTGAACAAAATTGCCTCTGTCTCCTTCCAAAAAATAGACGACCGATATCAAAAACTTTTTTTCAAGTTCTTTAAGCATTGTCCATGAGTGTATTAAGTGTAGATATAACATATTTTCCTACCAGGTTTTTGATGGTATAACCTCAAAAAGGCCAAGAACAATTGGATTGATAACATCAATAAATGGACAATTCATCACCCCTCCTTCAGTGTCTTCGTCTACTGAAGGTGGGCCACATGGTCTCTCCATATCTCCCTCCTTCAATGTCTTCCTCTACTGAAGGTGGACCACATGGTCTCTCCATATCTCCCTCCTTCAATGTCTTCCTCTACTGAGGATGGGCCACATGGTCTCTCCATATCTCCCTCCTTCAATGTCTTCCTCTACTGAGGATGGGCCACATGGTCTCTCCATATCTCCCTCCTTCAATGTCTTCCTCTACTGAAGGTGGGCCACATGGTCTCTCCATATCTCCCTCCGCCATCCTCTTCATCTCCTCGTAGGTGTGTCGTCCAATCAGATTCATCACTAAAGGATTTAAAAAGAAAACAAAACACTATCCATGACAACAATGGAAATATTTAGTGAGAAACATTTCATTTGAAATTTCAAACAGTTCTGAAAGTAGGACTATGAGTTTGTTAACAAAGTTTCATCGTTACATCGTGATCTAGGAAGAAAGACTTTGCTCATCCTTTTCGGCGTGGAGCAAGATTATCATCAAGCTCTTACATACGAAGTTCCAGCTCAAGAGGACAAACCAGAAAAACATCTCATACAGACACAAGTGCTGTTCTAAAGCTTTCTACTCCTACTTTCTTAATTCATATACTCCCTTGAAATCGAGAACTTTCTTAAAAAGCTGCGAAGACTTACAAAGGTAGTTATTTGTCACCAGAAGATCAAATTATCCAGAAGATACCCCGAAGAAATGTCGTCTGCGTCTATTTTCAGAATATTGTCGTTCTGGATCATTTAACACACACCACACGCATATACAAAATACACTCATGGACAAAACTTAAGGAAATGGAAAGTCTTTGATATGTCTCAGTCGTCTATTGTTTTTTTTTTTAAGGAGACCTAGGCAATTTTGTTCACACTAGGGTATCTCGTGTGTATTCAATTAAGTTCACTGTAATATCTTTCTGAGTTATTGTCTCAATCCCGATATACATGCTAAAAGGTATAACTTCCTTAAGTTTTGTCCATGAGTGTATCTTTCAGAGTTATTGTCTGAATACCGATATACATGCTAAAAGGTACAACTTCCTTAAGTTTTGTCCATGAGTGTATCTTTCAGAGTTATTGTCTGAATACCGATATACCTGGTAAAAGGTACAACTTCCTTAAGTTTTGTCCATGAGTGTATCTTTCAGAGTTATTGTCTGAATACCGATATACATGCTAAAAGGTACAACTTCCTTAAGTTTTGTCCATGAGTGTATATATGTATATATGAGAGAGATAAGAAAATTATGTATTTAAAGAACATTGTGAGAACATAGTGAAGTGTTTGAATCTTCTTTAGAGATATCTTTACTAACCACCCCGATATTGACACCCTCGAGGAAGAGGGACAAATTTGCATACCCTCTCTAAACATTATCAATATGCAAATATAGTTGGGAATTAGAGTTAGTGAATAATTCAGTTGGTTCCCGGAACATGGAGAGGATATCGGACTCGGGGATCAAATACTGGAAGGGGGGGGAATGGAAAGATGATATTAATGAAACGCTAGCAAGGGGTCGCGCGCGTGACACATGTCTTACACGTGGGGTCACGTGACACATGATGAATGACATGGGTAGGAAAAAAAAACGGGAAAATGTCAACTCAATGAGTAAGTCATTGGTCGGGTATGACAAATGGTGGGTTAAACTCCAGTTAACACTGGGGCAAATAGGGTGAAAATTGTTGGACGTATTGTTGTCGTTTTGTTTTGTTTATTTCTGTGTTGGTTAGGTTAGGTCGTGCTTAGTATTTCTTGTAGCTAGTTTTGTAAATGTGTATTATATATATATATTTTTATCAGAGCTAATATGTATTTTTTCTTCAGTTTTTTTTTTTTGGGGGGGGGGGTTTAAAAGGCCTAGGTCTCCAGTGACGACATGCTTCTCTCTATCTTGAGTTCTTCTCTTTAATCATAGCTTCCATTCAGTCCAACAGTCTAATTCTTCTTCAGTTTCTCTGCTCTTGAGTACGTTCTGGTCTCCTGTAACGCCATAATTCCCTATCTTGAGTTCTTCTCTCCTTTTTTTTCTTCATAACTTCCCATTATAGTATATCATAGTTCTTCAAATTAAAGATACTTCGGCCAGTAAATATTTTTTTTTATTGTCTCGACGTTTCGACAAAAATCTTTTGTCTATTTCTCTAGTATAGAATTCTAGATTATTATACGAGGGCCATCCAATAAATGAGTTTCCCTATTTTTTAACAAATAAACCACATTATTTACAATTATGAAGTTATTTTATTTTCATTATACAACTCGTAGACTACTTCTCTAAATAATCACCATTTCTGTCCAAACATTTTTGGTACCGTTGAAGCAATTTTTTGATACCACTGTTGTACCAAGCCGTGTCCTGTCTTCGTAGCCAGTGGTTCGCCACCGCCTGCACTTCGTCAACATTCGCAAAGTGCTTGCCTCCAAGGTGCAACTTGAGTGCTGGAAAAAGATGCAAGTCGCTTGGGGCAAGTTGCGGAGAATAAGGTTGATGTGTGAAAATTTCCCATTTGAAGTTTTCCAGCAACGTTTGGGTCATTCGAGCTGCGTGAGGGCAAGCATTGTCATGGACGAGTAACACTTTCCGAGACAAAAGTTAAGGACGTTTTATTGCAGCTCTGAGTTTAGTGAGGACTTCGCAGTACCTCGCAGCGTTAACCGTAGTGTTTGGGGGCAGGTAGTCAACCAATAAAACACCCTTACAGTCCCAAAAGACGATAGCCATAACTTTGCCTGCAGAGATTTTGACCTTCGCCTTTTTTGGTGCACTTTCCTCAGGCTTCTTCCACACCATGCTTTGTCGTTTTGTTTCCGGAGTTGAATAATGCACCCAGCTTTCATCTCCAGTGACAATACGTGAAAACAGTTGATCTCCATCTCTTCGATGCATTTCCAGGAATGCTCGGGCTGCCTCCATCCGTTGTTGCTTGTGATTTTCCGAGAGCAAACGCGGGACTCATCTTGCGCAGACTTTGCAAAAATTCAAAACATATGACATGATTGTTCCAATCGAAGAGCGTCCAATTTCGATTCCAGGAGGCAGTCGAATCATTATTTCGTCAATGGTGACGCGGCGATCTGCTTCCACCACATTCCGAACAGCAGCAACGGCTGCATTCTCCGTAGCAGTAACGGGCCTGCCGCTTCGCTCGTCATCATGCACGTTTTGCCGTCCTTCCAAGAACCATGAACGCCATCGGCGAACCGATGGATGGATGCTCATACATCCTTCACCATACACTGACACTAAATTGCGATGAATATTGACCGCAGTTTCATTTTTTCGCCGTGAAAAAAACGAATTACAGAACGGAGTTCGCAAGTGGACACGTTCACCAGTGGTAGCTCCATGGAAACTGAAGCGATACGGACTTGCGCGTACGAGTAGCGTGATATTGAAGGTCACACGCTTCCAACGCATCCTAGTGACCATTTCTTACACTACTAACTAATTTTTACAACGTTTCGTTCGCAGAAAAAAATAGGGAAACTTATTTATTAGATGGCCCTCGTAGAATACTATTTAACGCTTTGCCAAATGTTTTTATTTTTGTTCGCTTCTGACGAGGACAAAAGATTTTTGTCGAAACATCGAGGTAATAAAAAAAGATTTGTATTAAAGAAATTTACACAAGAGGCTCCTCTTAATGTTTATTATTGTTTTTTTAAAAAAATATTTACTGACCGAAGTAACTTTAATTTGAAGAACTGTGAATTCCGGCCAGGCAGCCTCTATCTTTACGACACAGTATATCAGTCCAATTCTTCAGTTTCTCTGCTCTTGTTAGTTCTCCAGTAATGTAGTACTTCTCTATATCTTGATTTCTTCTCTTTATTTCTTATATAGTCCAACAGTCCAATTCTTCTTCAGTTTCTCTGTTCTCGAGTAAGAGATTCGCCCGAAGTACATCCTACACCACGCTGAAGAGGACCAATAACCCGAAACGCGTACGGATTAAAAAAAAAACGACCAATTTTTTTGTCAATATTTACTCCGCTATATGGCGGAAGTCATCCTAAAGCGATCAGAAAGATGATCTGGAGAGATCTGTCATCATTTCTCTGTTCTCGAGTAGATTATGGTCTCCAGTGACACCATAATCCTTTAGCTTGATTTCTTATCTTTATTTCTTCATAACTTCCCATTTCAGTACACTCATGAACAATACTTGAGGAAGTTGTACCTTTCAGCGTGTATATCTGGATTTACGTTCAGTAAATCGAACGAAATATATCTATAAAGTACGAATGTTTATTTTACACATAAAACAAACTTCTACAATGATTAAGCTGGCGAAACCGCTGGGAGGGTTCACCACTGATGAGCCAGGCCCTCCCATTAATTTTTCATTGCAGTAAGGGCAGTAGAAAATTGTTTAATTTTAAAAAAGAATCATACTTATCAAAAATAGTTTCATTGTCTTAAAACATCTACTGTCCTTACTGTGATGAAAACATATTGTGATAGCTTGGCTCATCAATGGTGAACCCTCCCAGCGGTTTCGCCAATTGAATCTACCAGATTGCTTTTTAGAGTAGTATTTGGAAATAAATTAAGCCCTCAATTGTTTTATTTCTTATATATATATGTTATATAAAAATGTTATTTTATTTAAAATCATATATTTTCATAGATTCAAATATTCGGCTAAATCGACCGCCAGAGGTCACGCTTCCCCTATAAAAAACTCGTTGTTGTTTTATCCCGTTGGTCGGCTCAAAACATTTGTACATTATGTAAATAACTTGTTCATTTTTTAGATTATTAAGCCTTAAGCCAGGCAGTACTGTTATCAAATTATGTTTATGTATATTCCTTAGCTCAAATAAATGAATCTCTGATCTTCAATATTATTATTATTATTATTCTTTAAAATAAAAGGATTTAAAAGCGCGAATGTTTCTTTTATACATAAAACAAACTTCTACTGTCCTTACTGCGATGAAAAATATATTGGGAGGGCTTGGCTCATCAGTGGTGAACCCTCCCAGCGGTTTCGCCAATTTGATCCACCAGACCGCTTCTCAGAGCTCTAATACTGTATTGGATCATTCTGCTTTTATATGCTACACTGAAGGGTGGAATCTTAGAATTATTATTCTTTCAAGATTGTTAACCACGACTGCATTACCATAATCCTCAACATGATCAAGCATCAAGTAATAATTCTATATATCAATCTAATTCCAAAATACAACAGAAAATCTCATTTGTTTTTATAACATATATATATATGGCGTGCTTTAGCATTATGTTTACATAACATAGTTAAGTTTCATTTTATATTAAATTTACTGTAGAAGGGCGTTATCCCGAAAGCTTGAAAAACGTTTAATTAAAAAAGATACTTATCCTTAGACGTTTACTTTATTATCTAAAACTTGCTTTATATATAAATGAAAAGATAAAGTCATCACACCTGATTATACGACTAAATGTTGATGATGGTTTGCGCCATCTGTCAGAATAAATATCACACACAAAACTAATTAAACACACACACACAAAAACCTTTATTAAGACACACTGGTCTTATTCTCCTTGGGGTTACAAGACGGAGAAACCTATGAAAGTGGGAAATATACAAAGGGGTAAAAATGGAGAAAGATTATATACACATGGTAAATATATACAGATTATTAAAACTAATTAAATTAAATCTCAAACAAGCAATAGTCCATTATCACGACATAAAAAGCAAGCAGCAAAGATTATTCCTGGAAGCACTGGTATCATCAAAAATAAATAGCATCAATAGAAAAATATATCTCCCAACCCAATATGGCAATATCCCTGGCAAATTATCTATAGATTAATATATGTTTCATCCCATTATAATATATTTTATATGTAAACAGTTTGATGCACGCTTACACATGCCAATAACACAATTATTACTGTACAAAGTTGATATTGTTTATAGAAGTATATGCCCGTTGAAGAACAGAAATTTTGCTCGAAAACTTGCGGAAATCAAAATTAAATGAAACCCTTTACCTTAATATTATTTATTCTTTATTTTTCGAACAAAACTAATTGAATAGAGATAAAACTAAAATTAACTAATAAATATTAACAGTATGTCTTTAATTACATATAGTTAACACACACACAAAAACCTTTATTAAGACACACAGGTCTTACAGAGGATTCTCCTTGGGGTTACAAGACGGAGAAACCTATGAAAGTGGGAAATATACAAAGGGGTAAAAATGGAGAAAGATTATATACACATGGTAAATATATACAGATTATTATTTGAATAATCCTATGGAAAATAAGAATTAGGATTTGGAAAAAAAAAATTGGAAATATGGTACATACGAGTATAGTTAACATCATTATATTGATGGGAATGTGGTCTATGGTAAGATTACAAAGGAACTCAATAGTTGATACTGTCAAAAAAGATGAAAATGTTCAACACACATTGCTATATATTACCACGTGGAAAATTAGGGAAGACCAACTTCGGGATGAGACAACAATTTATTTCAGGCAAGAACAAACTATGAGTGATAAACAAAAGATAAGCAAAAGAGGGAAGAAGTGTACAGAGTATAGCAAAATATAAACATAAAAAATAATACTCTGCTAATAAAATAATAAATACTTTTATGAAAAAAGGCATCTCCTTATCGTGCAACTGAAAATTGCTGATAGCTTGCGCCATCTATCGGAATAAATATCAACTATTCTGGTTGATTTTTTTTTATTATTCCAGAATTGGCCAAATACCCATTCTTGATTAATCAAGAAAAGCTAACCACGGACGCGTTTCGGGCTGTTGGCCTTCATCAGCGTGGTGCAAGTTGTACCTCAACGACCAAAAAACTGGTATCAAGGCATCCTTAAAAATCATGAAACGGGTAGTTAAGGCCAGAATTGCGTGAGACCGCTTAATTAATAAATACTTTGTTACAATATTTACCCTCATATGATGATAATTATCAAATTCTAAACAGATATTTCATTTCAATCCTCGAAAATACAATTTTACAGAATATTTGAAGATTTCTAAACTACCTTTCAGTGCTAACGTTGTGCTTCAAAATTTTGCTAAAAGAGAAACTATGGTTTTACGATCTACTAACCAAAGTGTATGATTTTCGAGCCCAAAAATGAATGTAGCAAACAGACAAACCGCAATACACTGTAGCAAAGTGCCAAAATTCTGCACGCTACCAAGGTTTTTCAAAAAAGGTTAGATTCCCCAGGCCAGGGAAATTAAGAGAAATATAGGTGTTGATTAGATAAGAAGAGAAAATAAAAACAGGCTTAATTCAACAGGTACTAGAAAAAGATAAATTTTCTTTTTGTAAAAATAAATAATTTTGATAAAGACAGAAAAAAAGAAGGCAAATGTTCATCCTTTACCAAAATTCTTCTTCGATCTTTCTTCTTAAAAGTTCTTTTAGTTTTCTCTCTCTCTCTCTTAAAGAGTCGGCACGCTTCTTGAAGTAGGCAGCTAGGTCTGTTTGCAGAAGACACTGGAACAATACAGAGGCCTTTCCAAGCAGACGAAATCGTAGAGAACAAAGAAAAAGGGCGCGCCAACCCCCACGCGTCTTGCCGAATTTAAGAGCCCTTAAACTTATTGGACACACGTCACCATCCATCAAGACAGCTAATGGTTGGATTTTGCTAAATTCCTCGTATTTCTGTCACTTCACGCTTCAGTAGTTTAATTATTCATGGACCCACGCTGGAAGATACTTCAAGACAAATTTGTCAATTGACATTTGGTGACAAGATTTAGGAAGGACAAACCTCCTTAATGAATTTCTAACCAGATCTTTGATTTTTTTTTTAAGATAACGTCTCTCTTTCTCTCTCTCATCTTTTTTTTTCTTCTTCTTTAATTGGCATGAACGTTTTTATAACTTTGAGTTTGTGAATGAATGCCTTGTTGAATGTACAATCGTATAACTGTGTTTATTGCGGATCCTGTTTTTATTATGTTTGGTTGTTTATATCTTTGAATTCATTAGAGTTTGTGATATGTTTTGATGTTGTTTTTTTCTAATCTTCTATTTGATGTGTGTCTTGTTTTTGTATTAAAGATAGAGGCTGCCTGGCCGGCGGCATTCATATTTATTGAAAATGAAGATTTACTGTCCGAAGTACCTTTGTTTTTGTCTGTTGAATGATTTTTATCGTAATTTCTATTTTTTTGTCTCTTCTAAGTTAGAATATGGAATGTTTTATATCAATATACAGGGTGACGCATAAGTTCTGAACCCTTTTATTTAAAAAAATTGAAATTAAAAGGCAAAGAGCGCTCTGCCATCTAAAAAAACACATGTGCTCATGGTCAGGATAGGCTTTCTTTATTTTTAATATCAACACCTGACCCACTTATTTTTTATTATTTTTTTCATTTTATTTTATGTAATAGATTGAAGCTTAATTTAATACCGTAGGTACATAAATAAACAAGTAATGTTATTGATCATCCATCAAAGTGTACAAAATGGACACGTGCTCTAAATAAATAAACACAATTATATCATAAAACAGGTAAACCTTTATTTATATTACATCGATACCCTCCCAGTAACAAAATTCCAAAGATAGTTTCTTCTACAGTTTCTCACAATGTCTTTCTTTTTATCTTGAATCATGATTTAAAAGACACTCACTGCAAGAAAATATTTTGTAGTTTTTAAACTCACAATTTTACCTTGAATCATGAATAGTTTCCCTCTGTCTAAATATTCCCCTAATTCCCGAACGTATATATCTATATATATAATTGCCTTATTCTGTCTGAAGCTCACGGATAGAATGCGCGCCCATTGGCTGCCGGCGAACACGTGTCCTCCCTGCCCCCCTCTAGACAACCCTGTTATCAGCTGTGTGATACATACACCTGTCTATAGCGGCCATTCTAGACAACCCTGTTATCAGCAGTGTGTTACATCCACCTGTCTATACAGACAACCCTGTCTATAGCGACCACTGACCACCCCGCCTATAGCGACCACTCTAGACAACCCTGTTATCAGCTGTGTGATACATCCACCTGTCTTTACAGACCACCCTGTATATAGCGGCCATTCTAGATAACCCTGTTATCAGCTGTGTGATACATACACCTGTCTATAGCGGCCACTCTAGACAACCCTGTTATCAGCTGTGTGATACATCCACCTGTCTATACAGTCCACCCTGTCTATAGCGGTCACTTTAGGCAACCCTGTTATCATCAGTGTGTTACATTCACCTGTCTATACAGACCACCCTGTCTATAGCGGTCACTCTAGGCAACCCTGTTATCAGCAGTGTGATACATACACCTGTCTATACAGACCACCCTGTCTATAGCGGCCACTCTAGACAACCCTGTTATCAGCTGTGTGATACATACACCTGTCTATACAGACCACCCTGTCTATAGCGACCACCCAAGACAACGTTTTTAAAATATATTCGCACTCGGGTAAAACCCGGGCGTTGCCCGGGCCATTCGTCTAGTATAATATATAAGACTAATATATAAAATGAAAGGATTTAAGCACAAATGTTTCTTTTATACACAATACAAACTTCTACTGTCCTTACTACGATGAAAAAATATATTGGGAGGGCTATCAGTAGTGATCTGATATGAAGTGGTGTTTTTTTTTTCATCGCAGTAAGACAGTATAAGTTTGTATCGTGTATAAAAGAAACACTCGAGTTTAAATCCTTTCATTATATATATATACATTATATATATAATACATTGATTGGCGTTCTTACGTCCTTCCGGCCTAAATACCTGTTTCATGGTCAAGACCAGCCTTTTTGGTCGTTGAGGTACAGCTTGCACCACGCTGACGAGGGCCAACAGCCCGAAACGTGTACATGGTTAGCTTTTCTTGATTAATGAAGAAACGGTATTTGGCCAATTCTGAAATAATTAGAAAAATCAACGATTAGTTGATATTTATTCCGATAGATGGCGCAAGCCATCAGCAACTTTCAGTTGCACGATCAGGAAATGCCTTTTTTTATGCCTATATATATATATGGCGCGTTATTGCCCTGTGTTAGTAAGAAGACAAATGTGTTACATGGCGAAGAAGAACCAGAGACAGACGTAGATGTACCACATCAGAAGACTGGAAAAGTTCTTGGACGTCACACATGTGTCATCTGCGACAACTTGATATTCAGCGAGAGTCATCGACACCACCTGACCGTTGATTGTGTTCTCCTGTCGTCTGGAATGGGGAAAACATTTTCTTCTCCTCCGTGTGTATCGCCATCGTGAATTGTTCACGTCAACCCAGGAATCTTTATAGAGAATATATGTAACAGAGTTATATACGAGGAAATATAAATACACTCATGGACAAACTTAAAGAAGTTTCATATTTTGATGTTGCCCGGTTTTCTTTTTTTTTTTTTTTTTTTTTGAAGGAGACAGAGGCTGTTCACACTTAGTTATCTTGTGTGACTTCAATAGAGGTCACTGTAATATCTTTCAGAGTTATTGTCTGAATCCCGATATACATGCTAGAAGGTACAACTTCCTTAAGTTTTGTCCATGAGTGTATAATTACCCTATTTACATAGTGTTTTATATCCATATTTTGACATTTACTTTCTCAGTTCTTTTCCCATTTTCCATACTAACTTCTACTACAATTCATAAAATCCTGCCGGCATTGATATACCAATGTGTATGTTTAAGTAAGAACTTGAGAACAAGCCTGTGTCTTTAAGCTGGCCTTGTTATAATTAAAGTAACCAACCACTGTAATTGTAATATTTTATTTGAAAACATACCGGCGATTTTTTTACGATAAATGACACTCATGCACACAAAACTTAAGGAAGTTTTACCTTTTAGCATGTATATCGGGATTCGGACAATAACTCTGAAAGATACACTCATGGACAAAACTTTATTGAATACACACGAGTGTGAACAAAATTGCCTCTGTCTCCTCCCCCAAACAAACAAACAAAAACGTTTGTGACATCAAAGTCGTTCCACTTTCTTAAGTTTTGCCCATGAGTGTATGTACCACAAAAGTGACACCTCTACCTTTAAATATGCATTAAAACAATAAATTTCATTCATCGACTAGTACAAAACGTGAAGAGAGAAATTCCATTTTGATTCATGAATATCATCCTTCCGCAACTTTATATTATAAAAAAGCTTATGTCCATAGTTTACTTAAATATCATTTCTAAGATCCCATCCTTCAGTGTAGCATATAAAAACAGAATTATCCAATACAGTATTAGAGCTCTATAGAAGCGGTCTGGTAGATTAAATTGGTAAAATTGCTGGGAGGATTCACCACTGATGATCCAAACCCTCCCAATATTTTTTATTCGCATTAAGGACAATAGATGTTTGTTTTATTGGTGAAAGAAACATTCGCGCGTCTTAATGTTTTCAATTCCATTATATAGTTGTACTATATTTATTTACATAAATGTGTAAAATAGACGATAATAATGAACACATAAGCTTTTTTAAATCGTAGAATTGATTACATAATAGGTAATGCATTAATAATTGTTCTTCTAAAAAAGCACACAAGAATTAATAGGCCTTTTAGGATTTGAAATTCAAATTAGAAATAAAGTAGCATAGGTCATTTATTAATTTATTTGGATATATAATGATCACGGAAACTATTGCCACAAGAAATGACTTCCACGAAGTCATTTCTTTTCATATGAATATACTAAATTAATATAGGATTTGGAAAGAAGACCTAACAATACTACAAACACATTGCGAGCAAAACTCATAACTTCTTAATTGATACAAATCAATAGAGCCAAATATTATTATTTTTCTCTTGAAACTCTAAACCTATAAAATCGTACTATTGTTACATTGCCATTAATAAAAATATGTACATACATACAGAAAATATAAAAAAAAATCTAAAAAATATTTATATCTTTAACTTTTAAAAATATTCACATCGTAAAAAATAATATTGTCATTGTCACTAAATGGTATTTCAATGCGATTTAAAAAATAATAATAATGAAATAGAGGATTAGTTAAAGAAATGGCTGCGATGAAGTTATTTCTTTCAGCATCATTGTTCTCCCTAGGTAGCATGAAGAACAAATAAAGAAGCAGAAGAAGTATAGAAGAGAGATAGACAAGTCCTCCAACTTGTGTGATACCATCAGATGAGGAAGACATAATTACAGAAATGACTGCGGTGAAGCCATTTCTTTCGGCAGCGATGCGGCACTCTGTGACCAGATTAATAGCTCCTGTCCAGATAAATGGACCGACTCCCCCAAACTTCTATTTGTCACTTTTTTATACAGCGAAAGTTAAGGAATATTTCACTTTTTAAAATATCCAATTATTCTCTTGGGAGAAAGACATCTTAATTCGGAGTAGGCTTAAAATTGGCGCCTTTTTAGTTACTAGGCGTAAAATGTCTTCTGCTTTTTTTTTTTCTTTTGGGTTCGTCTGTAGCTCTAAAAAAGTCAATAAAAATAGAATAAAATTGCCTTTTAAAATTATAAAAATGTTTATTTTATACGTGAAATTTTGTACCTATAGGTTTTCAAAATGCAAATAACAATTATAAATATGTTGAGGTATATTAACAAAATATACAATATACTCTAAATGAATGATTATCTATTAAAACAATAGAAATTATAGAAAATTATTTTTAAAATTTGTGTTGAAAAGATATAAAAAATGAAAAGTTCTATCGACAACTAAAAACAACAATAAAAGAAGCTAATAAAAATAATGAATATTAAAGCATGATGAAATGCATTAATACAAGATCGGCAGGACACAAGTTTTAACCCTATCAGACGAAATCGGACGATTAAACAAAACGAGATCGGAATAAAAAAATTGAAAAGCTGATTTAGGAAGGAATCCCAACAAAAACAACTTCGTCATAAATAGAAAACCAGCAGAACAAGATGGTGAACAAGCAAAACAAAACAATATGAATTTTTAATAAGATTTATAATACCAACAAAAAAGTTCAAAAACGTTTGTTGACTAAAATAAATATTCAGAAGAACAAGTTGTAATGTTAATACAGACATAGATATAACAACAGAAATATTCAATAAAGCTAGAAGATCAATTGAACAAGTTGTAATGTTAATACAGACATAGATATAACAACAGAAATCTTCAATAAAGCTAGAAGATCAATTGAACAAGTTGTAATGTTAATACAGACATAGATATAACAACAGAAATCTTCAATAAAGCTAGAGGATCAATTGAACAAGTTGTAATGTTAATACAGACATAGATATAACAACAGAAATCTTCAATAAAGCTAGAAGATCAATTGAACAAGTTGTAATGTTAATACAGACATAGAAATAACAACAGAAATCTTCAATAAAGCTAGAAGATCTATTGAACAAGTTGTAATGTTAATACAGACATAGATATAACAACAGAAATCTTCAGTTGAGCTGGAAATTCAATTGAAAACAAGTTGTAATGTAATGTTAATACAGGCATACATATAACAGTAAACATCTTCAATAGAGCCAAAACATCAACGTACTGAACAAGTTGTAATGTTAATATACAGGCTATAACAACTATAACAACAAAAACCTTCAATAAAGCTAGAACAACAATTGAACAAGTTGTAATGTTAATACAGACATAGAAATGACAACAAAATCTTCAATATAGCTAGAACATCATGGAACCGAAGAAGTTGTAATGTATTGTTAATAAAGACATATATATATAACAACAGAAATCTTCAATAGAGCCAGAACATCATGGAACTGAAGAAGTTGTAATACTAGCAGACGAACAAAACGGCGCCACAACAATCGTCTGCCACGACATTTGTATTGAGGGTCAGAGGTCATCAAGAAGGTGATCAATTTTACGACTCCCCCGGCTCTAAATAAACATGAACTTTATGGGTACGAACTGTAGGCAGGATTTATTTTACAAGTTGCTCTGACCCAATTAGAGGTTCGTAGAGCCCATGTTCTCCCTATGGAACAAAGAAAAGGAACAGTAAATACCTACGAATCAGTTTTTTACCAATATTTTTATACCTAAAAACAATACTGTTATGCATATATAGACTTTTTAAAAAATTTATGATTCAACCAGGCGTGATATTGAAACATTTGCGCCTATTACAGAGGAAAAAAACAAAACATCTAACAAATTAAAACTTAGAGTTAAATATTTACAAATTTATTAATCGACAGAGTTCATAAAATTTATATAGACAAAGTGGCTGATGTAAGAGATTTAAATCTTTTAGATCAGGGAACAATCGATGTCTCACTTCTGTAAAGTTCGGACAGTCGTAGATAAGGTGAAGATCAGTTTGTTCAGTTTTCCGCAGGAACAATTTGGTGTTTATGAATTTATTGAAAAATTGTTTAATAGAAAGACCCTCCCATATGATTCCATTTGAATAGCATAGCTTACCCTAGTATCTCTTCGAAGTGGTCTCTCATTGGAGGTTAGATAGGTTCAGTTTATATCATTTTTGATTTTACAAAGGTAGAGACTCATCTCAGTTACATATCAATCAATCAATAACTTTATTAAGACCTTCAGTCTTATATATAGATTATCCTGAGAGAAACTGAAAAGGAGTATCAATCAATCAATACCTTTATTAAGACCTTCAGTCTTATATACAGATTCTCCTGAGAGATACAGAAAAGGAGTATCAATCAATCAATACCTTTATAAAGACCTTTAGTGTTATAAACAGATTCTCCTGAGAGATACAGAAAATGGGTGGAAAAAAGAGAAAGAAAGAAATTCAAACTTACATAATTATATGGGATATATGCAAATATAGAACTAAAATGATGTTATATAAGATTATATATACTAAAAACGTTATATATATAAAACATATAAACAGACTCTGATTTCTTTATAAATCTAAAGGATGTTTTTTTTTTTTGTGTATAGAGAAGTTTATATATATACTCTATGTTTCTCATATTTCTGAAAAATATTTTTTTTTCCGAAAGTCTGACAGCATTGAATAAAAGAATAAATTTTATAAAGAGTTAGAATTAAGTTTTTATATTTCAAATATATATGCGCTAAAAAATGTAAAATGATAATTTATACTTTTTATGTTAATATCACATTTTCGTTTTCGCCTTGTACAGAAAAGATCGAGAAAAAAAACGAAGTTTTTAATGTATTTTTTATAGAAACGTCTTTTTCTCCTATAAATAATGTATTATTAAAAAGACAACTTTTTTTTATCCTTAGTACACGTGGTACAGACCATGATAATCATGGTGGGTACAATTTGGAGACTGCTTTTACTGTAAATGCATTACATATCTACCCATGTGAAAATCAGTTCGACTTTTGCACTTACAAAGGTGCCAAATCTCCGTTTGGTTACTTGCACTCAGTGGTGAACACTCGTAGAAAAAGAATTGTCCTATGCGGAATTCAATTCTGGGTCGTAGAGGTCGAAAACCAACGGTTTACTTCCACCGACCTCCCAAAAGACAAACTACACACTTTGCATAATCCACTGTTTGACAAAAAACACTTTTTAAAAAAATATTTTAAATTGACACTAAAATAATGATTAGTCTATTAGAATGATTAGTGTATGTGTTACTTATTCTAAGTAAGCGTAGTACAAGTCATGATAATCATGGTGGGTAGTTAGCGTCTGTTTTTACTGTGTATGTACTATAGGTATACACATGTGTAAAGTGCAATTCGATTTTTGCGCATATCAGTATACCAGATCTTCGTTTGGGTATTTACACTCACTGCTGGGGTTGGAATTTTGTAAGAAACGGTGGCCATTAGAGAGCAACAATATTTTTCTTCATAAAAAAAAGTGTTCAATGCGCGATTCGATCCCGGGTCGTGCCCCCTTGCGCCTTGGGAATTACTCATCCTTTGTATATTATTTGAATTCAAAATTTTAATATATATATTTTTTTACGATGTACTAGAGCGCCATCTGTTATCAAATTATAAAACTATTTTAGAGGCGTAATATTCTTTTTAAAATAAAACAATTTCTACTGTCCTTACTGCGATGGAAAAATTAAAGGGAGGGCCTGGCTCATCAGTGGTGAACCCTCCCAGCGGTTTCGCCAGTTTAATCTACCATACCGCTGTTTTATTGCATTTTTGGAACTTCCTTTTATAGGTGACTGTTGTAAGACTCTTGGAATGGGTATTTTAGAAGAACTATGGACATAAAAGGAAGTTCCAAAAATGCAATAAAACAGCGGTATGGTAGATTAAACTGGCGAAACCGCTGGGAGGGTTCACCACTGATGAGCCAGGCCCTCCCTTTAATTTTTCCATCGCAGTAAGGACAGTAGAAATTGTTTTATTTTAAAAAGAATATTACGCCTCTAAAATAGTTTTATAATTTGATAACAGATGGCGCTCTAGTACATCGTAACATTATTGTTCTAATAAAAGACACAATTTGATATTTGCGGAAGAGCGATTGCTCGAAGCATATTATATATTTATAATTATATTTAATTCTGCTGTCCTAAAAGCTTATGTCCATAGTTCTTCTAAAATACCCATTCCAAGAGTCTTACAACAGTCACCTATAAAAGGAAGTTCCAAAAATGCAATAAAACAGCGGTATGGTAGATTAAACTGGCGAAACCGCTGGGAGGGTTCACCACTGATGAGCCAGGCCCTCCCTTTAATTTTTCCATCGCAGTAAGGACAGTAGAAATTGTTTTATTTTAAAAAGAATATTACGCCTCTAAAATAGTTTTATAATTTAATATATATTTTTTACACATGGACACATATATGTGAGCGATGGTTACCCAAAAATTATTTGAAAAAGTAAAGATCAATATCAGGTAAAAAGTTTCTTTTAATTTAAATTTTCAAGCTTTCAAGCAAATATACTGTTCTTCAACGGGCTGATATTCTATGTACAAACTCTAAATCATATTTATACAGAATAATTGAAAACTTTTGTTACTTTTGTAACAGTCTGATGCACGCCCGCGAGAGCACATGCTAATAACAAAAGTTTTTAATTACTCTGTATGCAACACAAGCTTTCGAATAACAACTCTTTCTCAAACCTGAGAAAGAGTTAACACTCGAATACGCGAATATCGAAAATGTCTTAATTAGAACACACTCTTGAAGGATATATATGCAGTAGGACCTCCCTATAAAGGACATCACAGGAAGGAAGCATATTATTGCGTGGCCACGTCATGTCTATTCTGTATATATATTATTTAGAGATTGTACATAGAATATCAGGACGAATATATATCACCAAAATATACCAACGGAAATATAATCAAATTAAAAACCTTTTTTTAAATACAAATTTCCGATCAGCATTCACCAGAACATTTACAGAAGAAGACAGAACAGAGCTAGAAAAACAAAATCCAAATAAACTTCCAAAATAATATCGGTTATATTGGCAAATAAATAGTTGCCCCAAAGAGTTGAATAGAAAAGATTTTACGTACTGTTCCTAGAATTTATTATCAGTCGAAACATTTAGAAAAGAGAAGGTTAGAAAAGAAAGAAAAAGAGAGATATTAAGAAAGTCTTTTGTGATGAGAAGAAATTGGACTTTCGAAGGCTGGGGGTAGTACATAGCGTGGGAGAGCAGACGACAATCTCTGAAAAAATCTGGGCGACCGTTCGGCGTGGAAACGAGATAAGCTATCAGAGTTTTCCGCCACGCTCCCGATAACCCGGACCTATCCCCTAATAGACGTTGTCGGGGAGAGGGAGGGAAATATATCCCCACCCCGACTGTCAACTCCAGATCGTCAAACTCCCCCCATTTACATATAGCCCGACTTTTCAACCACACACATACAGCTATCTATTGATTTGCATAACTCCCGTCTCTTTGAATCCATCTTTTATCAATGTAATTAACACAGTATGTAAATAGAACGTTCACAATTTATGTAGCAAAAGTGTTATATAGTTCAATATGTGAGTTTGTTACAAACAACATTTCTCAACTTTGTGAAAAAAAAGAATACATATTAATATTATAAAATAAATAAAGATTTCAGGGCTAAGTTTCATGTTCAACTTTTTATTTTCAAGCTTTTTTATTAATATGCAAACACAAAACTAACGGAATAAAAATGTATATATATTGTGGCGGTAAGAATTTCAAGCAACAGGCGTAGATAAATCGAACGATAAACGTTTATTGCTGCCAACGAGCAGACTACCCAAATCAAAGAATACACGAACACACATATACACCAATCATTAACTCAATACATGCAAAACAAACACAAACAAAATCCAAAACCTAATTATGTAAAACAATACAACAAATAACGCTACAATGCCCTCCTCTCCAAAAGGACAGCGTCCTCGCTGTCAGACGGCAGGCTCATCCTCGGGTAGGTCCAGTTGTTCGTCCGGGTCACGGTAGTTCTTCATTCTCACTACGTGCACAATTTCCTTTGGCTTACGACGGCGGTTAGTAGTGTCTAGACTTTCAACTTCGTACGTCACATCCGAAATGCGTCTCGTCACCCTATAAGGGCCGAAATATCGTTTTATTAATTTTTCGGATATCCCTATTTTCCGAACGGGTATAAATATCCATACTTTATCGCCTGGCTGATAGCTCACTTCTCGATGTTTGGCGTCGTAGAGTCGTTTATTGCCCTCTTGCGCTCTCAGTGTATGTAGCCGAGCCAATTGTCGCGTCTCCTCTGCTCGAGTCACTATCTCTCGATTATAGTCCTCTTGATCTTCATCTTTTAAAAGAGGAAACAATGTATTCAACGTAGTTTCAGCTTCTCGTCCATGGATGAGGCTGAATGGGGTGAATCCGGTGGTGTCCTGCTTCGCCGTATTGTAAGCAAACGTGATGAACGGAAGAATAACGTCCCATTCCTATTGTTCGACGTCCACATACATTGACATCATGTCGGCCAGGGTTTTATTAAGTCTCTCAGTGAGACCATTCGTCTGATGGTACGCCGTGGTAAATCTCTGAGCCGAAGAGCAAAGTCCCGTCAGCTCGGATATTAGTTTAGACTGAAAAACCCTACCCCGGTCAGTAATTATTTCTCGTGGTGCTCCATGTTTAAGCACTACGTCCTCCAGGACGAACTTGGCCACTTGCTGAGCGTCTGCCGATGGTAAGGCTCGGGTGATAGCGTATCGCGTCAGATAGTCTGTGCAAACTATTATCCATTTATTTCCTAAATGGGATATTGGGAATCTTCCGAGGAGATCAATTCCGACTCTTTGGAACGGAACAGAGGTGGGTGGTATCGGTTGCAGCAATCCGGGCGGTCGCAAGGGAGCATGTTTACGACGCTGGCACTCCCTACAGTGACCGACATATTTTCTTATGCTCCTCAGAAGACCTGGCCAAAAATACTTCCTCCTAATTCTATCGTGGGTTTTAGCCAACCCTAAATGACCGGCAGTTGGATTATCGTGGAGACTTCTGAGGACGTCAGGGCGCAAATGCCTGGGGATCACCAATAGCCACGGTTGCCCCACTGGGTCGAAATTCCGCTTGTAAAGAGCTCCATTGATTATTTTGAAGCGGTTTTGATCGTTCCTCGAACATTCCTCCGATATTCTCACAATTACCGGATCTTTCCGCTGTTCCGCGACGATATCAGTTAAAGCAGCTAATGTTGGTATGTCATCTTCGGATTCCCCTGGGTTATTCGCTTCGATTGGATTGCGTGAGAGACAATCGGCATCTTGATGTTTTCTGCCGTTTTTATATACCACGTTCACATTGTACTCCTGAAGTCTTAAGGCCCACCTGGCCAGTCTTCCCGACGGGTCCTTCAGTCCCGAAAGCCAACAGAGCGAGTGATGATCCGTCACAATTGTAAACGAGCGACCAAATAGGTATGGACGGAACTTGCCGATCGCCCAAATCGCGGCAAGACACTCCCGCTCCGTTGTTGAATAATTTTTTTCAGCTGTTGACAGCGTTCTTGATGCATATCCAATCGGTTTTTCACTTCCTCCCTGGACCTGGACCAAAACCGCACCAATTCCAAACCCACTGGCGTCGGTGTGCAGTTCGGTCGCATACTTTTCGTCAAAGTGGGCCAAGACGGGTTCCGACGCGAGTGCCAACTTCAAGGATTCATAGGCCTGCCGTTGATCTGGTCCCCATTCGAATCTGGTGTCCTTTCTCAACAACCTGTGTAGTGGTTCAGCTTTTTGAGCAAAATTCTTAATGAAACGACGATAATATGAGCACATTCCAATGAAACTTCTTACATCAGTAAGGGATTTGGGAGTAGGGAATTTGGACATAGCATCAACTTTACCCGGGTCGGGGTGCACGCCCTCTCCATCCACCAGATGCCCAAAAATGCTTAGTCGTTTTGTTCCGAACAAGCACTTGTCTGGATTTAACACAAGTCCAGCCTTTGAGAGACACCTGAGAACTAATTCAAGGCGTCGAACATGTTCGTCAAAGGTGGGTGAAAACACAATAATATCGTCCAGATAGCAAAGGCACATTGACCACTTCAACCCCCTCAGCAAGGTATCCATCATTCTTTCAAATGTCGCTGGGGCGTTACACAGCCCGAAAGGCATAACTTTGAACTCGTACAATCCGTCGGGTGTAATGAAGGCGGTCTTTTCGCGATCTGCCTCATCCACCTCAATCTGCCAGTAACCAGAACGGAGGTACATGGAAGAATAATAACTCGCCCCTCTTAAGCAATCGAGTGTATCGTCAATCCTTGGTAGTGGATATACATCCTTTTTTGTGATTTTATTCAGGTGTCTGTAATCGACACAGAAACGCCAACTACCATTTTTCTTTTTCACTAATACCACAGGAGAGGACCAAGGACTCTCGGAAAGCTGAACTATACCTCCTTTCAACATTTTGTCGACCTCATTCTGAATGGTTTGACGTTCGACCTGCGACACTCGATATGGACGGCGTTTAATCGGGGGATGGTCCTCTGTATTTATCTTGTGCTTGGCTGTGCTCGTCAGATTAGACGGAAACTTATTAAATTCAAATAAGCCGCTGAAACTCCCAAGTATCGAACATATCCTGGTCCTTTCAAGCATGGATAGATCAGGGCTTATCATCGAGGCAATGTTTGGAGAGTTTTCTTGTCCAAGAATCCCCTGCCGATTGGTGTCCGAAGCATCACCGATGACCGCCAGCTGACCCTCTTCCAGTACCTGTATCTCTCCAATACACATTCCTTTGGGGACAGTTCGATCACATGTGCCGATGTTGGTTATCCAAATTCTCCCTTTTCCATGCTGGACAGCGAAGATCGAGGCGGGAACCATCAGATCACGTTCTAGAAAGAGGATCCTCGAAGGCTCCATTACGACATCACTCACACCGAGTATAGCTTCGCTGATTACGTTTATCTGCTTGGTTGATCCAGCGGGGATTATAAAGCTATCGTCGGCGGCCACAGTTTGGAATATGCTCGAAGAATCCTCTGGTAGTTCTGCTTTTTCTAACAGAATCTCGGCGCTACCACAATCGATTATAGCCCTTGACGCCTCCAGAAAGTCCCAACCGAGAATGATGTCGTGGCTACAACTTGGTAAAACAATGAATTCAAACGGCTGTACTAATCCGTTTATTTCTGAACGTAACGTACATCGGCCCCTGGAAACGATATATTTCCCGTCGGCAACTCTAAGTGTCATGCCAGCGTCACTGAACATAGTCTTTTTGTGTTGTTGTCTAAAGTGGTCCGAAATAACCGAAAACGAAGCGCCGCTGTCGACAAGGGCAGGAAAAGTTTTATCGTCAATAGTAACGTCAACTATATTCTGTGATAGTTTAGCGGCTATGAGCGGCGGAGGATTTATAATCTCCTCAGCGACCTTACCTCCAGCGAAGGGCGCTTGCTCTAGTTTTCCTCACGATAAGGTGATCGGCCAGATCGTCGGCTTGGCGATATCGAGGGGCGACGTTCAGCTGGGGATCGGCCACGACCTGGATAGGGCGACGGGCTTCGGTAACTTGCGCGGCCTGGGGTTTCATTGCTATTATAGATCGTTCGCGGGCCGTTCTGGACAGGGTGGTATCTCCCCGGTGGCTGTCGATCCATCATCCCTCGCCGCTCTCGGCAGTACCTGGCGACGTGACCCGGGCGTCCGCATTGGAAACAAACGGGAATATTATCCACCGTCCTCTATTCGTCAGTCTTTCTTCGGGCAGTTGTCAGCCTTGTAGGACTTTGCTGCTGGTAATACGGGGGTGGTTTCGCCGGTCCTTCAAATTGGCGGCGTTGTTCTTGGTAGTATGGACCCTGCTGCGCAATTGGGGTCAGATTTCTCTCAACCTCTTCATGAATCATTTTCTTCAGGGAGTTCACCTCCGGCACTATAGGCTCGGAATGTAGGGCACTTTTAATTTCTTCTCTCACGATTCGTCGAATTAGATCTTCCAGGGACGAGGAGTTTGGTTGCTCTATACTTGCGACGTTAGGGAGTCGCTCAAACCTTGGTTTCCCGATGCGTCGCTGCTTGCAAGCCTCCACCTTTCGGCACCAATCGACAAAGGCTTCAACAGTATCAATTTCCTTTATCAAGATGACCTGATAGACATCTTCTACCACACCTTTCATTAGATGTGCCACTTTCTCTTCTTTACTCATATCGGGATTCACCTGCCTACACAAGCTCAGAACGTCTTGGATATAGGATTCACAGGATTCTGTACTCTTCTGAGCTCGACTCTGAAGGTTGTCCTTAGCGCGTCTGAGAAGGACACCGCTATTGTCGAATGTCCGGCTAAACATCTCCTTAAACATATCCCACGAATCCATTCCTTCTTCGTTGTTATCATACCATTGGCCAGCGGTCCCTTCCAAAAAGAATGGTGCGTTCGCCAATTTCATCGTGGCATCCCAGCAGTTCGATCTCGCAATACGTTCGTAATCCTTCATCCATTTGCCACAATCCTCCGTTCCATTGCCGCTAAACACAGTTGGGTTTCTTGTCAAATGTTTGCAAGTATTAACACCCGTGTTAACTCCAGCCGATATTGACATTTTTCTGATTGGCTTATTCTTTTCGTCGAAATCAAAACGTGGTTCCAGGCCTTCTAGGCGACGGCTTCTTCTGACAGAGGTATCCGTGATTGTATCGGTACCCAGCTTCTCCACCACTTGTGGCGGTAAGAATTTCAAGCAACAGGCGTAGATAAATCGAACGATAAACGTTTATTGCTGCCAACGAGCAGACTACCCAAATCAAAGAATACACGAATATATATATATATACACCAATCATTAACTCAATACATGCAAAACAAACACAAACAAAATCCAAAACCTAATTATGTAAAACAATACAACAAATAACGCTACAATATATATATATATTTTACAACATCAAGAAATATGCAAAATCTATCCTAATATTTAATTGTATATATAAATCAGTTAGCATCTTAACGGCGTTTATACACACACAAAGCTTTATTAAGAACACCGGTCTTATACAGATTCATCACAGGAAGGAAGAAGGCATAGATAGAACTCCTATACTCCAGGCAGCGCAGCACCCAACAACAGCTTCCAGATCCGACACATGTCCAGTAGCCACACGTTCCTTTGCAACGGCGTTTATATGTTTCTATGTACTCCTGTAGAAGGGCAGAGATGCCCGAGATTACGTTTAATAACGATAAAAGAAGCACAATTCCAGATTAATATCCAGGAGATTTAAATCAATTGACATATGTAAATAAGTTTCATATATTTATATATGCAAATTTAACTTTCCCGTTTTAAGAACAAAAATGAATAGACTTTTGGATATACAAGGGACATGACAAAACTTAAAGAAGGGAAGGTCTTTGATATCGCCGATTGTCTGGTTTTTTTTTTAAATTTATTTAAGGAGACAAAATCAATTTTGCTCACACTTGGTTATCTAGTGTGTCTACAATAAAGGTCACTGTAATATCTTTCAGAGTTATTGTCTGAATCCAGATATACATGCTAAAAGGTACAACTTCCTTTAGTTTAATCCATGAATGTAGCTCGACTTTTCAATCACACACACAGCTCTCTAACGATTTGCATAATAACTCCGTCTCTTTAAATTATTCTATTTTATCAATGTAATTAACTATGCAAATAGAACTCTCACATTTCTGGTAAATATATCTGTTATAAACAGCATTTTTCACAGCTTTTACATTTTTATCAACTCCAGATTGGAAAACTCTCCATTTTACATATATCCCGGCTTTTCAAATACTCACCTCTCTACTGATTTCAATAACTTCGTCTCGCTTTATTTATCACCTACACTTTAAATCAATTTTACATTGCATCTATGTAATTAATTATTGAAATGTAAAAGTAAACGACGAATTCTAATGTGATTCTTTTTTTTTTATACAACACAAGCTTTCGAATAACAACTCTTTCTCAAACCTGAGAAAGAGTTAACACTCGAATACGCGAATATCGAAAATGTCTTAATTAGAACACACTCTTGAAGGATATATATGCAGTAGAACCTCCCTATAAAGGACAACACCTAATTGCAGAGCCAAAGTGTACTTTAGAGAGAGGTGTCCTCTTACCGGAGAGTTGCTAAATTGTAAAAATGGTAATTTTGTAAATGAAAACTGTCCTTTGTAGAAAGGTATCCGCTAAAGGGAGGTTCTACTGTATATTTTAGAAAAAAGATCAACGTAAAAAATACAGAACATAATAAACTTTTAATTTGCATATACCAGGTACCTATGCAAATCAAACAGAATCCACCCACCCGCCTACAAGTGGAATTTAAAAGGAAAGGGGAGTCTAACGAGGTAGTCCTGATTGTGATTTTTCTGCAGCCGATGCTAATTACGCACAAAAACGAAGCCGGCAACACTGTAAAAAGTGGCAGCAGAAGATCAATATACAGAGTTAATTTTCCAGAAAAATGTCCCATTTATTTATTATCGAACTGGGGGCGTCTAATTAGCATAAGTTTTACTTCTCCCGCAGTACTTTTCTTACCTTTTTTTTTTTTTTTTAAGCCTAACTTTGTAGATTTTTCTTCGGTTCTCCCCCCTCTCCTCCTCCACTTTTTTTTTCTATTTCTAAAAAAGATAAACGCGCAGAAAACTTTGTTTCCCTTCTTTTTTTTTTTACATCTTTTCCATTTTTTATATCCATGAGATAAGGGAGTTGAGATATGGCATTTGTGTATCGATGTTTGGAAGACAAAAAACGATTAGGAATCTACTGTCATTTGTCTTTTTAACATTCGTCTGCTTGCAATTTGTCAGCTTTTCTACTCCTCGTGTAGATATCGTCTGCGTATAACAGATAGATATTTTTTGTTGTTGTTTAAAACTTGTTTTTTTTTTAATTTTATTTATTCCAGAATTGGCCAAATACCCATTTTTCATTAATCAAGAAAAAGCTAACCACGTACGCGTTTCGGGCTGTTGGCCCTCAAAAACGTGGTGTAAGTTGTTACACCGTGTTGCAACTGTATAGGGTCATCTACCTTTTATTTCTTATTTTTTAGTGTTATACATATTTCTATAGCGGGTTTTAATAGTTAAAACACAGATAATATGCAAATAAAAAGTAAATTACCTTTAAAAATTTTGTGTTTTTTTATTTATTCGTGGTCTTTTCATCGTAATTGGTGGTTTTTAGTCTTCGCGCCCATCGCTCCTCTCTTTCTCAATAAACAATAAATATTTATTAAACGGTTAGAATTCTTTGATCACAATCACAATCAACAACAAAGCTCCAAGGATAAATGTCTTATTTTATTACCAAAACATTGAGCTTTCAGGTATAACCCCCCTTCAACAGAAATATCAAATATAACTCGAATATAAATCGATGAAGACAACGAATAAGTTAAAAAAACAAAAACACAATAACTTTAAAAGTTAATTTACTTTTTATATGCATATTATTTGTATTTTAATTATGGAAACCGGCTAGGGAAACGTGTATAACACTAAAAAAGCAGATATCAAAGAAGACCCTACACATTTTGCAACACCATGTAACAATATGCTACAAATTAAGCTTAGTCGAGTTTTAAACAAAAAAAAAAGCTGTCTGTTATATGTAGACGATATCTATAGAGAAATAGAAAATTTACATATTATCGATATTCCTGTAGAAGGGTCGTTATACCCGAAAGCTCGATGTGTTGGTCACAAAAGAAGACATTTATCCTTGGAGATTTGTTGTTGATTATAATCAAGATATATACAATAACAATGTTACAAAAGGGAGGAATTCTATATACAGTTACGAGCGTCATTCCTCATCTCCTAATCAATCAGTCATCAGTTTTCGTCTCTGTCACCGTTTGCTTTTTTTTTTTTTTTGGAATGGCGCCCTCCTATTGGTTGGCTACGACACGCCACCTTTGCCCCCCCACTCGCATTTTCGTTTTTGTAACTATTGTGTTGGAGCGGGTCGCTCCTTAAATAAATGCATATATTAGTTAATAACCAAATGGAATCCTCTCTTTCTTTTTCCCAGTAAGAGACGCCTACGGAAGCCAACAGTACATAGACAGATAAAGCACATAGGCTATAGTTATTAACTAACATATGCAATTATTTAAGGCGCCAATTTATAATTGTAACAAATAGTATTTGAATCAAAACATTCAATCGGGTAAAACACGGGCGTTGCCCGGGTCATTCGGCTAGTGATGCTATAAAAAGGAATTATACAATAATATTGTAACGTTTTATTTTTGCTTTAACTTTTAAAGAAATGTTTTATTTTAAAGCCTTATCTAATTTGTTTGTTTGTTTTAAAAAAAGAGGCAAATTTACCACGTTGTTGTTCTTTTGTTTATTAATTGTTCTTTTTTTTAATGATGATAAAAGTTATTGATTACATATTAAAAATCAATGAAAAATTAATTACAAAATTAATTACAAAATTCAGAAACGTGTCATATCCCTCGGCTTGAAGGATTTATTTTCGCAAAATAAATGGTTTCAATTGTGACACATGAACTTTAACCAAGGAGGAATCATCTTTCAATAATTCACACGTAACACTAGATATGATTCTTGTTATTTGAAAAGGACCTTCATACTTTGGGGATGTTTTGACCATACTTGGATCATTACTAGGTATTTTACGAAGGACCAGATCAGCAACTTTGAATGACGACTGCGGATGTTTTGCATCGTGTCGTGCTTTCCACTTTTCTCTATGCTTTGCGCTATTTTCTATTGCTTTCTTCCTTGCATTTTCTATGGTGAAATGGGGTGATTCAGAAAATTCTGGTATTGCACAATCACCAAAAAGTAGGAAATTTGGAGAAAACCCAGTGACATCATGGGGTGTGCTATTATAATCTTTCACAATTTTGGAAAGTAATGATGACCATTTTAGTCTTGGATTCTCTTGAAGGTTTGTTCTTAATTTGGTGAGTATAGTGTCATTCATCTTTTCACACAGTCCATTACTCTGTGGATGATATGGCGTCGAATAGGTGTGTTGAATTTGATGATCATTCAAAAACTTGTTAAATTCTTTTGATGTAAAATTCTTTCCGTTGTCGGTTAAAATACATTTGATTTGGGGAACAGTTTTGTTGATTTTGTCTAAACATTGAATTACTGCTTGAGAAGTGTTGGTGACAGTAGGGAAAGCCCAAACAAATCTTGTTAGGTGGTCAATTATTACTTGAATGTATTTGTGCTTGGTTTCATTTGCTGCAGAGCCTAGCACAATAGTATCCATTGATATTAATTCCAGTGGTTTCAGATCAGAGTTTGGTGCAACATATTCTCCAATAAATGGTTTATGACTGCATTTAGTTATTTGACATATTTTACATGAACGAACATAGTCCTTGATGCATTTAATAGCATTCGGCCACCAATAAAATGGTGTTATCAATCTTACTGTCTTGTTAATTGAGGGGTGAGAATGATTATCGTGGTATTCTTTGAGAATTTCTTCTTGGAATGATTCTGGAACAACTGTTTTTAGAACTCCATTATGTTTCACCATAATAAGATCTCGATGAATATGAGAGTTCTTTACAAAACTGAGATCCGCTTTTTGTTGGTGTAGTCGTAGAGTGGGGATTGATATATGAAGTGACACTGGTGATCTTGACAATGCATCAACATGCGTTTGCTTTGATCCTGATCTGTGAACTATTTTCATTGACTTGGTTGATAATTCAATTATCCATCGGAGATATTTTGCCTTTGGTTTCTTTACGTTGAAGAGCCATTCCAAAGCCGAATGATCTGTAATGACTTCAAATGTATTGTTCTCAAGATAAACTTCAAAGTATTCAACTGATTGAACTACAGCAAAGCATTCCATCTCAAATGCAGAATAGTTCTGTTGATGTGGTAGAAGTTTTCTTGAATAATAGGAAATTACATGTTCTTGATTATCATTTCCAATTTGAGCTAAAATAGCACCAATTCCCAGTTTAGATGCATCTGTATAAAGCTTACATGGTAATGAAGGATCATATGTAGAAAGAACTGGATCTGTGGATAAATGAGACTTTAGTTCCTGGAATGATTTGTTAACTTCAGTAGTCCATTTGAATAACTTATTTTTTCTTGTGAGGCTTGTTAAAGGATCTGCAATTTCACTAAATTTAGGAATAAATTTCCTGTAGTAACCTGCTAAACCCAAAAACTGCCTTACTTGCTTCACTGTTTTAGGTTGAGGGAACTCATTTATTGCCTTTGTTTTTTCAGGGTCAGGTTTAATCTTGTTGTGTTCTATGATATGACCTAAATATCTTATTTCTTGTTTTTCAATGGAGCATTTCTTAACCTTGAGTTCTTTTTGTTGTTCAGATGGGAGGTGAGTTTCATCAGACATGGAAAGACATTCATTTTCTTTAAAATACACAGCTTTGTCTTTTGTATCAATTATCAATCCAATTTTTTCTGCTATGTCAAGCCCAATAAGTAATGGATAACTAAGGTTTTTCACCACATGAAGCTTACACCAGACAAGTTTAGAATGGATTTTCAAAAATACTTCTACTGATCCTAAAGTATATGCAAAACTATCTACTTGTTTAATTTTGATTCTATCATTTACATTCAATTTTAACTTATGTTGTTTTAAAAGAGAACAGCTCATTAATGATATAGTTGACCCGGTATCAATAAAAGATGAAACTGGAATATTATTAAGTAAAACTTCAACATTAACAAATCTATAAGGAAAATTGGTATTTGCTATGCAAAGTGAATCAGCTATGCAAAGTGAATCAGCTATGGTTTGTTTAACATCTGTGGTGATATTAGTTGCTTGGTGTTTAAGCTTGTCTTTATAATTAGGATCATAATCTTTGCAATCACTTATCCAATGTTTAAAATACAATCCTTTTTTCTTACAAATAGGACACCAATATGGGCAATTTTTTGAGATTGTAGGTGTACTTATATTAAAAACCTTGGTTTTACTTCTCTGTTGTTGCCTTATTTGATTATTGTTTTGTTCAATTTCCATGGCAATCTGCATCCAATGTGATGGATCTTTAGGCTGGGCTGTTACGAGATAATTTTTCCAATCTAATGGCAATCCATCCGTTAACATTTTTAGCTTCTCGACATTATTGAGGCTTGTTTGATTTAATAATCTAATTTTATCTCTAAAATAATCTTCCACAGTTTCTTCTCTTTTAAGTCTTCTTTTTGATGCTGCAACTATAGGGCTTTCAACTTTATAACCAAAGCGCTGAATTAATTTGAGTTTAACAGTATCCCATTTTTTAATGGATGCGTTGCTCAATATTTCATCAGCAAACCATTCTAAAGCATCTTTTGATAAATAATAAATTAGACTATTGATTCTATCAACTTCATCTAGTTTACCAGTTTCCAATTCATATAGTTTAAGCCATGATTCAGGACGAATTGAACCTTTATCACCGCTAAATTTCTCTAATTTGTTTACATTAGCTGCCATTGTACTTACTTTTTCTTTCGTCGAAGCCTTTTTTGATTTATATTTTAATCCTTTCGTAGCTGCGCCAAATATTTTATGTAACGTTTTATTTTTGCTTTAACTTTTAAAGAAATGTTTTATTTTAAAGCCTTATCTAATTTGTTTGTTTGTTTTAAAAAAAGAGGCAAATTTACCACGTTGTTGTTCTTTTGTTTATTAATTGTTCTTTTTTTTAATGATGATAAAAGTTATTGATTACATATTAAAAATCAATGAAAAATTAATTACAAAATTAATTACAAAATTCAGAAACGTGTCAATATATATAATCTGTTTAAAACAAAATATCACACAGATTATTTTGAATAAATGGAAGGGCGCGTCAAACGATGTAACAATATACAAAATTGGATTCCTTCATACTTTTTTTTATTACCCCTAGGACACGTGGTACAGGCCATGATAATTATGGCGGGTAGTTGGCGACTGCTTTTACTATAAGTGCACCACATGTTTACACGTATGAAAAGCAGTTCGAATTTTGAATTTACAAATGTGACAGAACCCCGTTTGGTTACTTGCACTCGCTGGTGGGATTAGACTTTTGCAAGAATCGGGGGCCATTGGAGCATTTTTTTAATCAGAAAAAAGGTGCCCAATGCGAGATTCGATCCCGGGTCGTTGCGGTCGAAAACCAACGGTTTAGACCATCCTTCCACCGACCCCCCTCCTCTTCATGCTACATGTGCTATAGAAAATCTTCTCCAGTTTCTTTTCTCTTAAGCATGTCATCCTGTACAATGACACGTTGATTCTTTGTCTTCTGTTCCCTCTTTCTTTCTCCGTTGGGGTTGGTGAACGATTGGAATAAAGTGTCTATTTTTGATACCCATGATCCGGTATCGAATCCCGCGCCTTTGGGGACCTTTTTCTTTTAGTATAGCATATATATATATGCATCATACGTGCGCCAACTGCTGTGCCAAAGGCCTGCCTGACAAACATGAGGCGAGAGCCTCAAGCTGCCCCATTCTGAAGTCTAGGGCCCTCAAGTTCTAGGCTTCCCGGACCTCCTACCTCCACCTTCACTGGCCTCTTCTACTGGATTTACTCCCCTGTCAAAACTCTTGCTTCTCACTGCTCCCAGGCTCTGTTCCCTGCCATCTCCACCGTTTCCTCCACCCCCGTGAGCCTTTCTGCTGCCAGATCTCAGGATCCCTTGCCACTGGAAGTCGCGTTCTGCTGCCATGATGGGGGCTAGAAGACCTTGCTACTAAAAGGCCAATTAGCCCGGAAGAAACTCGATATACATCATACTATGTACAATTAACATGGCGCCTCTGCTACCGCTGCTGAGTTTAGTGGAGAATCGCCAGCGGGTCTTCAGCCACACTACGCTAGTGTATCATAATGATCCAATACAGATCCAATCATCAGAATGATCCAATACAGTATTAGAAATCTAAAAAAAAAAACGATTTGGTAGATTAAATTGGCGAAACCGCTGGGGAGATTCACCAAAGACAAATTAATAAATAGAATAGTCTGGGTAAATCCGAGAAAAAAAAAACGATTAGGATTAATATTAATAAATAGCATTTGTTAAAACAATAGTTACTGATCGAACATTCACTCGAGTAGAACTCGGGCGAAGCCGAGTCATTAAGCCTGTTTAAACATTTGTCAAAGTTAAGAAAAAAAGAATTCCTTATCGGACAAGGGAAATTTGCTGATGGCTTGCGACATCTATCGGAATAAATATCAACTATTCATTGATTCTTTAATTATTCCAGAATTTGTGCCAAATACACCATTCTTGATTAATCAAGAAAAGCTAACCACGTACGCGTTTCGGGCTGTTGGCCCTAATCACCATGGTACAAGCTGTACCTCAACGACCAAAACACAGGTCATTCAGGCATCCTGAAAAATCATGAAACGGGTAGTTAAGACTAGAATTGCGTGAGAACGTGAAACAATGTGAATAAAACAGTACAAATGTGATATTGTACTGGGATAATTTACGAACCTTATCTCAGTACAATATCACATTTGTACTTTTTTTTCACATTTGTCAAAGTATTAAATAATTAGATTATTATAATTATTACTTTCTATATACATAATCAGTATAGTTAATTATGCAAATCAAATAGTCTTTTATATCCTTTATATAATTAATAAACAATAAAAATGTTATTATCCGCATTAATTAAAATTTTTGAATTTTTTTTTTAAGAACGTTCATGGGGAAATGAAAATCTTTTTTTGATAAATAGCTCCATCTGTCGTTTAAATATTGAACTAAATCATTAGAAACCACATAATTTTAATTTTCCAATCACAACCCTTTCTTGGAGAGAGATAGAGACCTGATTAATAGAGGTTTGTATCGTACCTAATTACATAGCCAATCAAATTGAATTAAAATTACCAAAGCCACGCTAACCTTAATTGTGGGTAAATACATTTGTTACAGGATAATTACATATCTCCATCTTTGCATATTCTCTCTATTAAATTTTTAACCTTTTTTTTTTAATATAAACAATCGTCATTACGTTCATATCTCATTGTGTAAAAAGAATTATAGAAAAAAAAAAGGTTCCCATTTCGTGGAAAATTTTCAGCTGTAGTTTTTTTTTTTTCCTTTTCTCTCTCGAAACATTAAGTAATAATAATGATGATAATAATAATGATAAATTGAACGTTCTCTAAATCTAATTATTCCTATAAATGGTGTTTTATGAACGTTTTAAATTCGTCAACATTGAAGATTGAATTAAAACGCAAACTACCAAAGTAGGTTAGATTGAAGAAAGATAATGCTTGTATATCTTTCTAGGTCTCATCATAAAGACAATTCTTTCAGATATAAGAAATTTCTTGAAAAAGACATGGCCCACCTCTGCTGTGTGAGCAGAAGAGCTTAAATTGACTTGTTCCATATGTAAATACCTGTTTTCTTTCCTCTTTTCGCTCTCCACTCCTCCCATCCATATTTCCAAAATTTTTTATTTTATATTTTTTTATTCTTCTTATTTTTTTATTCTTTCTTATAATCTGTATATATTTACCATATTATATAATCTTTCTCCATTTTTTATTTCCCACTTTCATAGGTTTCTCCGTCTTGTAACCCCAGGAGAAACCTCTGTAAGACCTGTGTGTCTTAATAAAGGCTTTTGTGTGTGTATGATATAAGAAATTTGCAATTTTTATAAAAATATTCGAGAAACCTTTCGCAATATGTTTAATTACATAAACACCGCGAGCTTTATTGTCCAACCTCAAAGAGCTCGAAAGCTCGAAGGTTTATGTAATAAGGAAACATATTGAGAAAGTTAAAAAAAAAAGTACAAATGTGATATTGTACTGGGATAAGGTGCATAAATTATATATAAAAAAGGCATCTCCTTATAGTGCAACTGAAAGTTGCGGTCTCACGCAATTCTGGCCTTAACTACCCGTTTCATGATTTTTCAGGATGCCTGAATGACCAGTTTTTTTGGTCGTTGAGGTACAGCTTGCACCACGCTGATGAGGGCCAACAGCCCGAAACGCGTCCATGGTTAGCTTTTCTTGATTAATCAAGAATGGGTATTTGACCAATTCTGGAATAATTAAGAATCAACGAGAATAGTTGATATTTATTCCGATAGATGGTGCAAGCCATCAGCAACTTTCATTTGCACGATAAGGAGATGTCTTTTTCTTAATATTGAGAAAGGTTTCTCGAATATTTTTATATAGACAATTAAAATATATTTATTGACATCTTGTCAATACATGCAAAAGTGAACAGTCTGCACTATTTTTTAAAAATGATATATATATGTGATACTATGTACAATGAATATGGCGCCTCTACCACCGCTACAGAGTTTGGTGGAGAATCACCAGTAGGTCTCTAGCGACACCACGTATTTCGTGATCCATCCTATATAGAGACAACTCCGTTTTTTATTGAATATTCTAGAGAATTTTGTTGTAGTGATTCCATATGTTGATTTGTTCCCCTTTTTTTTAAGAAGCAAAAATTCAGTAAATATGTAAATATTACATAAGAGAAAAGATAAATTATGTAAATATATAAAGGATATTTATAATGGTGTGTGCTAAAGAGTTGTTGAATTTGTCAAAATAAAAATTTATCTTTTATGATGTCTGAGATTTGAGGAAACTTATAGGTAGAAAATACGATAGTTGCGAAAGTATAAATAGCATTTTCTTGGTGTAAAGTTTAGTAGATGTTTTGATGTTGTTTTGTATTCAGATGGGGCTCTTCCTGGTTTCCTTAACTTATGTGTTATCTATTATGTAAAGTCTTATATGGGAATTTTTAGCGATTTCCTTCTGTTTGTAATTCCATTCTGAATGTAATCAATGTCCATAGTTTGCTTAAATACCATTTATAAGATTCCATCCTACAGTCCTAAAATCTTATGTCTCCATAGTTTGCTTAAATACCATATCTAAGATTCCACCCTTCAGTATATCATATATAAACAGAATGATCCAATACAGTATTAAATGTAATTCTACTGTCCTAAAAGCTTAATTCTCTATAGTTTGCTTAAATACCATTTCTAAGATTCCACCCTTCAGTGTAGCATATATAAGCAGAATGATCCAATACAGTATTATATGTAATTCTACTGTCCTAAAATCTTATGTCTCCATAGTTTGCTTAAATACCATATCTAAGATTCCACCCTTCAGTATAGCATATATAAGCAGAATGATCCAATACAGTATTATATGTAATTCTACTGTCCTAAAATCTTAATTCTCCATAGTTTGCTTAAATACCATTTCTAAGATTCCACCCTTCAGTATATCATATATAAGCAGAATGATCCAAAACAGTATTATATGTAATTCTACTGTCCTAAAAGCTTAATTCTCCATAGTTTGCTTAAATACCATATCTAAGATTCCACCCTTCAGTATATCATATATAAGCAGAATGATCCAATACAGTATTAAATGTAATTATACTGTCCTAAAAGCTTAATTCTCTATAGTTTACTTAAATACCATTTCTAAGATTCCACCCTTCAGTGTAGCATATAAAATCAGAATGATCCAATACAGTATTAGAGCTCTAAATAAGCGGTCTGGTAGATTGAATTGGTGAAGCCGCTTGGAGGCTTCATCACTGATGAGCCCCGATAAAAAGCGTAAATAAATTTTAAAGGTAAATATGCGTAAACAAGATCAGTAATTATAATAACGAATAGATTCAAAAAGGATATGTTTCTTTATTTGAAAAATCAATTCGAGCTTTCGGGCGCAAGCTGTCCTTCTACAGGAATAATGGATACAATTTCAAGTAGTCATGTATGTACAGATATATATATTTTCTTTAAATGGTTTCTCGCTTTGGTCTTGTATAACGTGAGTGGATCACATACCCACGTGATTTAGTTTAAATCAAAGATAAGCCTTGATAAAAATTATTTTTCAAATAAAGAAACTTATCCTTTTTGAATTTATTCGTTATTATAATTATTGAAAGGATTATTCGTCTTAAGATCAGTAATTGTTTGATAGCTACTCACATGTGTAACAAGCTAATGAATCTAAATTGAGTACGGTGTAAATATCCACGAATCTATACGTCGTATATACGAGAGAAGCTCGTATATTAAACGTATACATTTCTTAATACGAGAGAGAGAGAGCACATCTCATAGAAATATTAATTTTAAACTTTTCAAAATCGACGCTCAACACCAAAGGTATCTTTTATTAGCTACAAATATTTGATAGAAAGTTTTTTTTTATATATCAATAGATAAGAGAGAGAAAAAAAATCTTAGAAAAATAAATATTTGGTAATAAATGCAGCCATTACTCTATATAAAGAGCTATTCAAACTTTATCAATGAAAATATTAATTTTGGAGTGTTAGTTTTTTTTTCTGAAGCCATTTCTGGGGATACGACTTATGTAAAATGGATTGCAACATTTTTAATGCTAAACCAATTTTTTTTTTAATATTATTATTTTTATTATTTTTAAATTGGATATAATTTGATATTAAAAGATGAGGGTTTTAATAGGCTTTTTAAAATGTTTAGTGATTTGATGTTTCCTCTTTTAAAAAATATGATACATTTTTACAGATTTCAGCACAGAATAAAAAAGCATTGAGAGTATGAAGAATTGAATTCAAATTTTTGTACTTTAAAAGTATAAATACGAGAATTTTATTTATATGAAAAATATACACTTCGGCCAGTTGGAGTTAAAAAAAAAAAAAAGAAAAAACTCCAATTGGCCGAAATGTCTATTTTTCATATAAATATGAATGCCGGCCAGACCGCCCTTGACGATAATTTTTGTTTAATAAAATCAATAAAGTATTCAGAGCTGAATTTCTTGTATAACTTTTTATTTCTGAAGATTTCGAACTTTTATCAGCCCTTCGACAGGAGTAACACACTAACTGTTAAAGGGCTAAAAAAAGTCTCAAAAATCTTAAGGAAAAAAAAGTTTTACAATAAACTTAACCCTAAAAGCTTTATTTGCTTTATTTTATATAAAAAACGATAATTTAAAATTAAATTAGTTATGAGTTCAAGAGGGGCATTCAAGAATTTTACAAAATTCAACAAGGGTACGGTTTTAGAGACAAAAAATATATATAATAAAGAAGATTATTGCATACATTTTGACATAGAAAATTTACTACCAGAAGATTCAAGTAAGTCTATGCAAATCTGAAAAAAAAAAAAAAACGGAAGATGGAAAGATGCAGAAGACTATAAAAAAAAAAGAAGTCAACCAGTCATAAATGACTAAATTATATAAAGAATTAATTTGGATTTAATATTTTATTTTACCTTATAACATAGAACCACATCTACCAGAATATTCAAAAATGTATATGCAAATCTGAAAAAAAAAAAACGGAAGATGGAAAGATGCAGCAGAAGACTTATCAATAAAAGAAGTCAACCAGTCAAAAATGATTAAATTCTATGAAGAATTAATTTGGATTTAGTCTTTTATTTTACCTTATGTTTCTAATCTATAATCCAAATTGTAGCTTATCAAAGGTAACGTTATAATTAGTACCAAATTATATCGATAGATGGCGTTGATAATGAGAATAAACCTTGGTGATAAAGCCGCGTTAAAAAGTTTACTGTTTGAATTAATAAAATAAATTTCCATCAAAAACGTCCAAGGGATAAATTATTTATATACAGAGAGTTCATCAGTGATGAGCTAACCCTCCCAATATACTTTTAATCGCAGTAAAGAACAGTAGAAAATTAATTTTATTCGTATAAGACAAATCGATGTATACAATAAGTTTATTGGGAAATAAAACGCCATATATTTATATATATATATATATAAGAAAGGAAAACAAAAACCTCTACTATCCTTACTGAGATGAAAAATATATACTGTCCTAAAATCTTATGTCCATAGTTTACTTGAATACCATTTTCAAGATTCCACCTTTCAGTGTAGCATATATAAGCAGAATGAACCAATATAGTATTAGAGTTCCCAAAAAAAAAAAAAAAAAAAGCGGTATAGTAGATCAAATTGGCGAAACCGCTGGGAGGGTTCACCACTGATGAACCAAGCCCTCCCAATATATTTTTTCATCGCAGTAAGGACAATATAAGTTTTTGTTTTAATGTTTAAAAAAAGAAACTTGCGTGCTTAAATTTTTTCTTTTCTTAGGTATATATATATTTAGACACGTTATTTCTTTTATAAAAGTTTACCTGTCATACGTAGTTTTGACATTCCGCACGTAAGTTAGTTACGCAAGTGACCCAGAAGAGCAAACACCCAGCCCCTACAGTGATGTATCGTTCCCCAGGCGCCATATCCCGCTGAGACGACGCCCTGTCCACGTCTTAATCCATCAGTGGGACCCTTGGAGACACCTCAGCAGACACTTCAAGGACTGCGCGATGATGAATTGTTCATCATCACCTCTGGGAAAAGTCGATTTTCTCCCCAGGAGGTGTCCTGGATCTGTCGAGCAGTCAACGTGACAGCCCGCTTCGGATCATTCATGGAGCCTACGTTGCCACAATTATATGCAAATATGGATTTTATATCTAAGACAAAAGGCCAAAAATTAACGCAATTGTTTTTTATATATTTCAAATATTATTATTAACAGTGACTAACATCTCCCAACAGCCCGCTTGAAATCATTCATGGAGTCTAGCCTAGGTTGCCACAATTATATGCAAATATGTCTTTTATATCTAGGCAAAATTCGAAAAATTAACACAAATTTATGCAAATTTTATACATACATTTTAAATATTCTCAATAACAGTAACTACATCTCTCAACAGCCCACTTGAAATCATTCATGGGGTCTAGCCTAGGTTGCCACAATTATATGCAAATATGTCTTTTATATCTAGGCAAAAGTCGAAAAATTAACACAAATTTATGCAAATTTTATACATACATTTTAAATATTCTCATTAACAGTAACTACATCTCCCAACAGCCCGCTTGAGATCATTTATGGAGTCTAGCCTAGGTTGCCACAATTATATGCAAATATGTCTTTTATATCTAGGCAAAAGTCGAAAAATTAACCCAAATTTATGCAAATTTTATATATACATTTCAAATATTATTAATAACAGTAACTACATCTCCCAACAGCCCGCTTGAGATCATTCATGGAGTCTAGCCCATACGCTGCCGTAATTATATGCAAATATGGACTTTATTTCTAGGGCAAATCGGAAAATCACACATTTATGCAAATTCTATACATGTATTATAAATTTTCTATATAACAGTAATTTATGCATGTACCTAAAGAGAGATGCACCTCTCCCTTTAATTATGAACCAGAACGATGCATTATGTTCTTTACTCTAGTAAAAATCTTTATTAGTACCTAAATCCAAAACGCGGTTCAGATCCTGCGCGACAACCGATGCAGTATGAGATTCTGTTGTGCACGACTCCATATAGGTTATATGCCAGTTACGTTAGAGCGCTGGTTTTATCCAACATTTCCCCCTAGGTCACCTACAGAGAGGTGTAACTTGGACTTTGACCTGGTATTAAATGGCCGCCTCTAACATGAGGAACAGACGCCCTGTGCAGCCGCTCCTAACATGGAGAACAGACGCTAGTGAATATCCTGTAACCCAAGAATAAGAGCCCTTACAGGGTGCTATCAGTCGGGCCAACTGAAACCTGGTTTTTTAACGAGCTTGTTACTGTTCCCCTTCCTCCTTTTACATCCGGGCTTGGGACCGGCAATGGCGGAGTTTCTTTATTAGTGACTAGACGAATGGCCCGGGCAACGCCCGGGTTTTACCCGAGTGCGGATATATTTTAAAAACGTTGTCTTGGGTGGTCGCTGTAGACAGGATGGTCTGTATAGACAGGTGTATGTATCACACAGCTGATAACAGGGCTGTCTAGAGTGGCCGCTATAGACAGGGTGGTCTGTATAGACAGGTGTATGTATCACACTGCTGATAACAGGGTTGCCTAGAGCGACCGCTATAGACAGGGTGGTCTGTATAGACAGGTGAATGTAACACACTGATGATAACAGGGTTGCCTAGAGTGACCGCTATAGACAGGGTGGACTGTATAGACAGGTGGATGTATCACACAGCTGATAACAGGGTTGTCTAGAGGGGGGCAGGGAGGACACGTGTTCGCCGGCAGCCAATGGGCGCGCATTCTATCCGTGAGCTTCAGACAGAATAAGGAAATTATATATATAGATGATAAAGAATAAGCCACAACATGAGTTTTGGCAAATTCAGACAAAAACCAACCTGTATACCATGGGTTTGGGCTATGGCTCTCATCAGTATAGGGACAGCCTGATTTTACAGTCAAAAAGTCGGCTTTTGCTTGGATTTTCCAAAACTGGTGTTGTGGCTTTTTCTTTACCACCACTAGGGTGATAAACATAATGTATATCGTTCTGATGCATATTTAAAGGGAGAGGTGCCTTTTTAACTACACGACTATCATCCTCCCCTAACTTTATGTTTTAGTAATTTACGCATAAACAAAGATACAAGAAACGCCATAAAGGTTAAAAGAAAAACGTGAATATCTCAGGTCGAACCATATTTCCAACAATCACCATATTTGCATATTGTCACATAATATTCTGCGGAGGGGGGGGGGCTCACGGTCACGTGACGTCAGCGCATTCTACTGTTAATACTTTGTTGATTTTTCTTCAATCTGCGTTGAGAGAGTTTGTACCTGATAAGATTTTGTAAAATAGCTATCTTGTTAAAAAGAAAATTTAAATTATTTTTTTTTACCTTTTACGCTCTGGTTTTGTTTACAGTACAGCTATAGTTTAAAGGTCAACACAAAATCTTTTATGACGATGTAAAAATATGTTTGATAAAAATCACGACACCATAAGGGAAAAAGTTTCTTTCAAAGTTTTTCATTATTTTGCCGAGCTTTCGAGTATTACTACCCTTCCACAGGAGAAAAATATAAAACGTATACATATCTGCATATTTACATATATTCGATTTGCATTTAAAGAAAAAAAAAGGAATGATAGAAATATATAATGTTTGAGCTATTTAGTTCATGGAAGGAATTCCAACGAGAACTTCTTTTGGTATCAATCATTAAAAAAAAATTAGGTAAAGTATACTTTATTCGTCATAAAATAACTCATATCTTTTGCAGTTTTAGACTGTTGTGTCTCTGCATATGTTACCGGAGGATGATATTCATGTACCAAAAGAGACACCTCTCCCTTTAATTGTGCATCAGAACGATGTATTGTGTTTATCTCCCTCGTTATCTCCCTGGGCACTTTATTTTTCCGTTTATCATTACTCTTCACAATTCATCCTTTCATACCTCATCATTAAGGTTAGAAATTATCGTTATTCCTCCTTAAAATAAATTTCTAGTTTTCGTTCAAAAGAAACACATGTGGGATAATTGTCAAATGTCGTTCTACAATCATAAGCCGCATTATATTGTATTATAAATCCAACAACTCGAGATACATCCCGACCTGAAGACGATAATCTCCCGCCACCTCGAGAAACACGAGGATATTAAATCAAATTCATTCAGAAACCTCAAGAGCGACCAAAGAAGGGCCCTTAACGATAAATTAGGGAAAATGAGATTAATCCTATCAATCCTAGATTGATAATCTTCATGCAGGAGATGACGTAAGACCATCGAAGAAGAAGAGGACACTTGAAGCCTCACGGAATGAGAAGAAAAGATCGAATGTGGAGAGAGAAGATGGAAAAAGAATGAAGTCATCCCTTACGGGCTATGAATCGGACACCGGCGGTTCTTACAGTCCCACGCGCACGTGGACAGAGCTGGAAGAAACCATGAGCTCTGAAGATGAAACACATGCCACAAAACCTCCTATATCGAAGATCATCTTAAGACGCAACTCTGGATTGTCAACAACATCAATAGTTTCAATGACACCAGCACAGCTGTCCAATCAGACTATTAATACGAAACGTGAAGGAACCCAGGAGTAGGACTCCTCTGTGTATATATTTCCGATTACCTTTTAAACGATTGTAAATCAATGAATTGATGTCAATAAAATGTTTTAAAATTTATAAATCCATATATATATACATACAAAGATCGTCCATTATAACCATCAAAGAATTGTACTTTAAATCTTCTAATTGGGAAAATTTGACCTTGAAAGTAACCTAAGACCGGGAAAGCCCAAGTTACTGGCCACCCAAGAAATGATTGACAAAATCCAAGATAAGATTCTTGAAAACGAAGAATGTGTTCCTAATAGATAGAGCTTAGAGTTTATAATTGATCGATTGGAGAATATAATAATAATTATCAACGTTTTTTTATCCAAAAATATTGAATATTTAAATGAAATCATGATCAAAATCTGACAAACTGGTATCTCATACAATGAATGTCCCAACAAAGATTGTATGCAAAATTAGATAAAATATTGAAGGTTGGCTTCAAATTTGCTTGAGAACTTTTATATATTTCTGATCTGATCTATTTCTCTTTTATGGGTCAGATTAAAATCGGTTAAAACTTTTTCGAATATTTTACTTGAAGCAATTATTGGATTATTTTAACTAGCAGTAATAGTTATAGTAAACATAGTAACACTAATATGTATACCTTAAATGCATATAATCAATTATTTATGCAAATTAATTAATCTCAGTCTCTTTTATGGGTCAGATTAAAATTGGTTAAAACTTTTTCTAGTATTCTGTTTGAAGCATTTGTTATGGATGAGTTTAACTAGCACTAATAGTTATACTATATAACCCTAATATATATCTTAGTTGCATATAATCAATTCTTTATGCAAATTAATTAATCTCAGTCTCTTTTATGGGTCATATTAAAATCGGTTAAAACTTTTTCGAGTATATTGCTTGAAGCATTTGCTATGGATTAGTTTAATTAACAATAACAGTTATAGTATATAACACTAATATATATACCTTAGTTGCATATAATCAATTATTTATGCAAATTAATTAATCTCAGTCTCTTTTATGGGTCATATTAAAATCGGTTAAAACTTTTTCGAGTATATTGCTTGAAGCATTTGCTATGGATTAGTTTAATTAACAGTAACAGTTATAGTATATAACACTAATATATATACCTTAGTTGCATATAATCAATTCCTTATGCAAATTAATTAATCTTAGTCTCTTTTATGGGTCAGATTAAAATCGGTTGAAACTTTTGCTAGTATTTTGCTTGAAGCAATTGTTATGGATTAGTTTAACTAGCACTAATAGTTATAGTAAACTATATATATATATATAACACTAATATGTACCTTAGTTGCATATAATCCATTCTCTATGCAACATGATTCAATAAGGAGAATTCTATTGAAGAGCTATATATGGATCTCTACGTAGTATATGTACTCTCTCCCGTCTTCTAAATTCTATCTCCGAGAGAAAATTCGGAAATTGGAACTTCCCCTCACGCAACTTTGATTAAATACAGAATTCCCACTCTAAGCTTCATTAAGAGACGAGACTGTAATCTTGGAAAGTTACCCCGCTTTTAAAATAGAAGGGATTCTCTTCTTAATTTATTATTTAAATGGAAAAAATGTATTTGGACCCAGAGCTTCCTTTTTTTCTCTCTCTTTCTCTTTATTCCAATCCTTTCTCCCCTCCACATAATCTGCTTTACCCCCCTTGATTGCAGACTACAATTCTAGCTTTGTTTTTGATTCCCCTGCTGAAAAAAAAAATCTGCTGAAATAAATTATTGTTCTCAATGTACCATATTCTATTCTCTGTACTCATTTATTTTTTACCCCCATTTCAAGTATTACTGAAAAAGGAAGTATCTGTAATTTCGTTTTTTTGAAAATTAATTTTTTTTTCAAACTTAAAAGGGAGGCTTCAAATTTCTCCTTTTTTTTTAAATTTCATTATAGTTGAATAATTTAGATTTCTTATTAATATTGAGTCTTTATTAATATTTGTATGTGGTTAAATTCACATCGTTCAAATCAAGTTTAAATAGGTTTTGAGAATTTTATGCAAATATGATATAATAAATTGTTTTTAATTACTTTACATTTTTTTACAAACACATTCTTATGTAATCAGAGTAAAATATAAAGAGAAATGTCAAAAATGCCTTTTCTCATTTGAGAGCTCTGGTTATAAGTCTATTTATTCATTTTATTGCTTTACCAACTTACCTTTTTACATATTTCAGCGTACTTACGCAAATTCGACCTAAAACGTTTTTAATGGCTTTACATTTTTAAAAACCTTATCTTATGTGTTTAGATTAAAATATAAAGAGAAAAAATGTAAAAAATGCCTTTTCTCATTTGAGCGGTCTGGTTATAACTTTTTTTAAATTCATTTTATTGCTTTACCTTTTTACATATTTCAGCGTACTTATGCAAATTCGGCCTAAAATGCCTTTGATTTTGACTACCTTGGTGAATCATTGAAGTATAGCCTGCATTATTCTGAAAGGGGTGGTGGTGGTGGTGTCTTGTCCACTCTATGGAAAGGGGTGCCATTGCCCCGTTAGTCAGCCACAGTTCCCTGTTCAGGGTTACCGTAACGGCTAACGACACTGTACTACAGGACAGTCCCTTACTTGTGTTGCTCCATGGAAAGGGGGGTGCCATTGCTCCGTTAGCCAGCCACATTTCAGAGCTCCCTGTTCACAGTTACCGTAGCGGTTCACGACACCGTACTACAGGGCAGTCCCTTACTTGTGTTGCTCCATGGAAAGGAGGGTGCCATTGCCCCGTTAGCTAGCCACATTTCAGAGCTCCCTGTTCACAGTTACCGTAGCGGTTCACGACACCGTACTACAGCGCAGTCCCTTACTTGTGTTGCTCCATGGAAAGGAGGGTGCCATTGCCCCGTTAGCCAGCCACATTTCAGAGCTCCCTGTTCACAGTTACCGTAGCGGTTCACGACACCGTACTACAGCGCAGTCCCTTACTTGTGTTGCTCCATGGAAAGGAGGGTGCCATTGCCCAGTTAGTCAGCCACATTTCAGAGCTCCCTGTTCACAGTTACCGTAGCGGCTCACGACACCGTACTACAGCGCAGTCCCTTACTTGTGTTGCTCCATGGAAAGGAGGGTGCCATTGCCTCATTAGTCAGCCACATTTCAGAGTTCCCTGTTCACAGTTACCGTAGCGGCTCACGACACCGTACTTACAGGACAGTCCCTTACTTGTGCTGCTTCTCCCGCCCGCCACGTAGAGGAGGACTTCTGGGCAGGTCTGAAAGGGGTTAACAGTCTGAAATGCATACATGGTTGTCTTAATGTATCAATAATTAGTATAATCAATACTCTATTTAAAACCTACATCAACGCTTAGTTTATTTCATTATGATAGATTTGACTTCGCTATCTAAAATAGTCATTTGTGCGGTTAGAACATACCTATTTATTTATTCATTCTTATGTATATTCATTGAGAAATTCAAAAAACTATAATAAATAATTAAATTTTAATGTTGGCGTTTTGTGTAAACATAAACATAATTATTATATTTTTAGAATATAAAAAAGTAGTTGAAATATAAACACAAGGTAATAAGACCAAATAAAAAAATGTATTTGGTCTTATTACCTTGTGTTTGTAATCTATAATTCAAATTGTGCATTATCATAGTTAAAAATATGTATAAATCTAATTGTTGAATTCTCGTATGAATAAAAATTAAGTTATATTAAATAAATTTAGATAAATCATATTTTTCAAGCCTAAACAATAAACGCAAATTGAATAATTTTCGCATATATTTTAATAAGATTAGCTCTTTTTAAAATAGATTAAATATTTTAACGTGCTGAAAATATTTTAAAAAATATATATATAAGTGTTTGCTCAATGTAAAAAAATGGCTCTTAAAAATATTAATAAAAAAAGGTGTCTTAAATAATATAATTTTAGCTGTCAAATCTAAATAATTTCATTTGTTTTATCATACATAAAATTTAAATTAATATATTTTCATTTCAATTTTTTTAAAAATGATTTACAGAACTATTTTTTTTGCTAACGATTATATTGATATTCAATCTCATTTTATATTTCGAAAAAATAGAAGAGTATATTCATTTAATTTTAAATTCTAATTTAAATATGTCATATATTGACACTATGTACATATTTTGATTATCTATTTTTCTATAAATACAATTCACTATTTGTAACGAATGATTATTATTGAAAATATATATTTCGAAGAATATAAGTTGCAAATAATTTTAAAATATTGCCAAATCTTCATGATTTTTTTTCATATCAAATAAAAATAAATAAGAGAGTGTTTTATTTTAAATGAAAAAAGAAAGTATATATAAGTGATATATTTCACAAAATATAAATTATAATACAAAATGATATGTCTTATAAACAACGAAATCAAACGATATTTTCTTTCACACATCGTAGCAGAAGATTCATTAGAAAGTTGTCAGAGAAATAAAAAAAAAAAGAATATTTGCGGTTGTAACATCGATTTCTGTTGTAATTAGGCGACCGAATCAATTCACGCTATTAGACGCTTCTAATGGAAAAACTGGGCCACACTGTAATTATGACAGAAGATCTATTATTCTGTCAATAGAGCATCTGGTGACAAATTGACACCTCTTTTTGTCAACCCCCCCCCCCCCCCCCCCACTCCATTATGTTGAAAAGATACCTCGAAATTAGAGCCCCGGATTAAATTTTTAACAAGTTTTTCTTAGTTAAGAAGCCTATTCTAAATAGAAATCTGCTAAAGGTAAATACCTACCAACCATATTCTTTTGTTATTTTTTTACTTGCAACAATTTCAAGTTTTCGACCACCCTCCCTCAAAATTACGTACTTGACTGCTAATCAATTTTGTCTATTACTTCTTTTGTGTGTTTTAATATACATCTTTTGTATGTTTGTTTTAAAAGGCACTGAATACTTGTTTTCATTTTTTTTTTAAAGTTAATTTGATTTGTGTTTTTTTCCTCGTTATATTATTGATATATATATATATATTTTGTTTAGTGCTCTGTGTTATTATTCATTTTTTTGACAGTTATTATTAATTTTTAAAAAAAATATTTTACTTATAATTAACGTGTATTTGATTTATTGGGATGCCAAATTTTCTTAAATATTTAGATTTTATTCATTTTTGATTTTTTTTAAATAGGTGTTTTATTTTAAATGATCATATTTAGAATGAAAATGAATTAAGATGAGCATTTAAAATTAATTATTTGTTATCTACAAGGTTATACTTGTATGATATAAATATAATCAATATATATTTTAAAGTTTTGATTAAATTTAATAGAAATATATATTAATTAAATGACATATTGAAATATTGGTATTTGTAATAAATAAAATGTTTTGTTTTATTTTTTTGATCCAAAATATGCCATTTAATTAATAATTTCAAATGGATTGCTCAAAACTCAAGAAGAAATATATATACATATTTAATTAAAAAGGCATATATTGGATCAAAATATTTATTTTACCAATATAAATGATATATATAAATGATATTTTGATCTAATATATACCTTTTAAATTAAAGATCTATTTATGGATTGCTCTATTTTCAAAAAGAAATTTATACGTTTCACAAAAAATAAAAACATACAATAAATGTTCTTACTCTTTTTAAAAATATATAAAAATAGAGGAAATTCCATTAAATTAATAATTTTTAGCATATATTTTTTCTAATTTATAAAAAAGGTATCCTTTTTTATATGAATATATCGTATTTTTTATGATATAAAAAGTGGGCACTTCAAAGTAAATTGTGAAAATACAATAGAAAAAATAAAAAGGTCAGGTGTTGATATTAAAAATAATAAAAGCATATCCTGACCAAAAAGCACATACACCCATACCTCGCTTTGCGTCGGTGTTACGTTCCAAAAAAAAAGACGCAAATTGAAACGACGCAAAGTGAAAATATGTGAAGGCGCAATCAAAAACAAAGGTGTTGCCATATTTTAGGAAAAAATTCAAAAAAAAAAAAAATTAAAGTCTCAAATCCAAAACAACGCAACTTCGAAAATCTAACGACGCACAGTGAAAATCAGTAAAAATTAAGCAGCGACGCAACTTCGAAAAAAACGCAAAACGAAACGACGCAAAGCGAGGTATTGGTATATATATTTGTAAAATAAAAGACACATTTTAGTTTTCAATTAGAAAGGCATATATTGGAACAAAATATAATTTATTAACTAATATTTCAGTTGGCTGAACGCCAACCTTTTTCAAGGTATTATAACATATTTATGTCAATAACAAATTCAGGATGGTGGGTTTTTTTTTTACCTCAAATAAAACAATTTTTAAAAAGCAAACGGTTGTACTTGACACACCGCCACACTAGCAATTTACAGTTTGACAATCCTCTCCAGATGTCACCTCAGCTGAGAGACAATTTAGGTCAAATATCATCAAAATTCTGTATAGGTATTTAATTTAGGTTATCTCTCCCTCTATGCAATTTATTTTAGCATGCAGAAATGCAACCAGCACAATGTGTTTAAATAGCACACAAGAATCTATCATAGTTGGGAACTGATGGCGAAGCTGTTTATCTCTCTCAGCCGTTTGAACAGTCCTCAAGTCTAGGATTCCATTGACAAAAGTTACTTAGTACAGGTTAACACAGAATGCAATAAACTAGGGCCTAAAGTAATAGTAACTAAACACACAAAAATCGTACACTCAAGAGTACAACAAAAAAAGGTAAATAATAAATCACAATTTGTTGAATAAAAAAAAAAAAAACACACAGTACTTATTTTTATTGTTGCGTTGGTAGGGATCGGACCGGGGTTACACAGGTATGCGAGGAGATAGCCAGACACGGATAAAGCACGCAGAGAACACTTTAAGCGTCTCCACACGATAATCCACCACACTCTCGCGACTCCCCTCGCAATACCATAGCCCCCCTTATATATACAAACATGGCCACATTCGTCCAATGAGAAGGCGGGAGAGATTGGTTCACTATCAAACGATAACAAAATCCTTCTCACTAAAATATGAGATAAGATTTTAAAAATTCAAATATTTGTCAATATAATTTGACACCATAGTCCAGCGATATAGTTCTGGACTTAATATTTGATTCTTCAAATTAAAGATATTTCGGTCAGTAAATCTTTTTTTATTATCTCGATGTTTCGACAAAAATCTTTTGTCCTCGTCAGGAGCGAACAAAAAACATTTGGCAAAGCGTTAAAAATTATTGTTTTCTTGTAATTTAATATTTGATATGACTATAAACCAGAACAAAATACAATATGAATCTGAAGATATATCCGAGGCTATTGAGATTTTAAAATATTTTATTGCCATCATACAAGTCAATGGTAGCATAGATAAATATATTTGATTAAAAAGGCATATATTGAATCAAAATATCATTTTACCAATATTTCAGTTGGCTAAACGCCAACCTTTATTAAGGTATTATAACATATTTAATGTGTGTCAACAGCAAACTCAGTACCACATAACGTCAATAGATTTAAGTTTAAAAAAGATTTTTGCTTATATTCAATGGGGGAGGGGGAGGGGGGGGATTTGCTATATATATTTATACTAGCCGAATGACCCGGGCAACGCCCGGGTTTTACCCGATTAAATGCTTTTATTCAAATACTATTCGTTACAATTATAAATTGGCGCCGTGGATGTCATTCTTGTGAAACGTCCCGCTCCAAACTTTGTGTCTGAGAAGCGATATTTTTTATAAAGAGATGATCTGGCTTTGTGTCTTCTGCTCGAATGAATGTTTTTCTGTTAGAATTTTGTTCCTGCATACTAAAAATGAACTGTCTTCACCCGTGGTCTCTGCTTTTTGGAATTTTTCCGGATATAATTTTGTATCTGATAATCAAATATGATACAGCAATATTGTCATCATCATTTTCTGAATAAAAAACAACTACTTTTTCCCAGAACCTGTCAATTTATTTTTCACGACTAAAAATCCGAAAAATATATTTTCCAGATTTTTCTCTATGTCCTGTTAAAACACGTTTTACATGTCCATTAGGTCAGCTGATATTACCTCCCATCTTCACCGCTAGAGGCGCTGCTTGCAAGCGAAAGGGCAAATTTGCAACGCAATTTGCAAATAACTTGTTTACATACTTGTATACTTGTGTACATAGACCATAAATCTGTACATAGACAGGAAAAGCACATATATTTAAATAATATAAATGAGTTTTTAAAATTGTAAAAAAAAAAATGCATCGACCGGGAATCGAACCCGGGGCGCCCGCGTGGCAGGCGAGCATTCTACCACTGAACCAAAAGCAAACGGTGACAGAATTGTGCATGACTCTGATACTTGTATATTTTAATTATGGACAAAATATTTTTTATAAAATAAGGGTGTGAATATTTTGTATATTAACAATAACGTCTATTTTATATTTACAATTATTTGTACTATGTGTAAGAAAATTTTTTATATAAAAATAACAAATTGTATATAAATGAAATGCTGAACTAAAACACAAAGCGCCTAAAATGTTTTCAAAGGTGATTAAATTGCTCTATTTTAAAAAAATAGATAAATATATATAAAGAGATAATTAAAAAATAGTAAAAAGATAAAATAAAAGAATAAGCTATATACAGTAAAGTCCAGGAGACTCCGCCAATGACAAAGAGTCCTCCTCCAGACAGTAAGTCACGTTCTCCCCTCATCTCAAGACTCAGACAGAACCTGTGTATGGATGACATGGCAAAGCAAGGATCGGAGGCCATTGAGATAGTTTGGTATATGAGAAAAGAACAAAAATTAAGCACGAAAGTTTATTTTACATATAAAACAAATTTTTCTACTATCCTTAACTCTGGAATGAAAAAATATTAGAAGGGCTTGGCTCAATAGTGGTGAACCCTCCCAGCGGTTTCACCAATTTAATCTACCAGACCGCTTTTTAAAGCTCTAATACTGTATTGGGCACGATTGCAGTAAGGACAGTAGAAGTTTGTTTTATGTGTAAAAGAAACGTTCGTGATTTAATGTTTTCTTTTCTTATATATAGATGGCGTGTTATTGCCCTATAATTAATAGTTTTAATATAAGCTTATATCCATAGATTACCTAAACACCTCTAAGCTGCCTTCCATAGTAAATGTAGGGTATATAGAGAAACAATCCAATACAATAGTAGAACGATCTGAAGAATAATTTGGCGAAATTTTGCTGAGAGGGTTCAAACTGATAAGCCAAGCCCTTTCATTGTTGTTGTTGTCGTGTCCAATGAAGAGCCTCAGATGTGCATCTCTATCACAGCAATGTCCTTTATCTTGGGTGTGTATACTGTATTGTTGTTGTCGTGTCCAATGAAGAGCCTCAAATGTGCATCTCTATCACAGCAATGTCCTTTATCTTGGGTGTGTATACTGTATTGTTGTTGTTAAAAACAGATAATTTGCATAATGTAATTAGCATAAGATCATTTGTATAATTTCATCCGCGGATCACGAGAACCAATCAGGTGAGACTTTGAACGGGAAAGGAATGCATAAAAGGCGCGCGCGCAAGAGTAGGAGGGAGAGGAGGGGCATAGTCGTAGGGTTTTTTTAGTGGTGTAAGAAGATTGGAGTGCCTGAGCCTAGGAGTTGACAAACTCAAGCTCGGAAGAGGATTGATCAGTAGTGCTGGAGCCTAGGAGTTAAGGAACTCAAGCTCAGAAGAGGATTGCTCATTAGTACCTGAGCCTAGGAGTCAAGGAACTCAAGCTCAGAAGAGAATTGATCATTAGTGCCTGAGCCTAGGAGTCAAGGAACTCAAGCTCAGAAGAGAATTGATCATTAGTGCCTGAGCCTAGGAGTCAAGGAACTCAAGCTCAGAAGAGAATTGATCATTAGTGCCTGAGCCTAGGAGTCAAGGAACTCAAGCTCAGAAGAGAATTGATCATTAGTGCCTGAGCCTAGGAGTCAAGGAACTCAAGCTCAGAAGAGAATTGATCATTACTGCCTGAGCCTAGGAGTCAAGGAACTCAAGCTCAGAAGAGAATTGATCATTAGTGCCTGAGCCTAGGAGTCAAGGAACTCAAGCTCAGAAGAGAATTGATCATTAGTGCCTGAGCCTAGGAGTCAAGGAACTCAAGCTCAGAAGAGAATTGATCATTACTGCCTGAGCCTAGGAGTCAAGGAACTCAAGCTCAGAAGAGAATTGATCATTAGTGCCTGAGCCTAGGAGTCAAGGAACTCAAGCTCAAGTGAAAAGGCTGAAGTTGAGAAAAAGTCAGTTGAAGAAAGTGAAACGGCTGAAGTTGAGAAGGGGTGTGTTGAAGAAGGCGAAGAAGCTGAAGTTGAGAAAAAGTCTGCTGAGGAAGGTGAAGAGGCTAAAGCAAGCTTACCATAATAGTTCGGGATTGTTTAGATCGAAATCAGTTCATTTTTTGTATGTTACCATTGTAGAATAAAGCCTCATATGTTAAAATCATTAAATCCTGTTGATCATTTCCTCCAGAATATCACCTGCCTATCGCTACAGTAATTTCAATAGTTAGAAACAAGGATTATTTAAATTATTCATTTGTTTATTATTTATTTTCTAGATTTTTTTTTCTTTTCAACATTTCTGGTGAGCCGGACGCGATGGGCTTGGTGGCAAGATGGAGGAGGTGAGCGAAGGAAGAAAAGCTGTGAGAAGTACTTTTGCTGAACAAGTCACTGATTTATATACAGAATTGAAAAATACTTGCATTGATAAAGATAAGGTTTATGCAAAGTTTGATCAGCTTGAATGTTTGCATAATGAGCTTGTAGCTTTGAATGAGCAGTACCAGTTAATATTGCTATCCCAAGAAGAGATTTCTGATGAACAAATTGATAAAGAATTCGAGGATTGTGAAATCTACATACAGGAAAGATTTAACATAGAGTATAAAATTAGCGTAATGCGTAAGCAGGAAAAAGATGCTCTTTCGGCTAATAGTAAAAATGAAGTTGAATCTAAAGAAGAAAATATTATTAAAGATAAAGAAGAAGCGAATGATACAGCTGATCATAAAATTGAAAATGAGAAGGCCAAATATACTTTAACTAAAGATGATGAAACTGAATTGATTGATGATACTGAGGAAGGAGTTGTCAAAGTTCCAGCATCGAGGAAATTGGTGGAAGCAAGACCAACTGGAGATACGGAATCTAAAATAAAGGATAATTATAAAGAAACAGAATCCCAAGATTTGAAAACCATAAATAAATCTGATTATGCAGAGAATAAGGACGATAAATACAACGAGGGAAAAATCATGATGGAAATGAAGCGAAAAATATAGATGAAGAACATTGTACAGAGTCGAAGAACTTGGAAGAAGAGAAAAAGCTGAATGTGGAACAAGGAATGGATTCAAAGAGCACTGAAAAAGTGAAGCAGCTAGATGTAGAACAAGGTACTGATACAAAGGTGGAAGAAAAGATAAATGTAGAACAAGGTACTGATTCAAAGGTGGAAGAAAAGCTAGATGTATAACAAGGTACTGATTCAAAGGTGGAAGAAAAAACAATGGTTGCCTGTAAAGTCGGTTTTACGGGCGAAGATTTTACGTGACAACGGTAGAATATTTATTGATATGAATATAATTAAATTGCACAATAGGAACAAGGAATTGAATGAAAATAAGAATTGCACAAATTTTAACTATAGAAATATATTTTGTTTACTAAAACATTGTACATGTAAACTTAAACTTAACTAATTCCTATTTGCGACAGCGTTGTCTTTCCGATGGCCAAACTGTTGGTATGTACATAATTTGACGGCTCGTTGCGCTCATCGGTTGCCGTAGTAAATACCATGCTGCTTCTTGAGCTGACATTTCAACTGCATTAAGAAGTTTGACACTCAATGCTCTCAATTGGCCCGTGTAGTCCCGGTCAGGATGCTCTTCCATCATCTTAGTCAACTCACGATTCAAGTTACCCATTCCACGAGCTGATTTGTTCACATACTCCACGACATACTGTGCGCAGCTGTATTCATCCAAGATAAACTGGATATCGATGTTGGATTTGATTTCACCATCGAGGTAAGGGTTGAATGTGTTCGTCATAAGTTGGTCGAAGTTGCGTTTGAACAACATAGATGGCCTGCGCAAAGTTGAACGCACTACGTCAAGATATGCATCGAATGTCAAACTATGCTCCCTAAGAAAGTCGTCCATGCTAGCGTATGTACGTTCGCTGAGACAGTTGCGTAGCTCCTTGGCCTTTTTTCGGAATGCTATGCGGCGTCCATCAATTTGAGGCATTGGGATCAATACACGGGTAGTGAGCATTGGCCAGTACGGGATCCCAAATCTACAAGTCGTTTCGCCTCGCTTCGTGCAGGTGAAAGTGTGCTTGTGGATTTGATTGGCGTAGATGGTATCGTTGGGCACATCTTCTTTGGCGACGGAACTCAGCTTCTCCACGAGCTCGATGGTCTTCGGCATATTTTCTGACACAGTCTCATGTGGATCATCGTGTAACCACAGTAAAAATGTGAGCGTGCGGACTTCCTCTATGTTGAAACTCAATGCGAAGGAAATAATCCTCCACGTAGTACTGGCCAAACGGATTGTATGACTGTTTTGATTTCAGCATTTTCATCAATGTACCAACGAGTTTGTGGAAATATATGCAACATGTAATTGGATCGTCACTCACCAAGTTGCACCGTTCTGATGTGTTGAGATCTTCGGCGACTTTGCCAGGATATTTGTTGCTCAACTTGAGCAGTAAATTCAGCAATACTAACCAGCGTACCTCGTTTGCACTAAGAGTGAGAAAGATGGTCGGTTTACCAAGTTGACGGAGCATAGCGAAGAGATCTCGTTTACGAGAGGCCCAGTACTGGACAGAGTTTGGCACCGACTTCATAAAGGCGAGATTCTGCACAACGAATTCTTTGAGAAACTCCGGATCCTCTAACATGCGTCGAGTTACGCTCTCTGTGATCGAAACACTTCGGAATGTGCTGTAAATCCCATCGACCATTCGCAGACGTAGAATCTTCATTGCATCGTATAAGACTTTTTGAGGCGTGGCTCCACGCCTGTCACTCCGTCGTATTTCACTGGTCGCCATCATGTACGGTGTCACTGAAATGTTCATGTTGAAACGGCGGGGCTCTCCGAAGTATATCGCAGGAAATGATAGTTCTTCTGCATGACGGTCATAAATGATGTTAAGAGGCGTTGCTCGATGTCCTGGTGCGATGTCAAGACAATCCTCTTCATTCCACAGTAGTGTGTGCTGTCTCGCAGCAAGAACTTCAGACTCGGGCGTATATTCGGCGGAGATTGCTTCGATCCGATTAGCAGGATCATCTTGAAGGCCTTCATCTGATGGCAATGCAGGCTGCAGTCTTGACAAATCTATTTTGATATCGTACAAACGATATAGACTTGAATTTTGAACTACATCTAACCATTCTTTGACCGTACGCTTAGACATGTACCCGCTGATGTAATTTGTTCTGTGTGCAAGATTCCTTTTGATGTTAACGTTGATAACATCGTCCTCTTCTAGATGGCGAGGCAAGCATTTTACCATGTCTTGTACGTTGACTGGGACGTTTATCACTTGTCCAATAATTCCATAAGAGAAATCATGACGCAGTCGACGCACTTGCATAAATGGAAGGCGCGGTGAGACCAAACGTTCACTGATAGGATCCAGAGGCGGTAGACCTGGAGGTATGTCAGGATATGAGAAGCCGTTGACCTTTGCGAGAGTAGGAAGCTTACGCTTATTCAGTGATTGTTTACAGGTGTTGCAAGACTTTGTATAATCCTCCTTGCGTAGCTGCCGATTTTCCTTAACGTACCAATCCGAGATTACCTTCAGTTGTAGTGCAGTGATGGTTTTAAGGTCATTCTTGAACCACAATCTGTCACAAACCGAGCAAGCATGGCCAAAATCGTTGTCCAGGAAAGTAGATTGAAATCTCCGTATTGACGATGACCATTTGGTATACCAGGTGGATTTTTCCAGTTGTATTGCTGTTTGGCTTGAAGAAGTAGTCGGTTGTACATCAGTCCGAGAAGATGCTGCTCTACGTTGTCGGAATGCACGTTGCCGTTGAGCGTTAGTTAGGGGAACGCTCGTTCTCTCCGCCACGACAGGAACGCTTGTTCTCTCCACCACAGAACAAGACGTTGAAGCAGGTGACTCTGACGTACCGCTGGTGAGGGCTATGTTAGCAGATTTACGTAGCTTGAACCTGCGTTGCCTCTCCGCAGCCGCTTTTGCAAAGGCTCTAACTTGTTCAGGAGTTCTGGTCAATGCTTTTCGTAGTCTGTACTCACGTTGTCGCTGAGCATTCGTTCTGGCGGTAGAGGTGGTGTGTGGAACAACGAAAGGTACTGCAGACGTTGACGGCACGATATCCTCCGTCTCCATTGAAGTACTGGAAGTTGAAGGCACCGTTTCCATTGTTTTGAGAGTGGTGATTCCTGTTGAACATTTGAAATTGAATGGATGAATTTTTAATTTTAAAGAATCAATTTGAAAATCAAAACACTTATTCAGATCGAAGGTTCAAATTTTGCTAAATAAATTTGAAATTAAATAAAATTTGTAATTGTAAATGATGAAGTTGAAAATTAAAACATTTACTTATATTAGATGTTAAAATTCTTGCTCAACACAGTTTAAATAAAGTTTTCTTATATCTGCCACTTTTTCTTAATATTTGTAATTTTAAAGAATCAATTCGAAAATCAAAACATTTATTCAGATCGAAGGTTCAAATATTTGCTAAATAAATTTGAAACTATTTAAAATTTGTAAAATAATAATTAATTAATTAATTAATTTTAAACTAATAATTTACTTAACACTATCAACATTTATCAATAGTATGACATAACCTATAAACTCAGTTTCTCAACTTTTGTGTCAATCTAACAATTAATCAATCAATCATAGTTTACGATAATGAAATATCAGTGTACAATTATTTACCTTTATTGTTGTAGTTGTTGTAAATGACGAATCTAAGCACTCCACATTTTCACTACAGACACAGCTGACGATACTTTAACCACACGTGTGAACTTGTATTATGACGCTTTCTTGTTTTTCCAACGCCAAGAACGTTCGAGAAAGACAAAGACAGAGACAAGCATGCGCCGATTCAATGCGCCTAATTCTCTAGCGCTGCGCGCGCAGCTGCGCGCGCAGCACTCTCGTTCGGTGACTCATCGTAACGTTACCGGGCGTTACACTTTTTCATAAGTGACTCCCAGCCGCAACCTAATTTAAGACGTTGTCACGTCAAAAATTACTGATACAAAAGATTGGTTGAATGAAGGGTTTATCGAAAGAGTTAATGAAAATCCACCTGAAGTAAAAGGATACTATTTTCCTCCTCGCCCTGTATTTAAGTGTGAATCCAAAACTACGCCTATACGGCCAGTATTTGACGACGCTTCCTGTCGAGGACACAACGGACTCTCCTTGAATCGGTATTTAGAAAAGGGACCCTATCTACTGCAAAGAATCCCGGAAATAGGGATAGAATTTCGGGAAAATAAGTTTGGAGTCTTGGCAGACATGAGAAGATATTTCCAGATGATAGCCATTAAGGAGAATGATCGAGACTACCTCAGATTTCTTTGGAGGAAGAGGATGGATAACTGATGGCTTTTAGGCATAAAATACTTGTTCTCGACCTGAATTGTAGTCCATTTCTGCTGAATGCCGTGGTTGAGTGTCATCTTCAAACGATAAAGGGTTCTCTAGAAAAGATGGCAAAGATGTTGGCTAAGTCCTTCTATACGGATGATTGTGTTGCCTCTCTGGAAACAAGGCAAGAGGTCGACGAGTTTCTAAGGTCTGCCTCCGAGATTATGGACAGGGCGAAAATGAGCTCAAGAAGGTGGGATTTAAAAATGGGATGTGATACACCATAGCCTGAAAGTATGGCTCGTGAGTTTCAAACTCGGTGTGATCAGATGAGATTCATTGATTTAATAGGGATACCCAGATATATGTGGAGGAACTTTCCTGATTGGGATTTGTTACTTTTTTGTGTTTTGTTTTTGTATTCCCATACAAAAAGGTGGGAGAATGTTAAAAATAGATAATTTGCATAATGTAATTAGCATAAGATCATTTGTATAATATCATCCGCGGATCACGAGAACCAATCAGGTGAGACTTTGAACGGGAAAGGAATGTATGAAAGGCGCGCGCGCAAGAGTAAGAGGGAGAGGAGAGGGCATAGTCGTAGGGTTTTTTAGTGGTGTAAGAAGATTGGAGTGCCTGAGCCTAGGAGTTGATAAACACCCTTTTCACTTGAGCTTGAGTTCCTTGACTCCTAGGCTCAGGCACTAATGATCAATTCTCTTCTGAGCTTGATTTCCTTGACTCCTAGGCTCAGGCACTAATTATCAATTCTCTTCTGAGCTTGATTTCCTTGACTCCTAGGCTCAGGCACTAATTATCAATTCTCTTCTGAGCTTGAGTTCCTTGACTCCTAAGCTCAGGCACTAATAATCAATTCTCTTCTGAGCTTGAGTTCCTCGACTCCTAGGCTCAGGCACTAATGATCAATTTCTCTTCTGAGATTGAGTTCCTTGACTCCTAGGCTCAGGCACTAATGATCAATTCTCTTCTGAGCTTGAGTTCCTTGACTCCTAGGCTCAGGTACTAATGATCAATCCTCTTCTGAGCTTGAGTTCCTTAACTCCTAGGCTCCAGCACTACTGATCAATCCTCTTCCGAGCTTGAGTTTATCAACTATTGAAATTACTGTAGCGATAGGCAGGTGATATTCTGGAGGAAATGATCAGCAGGATTTAATGATTTTAACATATGAGGCTTTATTCTACAATGGTAACATACAAAAAATGAACTGATTTCGATCTAAACAATCCCGAACTATTATGGTAAGCTTGCTTTAGCCTCTTCACCTTCCTCAGCAGACTTTTTCTCAACTTCAGCTTCTTCACCTTCTTCAACAGACCCCTTCTCAACTTCAGCCTTTTCACTTTCTTCAACTGACTTTTTCTCAACTTCAGCCTTTTCACTTGAGCTTGAGTTCCTTGACTCCTAGGCTCAGGCACTAATGATCAATTCCCTTCTGAGCTTGATTTCCTTGACTCCTAGGCTCAGGCACTAATGATCAATTCTCTTCTGAGCTTGATTTCCTTGACTCCTAGGCTCAGGCACTAATTATCAATTCTCTTCTGAGCTTGAGTTCCTTGACTCCTAAGCTCAGGCACTAATGATCAATTCTCTTCTGAGCTTGAGTTCCTCGACTCCTAGGCTCAGGCACTAATGATCAATTCTCTTCTGAGCTTGAGTTCCTTGACTCCTAAAGCAAGCTTACCATAATAGTTCGGGATTGTTTAGATGGAAATCAGTTCATTTTTTGTATGTTACCATTGTATAATAAAGCCTCATATGTTAAAATCATTAAATCCTGCTGACCATTTCCTCCAGAATATCACCTGCCTATCGCTACAGTAATTTCAATAGTTAGAAACAAGGATTATTTAAATTATTCAGTTGTTTATTATTTATTTTCTAGATTTCTTTTTTTTTTCTTTTCAACAGTTGTTGTGTCCAATGAAGAGCCTCAGATGTCTCCGTACATCTCTATCACAGCAATGTCCTCTATCTTGGGTGTGTATACTGTATTGTTGTTGTCGTGTCCAATGAAGAGCCTCAGATGTCTCCATGCATCTCTATCACAGCAGCAGCAATGTCCACTATCTTGGGTGTGTAAAGCTGCTGCTCTGGGACCTCTGGGTCCATGTCAATTTTCTGCAAGGCTGCGGCCATGAGAATATGTGAGTAGGTGTTAGTTCCACATCAGGATAGTTGTTACATGTCCTATAGGTTCTTGTGCCATCTGGATGTATTGTCATTCCTTTATAGTGTTTTGAGCCCTTTCATTTAATAATGTTTATCATTTACAGTGAGTTCTTTAGTGATAATATGGCAAAGAGATAAAGATAATGTAGCCAAATGCTATTTATCCCATTTGCAAGAGTAATTAACAAAAAGATGTATCGTATATGGGTAAATGATTCTTTATCGATAAATAGTAGAACAAAAACACACACCAGTATAAAATATATATATATATATGAAAATAAGCTTTCTTTGAGTATAAGAGACACTACGGCTAGTAAAGGTTTTTATTTATATTTCAGTGAAAATAAAAACCTTTACACTGGCCGAAGTGGCTTTTACTTCATGAACAATGATTACCGGCCAGGCAACCTCTATCTTGTATCTTGAAGATAAAAAAAAAAAAAAATATTTGCATATCTTCAGTAAGTAGCAATGATGATTGATGGTCCATGGTCAATATAATTATTTTAATTTATCAATCACTGATAATATTTTCTTAGAGTAATCTGGACTAACCACAGAGATATCTAGATAATTCTGTGATGGCAGATAATTTTGAAATTTTATGGAAAGTTACAGTTTTTATTATGGAATACGAATATCAATATCTATATATATATATATTTTAGTTTTCTGAGTCTTGAGTAGATTTTTCAAACCGACATGTTGGTTTCTGAAGTCACTCGGGATACGATTTTCTCGTTGTGGGTCATTCATCCGTATTTATTTTAAAATGAAATATTATTCAAATAATATTTGAAATATTATGCAAATAAAACAACGGCTAGAATAGTGAATTCGGCGGCGCATTTGTTATGGGTATTTTCC
>CP092863.1:111354875-111424834 GCA_030710605.1 Cordylochernes scorpioides
CATTAAAAACAATGAATTTCAGTCATCGACTAGTACAAAACGTAAAGAGTGAAATGCCATTTTTGGTTCATGAATATCATCCTCCCGCAACTTTATATTATAAAAAAAGTTTATGTCCATAGTTTACTTAAAACCCATTTCTAATATTCCATCCTTCAGTGTAGCATATATAAACAGAATGATCCAATACAGTATTAGAGATCTAAAGAAGCGGTCTGGTAGATTAAATTGGTAAAATTGCTGGGAGGATTCACCACTGATGAGCCAAGCCCTCCCAATATTTTTTATTCGCATTAAGGGCGGTAGAAGTTTGTTTTATGTGTGAAAGAAACATTGGCGTCTTAATGTTTAATTTCCATTATATAGTTGTACTATATTTATTTACATAAATGTGTAAAATAGACGATAATAATGAACACATAAGCTTTTTTAAATCGTAGAATTGATTACATAATAGGTAATGCATTAAGAATTGTTCTTCTAAAAAAACACACAAGAATGAATAGGCCTTTTAGGAATTGAAATTCAAATTAGAACAAAGTAGCATATGTAATTTATTAATTTATTTGGATATATAATGATCACAGAAACTATTGCCACAAGAAATGACTTCCACGAAGTCATTTCTTTTCATATGAATATAGTAAATTAATTATAGGATTTTTTGAAAGAAGACCTAATAATATTACAAACAAATCGCGAGCAAAAATCATATCTTCTTAATTGACACAAAACAATAGAGCCAAATATTATTATTTTTCTCTTGAAACTCTAAACATATAAAATCGTATTATTGTTACATTGCCATTAATAAAAATATGTACTCGCATACAGAAAAAAATAAAAAAATTCTAAAATATTTATATCTTCAACTTTTAAAAATATTCACACCGTTAAAAATAATATTACCATTGTCACTAAATGGTATTTCAATGCGATTTAAAAAAAAAATAATGAAATAGAGGATTAGTTAAAGAAATGGCTGCGATGAAGTCATTTCTTTCAGCATCATTGTTCTCCCTAGGTAGCATGAAGAACAAATAAAGAAGCAGAAGAAGTATAGGAGAGAGATAGACAAGTCCTCCAACTTGTGTGATACCATCAGATGAGGAAGACATAATTACAGAAATGACTGCGGTGAAGCCATTTCTTTCGGCAGCGATGCGGCACTCTGTGACCAGATTAATAGCTCCTGTCCAGATAAATGGACCGACTCCCCCAAACTTCTATTTGTCACTTTTTTATACAGCGAAAGTTAAGGAATATTTCACTTTTTAAAATATCCAATTATTCTCTTGGGAGAAAGACATCTTAATTCGGAGTAGGCTTAAAATTGGCGCCTTTTTAGTTACTAGGCGTAAAATGTCTTCTGCTTTTTTTTTTTCTTTTGGGTTCGTCTGTAGCTCTAAAAAAGTCAATAAAAATAGAATAAAATTGCCTTTTAAAATTATAAAAATGTTTATTTTATACGTGAAATTTTGTATCTATAGGTTTTCAAAATGCAAATAACAATTATAAATATGTTGAGATATATTAACAAAATATACAATATACTCTAAATGAATGATTATCTATTAAAACAATAGAAATTATAGAAAATTATTTTTAAAATTTGTGGTGAAAAGATATAAAAAATGAAAAGTTCTATCGACAACTAAAAACAACAATAAAAGAAGCTAATAAAAATAATGAATATTAAAGCATGATGAAATGCATTAATACACGATCGGCAGGACACAAGTTTTAACCCTATCAGACGAAATCGGACGATTAAACAAAACGAGATCGGAATAAAAAAATTGAAAAGCTGATTTAGGAAGGAATCCCAACAAAAACAACTTCGTCATAAATAGAAAACCAGCAGAACAAGATGGTGAACAAGCAAAACAAAACAATATGAATTTTTAATAAGATTTATAATACCAACAGAAAAAGTTCAAAAACGTTTGTTGACTAAAATAAATATTCAGAAGAACAAGTTGTAATGTTAATACAGACATAGAAATAACAACAGAAATCTTCAATGAAGCTAGAAGATCAATTGAACAAATTGCAATGTTAATACAGACATAGAAATAACAACAGAAATCTTCAATAAAGCTAGAACATCAATTGAACAAGTTGTAATGTTAATACAGACAGAGATATAACAACAGAAATCTTCAATAAAGCTAGAACATCAATTGAACAAGTTGTAATGTTAATACAGACATAGATATAACAACAGAAATATTCAATAAAGCTAGAACATCAAATCGAACAAGTTGTAATGTTAATACAGACAGAGATATAACAACAGAAATCTTCAGTTGAGCTAGAACATCAATTGAACAAGTTGTAATGTTAATACAGACATAGATATAACAACAGAAATATTCAATAAGGCTAGAACATCAATTGAACAAGTTGTAATGTTAATACAGACATAGATATAACAACAGAAATATTCAATAAAGCTAGAACATCAATTGAACAAGTTGTAATGTTAATACAGACATAGATATAACAACAGAAATATTCAATAAAGCTAGAACATCAATTGAACAAGTTGTAATGTTAATACAGACATAGATATAACAACAGAAATATTCAATAAAGCTAGAACATCAATTGAACAAGTTGTAATGTTAATACAGACTTAGATATAACAACAGAAATATTCAATAAAGCTAGAACATCAATTGAAAACAAGTTGTAATGTTAATACAGACATAGATATAACAACAGAAATCTTCAGTTGAGCTAGAACATCAATTGAACAAGTTGTAATGTTAATACAGACATATATATAATAACAGAAATATTCAATAAAGCTAGAACAACAATTGAACAAGTTGTAATGTTAATACAGACATAGAAATGACAACAAAATCTTCAATATAGCTAGAACATCATGGAACCGAAGAAGTTGTAATGTATTGTTAATAAAGACATATATATAACAACAGAAATCTTCAATAGAGCCAGAACATCATGGAACTGAAGAAGTTGTAATGCGCTAGCAGACGAACAAAACGGCGCCACAACAATCGTCTGCCACGACATTTGTATTGAGGGTCAGAGGTCATGAAGAAGGTGATCAATTTTACGACTCCCCCGGCTCTAAATAAACATGAACTTTATGGGTACGAACTGTAGGCAGGATTTATTTTACAAGTTGCTCTGACCCAATTAGAGGTTCGTAGAGCCCATGTTCTCCCTATGGAACAAAGAAAAGGAACAGTAAATACCTACGAATCAGTTTTACATCAATATTTTTATACCTAAAAACAATACTGTTATGCATATATAGACTTTAAAAAAAAAATTATGATTCAACCAGGCGTGATAGTGAAATATTTGCGCCTATTACAAAGGAAACAAATAAAACAACAAACAAATTGATACTTAAAATTAAATATTTACAAATTTATTAATCGACAGAGTTCATAAAATTTATATAAATAAATTGGCTGATATGTAAGAGAGTTAAATCATTTAGATCAGGGAACAATTGATGTCTCACTTCTGTAAAGTTCGGACAGTCATAGATAAGGTGGAGTTTGTTCAGTTTCTCCGCAGGAACAATTTGGTGTAATATAAAATTTTTATGAATTAAAAAAAAATGTTTTAATAGAAAGACCCTCCCATACGATTCCATTTGAATAGCATAGTTTACCCTAGTCTCTCCTCGAAGTGGTCTTTCATTGGAGGTTATATAGGTTCAGTTTATATCATTTTTGATTTGACAAAGGTCGAGACTCATCTCAGTTACATATCAATTAATGCAACCTTCATTAAGACCTTCAGTCTTATATACAGATTCTCCTGAGAGATACAGAAAAGGAGTATCAATCAATCAATACCTTTATTAAGACCTTTAGTCTTATATACAGATTATCCTGAGAGATACAGAAAAGAAGTATCAATCAATACCTTTAATAAGACCTTTAGTCTTATATACAGATTCTCCCGAGAGATACAGAAAAGGAGTATCAATCAATCAATACCTTTATTAAGACCTTTAGTCTTATATACAGATTATCCTGAGAGATACAGAAAATGGGTGGAAAAAAAAGAGAAAGAAACAAATTCAAACTTACATAATTATATGGGATATATGCAAATATAGAACTAAAATGATTTTATATAAGATTATATATACTAAAAACGTTATATATATAAAACATATAAACAGACTCTGATTTCTTTATAAATCTAAAGGATGTTTTTTGTGTATAGAGAAGTTTATATATATACTCTATGTTTCTCATATTTCTGAAAAATATTTTTTTTTTCCGAAAGTCTGACAGCATTGAATAAAAGAATAAATTTTATAAAGAGTTAGAATTATTGTTTTTATATTTCACAAATATATATGCGCTAAAAAATGTGAAATGATAATTCATACTTTTTATGTTAATATCACATTTTCGTTTTCGCCTTGTACAGAAAAGATCGAGAAAAAAACGAAGTTTTTAATGTTGTATTTTTTATAGAAACGTCTTTTTCTCCTATAAATAATGTATTATTAAAAAGACAACTTTTTTTTATCCTTATTACACGTGGTACAGACCATAATAATCATGGTGGGTACAATTTGGAGACTGCTTTTACTGTAAATGCATTACATATCTACACATGTGAAAATCAGTTCGACTTTTGCACTTACAAAGGTGCCAAATCTCCGTTTGGTTACTTGCACTCGCTGGTGAACACTCGTAGAAAAGAATTGTCCTATGCTGAATTCAATTCTGGGTCGTAGCGGTCGAAAACCAACGGTTTAATTCCACCGACCTCCCAAAAGACAACCTACACACTTTGCATAATCCACTGTTTGACAAAAAACACTTTAAAAAAAATATTTTAAATTGACACTAAAATAATGATTAGTCTATTAGCATGATTAGTGTATGTGTTACTTATTCTAAGTAAGCGTAGTACAGGCCATGATAATCATGGTGGGTAGTTAGCGTCTGTTTTTACTGTGTATGTACTATAGGTATACACATGTGTAAAGTGCAATTCGATTTTTGCACATATCAGTATACCAGATCTTCGTTTGGGTATTTGCACTCACTGCTGGGGTTGGAATTTTGTAAGAAACGGTGGCCATTAGAGCAACAACATTTTTCTTCATAAAAAAAGTGTTCAATGCGCGATTCGATCCCGGGTCGTGCCCCCCCCCCATGACATGAGATAACCAAATGTGAACAGCCTCTGTCTCCTTCAAAAGATATTAAAGATTTTCCACTTCCTTAAGTTTTGTCTATGAGTGTAAATTAACCAAATGGAGCTTTATAGTACACTCAAAGTTAAATAAACTACAATAAAGCATGTAACGAGTGATAATCTTCTCGGTATTGTTTATGCGATAAAACAGAATAAGAGAAGAAAAGTTTCTTCTCTTATTCTGTTTTATCGCATAATAAAGCATGTGACAAAATAGTACAAATGTGATATTGTGTGTGTACTGGGATAAGGTACATAAATTAAGAAAGAAAAAAGGCACATCCTAATCCTACAACTAAAAGTTGCTGACGGCAATATGGCCGATAGATGGCGTAAGCCATCAGTAACTTTCAGTTGTACGACAAGGAGATGCCTTTTTTTTTTCTTCTCAATCTACAATAAAGCATGTCTTGAACAAATTTTGCGCCTTGGGAATTACTCATCCTTTGTATATTATTTGAATTCAATTTTTTAATATATATATTTTTTTACACATGGACACATATATGTGAGCGATGGTTACCCAAAAAATATTTGAAAAAGTAAAGATCAATATCAGGTAAAAAGTTTCTTTTAATTTAAATTTGCAAGCTTTCAAGCAAATATACTGTTCTTCAATGGGCTGATATTCTTTGTACAATCTCTAAATCATATATATACAGAATAATTGAAAACTTTTGTTACTTTTGTAACAGTCTGATGCACGCCCGCGAGAGCACATGCTAATAACAAAAGTTTTTAATTATTCTGTATTTATTTAGAGATTGTTCATAGAATATATCAGGACGAATATATATCACCAAAATATAACAACGGAAATATAATCGAATTGAAAACCTTTTTTTTTTTACAAATTTCCGATCAGCATTCACCAGAACACTCACAGAAGAAGACAGAACAGACCTAGAAAAACAAAATCCAAATAAACTTCCAAAATAATATCGGTTATATTGGCAAATAAATAGTTGCCCCAAAGAGTTGAATAGAAAAGATTTTACGTACTGTTCCTAGAATTTATTATCAGTCGAAACATTTAGAAAAGAGAAGGTTAGAAAAGAAAGAAAAAAAGAGATATTAAGAAAGTCTTTTGTGATGAGAAGAAATTGGACTTTCGAAGGCTGGGGGTAGTACATAGCGTGGGAGAGCAGACGACAATCTCTGAAAAAATCTGGGCGACCGTTCGGCGTGGAAACGAGATAAGCTATCAGAGTTTTCCGCCACGCTCCCGATAACCCGGACCTATCCCCTAATAGACGTTGTCGGGGAGAGGGAGGGAAATATATCCCCACCCCGACTGTCAACTCCAGATCGTCAAACTCCCCCCATTTACATATAGCCCGACTTTTCAACCACACACACACAGCTATCTATTGATTTGCATAACCCCCGTCTCTTTAAATCAATATTATATATTTTATCTCAATGTAATTAACACAGTATGTAAATAAAACGTTCACAATTTATGTAGCAAAAGTGTTATATAGTTCAATATGTGAGTTTGTTACAAAAAGCATTTCTCAACTTTGTGAAAAAAATTAATACACAAATTAATATTATAAAATAAATAAAGATTTCAGGGCTAAGTTTCATGTTCAACTTTTTATTTTCAAGCTTTTTTATTAATATGCAAACACAAAACTAACGGAATAAAAATGTATATGTATATTTTTAACAACATCAAGAAATATGCAAAATTTATCCTAATATTTAATTGTATATATAAATCAGTTAGCATCTTAACGGCGTTTATACACACACAAAGCTTTATTAAGACCACCGGTCTTATACAGATTCATCACAGGAAGGAAGGAAGCATAGATAGAACTCCTATACTCCAGGCAGCGCAGCACCCAACAACAGCTTCCAGATCCGACACATGTCCAGTAGCCACACGTTCCTTTGTAACGGCGTTTATATGTTTCTATGTACCCCTGTAGAAGGGCAGAGATGCCCGAAAAGAAACACAATTCCAGATTAATATCCAGGAGATTTAAATCAATTGACATATGTAAATAAGTTTTATATATTTATATATGCAAATTTAACTTTCCCGTTTTAAGAACAAAAATGAATAGACTTTTGGATATACAAGGGACATGACAAAACTTAAAGAAGGGAAGGTCTTTGATATCGCCGATTGTCTGTTTTTTTTTTTTTTATTATTATTTTATTTAAGGAGACAAAATCAATTTTGCTCACACTTGGTTATCTCGTGTGTCTACAATAAAGGTCACTGTAATATCTTTCAGAGTTATTGTTTGAATCCAGATATACATGCTAAAAGTTATAACTTCCTTAAGTTTTATCCATGAATGTAGCTCGACTTTTCAATCACACACACAGCTCTCTAACGATTTGCATAATAACTCCTTCTCTTTAAATTATTCTATTTTATCAATGTAATTAATTATCTAAATAGAACTCTCACATTTCTGGTAAATATATCTGTTATAAACAGCATTTTTCACAGCTTTCACATTTTTATCAACTCCAGATTGGAAAACTCTCCATTTTACATATATCCCGACTTTTCAAATACTCACCTCTCTACTGATTTGCATAACTTCGTCTCGCTTTAATTATTACCTACACTTTAAATAATTTTACATTGCATCAATGCAATATTAACAATAGAAATATAGAAGTTAAACGACGAATTGTAATGTGATTCTTTTTTTTTATGCAACACAAGCTTTCGAATAACAACTCTTTCTCAAACCTGAGAAAGAGTTAACACTCGAATACGCGAATATCGAAAATGTCTTAATTAGAACACACTCTTGAAGGATATATATGCAGTAGAACCTCCCTATAAAGGACAACACCTAATTGCAGGGCCAAAGTGTACTTTAGAGAGAGGTGTCCTCTTACTGGAGAGTTGCTGAATTGTAAAAATAGTAATTTTGCAAATGAAAACTGTCCTTTGTAGAAAGGTATCCGCTAAAGGGAGGTTCTACTATATATTTAGAAAAAAGATCAACGTAAAAAATACAGAACATAATAAACTTTTAATTTGCATATACCAGGCACCTATGCAAATCAAACAGAATCCACCCACCCGCCTACAAGTGGAATTTAAAAGGAAAGGGGAGTCTAACGAGGTAGTCCTGATTGTGATTTTTCTGCAGCCGATGCTAATTACGTACAAAAACGAAGCCGGCAACACTGTAAAAAGTGGCAGCAGAAGATCAATATACAGAGTTAATTTTCCAGAAAAATGTCCCATTTATTTATTATCGAACTGGGGGCGTCTAATTAGCATAAGTTTTACTTCTCCCGCAGTACTTTTCTTACCTTTTTTTTTTAAGCCTAACTTTGTAGATTTTTCTTCGGTTCTCCCCCCTCTCCTCCTCCACTTTTTTTTTTCTATTTCTAAAAAAGATAAACGCGCAGAAAACTTTGTTTCCCTTCTTTTTTTTTTTTTTACATCTTTTCCATTTTTTATATCCATGAGATAAGGGAGTTGAGATATGGCATTTGTGTATCGATGTTTGGAAGACAAAAAACGATTAGGAATCTACTGTCATTTGTCTTTTTAACATTCGTCTGCTCGCAATTTGTCAGCTTTTCTACTCCTCGTGTAGATATCGTCTGCGTATAACAGATATATATTTTTTGTTGTTGTTTAAAACTCGTCTAGGGTTAATTTGTAGCATATTGTTACACCGTGTTTTTTTTTTTTTAATTTTATTTATTCCAGAATTGGCCAAATACCCATTTTTCATTAATCAAGAAAAAGCTAACCACGTACGCGTTTCGGGCTGTTGGTCCTCATCAGCGTGGTGTAAGTTGTTACACCGTGTTGCAACTGTGTAGAGGTTTTATCTACCTTTGATTTCTTCTTTTTTAGTGTTATACATATTTCTATAGCGGGTTTTAATAGTTAAAACACAGATAATATGCAAATAAAAAGTAAATTACCTTTTATAAAATTATTGTGTTTTTTATTTATTCGTCGTCTTCATCGTAGTTGGTGGTTTTTAGTCTTCGCGCCCATCGCTCCTCTCTTTCTCAATAAACAATAAAGATTTATTAAACGGTTAGAATTCTTTGATCACAATCACAATCAACAACAAAGCTCCAAGGATAAATGTCTTCTTTTATTATCAAAACATTGAGCTTTCAGGTATAACCCCCCTTCAACAGAAATATCAAATATAACTCGAATATAAATCGATGAAGACAACGAATAAAATAAAATAAAAAAACAAAAAAAAACACAATAACTTTAAAAGTTAATTTACTTTTTATTTGCATATTATTTGTGTTTTAATTATGGAAACCGGCTAGGGAAACGTGTATAACACTAAAAAAGAAGAAATCAAAGAAGATAAGACCCTACACATTTTGCAACACCATGTAACAATATGCTACAAATTAAGCTTAGTCGAGTTTTAAACAACAACAACAAAAAAAAAGCTATCGGTTATACGTAGACGATATCTATAGAGAAATAAAAAAATTCATATTCGATATTCCTGTAGAAGGGTCGTTATACCCGAAAGCTCGATGTGTTGGTCACAAAAGAAGACATTTATCCTTGGAGATTTGTTGTTGATTATAATACAATAATACAAAATAGTACAAAATAATACAAAAGGGAGGAATTCTATATACAGTTACGAGCGTCATTCCTCATCTCCTAATCAATCAGTCATCAGTTTTCATCTCTTACACAGTTTGCTTTTTTTTTTTGGAATGGCGCCCTCCTATTGGTTGGCTACGGTCACGCCACCTTTGCCCCCCCCCACTCGCTATTTCGTCTTTGTAACTATTGTGTTGGAGCGGGTCGCTCCCTAAATAAATGCATATATTAGATAATAACCAAATGGAATCCTCTCTTTCTTTTTCCCAGTAAGAGACGCCTACGGAAGCCAACAGTACATAGACAGATAAAGCACATAGGCTATAGTTATTAACTAACATATGCAATTATTCAAGGCGCCAATTTATAATTGTAACAAATAGTATTTGAATCAAAACATTCACACACAATCGGGTAAAACACGGGCGTTGCCCGGGTCATTCGGCTAGTGATGCTATAAAAAGGAATTATACTATAATATATATAATCTGTTTAAAACAAAATATCACACAGATTATTTTGAATAAATGGAAGGGCACGTCAAACGATGTAACAATATGCAAAATTGGATTCCTTCATACTTTTTTTTTTTATTACCCCTAGGACTCGTGGTACAGGCCATGATAATCATGGCGGGTAGTTAGCGACTGCTTTTACTGTAAGTGCACCACATGTTTACACGTATGAAAAGCAGTTCGAATTTTGAATTTACAAATGTGCCAGAGCCCCGTTTGGTTACTTGCACTTTCTGGTGGGATTGGACTTTTGCAAGAATCGGGGGCCATTGGAGCATTTTTTTTTATCAGAAAAAAAAGGGCCCAATGCGAGATTCGATCCCGGGTCGTTGCGGTCGAAAATCAATGGTTTAGACCATCCTTCCACCCCCCCCCCCCCCCCCTCTTCATGCTACATGTGCTATAGAAAATCTTCTCCAGTTTCTTTTCTCTTAAGCATGTCATCCTGTACAATGAGACGTTGATTCTTTGTCTTCTGTTCCCTCTTTCTTTCTCCGTTGGGGTTGGTGAACGATTGGAATAAACTGTCTATTTTTGATACCCATGATCCGGTATCGAATCCAGCGCCTTTGGGGACCTTTTTCTTTTAGTGTAGCATATATATATATGCATCATACGTGTGCCAACTGCTGTGCCAAAGGCCTGCCTGACAAACATGAGGCGAGAGCCTCAAGCTGCCCCATCCTGAAGTCTAGGGCCCTCAAGTTCTAGGCTTCCCGGACCTCCTGCCTCCACCTTCACTGGCCTCTTCTACTGGACTTCATCCCCTGCCAAGACTCCTGCCTCTCACTGCACCCAGGCGCTGTTCCCCTGCCATCTCCAAGTTTTCTCCATTCCTGCGAGACACCTCTGCTCCCAGATCTTAGGATCCCTTGCCACTGGAAGTCGCGTTCTGCTGCCATGATGGGGGCTAGAAGACCTTGCTACTAAAAGGCCAATTAGCCCGGAAGAAAAGAAACTCGATATGCATCATACTATGTACAATGAATATGGCGTCTCTGCCACCGCTGCAGAGTTTGGTGGAGAATCGCCAGCGGGTCTTCAGCCACACTACGCTAGTGTATCATATATAATCAGAATGATCCAATACAGTATTATAACTCTAAAAAAACGATCTGGTAGATTAAATTGGCGAAACCGCTGGGGAGTTTCACCAAAGACAAACTAATAAATAGAATAGTCTGGGTAAATCCGAGAAAAAAACCATTAGGATTAATATTAATAAATAACATTTGTTAAAACAATAGTTACTGATCAAACATTCACTCGAATAGAACCCGGGCGAAGCCGAGTCATTAAGCCTGTTTAAACATTTGTCAAAGTTAAGAAAAAAAGAATTCCTTATCGGACAAGGGAAATTTGCTGATGGCTTGCGACATCTATCGGAATAAATATCAACTATTCATTGATTCTTTAATTATTCCAGAATTTGTGCCAAATACACCATTCTTGATTAATCAAGAAAAGCTAACCACGTACGCGTTTCGGGCTGTTGGCCCTAATCACCATGGTACAAGCTGTACCTCAACGACCAAAACACAGGTCATTCAGGCATCCTGAAAAATCATGAAACGGGTAGTTAAGACTAGAATTGGGTGAGAACGTGAAACAATGTGAATAAAACAGTACAAATGTGATATTGTACTGGGATAATTTATGAACCTTATCCCAGTACAATATCACATTTGTACTTTTTTTTCACATTTGTCAAAGTATTAAATAATTAGATTATTATAATTATTACTCTCTATATACATAATCAGTATAGTTAATTATGCAAATCAAATAGTTTTTTATATCCTCTATGTAATTAATAAACAATAAAAAATGTTATTATCAGCATTAATTAAAATTTTTAATTTTTTTTTGAAGAACGTTTAGGGGGAAATGAAAATCTTTTTTTGATAAATAGCTCCATCTGTCGTTTAAATATTGAACTAAATCATTAGAAACCACATAATTTTAATTTTCCAATCACAACCCTTTCTTGGAGAGAGATAGAGACCTGATTAATAGAGGTTTGTATCGTACCTAATTACATAGCCAATCAAATTGAATTAAAATTACCAAAGCCACGCTAACCTTAATTGTGGGTAAATACATTTGTTACAGGATAATTACATATCTCCATCTTTGCATATTCTCTCTATTAAATTTTTAACCTTTTTTTTTTTAAATATAAACAATCGTCATTACGTTATATCTCATTGTGTAAAAAGAATTATAGAAAAAAAATTCCCATTTCGTGGAAAATTTTCAGCTGTAGTTTTCTTTTCCTTTTCTCTCTCGAAACATTAAGTAATAATAATGATGATAAGAATGATGATAAATTGAACGTTCTAAATCTAATTATTCCTATAAATGGTGTTTTATGAACGTTTTAAATTCGTCAACATTGAAGATTGAATTTCAAATTAAAACACAATTATGCAAGCTGGTTGGATTGGAGAAAGATAATGCTTGTATATCTTTCTAGGTCTCATCATAAAGACAATTCTTTCAGATATAAGAAATTTCTTGAAAAAGACATGGCCCACCTCTGCTGTGTGAGCAGAAGAGCTTAAATTGACTTGTTCCATATGTAAATACCTGTTTTCTTTCCTCTTTTCGCTCTCCACTTCTCCCATCCATATTTCCAAAATTTTTTATTTCATTTTTTATTTTTTTATTCTTCTTATTCTTTCTTATAATCTGTATATATTTGCCATATGTATATAATCTTTCTCCATTTTTTATTTCCCACTTTCATAGGTTTCTCCGTCTTGTAACCCCAAGGAGAATCCTCTGTAAGACCTGTGTGTCTTAATAAAGGCTTTTGTGTGTGTGTGATATAAGAAATTTGCGATTTTTATAAAAAAAAATTCGAGAAACCTTTCGCAATATGTTTAATTACATAAACATCGCGAGCTTTATTGTTCAACCTCAAAGAGCTCGAAAGCTCGAGTGTATATATAATAAGGAAACATATTGAGAAAGTTAAAAAATAGTACAAATGTGATATTGTACTGGATAAGGTGCATAAATTATTTAAAAAGGCATCTCCTTATCGTGTAACTGAAAGTTGCGGTCTCACGCAATTCTGGCCTTAACTACCCGTTTCATGATTTTTCAGGATGCCTGAATGACCAGTTTTTTTGGTCGTTGAGGTAAAGCTTGCACCACGCTGATGAGGGCCAACAGCCCGAAACGCGTCTGTGGTTAGGTTTTCTTGATTAATCAAGAATGGATATTTAGCCAATTCTGGAATCATTAAGAATCAACGAGAATAGTTGATATTTATTCCGGTAGATGGTGCAAGCTATCAGCAACTTTCAGTTGCACGATAAGATGTCTTTTTCTTAATATTGAGAAAGGTTTCTCGAATATTTTTATATAGACAATTAAAATATATTTATTAACATCTTGTCAATACATGCAAAAGTGTACAGCCTGTACTATTTTTTTTTTAAATTATATATATATATATATGTATATGATACTATGTACAATGAATATGGCGCCTCTACCACCGCTACAGAGTTTGGTGGAGAGTCACCAGTGGGTCTCCAGTGACACCACGTATTTCGTGATCCATCCTATATAGAGACAACTCCGTTTTTTTTTTAATTGAATATTCAGATTAATTGTATAGTGATTCCATATGCTGATTTGTTCCCTTATTTTAAGAAGCAAAAATTCAGTAAATATGTAAATATTACATAAGAGAAAAGATAAATTATGTAAATATATAAAGGATATTTATAATAGTGTGTGCTGAAGAGTTGTTGAATTTGTCAAAATAAAATTTATCTTCTATGGTGTCTGAGATTTGAGGTAAGCTATAGGTAGAAAACACGACCGTTGTGAAAGTATAAATACCATATTCTTGGTGTAAAGTTTAGTAGATGTTTTGATGTTGTTTTGTATTCAGATGGGGCTCTTCCTGGTTTTCAAGCTCTCTCTTATGTGTTATCTATTATGTAAAGTCTTATATGGAAGTTTTTAGCGAGTTCCTTGTGTTTGTAATTCCATTCTGAATGTAATCAATGTCCATAGTTTACTTAAATACTATTTCTAAGATTCCATCCTTCAGTGTAGCATATATAAGCAGAATGACCCAATACAGTATTAGAGCTCTAAAAGAAGCAGTCTGGTTGATTTAATTGGCGAAGCCGCTTGGAGGGTTCACCATTGATGAGCCCTGATAAAAAGCGTAAATATATTTTAAAGGTATAAATACACGTAAACAAGATCAGTAATTGTTTGTTAGATATGAACGTGTAACAAGCTAATGATGGAACTAAATTGAGTACGATGTAAATATCCACGAATCTATACGTCGTATATACGAAGCTATATCTATATTAAACGTATACATTTCTTAATACGAGAGAGAGCACATCTCATAGAAATATTAATTTTAAATTTAAACTTTTCAAAATCGACGTTCAACACCAAAGGTATCTTTTATTAGCTACAAATATTTGATAGAAAGTTTTTTTTTATATATCAATAGATAAGAGAGAGAAAAAAAATCTTAGAAAAATAAATATTTGGTAATAAATGCAGCCATTACTCTATATAAAGAGCTATTCAAACTTTATCAATGAAAATATTAATTTTGGAGTGTTAGTTTTTTTTCTCTTTCTGAAGACATTTCTGGGGATAAGACTTATGTAAAATGGATTGCAACATTTTTAATGCTAAACCAATTTTTTTTTTAATATTATTATTTTTATTATTTTTAAATTGGATATAATTTGATATTAAAAGATGAGGGTTTTAATAGGCTTTTTAAAATGTTTAGTGATTTGATATTTCCTCTTTTAAAAAATATGATACATTTTTACAGATTTCAGCACAGAATTAAAAAGCATTGAGAGTATGAAGAATTGAATTGAAATTTTTGTACTTTAAAAGTATAAACACGATAATTTTATTTATATGAAAAATATACACTTCGGCCAGTTGGAGTTTAAAAAAAAAACTCCAATTGGCCGAAATGTCTATTTTTCATATAAATATGAATGCCGGCCAGACAGCCTCTATCTTGACGAGAATTTTTGTTGAATAAAATCAATAAAGTATTCAGAGCTAAATTTCTTGTATAACTTTTTATTTCGGAAGCTTTCGAACTTTTATCAGCTCTTTGACAGGAGTCACACACTAAATGTTAAAGGGCTAAAAAGTCTCAAAAATCTTTAGGAATAAAAGGTTTTACAAGAAACTTAGCCCTAAATTTACTTTATTTTATATAAAAAAAACGATAATTTAAAATTAAATAGTTATGAGTTCAAGAGGGGCATTTAAGAATTTTACAAAATTCAACAAGGGTACGGTTTTAGAGACAAAAAAATATATATATAATGAAGAAGATTATTGCATACATTTTGACATAGAAGATTTACTACCAGAAGATTCAAGAAAGTCTATGCAAATCTGAAAAAAACAAACGGAAGATGGAAAGATGCAGAAGACTATCAAAAAAAGAAGTCAACCAGTCATAAATGATTAAATTATATAAATAATTAATTTGGATATTTAATATTTTATTTTACCTTATGACATATACACACATCTACCAGAATATTCAAAAATGTATATGCAAATCTGAAAAAAAAAAAAAAAAACGGAAGATGGAAAGATGCAGCAGAAGACTTATCAACAAAAGAAGTCAACCAGTCAAAAATGATTAAATTCTATGAAGAATTAATTTGGATTTAGTCTTTTATTTTACCTTATGTTTCTAATCTATAATCCAAATTGTAGCTTATCAAAGGTAACGTTATAATTAGTACCAAATTATATCGATAGATGGCGTTGATAATGAGAATAAACTTTGGTGATAAAGCGGTAACGCGTTAAAAAGTTTACTGTTTGAATTAATAAAATAAATTTCCATCAAAAATGTCCCCGGGATAAATTACTTATATACAGAGAGTTTATCAGTGATGAGCCAACCCTCCCAATATACTTTTAATCGCAGTAAAGAACAATAGAAAATTAATTTTATTCGTATAAGACAAATCGATGTATACAATAAGTTTATTGGGAAATAAAACGCCATATATTTATATATATATAAGAAAGGAAAACAAAAACTTCTACTATCCTTACTGAGATGAAAAATATATACTGTCCTAAAAGCTTATGTCCATAGTTTACTTGAATACCATTTTTAAGATTCCACCCTTCAGTGTAGCATATATAAGCAGAATGAACCAATACAGTATTAGAGTTCCCAAAAAAAAAAAAAAAAAAGCGGTATAGTAGATCAAATTGGCGAAACCGCTGGGAGGGTTCACCACTGATGAACCAAGCCCTCCCAATATATTTTTTCATCGCAGTAAGGACAATAGAAGTTTTTGTTTTAATGTTTAAAAAAAGAAACTTGCGTGCTTAAATTTTTTCTTTTCTTAGGTATATATATATATATAGACACGTTATTTCTTTTATAAAAGTTTACCTGTCATACGTAGTTTTGACATTCCGCACGTAAGTTAGTTACGCAAGTGACCCAGAAGAGCAAACACCCAGCCCCTACAGTGATGTATCGTTCCCCAGGCGCCATATCCCGCTGAGACGACGCCCTGTCCACGTCTTAATCCATCAGTGGGACCCTTGGAGACACCTCAGCAGACACTTCAAGGACTGCGCGATGATGAATTGTTCATCATCACCTCTGGGAAAAGTCGATTTTCTCCCCAGGAGGTGTCCTGGATCTGTCGAGCAGTCAACGTGACAGCCCGCTTCGGATCATTCATGGAGCCTACGTTGCCACAATTATATGCAAATGTGGATTTTATATCTAAGACAAAAGGCCAAAAATTAACCCAATTTTTTTTATATATTTCAAATATTATTATTAACAGTAACTAACATTTCCCAACAGCTCTGTGGGATCATTCATGGAGTCTAGCCTACGTAGCCACAATTATATGCAAATATGGATTTTATATCTAAGACAAAAGGCGAAAAATTAACACGAATTTTTATTTATATTTCAAATATTATTAATAACACTGACTAACATCTCCCAACAGCCCGCTTGAAATCATTCATGGAGTCTAGCCTAGGTTGCCACAATTATATGCAAATATGTCTTTTATATATAGGCAAAAGTCGAAAAATTAACACAATTTTTTTTAATGCAAATTTTATACATACATTTTAAATATTCTCAATAACAGTAACTATATCTCCCAACAGCCCACTTGAAATCATTCATGGGGTCTAGCCTAGGTTGCCACAATTATATGCAAATATGTCTTTTATATCTAGGCAAAAATCGAAAAATTAACATGAATTTATGCAAATTTTATATATACACTTCAAATATTATTAATAACAGTAACTACATCTCCCAACAGCCCGCTTGAGATCATTCATGGAGTCTAGCCCATACGCTGTCGTAATTATATGCAAATATGGACTTTATTTCTAGGGCAAATCGGAAAATCACACATTTATGCAAATTCTATACATGTATTATAAATTTTCTATATAACAGTAATTTATGCATGTACCCAAAGAGAGAGGCACCTCTCCCTTTAATTATGGACCAGAACGATGCATTATGTTCTTTACTCTAGTAAAAATCTTTATTAGTACCTAAATCCAAAACGCGGTTCAGATCCTGCGCGACAACCGATGCAGTATGAGATTCTGTTGTGCACGACTCCATATAGGTTATATGCCAGTTACGTTAGAGCGCTGGTTTTATCCAACATTTCCCCGAGGTCACCTACAGAGAGGTGTAACTTGGACTTTGACCTGGTATTAAATGGCCGCCTCTAACATGAGGAACAGACGCCCTGTGCAGCCGCTCCTAACATGGAGAACAGACGCTGCTGAATATCCTGTAACCCAAGAATAAGAGCCCTTACAGGGTGCTATCAGTCGGGCCAACTGAAACCTGGTTTTTTAACGAGCTTGTTACTGCTCCCCTTCCTCCTTTTACATCCGGGCTTGGGACCGGCAATGGCGGAGTTTCTTTATTAGTGATGATAAAGAATGAGCCACAACACGAGTTTTGGCAAATTCAGACAAAACCCAACCTGTATACCATGGGTTTGGGCTATGGCTCTCATCAGTATAGGGACAGCCTGATTTTACAGTCAAAAAGTCTGCTTTTGCTTGGATTTTCCAAAACTGGTGTTGTGGCTTTTTCTTTACCACCACTAGGGTGATATACATAATGTATATCGTTCTGATTCATATTTAAAGGGAGGGGTGCCTTTTTTTTAACTACACGACTATCATCCTACTCTAACTTTGTTTTAGTAATTTACGCATAAACAAAGGTACAAGGAACGCCATAAAGGTTAAAAGAAAAACGTGAATAGCAGGTCGAAGATTAGTCACCATATTTGCATATTGTCACATAATATTCTGCGGGGGGGCTCACGGTCACGTGACGTCAGCGCATTCTACTGTAATATTTTGTTGATTTTTTCTTCAATCTGCGTTGAGAGAGTTTGCACCTGATAAGATTTTGTAAAATAGCTATCTTGTTAAAAAGAAAATTTAATTATTTTTTTTTACCTTTTACGCTCTGATTTTGTTTACAGTACAGCTATAGCTTAAAGGTCAACACAAAATATTTTATGACGATGTAAAAATATGTTTGGTAAAAAGCACGACATCATAAGGGAAAAGGTTTCTTTCAAAGGTTTTCATTTTTTTGCTGAGCTTTCAAGCATTACTACCCTTCCACAGGAGAAAAATAGAAAACGTATACATATCTGCATATTTACATATATTCGATTTGCATTTAAAGAAAAAAAGAAATGACAGAAATATATAATGTTTGAGCTATTTAGTTCATGGAAGGAGTCCAACGAGTAGTTCTTTTGGTATCAATCAGTAAAAAAATTAGGTATACTTTTTTCGTCATATAATTGTCAAATTATATTGACGAATATTTGCAATCTTATCATATCTTATCTCGGGTTTTAGTGGAAAGAATTTTTGTTTTCGTTTGTTTGTGAACAAATCTCTCCCGCCTTCTCATTGGACGAATGTGGCCATGTTTGTACTCGTATATAAAGGGGGCTATGGTATGGGTCGAGACGGCGAGTGTGGTGGATTATCGTGTGGAGACGCTTAAAGTGTTCTCTGCTTGCTATATCCCTGTCTGGCAATCTCGTCGCATACCTGTGTAACCCCGGTCCGATCCCTACCTAAGCAGCAATAAAACTAAGTACTGTGTTTTTATTTAACAAATTGTGATTTATTATTTACTTTTTTTTTTGGTGTTTAATTTTGAGTCCACGATTTTTCTGTGTTTAAGTTACTCTTACTGTAGGCCCTAGTTTATTGTATTTGTGTGTTAACCCGTAAATAGTAACTTTTGTCATAACTCATATCTTTTGCAGTTTTAGACTGTTGTGTCTCTGCATATGTTACCGGATATTCATGTATCAAAAGAGACACCACTCCCTTTAATTGTGCATCAGAACGATGTATTGTGTTTTATCTCCCTCGTTATCTCCCTGGGCACTTTATTTTCCCGTTTATCATTACTCTTCACAATTCATCCTTTCATACCTCATCCCTAAGGATAGAAATTATCGTTATTCCTCCTTAAAATAAATTTATATTTTTCGTTCAAAAGAAAGACATGCGGGATAATTTTAAAATGTCGTTCTACAATCATAAGCCGCGTTATATTGTATTATAAATCCATATATATATATACTAGCGGATGTACCCGGCTTCGCCCAGGTTTTTCTCGAGGGAATGTTTGTAGTCTAGTAATAAGAAAATATACTACACCTAAAAACTATCAGAGAAAAGAGAAACCACGGAAGGTGAACAGAAAAATGCTTACAATGGATGTTATGTTTACGATATCAAGTTAAATAAAAACAAAGATAAAATTTGCATATGTTGGTCACTATAAATTTGTATATTTGTTAGGCGAAATTAGAAACATGATAAAACAATTGGGTATTTAAAAACAAATGTAGAAATAAAAGTTGAAGTATAATAAACAATGTTAAAGATTAGTTTTAAATATTAATCAAGATTGTGTGTGAATATGTGAGAAAGATGTAATATCGTTGTTGTTTTCTTGGCCGACTGTTTTACATATGGTGTTATCTTAAAATTGCTTGTTTTGAATATTTTTTAGATTGAGATTATTAGCTAGTATGTAAAAAAATTAACTCTGTTGAAATTTAATTTTGTATTTATATATAAATAAAATTAACTCTGTTGATTTTTTTTGTATTTAATCGATAACAGCGAAGTTACGCATGTTAATGTTAGGAAATATATTTTGATGTTAAGCAAAACCTGCTCCATCTCGTTTTACATAAATGTTGAAAATTTGGTTGAAATTGATGCATTGTAACGAAAGTTTTTAGTGATGTCCACTTATGAAATTTCCATTTTATTAATATAGATTTATACAAAGATCGTCCATTATAACCATCAAAGAATTGTACTTTAAATCTTCTAATTGGGAAAATTTGACCTTGAAAGTGACCGGGAAAGCCCAAGTTACTGGCCACCCAAGAAATGATTGACAAAATCCAAGATAAGATTCTTGAAAACGAAGAATTTGTTCCTAATAGATAGAGCTTAGAGTTTATAATTGATCGATTGGAGAATATAATAATAATTATCAACGTTTTTTTTTATCCAAAATATTGAATAATTAAATGAAATCATGATCAAAATCTGACAAACTGGTACCTAATACAATGAATGTCCCAACAAAGATTGTATGCAAAATTAGATAAAATATTGAAGATTGGCTTCAAATTTGCTTGAGAACTTTTATATATTTCTGATCTGATCTATTTCTCTTTATGGGTAAGATTAAAATCGGTTAAAACTTTTTCGAATATTTTACTTGAAGCAATTATTGGATTAGTTTAACTAGCAGTAATAGTTATAGTAAACATAGTAACACTAATATGTATACCTTAGTTGCATATAATCAATTCTTTATGCAAATTAATTAATCTCAGTCTCTTTATATGTCAGATTAAAATCGGTTAAAACTGTTTCTAGTATTCTGTTTGAAGCATTTGTTATGGATTAGTTTAACTAGCACTAATAGTTATACTATATAACCCTAATATATATCTTAGTTGCATATAATCAATTCTTTATGCAAATTAATTAATCTCAGTCTCTTTTATGGGTCATATTAAAATCGGTTAAAACTTTTTCGAGTATATTGCTTGAAGCATTTGCTATGGATTAGTTTAATTAACAGTAACAGTTATAGTATATAACACTAATATATATACCTTAGTTGCATATAATCAATTCCTTATGCAAATTAATTAATCTTAGTCTCTTTTATGGGTCAGATTAAAATCGGTTGAAACTTTTGCTAGTATTTTGCTTGAAGCAATTGTTATGGATTAGTTTAACTAGCACTAATAGTTATAGTAAACTATATATATATATATATATATAACACTAATATGTACCTTAGTTGCATATAATAAATTCTCTATGCAACATGATTCAATAAGGAGAATTCTATTGAAGAGCTATATATGGATCTCTACGTAGTATATGTACTCTCTCCCGTCTTCTAAATTCTATCTCCGAGAGAAAATTCGGAAATTGGAACTTCCCCTCACGCAACTTTGATTAAATACAGAATTCCCACTCTAAGCTTCATTAAGAGACGAGACTGTAATCTTGGAAAGTTACCCCGCTTTTAAAATAGAAGGGATTCTCTTCTTAATTTATTATTTAAATGGAAAAAATGTATTTGGACCCAGAGCTTCCTTTTTTTCTCTCTTTCTCTTTATTCCAATCCTTTCTCCCCTCCACATAATCTGCTTTACCCCCCTTGATTGCAGACTACAATTCTAGCTTTGTTTTTGATTCCCCTGCTGAAAAAAAAAAAATCTGCTGAAATAAATTATTGTTCTCAATGTACCATATTCTATTCTCTGTACTCATTTATTTTTTACCCCCATTTCAAGTATTACTGAAAAAGGAAGTATCTATAATTTCGTTTTTTTTGAAAATTATTTTTTTTTCAAACTTAAAAGGGAGGCTTCAAATTTCTCCTTTTTTTTAAAATTTCATTATAGTTGAATAATTTAGATTTCTTATTATATTGAGTCTTTATTAATATTTGTATGTGGTTAAATTCACATCGTTCAAATCAAGTTTAAATTGGTTTTGAGAATTTTATGCAAATATGATATAATAAATTGTTTTTAATTACTTTACATTTTTTTACAAACACATTCTTATGTAACCAGAGTAAAATATAAAGAGAAAGGAAATGTCAAAAATGCCTTTTCTCATTTGAGATCTCTGGTTATAAGTCTATTTATTCATTTTATTGCTTTACCAACTTACCCTTTTACATATTTCGGCGTACATACGCAAATTCGACCTAAAACGTTTTTAATGCTTTACATTTTAAAAAACCTTATCTTATGTGTTTAGATTAAAATATAAAGATAAAAAATGTAAAAAATGCCTTTTCTCATTTGAGCGGTCTGGTTATAACTTTTTAAAATTCATTTTATTGCTTTACCTTTTTTACATATTTCAGCGTACTTATGCAAATTCGGCCTAAAATGCCTTTGATTTTGACTACCTTGGAAGGGGTGGTGTTGGTGGTGTCTTGTCCACTCCATGGAAAGGGGTGCCATTGCCCCGTTAGTCAGCCACAGTTCCCTGTTCAGGGTTACCGTAACGGCTCACGACACTGTACTACAGGGCAGTCCCTTACTTGTGTTGCTCCATGGAAAGGAGGGTGCCATTGCCCCGTTAGTCAGCCACATTTCAGAGCTCCCTGTTCACAGTTACTGTAGCGGCTCACGACACCGTACTACAGGGCAGTCCCTTACTTGTGTTGCTCCATGGAAAGGGGAGGTGCCATTGCCCCATTAGTCAGCCACATTTCAGAGCTCCCTGTTCACAGTTACCGTAGCGGCTCACGACACCGTACTACAGGGCAGTCCCTTACTTGTGTTGCTCCATGGAAAGGAGGGTGCCATTGCCCCGTTAGTCAGCCACATTTCAGATCCCTGTTCACAGTTACCGTAGCGGCTCACGACACCGTACTTACAGGGCAGTCCCTTACTTGTGTTGCTCCATGGAAAGGGGAGGTGCCATTGCCCCATTAGTCAGCCACATTTCAGAGCTCCCTGTTCACAGTTACCGTAGCGGCTCACGACACCGTACTACAGGGCAGTCCCTTACTTGTGTTGCTCCATGGAAAGGAGGGTGCCATTGCCCCGTTAGTCAGCCACATTTCAGATCCCTGTTCACAGTTACCGTAGCGGCTCACGACACCGTACTTACAGGGCAGTCCCTTACTTGTGCTGCTTCTCCCGCCCGCCACGTAGAGGAGGACTTCTGGGCAGGTCTGAAAGGGGTTAACAGTCTGAAATGCATACATGGTTGTCTTAATGTATCAATAATTAGTATAATCAATACTCTAATTAAAACCTACATCAACGCTTAGTTTATTTCATTCTGATAGATTTGACTTCGCCATTTAATATTCATTTGTGCGGTTAGAACATACCTATTTATTCATTCTTATGTATATTCATAGAAAATTTCAAAAAACTATAATAAATAATTAAATTTTAATGTTGGCGTTTTGTGTAAACATAAACATAATTATTATTTTTTTAGAATATAAAAAAGTAGTTGAAATATAAACACAAGGTAATAAGACCAAATTTTAAAAAATGTATTTGGTGTTATTACCTTGTGTTTGTAATCTATAATTCAAATTGTGCATTATCATAGTTAAAAATATGTATAAATCTAATTGTTGAATTCTCGTATAAATAAAAATTAAGTTATTAGTAAATTAAATTTTATTGCCATCTATCGTTAAAATTTTACACAAATAAATTTACTGGCAATGTGTTTCTTTTAAATATCATTAAATATTATCTCTACAGACCTTACTGCAATGATATAAGTTATTGAATGAGAGGGCTTGGCTCATCAGTAGTGAACCCTCTCAGCGGTTTCGCCAAATTAATCTCTAGACCGCTCTACTATTGTATTGGACTGGTTTTGTTATATACCCTGCATTTTCTATGGAAGTCAGCTTAGGGGTGTTTAGAGAACTATGGACATAAGCTTATAGGTCTGTAGAGGTACATACATATAATTTCAAGGTATTGCATCGAGCAAAGCTCTTCCGCAAAATATGTTATCATAACCAATATATATTAGTAAATTAAATTTTATTGCCATCTATCGTTAAAATTTTACACAAATAAATTTACTGGCAATGTGTTTCTTTTAAATATCATTAAATATTATCTCTACAGACCTTACTGCAATGATATAAGTTATTGAATGAGAGGGCTTGGCTCATCAGTAGTGATAATATTTAATGATATTTAAAAGAAACACATTGCCAGTAAATTTATTTGTGTAAAATTTTAACGATAGATGGCAATAAAATTTAATTTACTAATATATATTGGTTATGATAACATATTTTGCGGAAGAGCTTTGCTCGATGCAATACCTTGAAATTATATGTATGTACCTCTACAGACCTATAAGCTTATGTCCATAGTTCTCTAAACACCCCTAAGCTGACTTCCATAGAAAATGCAGGGTATATAACAAAACCAGTCCAATACAATAGTAGAGCGGTCTAGAGATTAATTTGGCGAAACCGCTGAGAGGGTTCACTACTGATGAGCCAAGCCCTCTCATTCAATAACTTATATCATTGCAGTAAGGTCTGTAGAGATAATATTTAATGATATTTAAAAGAAACACATTGCCAGTAAATTTATTTGTGTAAAATTTAAAAATTAAGTTATATTAAATAAATTTAGATAAATCATATTTCAAGCCTAAACAATAAACGCAAATTGAATAATTTTCGCATATATTTTAATAAGATTAGCTCTTTTTAAAATAGATTAAATATTTTAACGTGCTGAAAATATTTTTAAAAAAAATAAGTGTTTGCTCAATGTAAAAAAATGGCTCTTAAAAATATTAATAAAAAAAGGTGTCTTATATTGTTCGTGTTCGTTTAAAAAAAAAAAAAAATGGTGATCGACTGAAAGGAAAAACATTGGGAGAAATAAATGCACAGAAACACAGTAAAATAAAAGGATTTATTTTAAAGATTAAAAACAAAAGGGATAAAAAAAACTATTACACTTATATATATAGAATTATGGTTGTATTTAAAGATTAAAACAGAGCTAAAAAAACTAGATAAAAAAGGTTAAGCAAAAAAAGTAAAGTAAAATTAAAGTAGTCTTAGGGAAGGAAGACAAAAATAAATGGCGGGGGGGTGTCGAGCGTTTGTTTACACAGTACCTCGTGGCAGCACCGTCGCAGGCTTGGCTTGGCTTGTGCGATGTCCAATTGTCGCGCGTTGGTTGTCTAATTGTCACGACTCGTTGGTTGTCTAAGGCGTCTTTTCCGCTCTCAAGTTTCTGCTTGAGGGATACTCCAATGCGTTCTCTCCGTCCACAAGACGCTGCTTGCAGGATAGCTTGACGTCTTTCCTTCCACAAGACGCTGCTTGCAGGATAGCTTGACGTCTTTCCTTCCACAAGACGCTGCTTGCAGGATAGCTTGACGTCTTTCCTTCCACAAGACGCTGCTTGCAGGATAGCTTGACGTCTTTCCTTCCACAAGACGCTGCTTGCAGGATAGCTTTTAGACGTCTCTCCGTCTGGCAAGGGAACTCAACTTTCCCCTCCGCTTCTAACAAGGGAATCCTGCCAACTGACCAAAAAAAGAATGTAACATGACGCTCCGTCGTCTCCGCCCACGCCGACCTTTGCCCTCGGTCGGTCCAAGCTGGGGCTATCTATAGATATAGATGTCTTGCTCGTTGTCTCCCTTCACCTAAGACCTTCCTTCTATGTACAAAAAGTAAAGGATCTATAAAATAGTTTTAACATTCTCCCACAAAATTTTGCTCTGAAAGAAGTCAAAATTAAGTATAAGACAAAAGAGCATATATATACACAATACACACAAGAGTAGATATGCCTATTACATTACATAAAATACACATAAAAGAATACACATATTACACCCTTTTTTTTTCTACAGGTACTTTCACTAGTCCTTCGAGTCATACTTGCAGGCTTTCTGATTACCCTACCATATCTATTTCTAGAGTCCCTGGATTCAATATTGGGCCTATTTCCTAAAAATGCTTCAGATTGGGGTTCGGTATTTGAATTGTCCCTTTGAATTGTCTTAACATTCGAGGATATTTCAAGAGGGTGTAAGCGTTGTAGAGCCCTGATCAATGTTCCTGTGGATGTTTTTAACATGGGCCACTCTCACTATTCCATCTTTCCTGGAATGAGATTTACTATTCGCCCTTTAGGCCAAAACATTCTTTTAAGATTTTCTTGCCCGATCAGTACAACGTCTCCTACTTTCAACTGTCTTCTATCAATATTTTCGGATTTCTGAATCAGCGCGCCTAAATATTCCTTTAAGAATCTCTGCTTCAATTCTCTCTTCAGTTGACCTAACTCTCTGTATCTAGTGTGCAACATTTCTGGCTTTAAATTTTCAAATTCAGGAAAGCTAGACTCTGGACCATTTTGTAAAAACTCATTAGGAGTTAACGGTTTTAGATCATTGTCGTCCTCAGAGACATAAGTGAGGGGTCGATTATTAATGATAGATTCGATTTCACAAAGGGCAGTCTGCAGTTGTACATATTTCAGCTTCCTGTGACCTAGCATCTTTATCAACATTTCCTTTATTGTCCTAACCATTCTTTCCCAAAATCCTCCCCACCAAGGAGCGGAAGGAGGGATAAAAATCCATTGTATCCTTTTAATTGAGGTTTCCCTTTCAATTCTAGTCCAATCCAATCTCTTGAATATTCTATTAAGTTTTGCGAAATTGGTGCCATTGTCGCTATATATTTTCTCCGGGCGCCCTCTCCGACAAATAAACCTATGGAGGGCCATCAAGAAGACTCCTGTCTCTAAACTCTTCACCAACTCCAGATGAATAGCGCGATAGACGGCGCAAGTAAAGGCGGCTACCCACACTTTCCCACCTTCTTTTAAATGAAGAGGGCCTAATAAATCAACTCCTGTAATTTGGAAGGGTTTGCCCAGTCCAATTCTGTTTTCTGGCAAAGCTGCCATTGGTCTTTGCAGAGACTTTTCATTAAGTATCTTGCAAGCAATGCACTTACTGATAATTTTCTTTATCGTTTTCCTTCCCCTGATTATCCAAAATTTCTCTCTCAGCTTTGATAAAATGAATTGCACGCCTACATGTCCATTCTTCAGGTGCACTTCCCATATAAGTTGCTCTACGAAGGGATGGTCGCCTGGTAGAATGATAGGAGTTTTAAATTCTTCTGGGACCTGTCCATGTAAAAGTTTGCTTTCTACACACCAAAGTCCGTCAGTGTTTTTTAATATTTTAAAACTCTTGGTTGCATTCGATTTCTCTATGGAGACTTTCTCCTGAATCATTCGGATAAGCTTTTTTTCTGCTAAGTCTAATTCTGAAACTTTCAAAGGTCCTGTTTCAATTGACTGTTTTTTAAGTTTCCCTAAAAATCTTAAAACATAGGACATTACCCTGATGTTGAGAGAGTAATTAGACCTCCTTGTCAGTAACCAGTCTTTATAATCGATGTTCAAATTAATGTTGGTTTTCATAATGTTTTCTTCAACCTTTATTTCTTTTGGATTTATCGAGAACTCTGAATTGGGCCAGAATTCTTTAGGTTTTTTCAACCATTCGGGGCCCTCCACCATCTGCTTTGCACAAACTGGCTTGGAGGGCAACCTCGAGACAGAAGATCGGCCGGGTTCAACTGACTAGGAACGAACCTCCAATCGTTCAAATTGGTAGTGGCCTGTATTTCTCTGACTCGGTTTCTCACGAAAACTCTCCACTCAATTTCTTTCTTTATCCAACTTAGCGCGGTAGTAGAGTCCGACCAAAGAGTTGTTTCACATTTTCTCTTCAGGCAGCTTGGATTGCATTGGCTAGTCTAGCTCCTAGTACCATGGCCATTAATTCCAAGCGAGGGATCGTAATACTCTTCATAGGAGCTAATCTGACTTTGCTCCAAATCAAAGTTAGAGTATTTTCTCGTCCCGTTTCGCTCCTTAAATAGGCTACAGCTCCATAGCCTATTTGACTAGCGTCACAAAAGATATGAACTTCTGTAGGGAAAATGAGATCATTCCACATATATCTCGGTATCTTTATTAACTCTATGAATTTTATTTGATCCAACCAGGTTCGAAATTCCTGGGCCATACTTTCGGGTAGAGGTGTATCCCAACCTAGTTTCAGCCCCCATGATCGCTGCAGTAACAACTTTGGTGGCAAGAATACTGGAGCGCAAAATCCAAGTGGATCAAATATCCGCTGAACCATGGACAGTACCAACCTTTTCGTTAATTTGGGTTGAAGACTCAAATTGTCAGGGAGTTCGCATTTTAAGGAATCTTCCATTTTATTCCAAACAACACCCAATATTTTTGTACAAGTCCCCTTTTCAGGGTTTTCCTCCAGAGAATATTCCCACTCTCGTAAGTCCATTTTAGCCCTGTCCATAATTTCAATTGCGGCCTTTTGAAATTCCTGCACTTCCTGCTTTGTTTCCAGCGAGGTAATACAATTGTCCATGTAGAAGGATTGAGCTAAAATCTTTGCCCATTGAACAAGTGGGCCTCTTATTGATCGAAGATGGTATTCTATTACGGCGTTCAGCACAAAAGGACTGCAGTTTAAGCCAAATACAAGTCTCTTATGCCTGTAAGCTATTAGTTCTCTATCGCTCTCCTTTTCCCACCAAAGGAATCTAAGATAGTTCCGTTCAGATTCTTCAATCGCCACCATCTGGAATGCTTTTCTTATATCTGCCGTGACTCCAAATTTATTTTCACGAAATCTTATCATCATTTCAGGGATTCTTTCCAATAAATTCGGTCCCTTTTCTAAACATTGATTCAAAGATAGTCCATTATGGCCTAGACAAGAAGCATCGAAAACCGGACGTATGGGCGTCGTTTTAGATTCCATCTTGTACACAGGGCGGTGAGGTAAATAGTAGCCTCTTCTCTCGAGAGGATTTTCCTCGACTCTTTCAATGAGTCCTTCAGTCAGCCAGTCTCTAAAGATCTGACTATATTCGGTCAACTTATTCTGTGAGGTCATTTTCTTAGTGCTTATATCTAACCTTTTTATCGCTATGTCAAGATTGCTCGGGATTGACTCCTTTTCTACCTTCCAAGGTAGACCTACAGAATATCTCTGATCACTTTGTCTTTGAATTTTTGTTATAAACTTTTCTTTTATTTCCTGGTATCTGGTCTCTTTGGAGCAAGTTTCAACAGGATCCCTAATGCCTAGTACTTCTAGATCCCACAAATCCTTTAAATCGCATCGCGTTGTTAGCAGATTCAAAGTCTGCTGCACATTGTCATTGCTATCAATAATTGGCGAATTGCCCATTAGTGTCCAACCTAATTTCGTTTCCACCGCAGTTAAATCTGCTTCAACTTGAACTATTTTTCCTGTCAAAATCATACCTAGATAGTTAGCGCCAATCAATATGTCAATCTCTTGTCCTTTAAAATTGTCCTGAGACAATATTATGCCCTTAATCTTCAATTTTTCTAACCAGTCTCCTTTTGGCAAAGGTGGTATGGCGTCGCAAATTTTACGTTGATCCAGCGCCTCAATATGGATCACATCTCTTTTATTACCTAAATTTTCCAATTCTAACATAAATTTACCGTGCTTTTCTTCACCAATCTTATTACCTCCAAAAAGACTTTTAGCTATAGTTATTTCGCCTTTTCTTTCTATTCCTACACTCCAGACTAACGACTGTTTGATATACGAAAACTGACTTCCACTGTCGAGGAGAATTCTAACCCTTCTAGAGGCATTTGGGCCTCTTAACAGTGCTACCGTGGTCATCAGCAAGACCTGACCGGTGCAGGCTTGACTAGAAAGCGATGCAATGGGTTCAGTTGCATTTTCCTTTAGATTTTCTCTTCCTGGTTTCGCTAACCGGTTAGAAGAATTTCCTTCACATAAAACTTCCAAGTGGTTTCTCCCACAGTTTTTGCACTCCAATTGTTCTCGGCACTGACTCTGTATGTGTCCCTTTCTTAAGCATTTGAAACATAGATGGGCACTACGTATTTTATCATTTCTCTCTCCCGGAGACATTTTCATTATGGAGCGGCATTGATGACTCGCATGATTTGTTCTTTCACAAAAGAAGCATTTTATATTAGTTCGCCCTCCGAACAGACTAGACACAGTGGCGGGTCTGAAATTGCTCCTTGTTCTGGTCCCATCATTGTAAGACCTTTTATAGGGTTCCTCCTGCTTAAAGCCTTTTCCACAAATTTCAGCCGTTGAGCACTCCTTACTTCGGCTTTTAGAAAGTCCAATAATAACCTGAGCCTTTCTTGAGCTCCTCCAACCCCTTTATCTGACTCTTCCCGTTTTGCTAACTCCATACCATAACCCGAAGAAGGATGCCTGTGCCATATTTTCAAAACATCCGAAGGTAATGAAGACTCGACAAGAGGGTATAAAAAAATACCCGACAACTGGGGATCAATGCCCAATGTCTCTAACGACCGGAGGTGACTGCTCAGTTCGTCGTACAGACTGCTTAAATTTCTATTTTCCTTCTTTACATTAGTTATAACCGAATTCAATAGACGTCTGACATATAGTTCTGTCAGTATATTCGGGTCACCGAATCGCTCCTGTAGGGCTTGTACTGCCAAAACATAGTTGGCGCCTGTAACGGGATAGCTTGCTACAACACGATAGGCTTCTGAATTTGGTACAATTGCTTGACGCAAATATAAAAACCGGTCGCTATCGGATAAATTCTTATTTTCGTGAATTTTCGAAAACTGCGCCCACCAAGGCAACCAACATTCCAGAGAGCCATCATAGCTTTTTAGGGCTAACTCTGGTAATTTCACATTTATTACAGTGTCCTCGCTAGCAATCGGGATTGTTCTTCTTTATCGGGATTCCGTAATACACTGACTTTCTGTTGAATATCAAACTTTTCCTCTTCATATTTATCGCATTCTTGCCATTCCCTATCAATACTTTCCTCTGTAATCCCTTCTTTCACTACCAATAAAGCCTGATATTTTTCGTTTAGATCTACAAGTTTCGTGTAATAAGACTCTAGTCTATTAAACTTAGAATAAATATCATTCCTATCAATTTGAGACTTTTCAAATTCCCCATTTATTTCATTAATAATTCTAGTGAAAGTACCTCTTATGGCTTTTCTGCGCTTTTTAATTGCATCCATTTCCTCCATATCTCCTTTAAATCGATCACGTCCGGCTCACCAAAATGTTCGTGTTCGTTTAAAAAAAAAAATAAATGGTGATCGACTGAAAGGAAAAACAATGGGGGAAATAAAAGCACAGAAACACAGTAAAATAAAAGGATTTATTTTAAAGATTAAAAACAAAAGGGATAAAAAAAACTATTACACTTATATATATAGAATTATGGTTGTATTTAAAGATTAAAACAGAGCTAAAAAAACTAGATAAAAAAGGTTAAGCAAAAAAAGTAAAGTAAAATTAAAGTAGTCTTAGGGAAGGAAGACAAAAATAAATGGCGGGGGGGGGTGTCGAGCGTTTGTTTACACAGTACCTCGTGGCAGCACCGTCGCAGGCTTGGCTTGGCTTGTGCGATGTCCAATTGTCGCGCGTTGGTTGTCTAATTGTCACGACTCGTTGGTTGTCTAAGGCGTCTTTTCCGCTCTCAAGTTTCTGCTTGAGGGATACTCCAATGCGTTCTCTCCGTCCACAAGACGCTGCTTGCAGGATAGCTTGACGTCTTTCCTTCCACAAGACGCTGCTTGCAGGATAGCTTGACGTCTTTCCTTCCACAAGACGCTGCTTGCAGGATAGCTTGACGTCTTTCCTTCCACAAGACGCTGCTTGCAGGATAGCTTTTAGACGTCTCTCCGTCTGGCAAGGGAACTCAACTTTCCCCTCCGCTTCTAACAAGGGAATCCTGCCAACTGACCAAAAAAAGAATGTAACATGACGCTCCGTCGTCTCCGCCCACGCCGACCTTTGCCCTCGGTCGGTCCAAGCTGGGGCTATCTATAGATATAGATGTCTTGCTCGTTGTCTCCCTTCACCTAAGACCTTCCTTCTATGTACAAAAAGTAAAGGATCTATAAAATAGTTTTAACATATATATTATAATTTTAGCTGTCAAATCTAAATAATTTCATTTGTTTTATCATACATAAAATTTAAATTAATATATTTTCATTTCAATTAAAAAAAAAAAGATTTACAGAACTATTTTTTTGCAAACGATTATATTGATATCAATCTCATTTTATATTTCGAAAAAATTGAAGAGTATATCATTTAATTTTAAATTCTAATTTAAATATGTCATATATTGACACTATGTACATATTTTGATTATCTATTTTTCTATAAATACAATTCACTATTTGTAACGAATGATTATTATTGAAAATATATTTTTCGAAGAATATAAGTTGCAAATAATTTTAAAATATTGCCAAATCTTCATGATTTTTTTTCATATCAAATAAAAATAAATAAGAGAATGTTTTTATTTTAAATGAAAAAAGAAAGTATATATAAGTGATATATTTCACAAAATATAAATTATAAATACAAAATGATATGTCTTATAAACAACGAAATCAAACGATATTTTCTTTCACACATCGTAGCAGAAGATTCATTAGAAAGTTGTCAGAGAAATAAAAAAAAAAGAATATTTGCGGTTGTAACATCGATTTCTGTTGTAATTAGGCGACCGAAATCAATTCACGCTATTAGACGCTTCTAATGGAAAAACTGGGCCACACTGTAATTATGACAGAAGATCTATTATTCTGTCAATAAAGCATCTGGTGACAAATTGACACCTCTTTTTGTCAACCCCCCCCCCCCCCCCCCACTCCATTATGTTGAAAAGATACCTCGAAATTAGAGCCCCGGATTAAATTTTTAACAAGTTTTTCTTAGTTAAGAAGCCTATTCTAAATAGAAATCTGCTAAAAGGTAAATACCTACCAACCTTATTCTTTTGTTATTTTTTACTTGCAACAATTTCAAGTTTTCGACCACCCTCCCTCAAAATTACGTACGTGACTGCTAATCAATTTTGTCTATTACATCTTTTGTGTGTTTTAATATACATCTTTTGTATGTTTGTTTTAAAAGGCACTGGATACTTGTTTTCTTTTTTAAGTTAATTTGATTTGTGTTTTTTTTTCCTCGTTATATTATTGATATATATATATATATATTTTGTTTAGTGCTCTGTTATTATTCATTTTTTTGACAATGTTATTATTAATTTAAAAAAATATATTTTACTTTTAATTAACTTGTATTTGATTTATATATTAGGATGCCAAATTTACTTAAATATTTAGATTTTATTCATTTTTTTTTTTATTTTTTTTAAATAGGTGTTTTATTTTAAATGATCATATTTAGAATGAAAATGAATTAAGATGAGCATTTAAAATTAATTATTTGTTATCTACAAGGTTATACTTGTATGATATAAATATAATCAATATATATTTTAAAGTTTTGATTAAATTTAATAGAAATATATATTAATTAAATGACATATTGAAATATTGGTATTTGTAATAAATAAAATGTTTTGTTTTATTTTTTTGATCCAAAAATATGCCATTTAATTAATAATTTCATATGGATTGCTCAAAACTCAAAAAGAAATATATATACATATTTAATTAAAAAGGCATATATTGGATCAAAATATTTATTTTACCAATATAAATGATATATATAAATGATATTTTGATCCAATATATACCTTTTTAATTAAAGATCTATTTATGGATTGCTCTATTTTCAAAAAGAAATTTATACGTTTCACAAAAAATAAAAACATACAATAAATGTTCTTACTCTTTTTAAAAATATATAAAAATAGAGGAAATTCTATTAAATTAATAATTTTTAGCATATATTTTTTCTAATTTATAAAAAAGGTATCCTTTTTTATATGAATATATCGTATTTTTTATGATATAAAAAGTGGGCAATTCAAAGTAAATTGTGAAAATACAATAGAAAAAATAAAAAGGTCAGGTGTTGATATTAAAAATAATAAAAGCATATCCTGACCAAAAAGCACATACACCCATACCTCGCTTTGCGTCGGTGTTACGTTCCAAAAAAAAAAACACGACGCAAATTGAAACGACGCAAAGTGAAAATATGTGAAGGCGCAATCAAAAACAAAGGCGTTGCCATATTTAGGAAAAAATTCAAAAAAAAAAAAAATTACAGACTCAAATCCAAAACAACGCAACTTCGAAAATCTAACGACGCACAGTGGAAATCAGTAAAAATTAAGCAGCGACGCAACTTCGAAAAAAAACGCAAAACGAAACGACGCAAAGCGAGGTATTGGTGTATATTTATGTCAATAACAAATTCAGGATGGTGTCTTTTTTTACCTCAAATAAAACAATTTTAAAAAGCAAACGGTTGTACTTGACACACCGCCACACTAGCAATTTACAGTTTGACAATCCTCTCCAGATGTCACGTCAGCTGAGAGACAATTTAGGTCAAATATCATCAAATTCTGTATAGGTATTTAATTTAGGTTATCTCTCCCTCTATGCAATTTATTTTAGCATGCAGAAATACAACCAGCACAATGTGTTTAAATAGCACACAAGAATCTATCATAGTTGGGAACTGATGGCGAAGCTGTTTATCTCTCTCAGCCGTTAGAACAGTCCTCAAGTCTAGGATTCCATTGACAAAAGTTACTTAGTACAGGTTAACACAAAATGCAATAAACTAGGGCCTAAAGTAATAGTAACTAAACACACAAAAATCGTACACTCAAGAGTACAACAAAAAAGGTAAATAATAAATCACAATTTGTTGAATAAAAAAAAAAAACTACTTATTTTTATTGTTGCGTTGGTAGGGATCGGACCGGGGTTACACGGGTATGCGAGGAGATAGCCAGACACGGATAAAGCACGCAGAGAACACTTTAAGCGTCTCCACACGATAATCCACCACACTTTCGCGACTCCCCTCGCAATACCATAGCCCCCCTTATATATACAAACATGGCCACATTCGTCCAATGAGAAGGCGGGAGAGATTGGTTCACTATCAAACGATAACAAAATCCTTCTCACTAAAATCTGAGATAAGATTTTAAAAATTCAAATATTTGTCAATATAATTTGACACCATAGTCCAGCGATATAGTTCTGGACTTAATATTTGATTCTTCAAATTAAAGATATTTCGGTCAGTGAATCTTTTTTTTATTATCTCGACGTTTCGACAAAAATCTTTTGTCCTCGTCAGGAGCGAACAAAAAACATTTGGCAAAGCGTTAGAAATTATTGTTTTCTTGTAATTTAATATTTGATATGACTAAACCAGAACAAAATACAAAATGAATCTGAAGAGATTTCCGAGGCTATTGAGATTTTAAAATATTTTATTGGTATCATACAAGTCAATGATAGCATAGATAAAATTATAGAAAAAGAGAGATAATTAAAAATGGTAAAAAGAAAATATAAAAGAGGAAACTATATAGAGTTATTTCTATGAAAAATAGATACTTCGGCCAGTTAGAATTTTTTTTCTCTATATTTGTTTTTGATTCGTGCTTTAGATGCTGTATTAAATTCGAAAATCACGTGAGAACGCCCTTGCAACCTCACAACAATTTTTGAGAACGCGTTGCCAAATTCTTTATTTACTTCTCCTGACGAAGACAAAATATTTTTGTCGAAACGTTGAGAAAAATAAAAAACTCTAACTGGCCGAAGTGTCTATTTTTCATAGAAATATGAATGCCGGATAGGCAACCTCTATCTTCAGGGTATATAGAGTTAGGTAAAGTCCTTCCCCGATGACAAAGAGTCCTCCTCCAGACAGTACAGAGCACTCCCCCCCCTCACCTCAAGGCTCAGAAAGAACCTGTGTATTGATAACTTGACAGACGCGAGGATCGGAGGCCATTGAGATAATTTGGTATATGAGAAAAGAAAAAAAAAATAAAGCATGAAAGTTTATTTTACATATAAAACAAATTTTTCTACTATCCTTAACTCTGGAATGAAAAAATATTAGAAGGGCTTGGCTCAATAGTGGTGAACCCTCCCAGCGGTTTCGCAAATTTAATCTACCAGACCGCTTTTTAAAGCTCTAATACTGTATTGGGAATTTGCAGTAAGGACAGTAGAAGTTTGTTTTATGTGTAAAAGAAATTTCGTGCTTAAATGTTTTTGTTATATATAGATGGTGTGTTATTGCCCTATAATTAATAGTTTAGTATAAGCTTATATCCATAGATTACCTAAACACCTCTAAGATGCCTTCCATAGTAATTGTAAGGTATATAGAAAAGCAATCCAATACAATAGCAGAACGATCCGAACAATAATTTGACGAAATTTTGCTGAGAGGGTTCAAAACTGGTAAGCCAAGCCCTTTCATTGTTGTTGTCGTGTCCAATAAAGAGCCTCAGATGTCTCCATGCATCTCTATCACAGCAATGTTCTCTATCTTGGGTGTGTATACTGTATTGTTGTTGCCGTGTCCAATGAAGAGGCTCAGATGTCTCCATGCATCTCTATCACAGCAATGTTCTCTATCTTGGGTGTGTAAAGCTGCTGCTCTGGGTCCTCTGGGTCTATGTCAATTTTCTGCAAGGCTGCGGCCATTGCTGGACCATGAGAATATGTGAGTAGGTGTTAGTTCCACACCAGGACAGTTGTTGCATGTCCTATAGGTTCTTGTGCCATCTGGATGTATTGTCATTCCTTTATAATGTTTAGAGCCCTTTCATTTAATAATGTTTATCATTTGCAATGAGGTCTGTAGAGATAATATGGTAAAGAGATAAAGATAATGTAGCCAAATTCTATTTATCCCATTTGCAAGAGTAATTAACAAAAATGTATCGTAAATGGGTAAATGATTATCGATAAATAGTAGAAACAAAAACACACACCCCAGTATAAACTATATATATATAAAAAACAATCTGTTCTTTGAGTATAAAAGAAACTACGGCTAGTGAAGGTTTTATTTATATTTCAGTGAATATAAAAACCTTTACATTGGCCGAAGTGGCTTTTACCTCAAGAACAATGATTACCGGCCAGGCACCCTCTATCTTCAAGATAAAAAAAAAAACTATTTGCATATCTCCAGTAAGTAGCAATGATGATTGATGGTCCATGGTCAATATAATTATTTCAATTTATCAATCACTGATAATATTTTCTTAGAGGAATCTGGACTAACAACAGATATCTAGATCATTCTGTGAGGACAGATATTTTTGGAATTTTATGGAAAGCTACAGCTTTTCTTATGGAATACAAATATCAATATATATATTTTTTTTAGTTTTCTGAATTGTGAGTAGATTTTATAAACTGACATGTTGGTTTCTGAAGTCACTCGGGATACGATTTTCTCGTTGTGGGTCATTCATCCGTATTTCTTTTAAAATGAAATATTATTCAAATAATATTTGAAATATTATGCAAATAAAACAACGGCTAGAATAGTGAATTCGGCGCCGCATTTATTATGGGTATTTTCCTTGTTACCCTCGTGTATATCTTTGCCAGACTCATGTGCATATGACTGAATTTTTTACTTTCTTGTGTGTGTCTTGAATATAAACGTGAACAGAATACTCTTCGCGTATGTCTTTCAAAGTTCAGAGTTAACCAACTGCTAGACAACACCTCAAGGTATAAATTGTCGATATGGACTGCAAAAATGGACAATCCCTAGTTTTCGGGCCGCTCCAACATTTCTGCCCACAATCTCGCAGAAAAAAATTGACGAGGGAGCATTCCTCCCGTATGGCGCCATAGTCCAGGATCGGTTAGAGTCCCCAGGATGAAGCTAATTGGGCGTGACACCATTTTAACCCGATCCCTCTGTGGGATTAGGGACCGCTCAGGTGGCGGATGGGTCCCCTGATCGGTCCCTAGGGGAGCGGGGGGACACTTGCCAGCGTTACAATCGGGGCGGGCGGGGGGACCTACCCTAGTTAAAGTGACAGACTGTCACGTTTTGTTCAATCTCTTGTAACGTTTTTCTTATACATCTTCTTTGTCATCTGGAACAGAACTCACTCTGCAGAACGGGAGCTGGCTGGTTGCGTGGTGGCTTACACTGGCAAATCTTGGTAACCAGGACTAGAAGTCGAATTCCTATATTTGGTCAGTGTATTGTGCATATATTATACTCAAATAATGTTGCATAGACAGATTTATGTATTTCCTGTTTATCTACTAAGCTGAAGACCTCAAAGCCAAAAAAAAAATACCTCAAATTTCTACAATCTTCTCACAGAAACATCGTCAATAGTAAATCTAATATGTTGTTGTTGTCGTGTCCAATGAAGAGCCTCAGATGTCCTCATGCATCTCTATCACATCAATCGCAATGTCCACTATCTTGAGTGTGTAAAGATTCTGCTCTGGGTCCATGTCAAATTTCTGTTGTTGTCGTGTCCAATGAAGAGCCTCAGATGTCCTCATACATCTCTATCACAGCAGTCGCAATGTCCACTATCTTGGGTGTGTAAAGCTTCTGCTCTGGGTCCATGTCAAATTTCTGTTGTTTTCGTGTCCAATGAAGAGCCTCAGATGTCCTCATACATCTCTATCACAGCAGTCGCAATGTCCACTATCTTGGGTGTGTAAAGCTTCTGCTCTGGGTCCATGTCAAATTTCTGTTGTTGTCGTGTCCAATGAAGAGCCTCAGATGTCCTCATACATCTCTATCACAGCAGTCGCAATGTCCACTATCTTGGGTGTGTAAAGCTTCTGCTCTGGGTCTATGTCAATTTTCTGTTGTTGTCGTATCCAATGAAGAGCCTCAGATGTCCTCATACATCTCTATCACAGCAGTCGCAATGTCCACTATCTTGGGTGTGTAAAGCTTCTGCTCTGGGTCCATGTCAAATTTCTGTTGTTGTCGTGTCCAATGAAGAGCCTCAGATGTCCTCATACATCTCTATCACAGCAGTCGCAATGTCCACTATCTTGGGTGTGTAAAGCTTCTGCTCTGGGTCTATGTCAATTTTCTACAAGGCTGCGGCCATTGCTGGACATGAGAATATGTGAGTAGGTGTTAGTTCCACACCAGGACAGTTGTTGCATGTCCTGTATATTCTTGTGCCATCTGGATGTATTGTCATTGTCATTAATCTAACTATTAATTTCCTAATTAAATGAATAAATACAGATTCTACAATGGTCATCTGTAATTGGGGACCATTGGAGAAATTATTTATTCAGGAAAAAAGTTATCAATTCGGGATTCGATCTCGGGTCTTGACTGTCGGAAATCGACGCTTTATACCCCTCCTTCTCCAAATATAAGCGATTCAACAATATTTATAGAGAATCACTTCTTCTAAATAGTAAGAATTATTGATTATCTTTGCCCACTTGATAAGAAATAAATTACGTAAAAATGGATACAAAGCAATAACGCGCTATATATATATATATATATGTTATGAATATTTTGGTTGTTGTGGTTAGATAAAGCTTGATAAGACAAAGGATCGATAAGATAAAGGGTTGAGGTGCAGTCGTGATAAAAAATATATAATTATTTACCGTCAAGTAGCTTTTATTTTGAATTACTTGAGGAAATATTACACATTAGTTAGTTTTACATTATATAGAATTTATAAGTTAATCCTATATTAGTGATTTAAAAGGATTGATTGGTTAACTACGCATTTTACAACAAAACTATACAACAAATCTGAAAGTCTTTCTAAAAAACGATGATAACAAAAGTAAAATTATCAATGAATAAAATAAATATATATTTTTTGAAATATAGAAATATTTCAGTTTTTAAATTATCTATATTAATAAAATGCAAATTTCATAAGTGTACATCACTAAAAACTTTCGTTACAATGCATCAATTTCAACCAAATTTTCAACATTATGTAAAACGAGATGGAGCAGGTTTTGCTTAACATCAAAATATTTTTCCCTAACATTAACATGCGTAACTTCGCTGTTATCGATTAAATACAAAAAAAAAATCAACAGAGTTAATTTTATTTATATATAAATACAAAATTAAATTTCAACAGAGTTAATTTTTTTACATACTAGCTAATAATCTCAATCTAAAAAAATATTCAAAACAAGCAATTTTAAGATAACACCATATGTAAAACAGTCGGCCAAGAAAACAAATAACGTGTAATATATATATAATATAATATATATAATAAAATCTTAAATATTATTTATCAAAAGTAAGATTATCTCAGGATGACACGGCAATTTATTTGAGACAAGAATAATGATACAATTCCAAGGCGAAGATACTATTCCTTTAACTTCCAATTACCGAGGGAACCAATTAATATTGATTTTATTCAACTTATCGAGTATTTTTCAAGGGACCGGGAAAAAAATGTTCACTAGATAAAACGATGATTTTGTAATGTAGAAATTAGGAAAGACAAAATTCAGGATGACACGGCACACAGGGACCGGGAAAAAATGTTCACTTTATCGAGAGATTCAAATTTACAAGTTTCAAATTATCAAAATATATCTTCTTTTTTAAATAAGTTTATAGAGAATTGTTTTAACAAATGTTCGTTAGACAAACCTTTACTCGGGTAAAAACCCGGCGAAGCCGGGCACATCCGCTAGTCTTATTATATATATAAAATTGAATGTCTGTCTGTCTGTCTGGCTGTACTCTATAGATTCAAAAACCATACATCCAATCGCCGTGAAATTTTGGGATATTATTAGCTATATCACCGGGAAGGTTTTTGAGAAATAATTTCATGAATATCTTGAATATCCTTAGAGTTATTTGCAGATTTGTATATTTAACTCGCAAGCAGCGCCCCCATTGTGACGATGATAACAAGTTTTCTTATCACTAAGTTTGTTATCTTAAATATTATTTATCAAAAGTAAGATTATCTCAGGATGACACGGCAATTTATTTGCGACAAGAATAATGATACAATTCCAAGGCGAAGATACTATTCCTTTAACTTCCAATTACCGAGGGAACCAATTAATATTGATTTTATTCAACTTATCGAGTATTTCTCAAGGGACCGGGAAAAAATGTTCACTAGATAAAACTATGATTTTCTAATGTAGAAAATTAGGAAAGACAAAATTCAGGATGACAAGGCACACAGGGACCGGGAAAAAATGTTCACTTTATCGAGAGATTCAAATTTACGAGTTTCAAATTATCAAAATATATCTTTTTTATTTTTCAATAATTTTTTAGAGAATTGTTTTAACAAATGCTCGCTAGACAAACCTTTACTCGGGGGAAAAACCCGGGCGAAGCCGAGTACGTTTTATAAGTTTAAAGAGAATTGTTTTAACAAATGTTCGTTAGACAAACATTCACTCGGGTAAAACCCGGGCGAAGCCGGGCACATCCGCTAGTATAATATATATATAACGAAGGAAGACATTAAAGCGCGAATGTTTCTTTTCACAAAAATATCAAAATTCTACTGTCCTTACTACAATGAAATTTACTTCAAATTTGAGCGAGGTATCTATGAGTGGCATTCAAGCTTGTTGCTGTTAGTGAGTTTTGATGACTATATGGACAAATATTCTCCAATTTGATCTGCTAGTGACCATCACTCACAGCTCATCTAGTGACCTTACGGTAACTTCCTTGACCTATTACAGCCAACACATTGCAGGTCTTCCTCCCTTCCTTCAAAATTTCCCAACATCGACATCTTTTCTAAGTGTTAACACATTGTGAATACCATCATTCAAACATAAGTAAGATGTTTTTCCTGAAAGTTATATAGTTTATAATTACACATTTTCACCCGCGTATGTCAGCTCTTGATTTAGTAATTAGCGATTGAGTAGTAGTTAGGTCATGATAGCTATCATTATCTCTCCCCCCCACCCTCATTGATTAATATCATCTACAATTTATTTATTTTGGTATAGACCCCCCTCAATCTATTTTATTGAATTCACGTTTGTTCCTATAGATCAACACGAAATTGATGACGTGTGGAATTCAAGGAAGCAAACAAGGCTGACTTTATATAAAGGTAAGCTCTAATTGCTGTAATTAACCTTATTTCTAATAGAAGAATGACATAATAATTAATTAAAAGGTGATAACGTACCATTTATATATAAGAAATGGAAAGCATTACATAGCACAAATGTTTCTTTTTAAATTACGGAAAAAGTCATCTACTTATCGTGCAACTGAAAGTTTCTGATGGCTTGCGCCATCTACGGAATAAATATCAACTATTAACAAAACTTAAGGAAGTTGTAGCTTTCATCATGTATATCAGGGTTCAGATAATAACTCTTAAAGATATTACAGTGACACACCTTTATTGAAGACACATTAGATAATCATGTGTGAACACAGCCTCTGGTTCCTTAAAAAAAAAAAAAAAAAAAAAAAAATAGACGACCGACGATATCAAAGATTTTTCACTTCCTTAAGTTTTGTCCATGAGTATATATATTTGAAAATTTTTAAGTCTTTAGAATTTTGAAACATAATCAATACAAACCAAATGTAAAAATATGCACATGCCAATTAAGGTTTGAAATTTCCCCACACCAAGATGTATTGTCAAACAGTGAGGCAGGTTGTTCATGGAAGTACGTGGGTGGGTGGTTGAAGTCTCCAAATTGGTGATAAACAAAGAACTCTTCTAAATGCAAAGACACAGCTCGCTCGTTTCTTACACACTCGATTGGAAATAAGGAAGAAATCCCTGGAAACCCCTTCTCAGATTTCACATACCTGCCAATCCACCCTCCCTCCCACCCCTACTTCTTTATACAATGACATAGATATCCCAACACAGAATATTTTTACCATTACGATACACTCATGGACAAAACTTAAGGAAGTTGTACCTTTTAGCATGTACGAGGGCCATCCAATAAATAAGTTTCCCTATTTTTTTAACAAATAAACCACATTATTTACAATTATGCAGTTATTTTATTTTCATTATACAACTCATTGACTACTTCTCTAAATAATCACCATTTCTGTCCAAACATTTTTGGTACCGTTGTAGCAATTTTTAGATACCACTGTTGTACCAAGCCGTGTCCTGTCTTAGTAGCCAGTGGTTCTCCTCCGCCTGCACTTCGTCATCATTCGCAAAGTGCTTGCCTCCAAGGTGCCACTTGAGTGCTGGAAAAAGATAGAAGTCGCTTGGGGCAAGTTCCGGAGAATAAGGTGGATGTGTGAAAATTTCCCATTTGAAGTTTTCCATAGCCATAACTTTGCCTGCAGAGATTGTGACCTTCGCCTTTTTGGTGCACTTTCCTCAGGCTTCTTCCACACCATGCTTTGTCGTTTTGTTTCTGGAGTTGAATGATGCACCCAGATTTCATCTCCAGTGACAATATGGGAAAACAGTTGATCTCCATCTCTTTGATGCATTTCCAGGAAAGTTCGGGCTGCCTCCATCTGTTGTTGCTTGTGATTTTCCAAGAGCAAACGTGGGACCCATCTTGCGCAGACTTTGCGAAAATTCAAAATATCTGACATGATTGTTCCATACGAAGAGCGTCCAATTTCGATGCCATGAGGCAGTCGAATCATTATTTCGTCAATGGTGACGCGGCGATCTGCTTCCGCCACATTCTGAACAGCAGCAACGGCTGCATTGTCCGTAGCAGTAACGGGCCTGTCGCTTCGCTCGTCATCATGCACGTTTTGCCGTCCTTCCAAGAACCATGAACGCCATCGGCGAACCATTTGGATGCTCATACATTCTTCACCATACACTGACACTAAATTGCGATGAATATTGACCGCAGTTTCATTTTTCGCCGTGAAAAAAACGAATTACAGAACGTAGTTCGCAAGTGGACACGTTCACCAGTGGTAGCTCCATGGAAACTCAAGCGCTACGGACTTGCGCGTACGAGTAGCGTGATTTTGAAGGTCACCAGCTTCCAACGCATCCTAGAGACCATTTCTTCCATACTAACTAATTTTTACAACGTTTCGTTTGCAGAAAAAAAAATAGGGAAACTTATTTATTGGATGGCCCTCGTATATCGGGATTGAGACAATAACTCTGAAAGATACACTCATGGACAAAACTTAAGGAAGTTTTACCTTTTAGCATGTATATCGGGATTCAGACAATAACTCTGAAAGATACACTCATGGACAAAACTTAAGGAAGTTGTACCTTTCAGCATGTATATCGGGATTGAGACAATAACTCTGAAAGATACACTCATGGACAAAACTTAAGGAATTTGTACCTTTTAAAATGTATATCGGGATTCAGACAATAACTCTGAAAGATACATTCATGGACAAAACTTAAGGAAGTTGTACCTTTTAGCGTGTATATCGGGATTCAGACAATAAATCTGAAAGATACACTTATGGACAAAACTTAAGGAAGTTGTATCTTTTAGCATGTATATCGGGATTGAGATAATAACTCTGAAAGATACACTCATGGACAAAACTAAAGGAAGTTGTACCTTTTAGCATGTATATCGGGATTGAGACAATAACTCTGAAAGATACACTCATGGACAAAACCTAAGGAAGTTGTACCTTTTAGCATGTATATCGGGATTCAGACAATAACTCTGAAAGATACACTCATGGACAAAACTTAAGGAAGTTGTACCTTGTAACATGTATATCGGGATTGAGACAATAACTCTGAAAGATACACTCATGGACAAAACTTAAGGAAGTTGTACCTTGTAACATGTATATCGGGATTGAGACAATAACTCTGAAAGATACACTCATGGACAAAACTTAAGGAAGTTGTACCTTGTAACATGTATATCGGGATTGAGACAATAACTCTGAAAGATATTACATTGACCTTTATTGAAGACATACGAGATAACTAACTTTGTCTTCTTAAAAAAAAAAAAAAAAAAAATCGACGACGGGCAATATCAAGCACTTTCCAATTCCTTAAGTTTTTCCATGAGTGTATATTAATCTTTTTTTTTTTACCTGTAATTGGAGTTTTAAATCTAGTATTCATATAAAATATTTTTTTTCTACTTCTTCTAAATGGACATGGCAAAAACCATGATAATCATGGTGAGTAGAGCTCTGATAGTTTATACTGTAAATATATATTCTATTACAGATGTTTGAAGTAAGTAGTTCGATACTTATTAGTGTGCCAGAGCCCCGTTTGGTGTTTTGCACTGATTGCACTGATATGGTTGTTAGACTTGAGAAAGAACTGAGATCTATTGAAACCCATTGAATATTCTTCAATAAAAACTGGTTATCACGAAAATTCCAGATATTTAGACTTCTCCAGTCTTCTTCTTTCTTATCTCCACTCAATCATATTAGGATATCAAGTTGTGACCCTTGATGGTGTCTGTTTGACAACCATTATGACTGGGTGAAATAGAATGCATCTACCTTTGTCATTAAGACTGGGAGCACTACTCAGTGGCAGGCCGACTTAACTCCAAAATAAATGGCCGCCTCTGATATGAGAAACAGATGCCATGTGCAGCCGCTCCTAACATGGAGTACAGACTCATCCTGTATCTCTGGATCAGGAACCCTTACAGGGTACTATCAGCCGGGCCAGCTGAACCCAAGGTTTGTTAGTGAACTTGTTACTTCTCCCCCTCCTCCTTTTTCATCCGGGCTTGGGACCGGCAAAGGCGGACTTCTCCAGTTAATTGTAAATATCGTGTTCAAAGAGATTACCAGTTATTTCCTTTATTAAGTTTCCAATGAATATATTGTCATGTAGAATATTAGGAAAGACAAACTTCAGAACGATACGGTACAATTTATTTATGATTCAAAACACAAAATTTATAAAATACAAGATAAGTAATAAGACTAGTTTACAGAGTAGCAAAATATAAATATCATAATTGATAATTTGGTTTCGGTTCCAAAATACCTTCACTAAGTACTTGAAAATAAAGATACTGCGGCCAGTAAATCTTTTTATTATCTCGACGTTTCGACAAAAATATTTTGTCCTCGTTAGGAACAAACAAAAATTAAAACATTTGGCAAGGCGTTAAAAATCATACTAATGTACTGCTCAAAAAGAGCAACCTAGCTTTATACAACAATGAATAATATGTGAAGGTTATTCACATATTAAAATTAAGTGTCGATAGTGGACATTGCTTCTTCTGCTGTGATAGAGATGCATGGAGATATCTGACTCTGCATTGGACACGACAACAACAAAGTGTCCAAGGTGGGATTCGATCCCTGTTCTTGGCTGTCGGGAATCGAGGGTTTTAACCTCTCGTCCACCAATTTCTATATTTATAATCTATATTATAATCTATACATCAAATATAAATACTTTGCTGCAATATTTTGTTCCAAAATCACTTTATTAGGTACCGCTCAACAAGAACAACCTAGTTTATGATAATTACAACAATGAATGTGAAGGTTATTCACATATTAAACAAAATGTTAACGCGGGATTCAATCCCGGTTCATGGCTGTCGGGAATCGAGGGTGTTACCTACTTGTCTACTGCTTATTTTATTGCTGCAATATTAATCTAATTTGTACTTTAGTAAGAAATAGTAATATATCACAGTGGGTGGTATGTTATATTTCAAAATACGAGTAGTTTTGTGTGTGAGGAGAGAAAATTAAAGTATACATCCAATATGCATATAGAGATTTCATCAGTCTTACAAAGTTCGCTAGAATATCTCTAACGAAATTTATCGGTCGAAGAAGTATCTTAAATTTGCATACTTTCTCAATGGGTGATGGCTTATCCTCTAGACTCATTGTAACGTTCGGGGATTGTAAATCCGACGGTCGAGCGAAGATAGAGAATGTCTCTAGGATCACAATTGGAACAATTTTATTGATATCTAGTCTCAATATTACATTTATAAATAATACTAAATAAAAATAATGGGAATATTTGCTAGTATTTATGAGTGAGAAAGGCTCCACCATTCTTCTACAGACCAGGAGGGGTTTTCTTGGACCCTCCGTATCTCCAGCGACATTTATTGGTCGAAGGAGTATCCCAAATTTGCATACTTTGTCAATGGGTGATGGCTTAGACTCATTGTAACGGTCGGGGATTGTAAATCCGACGGATGAGTGAAGATAGAGAATAGGATGTCAATTGTAACAATTTTATTGACATCTAGTCTTAATATTACAATTAAAAATAATAATAAATAATTGAAAAGAATGGGAATATTTACAATATTTATGTGTAAGAAAGGCTCCACCACCTTAATAGGGTCCTTCTACAGACCAGAAGGAGGTCTTCTTGGATCATCTATATCTCCAGCGACATTTATCTGTTGAAGAAGTATCCCAAATTTGCATACTTTGTCAATGGGTGATGGCTTATCCTCCAGACTCATTGTAATGGACGGGGATTGTAAATCCGACGGCTGAGAGAAGATAGAGAATAGGATGACAATTGACACAATTTTATTGACATCTAGTCAACAATACATTTTAAACAAATAGATGAAAATAATGAGATTATATACAATGATTTATGAGTGAGGAAGGATCCACCACCTAGATAAGGTCCTTCTACAGACCAGGTCTTCTTGGACCTTCCGTATCTCCAGACCCAGGAAATGCTTGTAGATACGGGACTTGGTAGACGCTAGGATGGCCAGAGTGTCATCCTCCAGGCCATGCCAGAAGACCCAGCTCTGCAGGTCAGGGGACCGCTGGATGATGGTGAAGGCCTCCACGATGACAGGCCTGATCTGCCTACAGGACCAGTAGCAGTGACAATTTGACAATTGTAACATATTTATTGACCTTAGTCAACTTTTACAATATTAAAAGACATATATACAATTAAAAGAAATATATACAAATCAGCCAGGGAGTCTTCCCCAGCGGGCGAGAGTCCTGTGCCAGGCGATGACGGGGTCCTCGGCGCTGCCAAGGAGGCCAACCTGGATGAAGTGCCGCTACACTCGAGACTTGGCCGACGAGTGGATGGGGATGTCGTCTTGCTCGAGGCCGGACCAGTAGCAGTGGGCCAGTGACAGGTCTCCGGACCCACAGGCGATGTAGGACTATCCAGGCTCTAGGATGAGAAGACAGTTGATGCTACAGTAGCGTAATGCAAGATGGGTATATTGTGAAATTAAGGCAATATAGCACGCCATCTATATTCAAAAAATGAAACCATTTTTGCACGATCTTTTTTTCTTTTACAAAAATAACACCTATACTACAGTCCTCCATCAATAGAAAGATATTGGAAGGGCCTCGTTTATCAGTGATTAACCCTCCCATTTTTAAATTGCAGTATGGACTGTAGTAAACGTTTTTTACCTGTACTGATTTCTGCCTTTTGACTCCTTGGAGTCTGGAGTTGTACTTCTTCTGGGTCCTCTCCAACTTGTGCTCCAACTTGCCCGTCACCCTGGTACCCTTCTCTTCGGTCTCTCCAGCCCTTTTCCATGGATCTCCTCTTGTAGTAATCGGATTATTTTGTTCTGTTATCGTGAATTGGCCATAAAAAAAGCTCACCCAGAGATTTTGTAGAAAGCGTATTAGTAGACACAACGTTTTACCTGTAACAGAAAAAATTGTGTTGAAATGGTTGAATGTATCTATTTATATAAGGTTCATTTCAGGAGAATCATCTGTATAAGACAGAATGTCTTAATAAAGGCTTGTGTATGTATCTTTTTATATAAGGCTATGCTCATCGCTGTAAGGTCAATAGAAATTTGTTTTATATGCAAAAGAAACATTGGTGTCTTAATAGTTTTTTCTTAAATTTTCTAGATATTACATAATGATTACAAAAATGCTTTGTGGGTATATATTATTTGCATATGTTAATATATTATATAATAAAAAGGCATATATTGGATTGAATACAAGATTTATTTTGCCAATATTTCGGCTGGCTGAACGCCAACTTTTATCGAGGAATTACATTTTTGTATACACAAACTCAGCGCTGCATTGTGTTATAATATCACAGTTGAAATCATTTGAAATACAAAGTAGGTGGGAGAAATTTGTGTATCATAAAAATATTTAAAAATTACAATCAGAATAAGTTAAATATCTTAAAATATTAATGTATATCATTATCACTCACTACAACGTTTTCATCTTTCAGAAGAATTCAGAAAAATGCTTCAATAAATGCTTTGTATGTAGTTATAGACTGACTTTTGACTGTATGTGCTAAAACTTGTATAGTAACAGGTTCACAGATAGGCATTCACACATTCTAAGTATAAAAAATGAAGTTAAAAACATTGTTTTTAGAACATTTTTTTAACAAAGAAAGACACATTTTCTCACACATGACTAACAACCACCGTAAACTTATAAAAAAAATTATATTTTTTGTTATCAAAGTACTAATTACGAAGTTGTAGAATGAAACAATATCTAATCAAACTTCTTTACCTTCCATTTTTGCTAGTTTTTTTTTTTTAAAAGCTTTCAGACTTTTATCATATTTTTACATTATGTTCACTTTAATTAACTTTGCGAACTCAACTTTGTCCTAACTTTCTTTCTAATTACTTCACGGGATGAGATTTTTTTTTTACAAAAAAAAAAACTTTTTTGTTTTGTTTGTTGATAAACACGGTTGACATTTATCTTCATCATTTTGACATTGTGGTATATGGAACGATTCATCCTTCCACACAGTACACAATACTCTTCTATTTTACACGGTTTTGTTTTCCTTTTTTTTTTAAATAACTTTCTACACACCTCGCTTATATACTGCTATTATATTAATCACTACAACACACGCTATAAATATAAACCACTTTCATATTTTATTATGTGAAAAAAGAGAAAAACTAGAAAATAGATCAGGTGTTGATATTAAAACAAAAGAGGCATATCCTGACCGCTTACATCAACACATTTTTATGTAGTAGAGCGCCATCTAGTGGAATAAAAATGAACTAAACGTTGATTTAGGCTTATTCCATAATATTTGATTATATTTTGCTGTAAATTAAACGTTTAATAGGTAAAGGTAGATTTTTCAAAGGGTTTTAAAACATAACGTCTCTCAATGATTTCTTTTTATTCATCCGGGAATGTCTGTTGGCAATCACGCAACAGAAACGGCTTAGCCTTTTATTTACGTTTTAAAGGAAATATAAATATTCGTATTTTATCAAACTAAATATCACATTTTGGGGTCAAAACTATAACAATAACACCTTCCAGACTTATCTCTATATTTTAAATATGTAATTGATACTCCACAAAAGGTTTTCAAATTTATTATAATTGGCAAGCTTTCGAGTTTAAGAATTCGGGCATTTAATCCATTTTATCTCTTTATGGTGACAAATTATAATCAAATTTTGTGTGAGAGTAAGAAAGTGAGAGCATTCAATACTGCCTCTATATATACAGTTTAATTTTTATCGTAAAGATAAGAGGTTGCCTGGCCGGCATTCATAGTTCTATGAAAAATAGACACTTCAGCCAGTTAAAGTTTTTTTTATTTTCTCAACTTTTCGACAAAAATCTTTTGTCTTCGTCAGGAGAAGTAAATAAAAAATGATTTTTTAGATAAAGACAAAAGATTTTTGTCGAAACGCTGAGAAAAATAAAAAAAAACTCTAACTGGCCGAAGTGTCTATTTTTCATAGAAAAATTTAATTTTTATTATTTTTTAAAAAGCTATAGTCCCCCCCCCCCCCCCCCTTATATATAAACCTTAAAGTCATTGGAAAATCACTGTTAATGTAAGATACCATAGTAGTTACTATGGTATAGTATGGTATAGTAGTTACTATGGAATACATACTTATAGTGAAAATAAAGCTACATTTATGTTATGAGATATATAAGCTATAAAGCACATTTTCTAAGTTATACAAGATATAAGGTATAATTTTTAAAAGAAATACTTACTATGAACACTGTTTTAAAACTACACTCGTTATTTACCCTAGTTTATAAGCTCTAATTATTCTAAATGCTATTTTTTTAAATGGTCAAATTTGCCTCTATAAATTAGCATGGAATTGGTGAACAGAGAGGGTTAAAAAAAAGGTCATTTTTTTCGATAAACAAACAAAAATAAAACCTGGCACCATCTTATCAGAAAACGAGAAAGCTTCAGACGACGCTTGGAGAGAAAAAAAGAAAGACGAGAAAAGAAACTTAATTCTTTTAAAACCTGACTTAATCTCTTAAAAGTAAAAGAAGGGAGAAAAAAAAAAGTAGCAAACGAGATAACAAAATATGGATTTCTCCGAGAGTTTTCCGTGTTGAAAGTTTGTCTTCTTTTACAAAGCCCTTCTCATCCAGTCTTTCACTTTCAGAGATGCTTTTGGCGTAAGTCCTCTTGAGCCCTCGACTCCGTATCAGTTCTTCGAGAGAGAAACACACACACAAAAAACTTAAGATGAAAGTGCTCTGTTTTTATCTTTTGGGGAATGAAAACAAAGGAACTCCCCAGGGTTGCAAGTCGCCCAACTGCTATCGTCAAGGTACAGATTTAAAGCTAGGCCTAGACTTGACTTAATCCCTCCCCCTCCCCTTTTATCTCAACGCTTATCTATCTCATACGAACCCCCCCTCCCTCCCCGTCTGTCCATAAATGCCCCCAGAATTTCTCCTGGGAGAAGAATGTCCTCGAGATATTTCGTCTGGTCGCCTATTAAGATGTAAATTTTCTTTTTTTTTTTACTTTGTTCGTCTGTGATTCTTGTTTTCCCCGCCAAAATATATGGCTTTTTCTTTACCGCTTCTAAATTGCTCGCATTTTTTCTTTTAATTTATAAAATATTTTATATGTGCACTAAACATTTTAATTATATATTTTTTATTATATTCTATTATTTTTATGATGAATATATTTTGACTCTATAGGATCAAGCCAAACAAAAAAGATCGTTTGCTTCTATTAATTTCTTTAAATGTTTAGTGATTACTTTTTTAAAAATTTAATCCTTTTAGAAGACAATTGACAATTAAAATAATTTTATTGACATCTTGTCAATGCATTCAAAGTGCACAGTCTTCACTATTTAAAAAAGATAATATGCATTATATACACTATGTACAATGAATATGGCGCTTCCTTTTAGAAGATCTTTTGACTTTTAAATAACTTTATTAGAAACAATTCAATGCCAAAATATTATTTATATCAGCAAGAGATATAAGAAATGTTTTTTTTCTCAACTTTGATATAAATATTCATTGTTTCATATGATATGTATGTATGTATATATGCATATATGTATGCTAATGTTTAACATATTCGCGCAAGCGAGAAAAATTCTTGACATATTGAATAGGTAAAACGACATTTGAAATACTATCCCGCATGTGTTTCTTTTCAACGAAAATTCAAAATTTATTTCAAGGAGAAACAACGACCATTTCTAACCTTTTGGATGAGGTGTGAAAGGGTGAACCGTGAAGAGCAATGATAAACGGAAAAATAAAAGTGTCCAGGGATGAATAGGTGTTTGATTGCACTAAGTATATAAAAAGTTAAAAGGAATAAAACGAATGCAGTTATATTGCACTATGATACATGCACCAAGGTTTTTCGTTTTAATAAAATAATTTCTCAGCTGATGAATATAAAAATTGACAATTTCATATATTTCTACGATATTTGATATGCAGATATTTGCATAGTTTTAGTATTGTCTATGCAAATCGACATCTCTGCCTATATAGCGCGGCCTTGTTGAATTGTTAGTAGGCTAGCGGTTATTGGATAGGGCAGGTCGGCGTGAGCTGCTTATGTACATATAATTTTATCTCTTGCCCTTCTTTTATACCTTTAGGTAATAAAGAATATTTCTCTCCCTCTACGACTCCATAAATTTTTCTAACAGTTCGAATGCAGTTATATTAGTATTAAACATAGGATATATAAAATATGCCTTCTTTTGAAAAATAAAACACGATACTTTCTACTGAAAATTAATTATAATAATATAAACATCTCTCTACCACTATAATATAATTAGTAAATTTACTTCTTCTTGACTTCCTTATCATTTTCTATATATCTTCTTAAAAAAAAAAATCCTATTCTAGTTTTCTCTCTCTCTTCTTTCTTATCTCCACTCAATCATATTAGGGTATCAAGTTGATGGTGTCTGTTTGACAACCATCATGACTGGGTAAAGTAGAATGCGTCTGCCTTTGTCATTAAGACTGGGAACACTACTCAGTGGCAGGCCGACTTAGCTCCAAAAAAAATGGCCGCCTCTGACATGAGGAACAGACGCCATGTGCAGCCGCTCCTAACATGGAGTACAAACGCTGCTCATACTGTATCCCTGGATTAAGAGATCTTACAGGGTACTATCAGCCGGGCCAGCTGAGCCCAGGTTTTTTAGCGAGCTTGTTACTGCTCCCCCTCCTCCTTTTTCATCCGGGCTTGGGACCGTCAAAGGCGGAGTTTTCTAGTTTTCTTAAATAAGCAAACCTCTCTCTCTCAAGTTAATTTTCACTATTTAATAACATAGCCGTCTGAAAAGTCTTATTGTCACATATCCCCTCAACCGTTATTTGCATATCTACTTCTTCCTTGGAGGAGAGAAGTCCAACCACACATCAGTGTTGGGCAAATATTAATTAAAATGATTTATTAAAGATTAACAATTGATTAATTGTTAATTGTAATTTTCACAATTAACAATTAATCAATTGTTAATTGTATTTTTACAATTAACAATTAATTAATTGTTAATTGTATTCATACAATTAACAATTAATTAATTGTTAATTGCACTTTTCTAATTAACAATTAATTAATTGTTAATTGCACTTCAATTTAATTGAAAAATAATTTTTTAATGCCCAACACTGCATTTCAGTACCACTCTCTTCTCGAACATGCTGTCCGACAATTTGTGACTCTTTGGCAGATTTGTCATTGTCGCAAAAGAAAAAAGCGTTCAACTGCAGCTGAGGATGGTAAAGGTGTGTTGTATTTAATAAAAACACTTTTTATCTCAGGCAGTGTTGGGCAAATATTAATTAAAATGATTTATTAAAGATTAACAATTGATTAATTGTTAATTGTAATTTTCACAATTAACAATTAATCAATTGTTAATTGTATTTTTACAATTAACAATTAATTAATTGTTAATTGCATTCATACAATTAACAATTAATTAATTGTTAATTGCACTTTTCTAATTAACAATTAATTAATTGTTAATTGCACTTCAATTTAATTGAAAAATAATTTTTTAATGCCCAACACTGCCACACATACTGCGGTCCCCCCTGGACCTTCAAAGTATTCGACCGTAAATTCTGGTCCGTTTCCAAGGTGACTAACATGGCAACAGCACACATTGGACGATGGCTCTTCATTGGACACGACAGCAAAAACGTCATCCTTAAATATTCCTTCATCATTGCCTCTGAATCGATTTTTTAAATTAAGCATATTGAATTATGCTATTCCCCAAACCATTCCATTACAGTTAAACCTGTCTATAGCGCCTCCCTCTCTATAGCGCACGATTTTAAATACGTAGCACGATGCGATTTACATTAAAAGTGACCTGTCTATAGCATCCCCCCTCTACAGCACCCTATTTTGGTGAGTCCCAAGAAGGGGGCGCTATAGACAGGTTTAACTGTATACAGGTTATGAAATTTGTAAAGATCATTTTTTTAGATGTAGCACTTTATATATTTTTTAAAATGGTAATCACCTTTTTCGATAAAAATACAATTTGATGTGTTTTCTCAGGAATTAACTCAAATAGAATTATATTTTGTTTACAATGTTTACCGAATATTTTTTGACACATTTTGAACAAAATATCTTCAATTATATTAATTTGTATAAAATTGCTCTAAAATATATTTGTAAAAAAAACTATGCTTTCTCTGTACTCAATTCCTCAAGAAATATAAGCGGTTTTTATTCAGAACATAATTAAATAAATATAAATGAAGAAGAAACAAAAGTTAACGGCGACGACTTTCTTTTATTAATGCTGTAATTTCGGCAAGCTTTCGGACTTTGACCTCCTTCGACAGGCAACAAGAAACTGAAAGATTGCCTGTTGAAGGACGTCAAAGTCCGAAAGCTTGCCGAATTTACAGCATTAATAAAAGAAACACGTCGCCCTTAACTTTTGTTCCTTCTTCAAGATTTTATTTATTATCATTTACAAAGCACGCGATATCCGTCTTGGATATTTGCATGCATACACAAGTTTGGGAGCTTTTACAGTAATTATTAATATGATTTTAGTTATTATAATAGAAATTATTAATGTATTTGACAGTTAGTTAACGATTTAATTACCCTATAGTGAATATTAGTGAACATCACAGTTAAGAACAGAAATTTGGAGCTATTTACAGCATATAACTATTCAAGATGATGTCAGGCGATTCCATCTCTTTACAAATGAAATTACAGTTAAACATGTCTATAGCACCCCCTCTTGGGACTCACCAAAATAGGGTGCTATAGAAAGAGGGTGCTATAGACAGGTCATTTTTAATGTAAATCACATCATACTACGTATTTAAAATCGGGCACTATAAGTGCCTATGGATTTGACTCTTGTAGCATCGTGGATCGACACGTTGTCTGTTGGATTTGACTCTTGTAGCATCGTGGATCGACACGTTGTCTGTTGGATTTGACTCTTGTAGCATCGTGGATCTATAAGTGCCTATGGATTTGACTCTTGTAGAATCGTGGATCGACACGTTGTCTGTTGGATTTGACTCTTGTAGAGGGAGGTGCTATTTAGAGGGGGCGCTATAGACAGGTTTAACTGTAGATACTTTGCTATGAAATGATTATATTTTCAAATCAACAAAATAACACATTATATAAACTAATATTTTTATTTTATTTAGACTTTAGAGCGTTATGTCCCCCTAGGGACACTTTTACTATAAAGGTAAACTAAACATTGAAAGGAAAGATATTTGAAATATGTACAAGAATTAGCACGCAAGTTTTAGTTAGATGAAAAGAGAGAAAATATCAACACAATTGAAATATGTACAAGAATTAGCATGCAAGTTTTAGTCAGTTGAAAAGAGAGAAAATATCAACACAATTGAAATATGTACAAGAATTAGCACGCAAGTTTTAGTTAGATGAAAAGAGAGAAAATATCAACACAATTGAAATATGTACAAGAATTAGCACGCAAGTTTTAGTTAGATGAAAAGAGAGAAAATATCAACACAATTGAAATATGTACAAGAACAAGCACGCAAGTTTTAGTTAGATGAAAAGAGAGAAAATATCAACACAATTGAAATATGTACAAGAATTAGCACGCAAGTTTTAGTTAGATGAAAAGAGAGAAAATATCAACACAATTGAAATATGTACAAGAATTAGCACGCAAGTTTTAGTTAGATGAAAAGAGAGAAAATATCAACACAATTGAAATATGTACAAGAATTAGCATGCAAGTTTTAGTTAGATGAAAAGAGAGAAAATATCAACACAATTGAAATATGTACAAGAATTAGCACGCAAGTTTTAGTTAGATGAAAAGAGAGAAAATATCAACACAATTGAAATATGTACAAGAATTATTTGCAATTTTTTAAATTTTAATTTCTTATACTAATATATTTAATGTAATGAATAATATTTTAAAAAATTTCAAAATATAAAATCGCGCCTTTTTCTAAATCTTAAAAAAATCGTCTGAAAAAAATTAGAATTTCAAACTTTTTTTTTTTAAAGAAGGAGAAATGCAGGAATTTATTTCCATATAGAAAAAAATTAAATATTGATATTAAAAAATCTTCATATATATATATATTCACTTTTCTAAATATATATCTCTCTCCAAAGGATTACAAACTTATTTTATATTTGTTTTTGTTTTTTTTTAATGGCAAACACATAACATGGTGTTGGCAACAACTAGAAAAAAAAAAGGTTCGAAAAATATAAAAATTCTTTCATAGACCGCTTCTAAATAATTAACAAAGTTTAAAAAAAAAACTTGGATTATATATAATTAATTAAGAAAAGCCTAAAAAATTGTCAAAAGTTTTAAATAATTAATTAATTGAAACTGTCAATACTCAGAAAAACTGCTAATTAAGAGTATTTAAGTTTTCTTTACTGAAAAAAAAAGTAAAAACTTATTTTTTCCCCGTTTTTCTCAGTTTTGTCTGGTTCAATCTGGCGACAATGCTGGAGCGTCATAGTTTATTGATAGGTAGTAGCGCGTCTGCTTTTTTTATATTTCGATTTATCATCATCATTTTTGTCACTGAATTTTCAGAAAATTTATTACATATATATTTTTCTCTCTAATATCTTAGTGAAAATGTTTAAGAAATATCATTTATTTATTTATTATATGATAAAGTAATATACATTTACCGTAATATGGAATTCTTCTGTCGCTTTCTATAAAGACTTTTAGAAAATTTTCTCAATTTTATGAAATATAGATCATATGGAAAAAAATCGATCTATCTTTCTTGAACACAGCTTTGATCATTAAATCAGGAAGCTAACTCAGATAAATTTACAATCATAAAAAGTGTTAGGAGATAAAAAAAAAAAGGGGGGGGGGGGAAGAAGCACAAATACAATATATTTCATTTACTTTATTTAGACAAACATTCAAGAGCCAAGAGTGAAATCCAACAGATAACGTGTGAATCTGTGATGCTACTAAAGTCAAATCCAACAGACAACGTGTATATCAACGAGGTTGCAAGAGTCCAATCCAACAGACAACGTATGGTACCACGATGCTACAAGAGTCCAATCCAACAGACAACGTATGGAACCACGATGCTACAAGACTCAAATCCATAGGCACTTATAGATCCACGATGCTACAAGAGTCAAATCCAACAGACAACGTGTCGATCCACGATGCTACAAGACTCAAATCCATTGGCACTTATAGATCCACGATGCTACAAGAGTCAAATCCATAGGCACTTATAGATCCACGATGCTACAAGAGTCAAATCCAACAGACAACGTGTCGATCCACGATGCTACAAGACTCAAATCCATTGGCACTTATAGATCCACGATGCTACAAGAGTCAAATCCAACAGACAACGTGTCGATCCACGATGCTACAAGAGTCAAATCCATAGGCACTTATAGATCCACGATGCTACAAGAGTCAAATCATAGGCACTTAGAGATCCACGATGCTACAAGAGTCAAATCCAACAGACAACGTGTCGATCCACGATGCTACAAAAGTCAAATCCATAGGCACTTATAGATCCACGATGCTACAAGGGTCAAATCTAGCAAACAACTTGTAGAGCCATGAAGTTGCAAGAGTCGAATCCAACAGACAACATATAGATTCATGATTCTACAAAAGTCAAAGCCAAAAGAAAACGTATGGATCCATGATGCTACCAAATTCAAATCCAGAAGACAACGTGTGGATAAATGATGGTACTAAGACATCCTATAGATCCATAATGTTAAGCCAAATCCAACGAACAGCTTATATAGAATCCCGATGTTATCAAAACCAACTTGTAAATCCGTGAAGTTACAACAAACAACGTGTAGATCCAGGATGCTACAACAATCAAGTCTAACAGACAACGTGTAGATCCAGGATGTTACAAGAATCAAGTCTAACAGACAACGTGTAGATCCACGATGCTACAAGAATCAAATCTAACAAACAACGTGTAGATCCAGGATGCTACAAGAATCAAATCTAACAGACAACGTGTAGATCCACGATGTTACGCACCGATCAACCAACGATATTCAAGGTCGATCGACGACAGTACTGCAAGTGGCCGGCCCTCCACAGCGGCGGCGAGGGTGTAAAACAAAGCGGGGCCTGGGAGCGCCCGACCCCTCGGCAATCCGCATTTGCCGCCCCGCCGCATCCTTTCAGGGCGGGCCGTGATCCTAATCCGCGGCGACAGCGGGAAGATTGCGGTTTTCTGGGGCCTGTCACCCGCAAGAATTGGATCACCGCGGCCCCAAAGGCTGGCCGCCTGAGGCCACTTGTCTGCCGGTGGCGTGTTCTCACCGTTCCCAGCTGCCGCCCCGAGCATCAACACACGCTCGAGACAGATGCAATACAGAACAAACCCTCCAATCCCTACAATCACAAAGCATGTCAAGCTATATTACTTTAAATAATGCTGCTGACATGCCATTCGGGAGGCTTCCGACATCATCCAGTGGCCAACCAACCTGCAGCATTACTGGCTCTACGAACAAGGGATGGATAACGATGCTAACTCCATCCTACAGTCAAAAAAGGCAGTGTTCTTCTACATGTTCATCCTGAGGCTTGAGAGAAGAACATTAAGACGCACTGATCTCATCTGGATGATTCTTCGGTATTGGGGAAGCCTTCTCGAATATAAATAATTGTAAATAGTCGTGTGCATAGTTTCCACTTCTCTTAACTCTATACGTATGGTTTTCCAAATGGCGGATATCAATAAAATTGCTTTAAATCTAAATAAACAAGCAAATTAGAACAATGCTTACTCTTCTTTTCAATGGTTTATGTTCTCGGTATTTCCCTCTTTCTTTAAATTTTAGATTACTAAAGTTTTTTATTATTATCATTCCTAGTAGACACACATGGTACGGGCCATGATAATAGTGGTGGATAGTTAGCGACTGCTTTTTACTGTAAGTACACCACATGTCTACACATGTTGAAAGCTGTTCGACTTTTCACTTACAAATGTGTCAGAGCTCCTGTTTTGGTTACTCGTACTTTCTGGTGGGGTTGTACTTTTTCAAGTATTGGGAGTAATTGAAGCATGTTTTTTTTTTCTTCAGGAAAAAAAAAAAAGTGGGAAATGTGGGATTCGATCTCTGATTGTGGTTTTCTATATTCGACTGTTTATACCACTCTTCCACAACTTAATTTATATTAGACTAAAGGAAACGCTACTAAATCTCAATTCAACAAGAATTTGTTAGTTCTCCACTCAAGGTAAAACATGCTGATTTTGAAATCTATTTAATGTGCTTTCTCGCACGATGTTACAGAACAACTCAATTCGGTATAGGAGAAGGAAATTAACATCTCGATGGAACAGCAAACAGGACACATCTACTAATTTTAGGGGAGAAAACAACCAAAGGAAACACGTCAGTTGAAACAAGAAGATAAAAAATTACTGGAACAATGTACACTCTAACATTAATATATACAGTTATCAGCGTCATGCGTTCTTAATTCTGTCACCGTTTGCTTTTGGTTCAGTGGTAGAATGCTCGCCTGCCACGCGGGCGCCCCGGGTTCGATTCCCGGCCGATCCATTTTTTTTTATTACAATTTTTAAAACTCATTTATATATTATACAAGAATGACATCCACGGCGCCAATTTATAATTGTAACGAATAGTATTTGAATAAAAGCATTTAATCGGGTAAACCCCGGGCGTTGCCCGAGTCATTCGGCTAGTGGTGTACATATAGAAGAAGGAACACAAGTCAGGGAGAAGAGAGTTTCTTTATATTAGAAAACGATAGTACAACCTTTCAGGCAAAACGTCCTTCTATGGGTAAATAATAGCACAAGTGGTAATGGATTATGTATACAATATACTTGTATATATTTTGAAAATAGAGCAATCCATAAATAAATCTTTAATTAAAAAGGCATATATTGGCGTTCAGCCAACTGAAATATTGGTAAAATAAACGATATTTTGATCCAATATATACCTTTTTAATTAAATACTTGTATATATATATGTCACATTCTGCTTATAAATTATTAGTAGATGTAAATTTTTACGCCGTTAGGAATTATGTAAATATTTGTAACGATATAAAAGGCGCGTGATTGAAATAAATTTAGTCAGACGGTTGATTGTTCTCTCTTTCTTTACGCAAAACAATATCATCTGCATATTGGCGTGTTACATATATATATATTTAAAATAAACTTATTCCTGATACTTTCACCTTACATATTGAGATGACTTATAAATTTATAGATCAAAGATCAAGATGCTGGTTGGTAAAACATCATTCTTCAAAGCAGCATTACTCTGAAATTTACAGTATTCAATTTTAATTTAATTTTAAAAGTAAATAGTTTTTAAATATATAAAAACAAGCCTTCATTGGGGACCTATATGCCCTACACAGAATTCGCCCAGGTGCATAATTTATTAGAAAATATTAGTTATATACTTGTGATAGTTCATTTACATATCTATTTACATACGGCTCTCTTTTCTCAATGTTTCTTCTAGAGCTCTAATACAACAACAACAAGCCTTTTATTGGGGACCTATGTCCTACACAGGATTCATCCAGGTGTTTAATTGTTTAGAAAAGATGAATTAGTTATTTATTTTTTTCTTCTCTTGCGCAGAGTCCTGTAAAACTTGTACAGAGCCAATGTATTGGATTTATTCTTTGTCGTCCTAGACAACAGAGTATCCAGAGCACAATATGATTTGATCCAATTTTATGTAAAAGAAGTTTTCTTTCACTTCTTAACTTTAAACAGAGAAACATGTGGTGCTTCAGTTCCGAGCCGTTTTTTTTATTTACATAATGGACATATTCAGTCAATTGAGCTAAATATGTTAGCGTGGTTTTCTTTAAACAGTGAAAAGAGTTATTTGTTCGATACATCTTTTGACTGATAATGGGAGATTTCAGATCAAATATTGTTCTGCTGTTATAGAAGGGAAAGTAGAATTTTCTTTTTCAATATACAGTTAAACCTGTCTATAGCGCCTTCCTCTCTATAACGCCCGATTTTAAATACGTAGTATGATGCGATTTACATTAAAAGTGACCTGTCTATAGCACCCCTTCTCTATAGCACCTATTTGGTGAGTCTCAATAGGGGGCGTTATAGACAGGTTTAACTGTATAATGATAAAAAATATATATGATTCTTTTACACTATATTTACATAAAGCAACAAATAGGTAATGAGATAAATGTACTTAATAACATATTTGTAAAATAATAATCTGTGAATAAAATAATACAAATATTCTCTCTTTGTTTTAAGATTTTTGAAAAGAGCAATATATGAAATATGTAAATCCAGAGTGTTAGAATACGGCAGTAAACATCAAATGCAACTTGTATAAACGTTTAGTTGTGTATGCTCACATGGAAGTTTTTGTCATCAAATTACTTCCTAAAATTAAAAGATATTTAGGAAATCGTGTTACGTAGAACGACATTTGAAAATTATCCCGCATGTGTTTCTTTTAAACGAAAAATCGAAATTTATTTTTAAGGAGAAATAACAATTATTTCTAACCTTATGGATGAAGTATGAAAGGATGAATTGTGAAGAGTAATTAAGTAAATAAATTTCTATTTTTCGTTTAAAAGAAACATATGCGGGATAATTTTCAAATGTCGTTCTACAATCGTAAGCCGTATTATATTGTATTATAAATCGTGTTATGTAAACAGAATTGCATAAAAAATCTTGTAAATTATAAGAGATAAACCAAAAAAAGGCCATTTTTAAAATATATATATATAAAAGGCGTACTTGAATTTGTGAAAGAAAAAACATTATTTTTCTAAAATAGATTTTGAGGGAGTGTAACTCTCCTCTTTATCAATTTATTGTATAATAAACTTATATCAAATTATTATTATATAAACATATATACAGCTAAAGTTTATTGTGTCATAAATTGATAAAGAGGGACAAATCCCTCGAACTATTCGGAGAAAAAAATGTTTTTTTTTTCTTTCATAGATCCAAGTATGCCCTTTTTTTATGTGTAAATACATTCAATTATTCACCTTTTTTTTGCCTTAAACAACAAAAAAAGGTCAGTTTTAGAGTTAAAGTCCATATATTTTCAATGATTTTATAGTTTTTATAACATCCCTGACTGTAAGGAGACTTCTTTAATTTTATATTGATATAGAGAAACATGTAAAATAGATTTTTTCTAAATGTCATATTAGAAAAATGCATTTTTTTCAAATAGTCAGCTAAATTTTATATAGGGTGTCTTTTTTTTTTTATAGATAATACACCCATACCTCTCTTTGCGTTGGGTTTACGTTCCAAAAAAAAACACGACGCAAATTGAAACGACGCAAAGTGAAAATATGTGAAGGCGCAATCAAAAACAAAGGTGTTGCCATATTTTAGGAAAAAATAAAATAAAAAAATTAAAGACTCGAATCCAAAACAACGCAACTTCGAAAATCTAAAGACGCACAGTGAAAATCAGTTAAAATTAAGCAGCGACCCAACTTCGAAAAAAACGCAAAACGAAACGACGCAAAGCGAGGTATTGGTGTATTACAATTAGATAAGAGAGAGAGATATCAAAATAAATTTTAAAAAAGAGGAAGGTGAATTATATATCCATATAGAAAGACAAATATAGAAAGAGTTGAAGAAAGGTAAACAGTATCAAAATACAAGCATCTAAAGCACTAGAGAGAAAAGCACACAAAAAAAGAAAAAAAAATCAATTCTCATTGAGACATCCTATAACATTTTTTAGCAATATCCAATTATATGATTTTAAGTTTGTATGGATTAATAAATCTTTGTATTTTGTACAATTCGATAAGAAAAAAAAAAGACCTAAGCTGATTTACCCCTTTTTTTCTATATATAACTACCATAATTTTGTCGCACAATTGGGCAAAGGACATTTTTCTATTCTTACCAAAAAAAGAAAGAAAGAAAAAAGAGGAATCGTGTTTTTGTATCAGCTGTATTGGTCAAAATTGAGGTACATTTATTTCTGTCGGCGGCAAGTGTTTTCTCTAAGCAGACGCGGAAATTTTCACTTAAAAAAAAAAAAAAAAAGAAGCAGACGAACAAAAGATATCGGGGCAGACGAACACTTCCAGGTAACGCGCGCGGGAAAAACATCAAACGACAGATCCTGAAGAATCAGACAATTCGATAATTGAAAGTTAAATAGCGAGTGCGAAGTTCCAAAAAAGACCCTCCAATATTGAAAAGTGGCGAACGCATACACAAAAAAAAAAAAAGAAGGCCGCCTCTAGCATTTTTTTTTCTTCTTCTTCTTCTTCTTCCTTCCTTGGGGCAACAACACTCAGACCGCCCAGCGAGAAATTGGGATTATACTTAACACTTCAACGAGTTCCTTATAATCCAGGGGAGCTCAGGAAAAACTACACCACAGATCCCCCTATCGGACAATGTCAAAAGAGACGCCCCCCCCCCTCACGGAAAATTTCCATTCAGGTCCCCCCCCTACCCCCGGATATTTACTCTCGAGTAAACCTTGTCAGTTGGCACACCAAACGTTTCAGTATAATAGAGATTGGCATGGATTTAAGCCTATTGTAACCGATACCACCCTCTTCGTGCCCCACTTGAGAAATAAAAACAATACTCCCCCCTCTTTCAAACCTCCTGTTTGTGGTCAAATAAAATTTTCCCCACTCACAGATTGTTTGCCTTTTTGTGGTGAGTTTAAATTTGTTTAACAGAAGTTGTTAGCAAATATGGGATATTGCTGTTTCACATTTTATACAACAAGGGGTTGAAGAAGGGGTTTAAAGTAATTTTTAACCATTATGGTAACATAGCTTTATTTTAATTCTCAATAAAAATGTTAATTTTTTAATAGAATAATTAATTGGAATCGATGGAATAATAGCTGAATATATGTTGTCCACTATTCATGGGTATATCGTTCATATAACTTTGTTATTACTTATTTCCATATATTCCATGTGGATATAGTGTTTTTTTGAAATGGGTTATCATATTTGAGGAAATTTCTTGAATACAGATAATATACAGTTAAACCTGTCTATAGCGCCCCCTCTAAATGCGCCTCCCTCTCTATAGCGCCCGATTTTAAATACGTAGTACGATGCGATTTACATTAAAAGTGACCTGTCTATAGCATCCCCTCTCTATAGCACCCTATTTTGGTGAGTCCCAAGAGGGGGCGCTATATGGGGGTTTAACTGTATTATGAATATATATATATATATAAGGTCAGATGTTTGTTATTAAAATCAAAAAAGGCATATCCTGACCATGTTCACATGAACTTTTTGATGACAGAGCGCCATCTAGTGTAACAGAAATCAACTAAAAGTTGATTCAACCTGTTCCCTGATATTTGGTCAACTCATTTTCTTGATAAATCAAGAAAAGTCAACCACGAACGCGTTTCGGACTGTTGACCTTCGTCAGCGTGGTGCAGGATATACCTTTTTTATTATAAATAATATATTAGTTAGTGAATTTGTGTTTATATATATTATAAATATGAGAAAAAATCAATATATATTTAATTAAAATATATCGTTAGAAAAGGAAATAATTTAATAAAATTTATTTTTTAGAGAGAATATAATATTATAATTACATATATAATATGAAGTGTTAAATCTTTTCGCAATACGTTTCTTAAAAACTCTTATTGCTAAAGTATTTAACTTTATTTAGTTCTTCTCTTAATTCTTCACAGGCAAAGGACCCTTTTTAAGTTTTCTCTTTGACTTGAGAGTTATAAATGATCCAACATGCTGTCTAGATGTTGAAACACCATCTTTTGTTGGCTTGTCCTCTGACTAACCAAATTGTACTTGCTTACTTTGACATAATGCCATCTTTCTGTATATACTCAATCTTATGAAAACTTTGGCAAGTTTAGAGCAATTTGTACACAGATTTATAAATCACTACTTCGTGTAAATAATTAAAGATATAAATAATTCTAATATATAACACAATAGTCTGATAGACTTCGTGCTTCTGTAATAATAAAATAAATCAAAATATTATTTATTGCAATTTAATCTTTAATAAAAAAATATTAAGATGTAATACAAGGTTGTCCCAAAAGTTGGTAAAAACTTGGAAAAAAATGTAATACCAATATTATTCGCCGTTATGTATAATGTCTTTGTATTATGTATAAAGTAATTGTATTATTATGTATTCGCTGTAAATAATACTATTCGCCAAGTAATAAGAAAAACATGAATTTTGGGAAAACCTTATATTAATATAAAATAGCGCATAGGTTTATAATTCAACATTTTTATTTTAAAAATCATATATTCTATAGCACATGAACTTTAAATGTTCTCTGACTGTAAAAAAAAATCCATTAATAAGTGTCTTCTAAACAGGGGTCGGCAAACTGCGTATATGTTTTTTTTTTTTTTTAACTGTGGTTACTAGACATGTGTCGGACCTGTAGGCTAAACTAAACGTTTATTTAACTTGTTCCAAGATATTTGGCCAACCCAATTTCTTGATAAATCAAGAAAAGTCAACCACGAACGCGTTTCGCGCTGTTGTTATGTGTATAAACTTTAATGAGAGAATTTTTAATAAATGAAAATTCTGAAAAATATATGTGATATCTTGGGACCTCTGGGACCAGTGTTACCTGATGCTAGACGAACCTCGATGTCAACTCTACCGTGCAGTCGTGGTGGAAGGCGACACAGCTGGGCCAAAGGTGAAATAAACAAACAGAGATTCCACTAAAAGCGTCTGACGTCAAGAAGGAATGGGATGAGGAGAGAGGGAGATCTTAAGAGCAAGTGTTACCGTTGGAATCCAAGCGAAGACTGACAATTCTAGGGCCTCGATTTAACACCACGACCTTGCTGCTTTCTAATTGGCTGACCTATTTAGGTGATTCTTTCCTAATTGGTGGGACTTTTTCACGTGGTAGTGGGCTATTGGTTGACCTACTTAGGTATTGTCTTCTGATTGGACCGGGCTTATCTCTTTGACGGAAGAAATACGTCCGGTCTTGTTCCGGAAATTGGGCGTCTCTCAAACTTTTATAACTTCTGGTCACAAGATACGTCCTGTCTTGTCCGGAAATATTGGTTTAAACTTAGCTCGCAGGGTGTCCGGGGTCAGAAGGTTAACTGTGGCGTTATTAATAATTATGTTCTCTTCTAGGCCTACCTCTTAGGTTTGACTTCTACGATCCTCTAAGCCTGATTTGTTTTAACCTTAACTTTCTCCTGTCTCTCTCCATTCCTTCTATCTGTACAGTTGCAATACTTTATTAGATTCTTACGCGGTACAGATTGATGTTAGTTGAGGCTTTCTATGTGCAGTACATAAGAAGTTATATACAGTCATGGGGTGGAACATGTGGTAGTGGATATTTAGACTATTTACAACAATTCCATGGTCTTAAATCATCACAGATGGCCCCGGATGTGAGAGGGTTCATATGGAGGGATTTAAGAGAGCGGAATAGGAAGACTGTTATTAAGGAAGTAATTTTTAAAAAATTAATTGAAATGAGTTGGTATATAACATGGGGTTGATTTCTGTATATCCATAAGAGGTAATAAAGCATAAACAACTAATATTAAACATACAAGTAAAAATAAAAATATGAATAAAATATTTAATAGAGAACATATAATGATGATAGGTAAAAATAAAAACGATTGGAGGGGAAAATCATGATCTCTTCGTGATGGGCGTTAGAAAGGGTTGAGTGGTTAGTTATTACTTGGTTGAGGCAATGTCACTTTGACTCAAGTCCCAAACCATTTAATGTGCACGGCGCGGAAAACCTAGGCCATGTTTCACATGTAAATTTAAGGACCTAATAAAGTTACAGTACCACAATCGAAAAGTAAGATAAGGGGATTGTTATGGGTTTTAGTAATTAGTCGTTAAGACGTACGCATGCAGGATAAAGAGGGCGAAGATCAGTGACCAGAAATCAAAGTTTTAATTAGAGTCGTCAGGGGCTTAGCGAGAAAAAGAGAAAAATAAAAAAAAATGTGCCAGCGTGTGGCATGAGAGTGCCCTGGAATAAAAAAAAATACAATTTGCACGTATCCAAGCCAGAAGTTGGGAGAAGGTAAATCTGGGGGACGATGTGTCAAGATTGTTAATTACGAAATCAAAGGAGGTCAAGTCTAGCCTGCGAAGGAGTTAAAAGTTCCTGCGGAAAAGGAATGTTAGTAATTCTTAAGAAGTGACCTTTAAAGTGGTTGCTTAAGAGGTTATTGAAGATTGCCCTGTTTTTAGATCATGAGTTTTAGTTTGATTATAAAAGAATATATCATTGAGATATGAAATTGCGAAATTAAGGCTTTGCATATAGCGTTAAAGGATTTGAAAAATCGAAAATAGAATTGCGAAGTTAAATGCAAAGTAATCTTAAAAAAAAAAATAAAAATAGTGATGATATGATACAAAGATTTACACACTACAGCAGTATATAAGGGGTAATAGAAAGTGAAAATATTAAATGAAAAAAAAAAAAATAATGAGCAATAATATACTCGATAGCATTGACATGGTAGCGGAAGGTGAAACAATGTAAATAATATCTAATTTATAAAGTGAGAAAAAATATAAAATGATAAATGCAAATTAGTGATATAAACATGAAATATAAACTTGAGATTATTAGATACGAAAGATTAAATATAAAGTTGATTATAGAATAGAGTCATAAAGCAAAAGTAAATAAGTTTTGGTAAAGAAAAATAAAATAAAATGACACTAATCTAAACTGATTGGTGAGGTAAATAAAATATAAGAGCTATATAATGATTATATACAAGATATTAAAATGAAAAAAAAAATGTTCATCGAGAAAGAAGAGCAAGTAAGATTATATATAGAAATTATATATCGTGAAAGAATGGAAAGTTGTAGGCCAAATGTAATGTACCTGTTTTTTTTTTTTTTTTTTTTTAGGATGGGTAGAGAGAGCTTTAAATTGTCCTCGATTGATATCTTTGGTCTTTTCTCCGCTAGGAGGCGAAACGAATAGGCAGCACGCAACGTCGCTCTCGGTAAGTGAACTGTCTGACTAAAATATTTTCTCTATTTTTACTAAAGTGCAAATTCAATCTATCTGAAATGAAACCTACATATCCAATATATCTTACCACCATAATTTTATGTCTATTAGACAAGAATTCTGAGCCAAATTTACATACTTTCAAGCCGGATACACACGGCGGCAAAGAGATTTGCTTATCACGTGTGAATCTTTCACTCTCAAAATATTTCCGAAACTTTCACCTTATATGTGTAGTTTTAATGCTCTTAATATTAGCTGGCATTGAACAAAACCCAGGCCCCAAGATGTCCAAACAAACGACGTTGGAAACAAGCTTAGATAGGGATAAAGATATCAAAGATCTGATAAATGCACTCACCAAAAGGCTGGATAGCTGGGGTGAGAGGCTGGAATCCCGTCTTTCGGCAATCGACGATAGAGTAGAAAATATAAACCAAAGACTGCAACAACTAGAGGAATCTTCTGCCGTTACAAAGGTAGCACTCTCTCAAAACTCCAAAAAAATAAAAGACTTAGAAGACCAGCTTGAATACTTGGATGCAAAGAACAGAGAAAGGAACCTCATTTTTTATGGAATAGAACAAGATAATAACGAGGACTGCCGAGAACGGATACGGAAGGTTATCGAAGAAAATATGCAAACAAAGGAGAAGATAAACATCACGCGATGCCACCGATTATCCAGAAAACCCGGTGCACCGATCCTGATTGAAGTCCCAGAACAAAACGATAGATCAACTCTATTTAAAGCTGCTTTCAATTTAAGAGGAACTAAGATATCACTATCGAAAGACTATAGCATGAAGACGAGA
>CP092863.1:111424934-111469995 GCA_030710605.1 Cordylochernes scorpioides
GACGCCACTTGTCAACCTTCTAAAAAAGGATGTCATGTGGGTCTGGGATGACGAATGCCAGAAAGCGTTCACTAACCTGAAAGAAAACCTTACCACACACCCCACATTACACCTTTACCAGGAAGATCTGCCATGCCAGGTGTACTGTAACACCTCAACATTCAGCATTACAGGCGTTCTTAAAACAAGTCTACCCTGATGGGAAGACATACACCGTTCAACATTTCAGCCGATCTCTACGTAGTCACGAGCGAAATTATTCAGACTTGGAACTACAATGCCTAGCCATTGTGGAAAGTGTGGATAATTTCCGCACCTGTCTAAATGGCAGAAAGTTTACAATATTCTCTGACCATCCCGCATTGCAGTGGTTGAAAGAGATCAAAGCTCCGTCAGGCAGATTGTTTCGATGGAGATTAAGATTATCAAGATACGAATATGAGGTCCGTAGCATAAATGGAGTACAACAATATGAAACGGGCGTTGGAACTCGTATCCCATTTTGTGGCTTCCTAGATGCGCCACTCATACAGAGCCAACAGTCTTCTCCACCGGGAAAATCTCGCGTGACTATAGATCACAATAAACTGCGCACCGTCTCCCGAAAAGGAGTACTGAAAACTATAGTCCCAAGTTCACTTACAACCAGACTTCTTAAGTCTGTACACACTCAACACCACCATCCAAACATCTCCAAGATGACGAGGCTCATCTCATCACAATATTATTGGCAGAACATGACACAAGACATCGCAAAACAGGTAAAAAACCTGCCCCACCTGCCGATTCGCTAGAAGAATCGATGAATACAACCAACCTTCACGTAAAATACCGACACAGGCACCAAAGCAAAACAAGATTCGTACATAAAGCACAGCGTACACACCACACAAACAATGCCAAAATTACCACATCCACGTCAGAGAAACGATCACACATCTCAACCTAAACCAATTACCGCCGACATATCTCTAATAAAACCATTGACTATCAAACAGGAGAACTGTAAACCTGACAACCAGTTCAATCATATCACACCACTCCCTAAAGATATCAGACAGGAGAACTGCGAACCTACCAATCATTTAAATTCTACAATTAATAAGGATCAAGCAAATATTTTCAAAATTCCCATTTACAAAAATATGGACGAACATGGGGCAATATCCTATATTTCATCTGATTCTTATCCTTTGTTTATTAGTTCTACCGTACAACTGTATCCCAATTTTATTCATTAATTACTTGTTTATCTATGCCATGCCCGCGCAGAAAATCTTCGAACTACAAGAGGTAGTTTTTAATTTAGGACAAGCAATTTTTCATTGTGGACAAACATTTATAAAACTCCTCATAATTTTAGGAACCATCTTCGCAGAAAATCTAAATAAACTCCGAAAAGATAGCAGTAACTGAAAGATGACCAACCAGTGTCGGAGAAATCACGCTCCAAAAACAAGATCTGAGCCGCACCAAAAATAAATAGACGGCAGGAAATGAGAATTTTGAGACACCACGACAGGAAGTGTAGTCCGCAGCGATAAATTCGGCCTCTGTAAACAAAGCGGAACGCCTTCGTCCGATCTCCAATTTCATTCCCTCTCGTTTGCCCGACACACCCCACTTCCGTATCTCTAATTACAATGAGAAGATCCCCTATTGAGGTCAACTGGGAACCTCGCTATGCCACCGATTTTTGATTCCAGTTCGAGTCTACATATCGATTTTTACCACCCAATTCCACATCCACGAGACAACACATAGAACTAGCACACACATTTCTTACACAACCGACTTCTAACATTTTTTCACAACACACACACAAAGACAAAAAATTACACATAAAGGTTATATAGATTTCCATGTCTCCTGTACACACAGCATAAACGCACTTGAGGGCTAGAATCACGTTTTTTCACCTAAGTGTCACTACAGATGAGACAAAAAATTTATAGGGCATAATTGAGCAAGTAAAACATTTATAGGGCAAAATGGAGCAACCAATACATGTAGATCAGGGCATGTAGATACCAAAGGGTTCCAACCAATACACCTTATTTTTCATATCAATCATTTCCATTATTTTCCCTCAATTAAAATTTAAATATTTAATCAATCTATCAATTTATTCAACTTATTAGCACTTTTAATCATCAATTATCACTTTTTTCAATTAGTTTATATTATCATTTTTATTTATCAATTATCATTCTATTACCCACTTAGCTTATACTGCCACAACTCAATTATCAACGAAAACTCACTGGCTTTCGATTAAACTAAAAACATTAAATCACCCTTTGTTGTTGAAACCTTTTTATTTTTCATTTCTCTTTTTTCCAAGCACTCAACTTTGATTTCGTTCAACTCTTATTTTTATTTTTATTTTTGATTTCTCAAAAGACCTAATAGAATTCCTTCGATTTCATTCCCAATCTCGAATAGAATATGGTTAGGCATTTTTCCTTTTTTTTTCACCATTCAACCAAGCACTCAACTTTGATTTCGCTCAAAAAACTTTTATTTTATTTTATTTTGATTTCAAAAGACCTTGTGAAATTCCCTCGAATTCTTTTCCAAAATTCAAGCAAAAAGTAACTAGGCATTTTCCCTTATCACCATGCAACAAAATATTTTTTTTTTCAACCAAAAACATTCAATTTTGATTTCATTCAACTATTTTTATATTGTTTTTATTTTGATTTCAAAAACCTTAATAGAACTCCCTCGATCTCCTTTCTTATTTCGAGTAGAATTCGTTTAGGCACATTTTCCTTTTTTAGCCCACTATGTACCATAGCATTCATTGGTTTCTTACAATTAAAAACTTTTGATTTCTATTAATTATACTCAACCTATATCATCAACACCATTCTATTTTACTTATTATATCGCCACCAATGCTTGTATATAGACTCAATACCCACAACTAATTTTCCCACAAAATTATTTTCCACTTTACAGAATTCTCTCAGGCTAACCCCTTCTTGAATTCTTCACATGTAGGGGGCGCATCTGTCATAATTTGTATATAATTAAATGCAACCCCGACCCACTATGTATGTATCATGTATGATTTTCAAAGATTTAATAAAAGAATAAGGTAATTGGAGGAAAGAAAGTAACAAAAGACATAGGAAGTAAATCTAGAGGAGAACATAATTTATTAATAACGACGCAGTTAACCTTCTGACCCCGGGTCCCTGCGAGCTAAGTTTAAACCAACACTTCCTGGAAAAACAGGACGTATCTAGTATCCGCAGAAGTTATATTAGTATAAAGATATCCCATACTTCCGACCCAAGACCGGACGTATTTTGATAACGCGGAAGTAAATAACACTCGACACTTCCTGTCAGGCAGACCATACCTTTCATCAAGGAGAGCCGCGGGCCAATCAGAAGACAGCACCTTAAGTAGGTCAACCAATAGGAAAAGATCATGTGACATCTCTCGACCAATCAGAAGACAACACCTTAAGTAGGTCAACCAATAAGAAAAGATCATGTGACATCTCTCGACCAATCAGAGAGAAACTGAGTCTTGGTGTTAAATCGAAAAGCAAGAATGGTCAGTTACGTTTTCGCTCTCATAGGAACAACACCTACAGTTGTTCAGTGGCTCTCGCCGAGTTCGGACAGTTGCTCCTTAGCTTCCAACAAGGTAACATCTACTCTAGAGATCTCTCTCTCTCCGCTCATTTCATCTAAATCCCATCATCGCCATGTGATCAACTAATTAATAAGTCAAATCGCTCAACTCTTCTCAAGCTTTCTTCCCTCCAACCCAGTTGCCTTTTATTTTCATCCCAATCACGTGTCCTGATTATTCCTAACTGTGTGCTTCACTTACCACTCAACGACTGCGCTTCAACCAAATCTCACCATTCGCATCCAACAACAAGAAACCCCGCAACGATATTGCCACAGAACGGTTAAGTCGACAGGATTCTACAACAGTGTAATACAACAAATATTATAGTGTAATAACAACAATTGCATTATATTACAAATATATGTTTGTAAAAATTAATATTTATTAAAATAAAATATACGCATAGGCATATTTAATATAAGCAATATTAAAACAGCCAATTTCTGGCGTAATTAAATATTGGCGTATAAAATAGAATATTAATAAATATGAAAAATGACCTTAACAAAATAAAAAGTGTAAAATGATTTACTAAAATGAAAATGTCGTCGTTAAAAGTACGCATTTAAATATTTAGACTATATCAAATACACATATCAAATACGGACAAAACGGACTAAGCAATATTAAAACAGCCAATTTCTGGCGTAATTAAATATTGGCGTATAAAATAGAATATTAATAAATATGAAAAATGACCTTAACAAAATAAAAAGTGTAAAATTATTTACTAAAATGAAAAATGTCGTCGTTAAAAGTACGCATTTAAATATTTAGACTATATCAAATACACATATCAAATACGGACAAAACGGACAAACGGACAAACAAAAATTTTTTGGTAATTAGATATTATAGATAATCTTAAAATATAAAAAATATTAACAAAATAAAAACGGTGCTAAAATGAACAAATTTATTTGTAAATAAAAGTGTTGCAAAAGTGGTGAAAGTGGTGAAAAATAAGAAAAAGTAAAAAAAGAAAAATGTTAAAATGTTAAAAATGTTTAAAATGTTAAAAATGAAAAATGATTTACTAAAATGAAAATGTAAATGTAAATGAAAAAAGTACGCATTTAAATATTTAGACTATAAAAATTAGAAAAGAGAAGGCAAGTATGAAAAGTATTTATGAATATTATCAAATATGTGGCTGATGTGGCGAATATTAATATTTATTTCGTTTTATTTCAATCAATGGCCGAGCGTGTCGCTAACGTCGAGCTTAACGTCGAGCTAAATGCGTATTTTTGCTAACTGCGTTATTTATAAAAGTTTAAATATGATTTTGAAGTTACAATGGCCGAGCGTGTCGCTAACGTCGAGCTTAACGTCGAGCTAAATGCGTATTTTTGCTAACTGCGTTATTTATAAAAGTTTAAATATTAAATAATATTAAATATTAAATAATATTAATATTATATAATATTATATAATATAATATTAAATAATATTAAATATAGTATTAAATAAGTATTAAATATTCCGAGACTAAATGTAATATGTATACGAAATATTGTCGTATAAAATAAAATATTAAGAGAGGAGTTAGGGAACAAACAAACATCCAAACATCCAGACATCCAGACATTTTTTGCGCTTTAATAATAAGATATATAGAGAGAGAAGTTTGAAGAATGTCTATTGATCCACAAACAAAGATAGAAAAAACATCATGACATAGAAAATTGATATTTAAAATTATATATATTGACATTTGGACCACGTAATACGCACAGTAACTATTTTCTTTCATTAGACATTTATTTATATAAAACGTAAACTTTAGATCACAAGTATTTACATCAGACTTTTTACAATGGTCTCTCTATATACACTCATGGACAAGACTTAAGGAAGTTGTACCTTTTAGCATGTATATCGGGATTCAGACAATAACTCTGAAAGATACCCTCATGGACAGAACTTAAGGAAGTTGTACATTTTAGCATGTATATCGGGATTCAGACAATAACTCTGAAAGATACCCTCATGGACAGAACTTAAGGAAGTTGTACATTTTAGCATGTATATCGGGATTCAGACAATAACTCTGAAAGATACCCTCATGGACAAGACTTAAGGAAGTTGTACTTTTTAGCATGTATATCGGGATTGAGACAATAACTTTGAAAGATACACTCATGGACCAGACTTTAGGAAGTTGTACCTTTTAGCATGTATATCGGGATTGAGACAATAACTCTGAAAGATACACCCATGGACAAAACTTAAGGAAGTTGTACCTTTTAGCATGTATATCGGGATTCAGAAAATAACTCTGAAAGATATACTCATGGACAAACCTAAAGGAAGTTGTACCTTTTAGCATGTTTATCGGGATTGAGACAATAACTCTGAAAGATACACTCATGGACAAAACTAAAGGAAGTTGTACCTTTAAACATGTATATCGGGATTGACACAATAACTCTGAAAGATACACTCATGGACAAAACTTAAGGAAGTTGTACCTTTTAGCATATATATCGGGATTCAGACAATAACTCTGCAAGATACACTCATGGAAAAAATTAAGGAAGTTGTACCTTTCAGCATGTATATCGGGATTCAGACAATAACTCTGAAAGATACCCTCATGGACAAGACTTAAGGAAGTTGTACTTTTTAGCATGTATATCGGGATTGAGACAATAACTTTGAAAGATACACTCATGGACCAGACTTTAGGAAGTTGTACCTTTTAGCATGTATATCGGGATTGAGACAATAACTCTGAAAGATACACCCATGGACAAAACTTAAGGAAGTTGTACCTTTTAGCATGTATATCGGGATTCAGAAAATAACTCTGAAAGATATACTCATGGACAAACCTAAAGGAAGTTGTACCTTTTAGCATGTTTATCGGGATTGAGACAATAACTCTGAAAGATACACTCATGGACAAAACTAAAGGAAGTTGTACCTTTAAACATGTATATCGGGATTGACACAATAACTCTGAAAGATACACTCATGGACAAAACTTAAGGAAGTTGTACCTTTTAGCATATATATCGGGATTCAGACAATAACTCTGCAAGATACACTCATGGAAAAAATTAAGGAAGTTGTACCTTTCAGCATGTATATCGGGATTCAGACAATAACTCTGAAAGATACACTCATGGACAGAACTTAAGGAAGTCGTACCTTTTAGCATGTATATCGGGATTCAGACAATAACTCTGAAAGATACACTCATGGACAAAACTTAAGGAAGTTGTACCTTTCAGCATGTATATCGGGATTCAGACAACAACTCTGAAAGATATTACAGTGACCTTCATTGAAGACACACGAGATAACTAAGTATAAACAAATTCGACTCTATCACCTTCAAAAAACTAGATGTCCGGTGATATCAAAATCTTTCCTTTTCCTTAAGTTTTGTTTATAAGTGCAATGCGAACTTACATAAGAATGGTATTAATTCACAAAAAGTCAGATGACATTTTGAAAAATACGAGTTAATTCACAAAAAGTCAGATGACATTTTGAAAAATACGAGTTATACGTAAGAGATCATGTGAAAATGCTCTTTTCAAATAATTAAAAAAGACAAACGTGTTTTCAATTATAAACTAATCATTTAAACATGTATTATCAATAATGCGTTACGTGTGTATGGATCATGAACATCTTATACGTTCTTCCATAATATACAAAGAGTTTTTTATACACACTCATCTTGAAAGAGTCCTTAAAAAAAAAACAGCATATTATAGCTTCAATCGAATTTTTTCATCGATTTCTTTATTAACACATTTTTGTCTTTATCGTTGCTGACATTTTATGTATTGTTCCCATATGGCTTTCTAAGGTAATGGAGGGGAAATTGGAAAGGCAATTGGGGTCAATTGAGTTTGTCTTCCCATGTCCATAAGTAGGTCATCTCGACCCTAGAGGTTTGTGCCCTGATGAAAGAGTAATTGGATTGTGCGAGCTCATATTGGAGAGGCAAGGGTTGTCACCAAAGGGTTATTAGTGTAGTCTAAATTGGCAATCTAGCGCAGATTGGCTAGGTCCCTTCTTAATGATGGGGGGGGGGTGAACTCACCCCCTTCACTCACTCAATAACCAATGTCGTCGACGGAGCATGAGCAATCACCTCTTCTAATCTAAAGAACAACTAAAATGTTCGTCTGCTTTGCCCATTCCTTTTTCCCGCCAATTTTCGAAGACCAAACGATCAATATGAGATGAATACTTTTTTTTCCTTGTTGTTATTGCTGCTGCGAAGTAATTCCACGATTTGTGCTTTTAATTGGATGACTTGATTGATAAGCTTATTTTTAGGACCAGTCATCTACTTCGAGATGAATCGTCTGCATTATATTTTATCATCATCATCATCATTGCCGTTCTTGTGCATATTGAAGGTGTGATGTAATTAGGCGTCTCTCTCTCTCTCTTTTTTTCTCTCGATGGATGTTTTGCTACTTGGTGATTGTTCTTTTTATCCTTTTTTCTTCTTCTTCATTTCTTATCAGGCGTTTAGTTACGAAGAATGTATTTTTTTGTTTGTTTCTCTTTAAAACTGATAGTGTGTTTTCAGATATTCTTGAGTTATGATTTGAATTTGTATTCGAAATGATGAAGCGTATGTAAACCGATATTTCCTGGAAATTTTATGAAAAGGTATAGGCTTGAAGATATCATTTTTAGTTATTTAGGTTCTTTAAAATTTTTTAAAATTCATATTATGATCTGAAGACTGTAGATTTAAAATGATTTTTATTGAGACTTATTCTCACAGAAGAAATGATTTTTTTCTTCGAAAGAATTTGCCCAATTGCACATTTCATATTATACTCTATTCGTGCTCTATTATACTTTATTCGTGCAAAGTACAGTGGTACTTCGACATACGAGCGCCCCAACATACGAGTTTTTCGAGATACGAGCCGACGAGCAAGTGATTTTTTGCTTTGAGTTACGAGCGAAATTCGAGATACGAGTTCGGTTCGGTAGTGTTGAAGATATTAATCTGTGATTTTAAATGGGAATTTTGTATGGGGAAATTTGCTTCGAGATACGAGTAATTCAAGATACGAGCAAGGTTGCGGAACGAATTAAACTCGTATGTCGAGGTACCACTGTACAAGCTTCCGGATCTTTATAAACCAATGCCTGTAGAAGGATTATAAAGATCCGAAAGCTTGCACTTTGAACGAATAAAGAAACACATTGATACTGTTTTATATACTTATTTTATAGCAATGTTCTCTTCTAATACATATATATATATGTTATGAATATAATATTTTGTTGTTGAAATCGTAGAGAATTGAAGGTGCAGTCGTGGTAAAAATAATAAAAAACAGTTTTGAATCGGAATTTTGTTTAATTGTGCTGATGGACATATTTAAGGGAGAAATACCTGAATTAAGGTTTAAAGAATAAAGAAAATAAAAGATTACATATTTACATATCTACAGAAAGATTTGAGCCGGCCAACGGGAAACAACAATAATAGCTTTATATAGGAAAAGCGAGACCTCTGGCGGTCGACTTTACAGCTTTTTTATTCTAGAAATTAAAATTTTTAATTAAATAATTTTCATATAACATATATATATAATCCAAATTCCTGTCAATCAGTCATTGGGCTAAATTCCCCAAATCATCATTATTCATCTGATAAACCTAGGTGCTTGGAGAGTACATGTCTTTTCAGGTTGTCTTTCAGAGATTTTTGCCAGTAAAATGATTGAATTATAAGACTTAGGACCCCCAATTTGGAAGTTTTTCTATGGATTACTGTTTCAGATTAGGGATTCGTATGATCAAACTAGAATACAGTTAAACCTGTCTATAGCGCCTCCTCTTGGGACTCACCAAAATAGGGTGCTATAGAGAGGGGATGCTATAGACAGGTCACGTTAAATGTAAAATGTGTACATTTTAATGTTTAAAATCGGGCGCTATAGAGAGGAAGGCGCTATTTAGATGGGGCGCTATAGACAGGTCACTTTTAATGTAAAATGTTTACATTTTAATGTTTAAAATCGGGCGCTATAGAGAGGAAGGCGTTATTTAGAGGGAGCGCTATAGACAGGTCACGTTTAATGTAAAATATTTACATTTTAATGTTTAAAATTGGGCGCTATATAGAGGAAGGCGCTATTTAGAGGGGGTGCTATAGACAGGTCACGTTTAATGTAAAATGTTTACATTTTAATATTTAAAATCGGGTGCTATAGAGAGGAAGGCGCTATTTAGATGGGGCGCTATAGACAGGTTACTTTTAATGTAAAATGTTTATATTTTAAGGTTTAAAATCGGGCGCTATAGAGATGAAGGCGCTATTTAGATGGGGCGCTATATACAGGTTACTTTTAATGTAAAATGTTTATATTTTAATGTTTAAAATCGGGCGCTATAGAGAGGAAGGCGCTTTTTAGATGGGGCGCTATAGACAGGTTACTTTTAATGTAAAATGTTTATATTTTAATGTTTAAAATCGGGCGCTATAGAGAGGAAGGCGCTATTTAGATGGGGTGCTATAGACAGGTTACTTTTAATGTAAAATGTTTATATTTTAATGTTTAAAATCGGGCGCTATAGAGAGGAAGGCGCTTTTTAGATGGGGCGCTATAGACAGGTTACTTTTAATGTAAAATGTTTATATTTTAATGTTTAAAATCGGGCGCTATAGAGAGGAAGGCGCTATTTAGAGGGGGTGCTATAGATAGGTTTAACTGTATATTGTAATGATACGAATTACATTTTTTGAAAAAAGTTAAATAAATCTTATTGTTTTGAAGGAAAAAAAAAGAGTGTGGTGAGATAAAAGAAAGGTGATTGATAGACTTAGGCTCTAGGCATTCGTCCCGCCTAAAAGTAAGCTAACATTTCGAGACAAAGGTTTCCAGTGTTCATACACGTCGAGAGAAACAATGAGGCGGCTTTCCTTCATTCCATCTGTCACACATCCCACCACTTAATTAGAGGCTCTCTTAGGTCATTCTCTCTTTATACCATGGCTCTATGCAAATATCAGAGTTACAGATATCTCTCTCTTCTTTTTTTACGGGGAAAATTTTCCTCTCCCGACTTTTTAAACAAAGATATATATTAAGATGCATTAGCGCGCCATCTGTTATCAAAATACGAAAATAATTATAGACGCGTATGATTCTTTTCAAAATAAAACAATTTATACTACCCTTACTGCAATGGAAAAATTAATGGGAGGGCCTGGCTCATCAGCGGTGAACCCTCCCAGCAGTTTCGCCAGTTTAATCTACCATACCGCTGTTATATTGCATTTTTGGAAATTCCTTTTATAGTGATACTGATGCTAGACACTTTGAATGGGTATTTTAGTTGAACTATATATATACATATGCAAACTTGTGTATAAAAATAGGTAGAATTTCTCACAAATAGACATATGGCTAAATTTAGAGAAGGTAGATAGATTGTAATTAGTCTTCTTCTTCTTCAGTTTCTCTGCTCTTTTGAGCAATTCCTTGTTTCCAGTGTAGCCCCGTTCTTCTATATTTTCAGTTATATTCTTCATTTCTTTATATGACTGAGATTGGTGAGCTCTACTCATCCCCAGTACAGACACCATCAACAGGTTTTACAAGCTTGATACCCTGATATGATTGAGTGTAGATAAGAAAGAAGATTTCTACATAGCTATCCACACAGTTCATCAGTCCATTTTTTTTTCTTCTTTCTGAACTTATCTATCCATTTATGTCGCTGGAGACCCGCTCGCGATTCTCCACCAAACTCTGCATCGATGGCAGAAGCGCCATATTCATTGTATATTATGTACATATAATCTCTTTTTAAAATAGTGAAAACTGTGAACTTTTGACTGTATTGACAAGATGTCAATAAAATTATGTTAATTGTCAATTGTCTATCCATTCATTTTATCTTCCAGAACTTTCTTTGTCAATCCATTTACTCTTAATATATATGTCTCAACCAATTATTTTGTCTTTAGGACAATGGTAGTCTGCCTATTCATTGAATATATAAGAGAAAAGTACAAGCTTTCGGACAAGTCGCCTTTCTACTGGTATATCTATCTGGATGCATGATCGTTTATAAATGGAAGAAACTCTTGTGAAAATTCGAAACTATTATAGACACGTATGATTCTTTTAAAAATTAAGCAATTTTCTACTGCCCTTACTGCAATGGAACATCCCAGAACCACTGATGAGCCAGGCACTCCAATTAATTTTTCCATTGCAGTAAGGACAGTAGAAATTGTTTAATTTTAAAAAGAATCATACACGTCTATAATAGTTTCGAATTTTCATAACAGATGGCGCGCTAATGAATCATAATAAAGAAACTCTTGTCGAGTTTTATGATTTCTTTTGTCCTTTTTCTGGTAATCTTCAACAGGATTCGTTTTCTCTTTCAATATTCTCAAGGCTTCTTCCTTCCTGATCAAATCAACCTATCTTTTTATTCTCTCTTTTTTCAATTAATCAACCAGGCGTGATATTGAAATATTTGCGGCTAATACAGAGGAAACAAAACAAATTAGAACTTACAATTAAATATTTACATGTATTATTCTTTCCATTCTATTCAAGATCCCCAAATCTATATGTTATTTAACTATTAAATACTCCATGTGTTTATCTAACTTCTGATAAACACAAATTCAAATATAAAAAAAACGAAAGAAAAATAAAAAATAAAAAAAAGATAAAAAGATCAGGTGTTGAAATCAATATTAAAAATGGCATATCCTGACCAGGAGCACATGTGCTTTACAGAAGGCAGAGCACCATCTGGTGGAACAGAAATCAACTAAACATTGATTTAGCCTGTTCCCTGATATTTGGCCAACCCAATTTCATGGATGGCTTATCCATGAACGCGTTTCGCGCTTTTGGCGCTCGTCAGCGTGGAGTAGGCTGTACCACTGCGACCAAAAAATATTTTTTTGGTCCCAGTGGCTTCTTGAAAAACCAAGAAATGGGTATTTAAAGGCCAAACTTGTTATTTTATAACTGTTAAACAAGTTATTTTATAAATCACGATGCGGTATTTCTTATATCCATCATTATACATTATCATCAATTACCAATTTGAACCTCCCTCCATATCGACACACTTTCAATCAAGATGGAGAAGTACTCAACCTTAGAAGCTGAATTCCTGAAATATCTCCGTTGCTACATCTTTAAAGAAACTAACAAGAACGATTGAATAGTCAGCAATTTTCCATGTTTAAGATTGTGGACAACCTCAATTCCTTAAAGTTTGCAAACAGCATGAATATATCCCCAACATATACTAATGGGATCATCCAGGAAAAAGGATCTTTGGGACCATCCAGGAAAATAATCTTTGGGGCCATCCAGGAAAAAGGATCTTTGGGATCATCCAGGAAAAGATATCTTTAGGATTATCCAGAAAAATGGATCTTTGGGATCATCCAGAAAAATGGATCTTTGGGATCATCCAGGAAAAATAATCTTTGGGACCTCCAGGTAAAAGGATCTTTGGGATCATCCAGGTAAAATGATCTTTGGGACCATCCAGGTAAAATGATCTTTGGGACCATCCAGGTAAAATGATCTTTGGGACCATCCAGGAAAAAGCATCTTTGGGACCATTCAGGAAAAAGGATTCAGCTTCTGAATCGTCATCAACTTATGGAGTTGAACTGATATTCCATCAGATAAATATTCGGTAATATGAAACAACTACAACATTTGCTATGTAAGTGCAAGTCAATAGAATAATCCCTTGAATCAAAGTTAAGGTGAAACTATCAGGGTTCTATGGACAAGTTTCTTTTTTGAATATCTACAGCAGAGTTTTACGAAATTATTAAAAATGATATTTTATTATATTTTAATTCTTGTCATATTGACGATTTATTGTAGTGTTTTCTCCTGTAGAAGGACTTTTGTGCCTGAAAACTTAGATTTGTGAATTAAAGATTTTTAAAAAGAAAACTTAGCTTTGGAAGCCTGATCTTTATTCACCTTAATTAGTAAGTGTAAGTAACTGGTGGTGATATCTGGCTCTTTTTTTTTTTTGCAAGTCGAATTACTTTCATGTGTAGACATATGGTGTATTCACAATGTAGATTGTCACAATCTTCTATCCACCATGATTATCATGGCCTGTACTTATAGATAGTTTCCTATTACAAGAGAAATAATCGTCAGACATCATTTTGAAGAAGGAATCAAAGTTAAGCACGACGAGTTTCTTTATTAATTAATAAGAAAAAAAAAAGAAATTTGTCGCCATTAACTTTGATTCCTTCTTAGAAGTCTCCTTTAGTGTTCTGGTCGAATTATTCTCTATAAACAATGTCAAAGCTTTCAATTCTGTTTGATTTTTTTACTAGTTATATTATTTCCCATTATGGTTGATCATTAGTTAGCATGTTCATTATTAACACAAAGCAATAACGCGCCATCTATACATATAAAATGAAAGAATTTAAAAGCACGAATGTTTATTTTCTACATAATACAAACTTCTACTGCCCTTACTGCGATGAAAAATATGTATTGGGAGGGCTTGGCTCATCAGTGGTGAACCCTCCCAGCTGTTTCGCCAATTTAATCCACCAGACCGCTTCTCGATGCAAATATTTGAATGTACGAATTGGAGGGTTCACCACTGATGAGCCAAGCCCTCCCAATACATATTTTTCATCGCAGTAAGGGCAGTAGAAGTTTGTATCATGTTCATTATCTTTACTTACATGTAAAGATAGAAAGAAGAGGAAAACATGTAAAAAAAAGAGAACAGAAAATATCTCTAATTCTACGAAGTCAGCTAACTTCATCCCCATCATCGCTTCCATAGAGAGTGAATGAACGAATGGTCATAAAACAAATGGTTGTCGCGGTTTTAACAATTAATTTAGTAGAGGCTGATAATAAATCAAGGAAGAAGTGACATCGGGGGCGTGTAAATAAATGATAAGTATATACATTACCTCAGTAAATTATACACTCCGGGATATATAATAACGGTATAAATTACGGAGTAGTTAGCACACAGAAGCCCTGAGGATGGTGAACCACGCCCCTCCCAGGATGGTTGGTCAACTCTCGAGTCAATATGGATAAATCTAGAGGGAGAAATAGTTCACCCAGAGAGGGAAAAAAAGATTAATTTGGTATTTTCAAGTTTTCCCAGGATCCAAAACAGAACTTTGAACCCGGACGTAGGCAAGAATCCAAGTGATGCAATCCATCCTCCCCCCCTCTCTCTCTGAAACCACCGAAGAACGTCTATTGAGAAACTGTGGTGGTCAATAATTGATGACAGACACTCCCCTCCTCTACTCTTGTTCTTTGTCTTCTTGGCTTCCCTTCGGAGAGGATTCCAAACACATTCATCTTGCTTTGTTCATCATCTTTGCGGCATCTTCAAGAAAGAATGAAAAAAAAGAGAAAGTTTTTGGGTGCGAACTCTCAGTTGTTAAAAAAGATCTTCATTTTCTTTTCTCAAATACCACTCGAGAAAATTTGAGTGTTTTTTTTTTTTATTGACGTCTATATTTTATGAAAAAAGGCATCTCCTTATCGTGCAACTGAAAGTTGCTGATGGCTTGCGCCATCTATAGGAATAAATATAAACTATTCTCGTTGATTTATAATTATTCCAGAATTGGCCAAATACCCATTCTTGATTAATCAAGAAAAGCTAACCACGGACGCGTTTCAGGCTGTTGGCCCTCATCAGCGTGGTGCAAGCTGTACCTCAACAAACAAAAAATTGGTCATTCAAGGTTGTTCATTCTCAGGTTTTCTTTGTTTCATGTCAACGTTGAAAGTTTTATCTGATGTTCAGTTAGAGCAGCTCAATATGGACAAGTGGCAAAAGTTTCCTTCATTCTGTTCATCTATATGGGTCAGTTGCCTTATTTACAGTATATAAACTTTATTTACACGATTTTTAGCATTACAAAGGCAACAGCTATCAATTTATATGGCTAAACACACATTTCAATGCTCCAAGTTTTCTAATTGAGGACAAATTCCTGTCCTATATTACAAAGGATATATCTCAAAGAAGCTTTTTTTCATGTGTAGTCATTAAACTACAAAATAATATTATAGACGCAACTTTTAATTTATTTATAATAATGAGTTTTCGAGTATGGTCTTCTTCAACTCAACATACAACGAAAATAATGAGATTATATTAGAATTTTGATAAAAGGGCATGTCTGAAAGCTTCTATTTTGATTAAGAAAATAGAAAAGTGGTGGTTTAATCATCTCTTATATATCAATGTATTACATCATAAGACCAACGCTAGATAAATATGCTAAATAGTTTACTTGCATATTTGAAAGATATGTAAATAATATACAAGATATAAATAGTAGTTAAATATTACTATTCAAATCGTTTGGAGACGCGGGTTATGTAAATTTCTTTTTTGCTTATTCAGCCAGAAGATTTACATAATTGTAAATATAATTCTGTATATAAGGATGTGCAAGTTTAATAAAGGTTTGTCAGTAACAATCGGGTGTTGGTGAATTATTAGTGTCATCAGGGTTTCTGTTGTTGTGGGTACTTTTATTAAGGAAGCATATAGGCTTCAATTCGGTTGGAGACCAGAAGAAGTCTGGCAAGAAGATACAGTCAAGCTCAACTATTTAGATAAGGCCAGACATATCCAGGATGCGGCAAGCTTTTCGAGCTTAGTAAGTGAGTCAGTGATCGCATGCGAAACATCGTTGTATACTCCTGTAGAAGGGTTTGTCTTCTTCTTTCTTATCTCCACTGAGTCATATTACGGTATCAAGTCATGATTGAGTGAAGTAGAATGCCTTTGTCATTAAGACTGGGAGCACTACTCAGTGGCAGGTCACTGACTTAGCTCCAATATTAAATGGCCGCCTCTGACATGAACAGACGCCATGTACAGCTGCTCCTAACATGGAGTAGATAGGTTTGTGATACCTGAAAGCTTGAGAGATATTTTAAATAAAAAAATGATCCTCAGAGACAGTGTGTTGTTACAATTTCAATATGTAGATACTTTAAGACAACGATAATCTCCCTATTCACTATAGAAAAAAAACACAAGTCGTGGAGAAGATAACTTCTTTTATAAAAGGACATTCATACAAGTTTTCTTATATAAAAAAGCTCTCCTTCTTCCCTCTAAAAAAACTAACAAAGTAAAACATCTTTAAAGCAACAACAACAAAGCCTTTATTTAGGGCCTCTCGCCCTATACAGGATTCGCCAGTTCACAAGGAATAGGGAGAACCCTGTGTGGCCTTCTTCCGGGATATAATCCTGTAAAATCCAAACATCGCCACCGCTATATACCTACTAGCCGAATGACCCGGGCAACGCCCGTGTTTTACCCGATTGAATGTTTTTATTCAAATACTATTTGTTACAATTATAAATTGGCGCCTTATATAAATGCATATGTTAGTTAATAACTATAGCCTATGTGCTTTATCTGTCTATGTACTGTTGGCTTCCGTAGGCGTCTCTTACTGGGAAAAAGAAAGAGGATTCCATTTGGTTATTAACTAATATATGCATTTATTTAAGGAGCGACCCGCTCCAACACAATGGTTACAAAAACGAAAAAAGCGAGTGGGGGGGGGGCAAAGGTGGCGTGATCGTAGCCGACCAATAGGAGGGCGCCATTCCAAAAAAAAAAAAGCAAACGGTAACAGAGATGACTGATGAAGAATGACGCTCGTAACTGTATATAGAATTATTTGATATTTCATTAATTAGTGCCAGAAATGAAGGACAAAGTTGCCCCGTTTTATCATTTGGTTTTCGTCTTTCCTCAGACAGAGCAGTTTGTTTGTTGTTGTAAAGCAACAATAATCTCCCTATTTGCTATAGAAAAAGAAACCCAAGTCAGGGAGAAGAGAGCTTCTTTGTTTACAAGAATGATCGTACAAGCTTTCGGTCAAGACACCCTTCTACGGGTACAAGGAAAAAACAACGTAGATGAGCGTCTTGCCCGAAAGCTTGTACAATCGTCCTCGTAAAAAAGAAGCTCTTCGACTTGTATAAATACTTTATTTACATCAATTAGCATCACAACAGCTACAATAATACAAATTACTTAAGACACTATTCAATACTTCAATATTCCCAGATGAGAAATTAAAGAGAAATTTCACGGCTTTACAGGAAAGTATATATTGAAAAAGGCATCTCTTCTTCTTCTTTCTTATCTCCACCTAATCACACTAAGGTATCAAGCTTGTAAAGCTTGTTGATGGTGTCTGCCGGGGAAGAGTAGAGCTCACTTAAGGCATCTCTTAATCGTGCAACTGAAAGTTGCTGATGACTTGCCGCCATCTATCGGAATAAATATCAACTATTCTCGTTGATTTCTAATTATTCCAGAATTGGCCAACTACCCATTCTTGATTAATCAAGAAAAGCTAACCACGTGCGCGTTTCGCGCTGTTGGGCCTCATCAGCGTGGTGCAAGCTGTATATGTTTCGGTGGAGAATATGATCAACATAATCTGCATATGCATTTCTTATTTGGATAATGAAAAGAGATATTTTGATAAATATTGCGATGAAATATCTGTGGTAAATGTACATTTGGTGATTAAATAGCAAATTTTCTGATTGGAATTCTTCCGAATAGATGCACTAATGGCTAATCTCCGAAACTATATTATTTTTATGCTTGTTGAAATCTGTTATCAACCAATATCGAATGAGGTGGTGAGAAACAGAGCAGGAGCGTTTGCGTTGTTCAAATTTTGTCAGGACTAGAATGACGAATCCTGTATGGGACTTTGATTCCAGTAAAAGGCTTGTTGCTGCTGTTGTATATAGTCACAGTGTGTAGAAAATACTATACTATACCTACTACATATAGGTTTCTCTCTGTATTCTTAGTTCTCTTCTCTTCAATTACTCTGTAAACTGGCGAATCCTTTATAGGACGAGAGGTCCTCAATAAAGGCTTTTGTTGTTGTTGTTGTTGTGTTATCAACCAATATGTAAATATGGGGGTCATATGTAGATATAACCAATCTCAAACCTACATCATGTTTACTGAGGAAGAGCTTTCCCGAAAGCTACTTTATGCAATTAATAAAAAAGAATTGCGGCGTCTTATGCCTTTTTGTAATTTATCTATATCATGTTTACTGGGAATGAGTAGCAATAAGATTAGAATTGAAAGATGGTGTTAACTATCTTTGTCTCTTTGTGTTAACAATGGTAATCATGAAAGAGGTATTGTGTATGATCACTTAAATCTTACCACGTGTTATGTTCACATACATATCCCTAAACCAATTTTACAAGGAGGAGAATAACAACAAACAGTATGTATGGGGAATCTAAACCGGTACAAAATCCCTCATTTCTCGTTTTTTCCCCACCCTGCAGCGTGACGGTGTTTTCCGATTGGGGCGTTGGAATCCTTCAATCAGTTTGTTGTAACGGACACAATCTCCTCAAACATCGCTAATCCCTTCCCCCGTGTGTACTTTGCTACCATCGTTCCTTCGAACACCACTACACTAAAACCTCTCATGAATAACCTCCTCTGATGAGCGACCAATTCTGTCAAATCAAAAGTGACATGTCCTGCTTGAATCTAACCTCCAATAAACGTCTACCTCTTGGAAAGCCCGAGAGAATACCTATGTTTTTGGGGAAGTATTTCGCGAAATTCAATAAACCCTCTCCACCGTCGTCCCTACGAACACTTCATTACACTAAAACCTCTCATGAATAACCCCCTCTGATGAGTGACCACTTGTCAAACCAAAAATGACATGTCCTGTTTGAATCTAACCCCCGATAAACGTCTACCTCTAGGAGAGACCGAGAGAATACTTATGGTTTTGGGGAAGTATTTCGTGAAACTCAATAAGCCCTCTCCTAATATAATGACAATTGTAAAATATGAAAAAGGCATCTCCTTATCATACAACTGAAAGTTGCTGATGGCTTGCGCCATCTATCGGAATAAATGTAAACTATTCTCGTTGATTTTTAATTATTCCAGAATTGGCCATATACCCATTCTTTAATGGCCAATTCTGGAATAATTAAAAATCAACGAGAATAGTTGATATTTATTCCGATAGATGGCGCAAGCCATCAGCAACTTTCAGTTGCACGATAAAGAGATGCCTTTTTCATAATTTATGCACCTTATCCCAGTACAATGTCACATTTGTACTATTTTTTCAAATTGTAAAATAGTGAAAAAAAAGTCTTGGTAATGAAATTGAAGATGTTAAAGATTTTTTTTTTTATTAAAGAGTTTTTCGTTATACAGAGTAAATGAGGAATAACGCTGTCCTTTAACGCGATTTTTAAAGTTTGAAACTCCAATGTGAAATAGCGCAAAGTAATTTTGTGAATATAATTCCTAAAAGATCGTTGTTTTTTTGAGTGTCAAAATAATATTAATAGTTATTAATATGTTTCAAATATATCATCACATACATACATTCATGGAAAAAAAACTTTAGGAAGTGGAAAGTCTTTGATATTGCCGGTCGTCTGCTTTTTTAAAGGAGAAAGAGGAAATTTGGTTCATACTTGGTTATCTCGTGTGTATTAAATGAAGGTCACTGTGATATATTTCAGAGTTATTGTCTAAATCCTGATATACATGTTAAAAGGTACAACTTCCTTAAGTTTTGTCCATGAGTGTATCTTTCAGAATTATTGTCTGAATCCCGATATACATTCTAAAAGGTACAACTTCCTTAAGTTTTGTCCATGAGAGTATCTTTCGGAGTTATTGTCTAAATCTCGATATACATGCTAAAAGGTACAACTTCCTTAAGTTTTGTCCATGAGTGTATCTTTCAGAGTATTGTCTAAATCCCGATATACATGCTAAAAGGTACAACTTCCTTAAGTTTTGTCCATGAGAGTATCTTTCAGAGTTATTGTCTAAATCCCGATATACATGCTAAAAGGTACAACTTCCTTGAGTTCTGTCCATGAGTGTATCTTTCAGAGTTATTGTCTAAATCCCGATATACATGCTAAAAGGTACAACTTCCTTAAGTTTTGTCCATGAGTGTACACAGTATGCACAATTATTAGTACAATGAGATCAGATTGATGAAAGAAAGTAGGTGTAAAGTAGCAAAAGCCATAAATAACGGGAACGGTTTTTTTTTATCATGCGAAACATGAAAGTTCAAGATGGAAAAGTTATCGGCCCGATGCCGTCACGGTGGAACACAAGAGGACGTGACTTCAAGGTTTGGAACCATTCCAGCGATATACCAAGGATTCAGTAGTTGTACAGTCCATTATTGTACTGTTGAGCAACACAACGAGTTACTTCCTGGAAAATTAAAGAAGGACAGAGTGCAGGTTGTTGACGATATATTGGGAGGTGAAGGGAGACTCTCATTCTTATAGACTTCTTAGAAATGGAAACAACAACCACTGGAGAGACAATGCTACAAGGAATTATTAGACCGCCGCTTCGACACGAAATTGAAGTATACATGGCTCAATTTGAGGTAGAAAAAGTGCTTTATCAGAATGACAACGAATCAGCAGATTCATCCGGAGTTGTCGCAACCAAACTTCATAAATTGAGTTAAGAATTCCTGCCTCCCTCATCGTATTTGCCAGACATAGTCCACTGCGATTTTTCTTTGTTACCAGACATGAAGAAAAGGCTAGCGGGAAAAGTAATTTGGCTCAAATGAGAAAATCATCGTTGAGATAGAAGCGTATTTTAGAGATCACGGAAATTCTTATTTTTAAAGGGGTATAAAAATGGCAAGGGACGTTGAGAGAAGTGTATATTTCTAAAAAAAGGAGACTGCGTTGAAAATAACGTTTATACTAAACCAGACATAAATATGCCGTATAAATAGGCGAGATTGGGAAAACCTAACCGGGGTGAAATCAATTGTGAAAAATCCTCTCTTCCCATCAAGAATAAGAAAAGGAAATATTTAAAGAAAAGTCCAAACATTAGCAACATTTTTGGATCGAGCTGTCTTGCCGCCGTGGTTAATACATCTTAAATTACATTCGGTCCCCAGGGGACTTCAGTGTCTGGGGTTGGATCGATATGGTCCGCCACTGTTGAGGGTCCTCTTTGGATTCATGTCTGTATTGCCAGCCGCTTGATTAGGTCCAATTCATAGATGATGCTCTCATTGGTCTACTTGACTGTCCAAGGAGTTCTTACAAGCCTCTTTCTACACGAATTTTAAAAAGCGTTTATCTTTCTAGCGCAAAAATTGTGGGAGGCCTCGGAACCAGCACATGCTGATTTACCTACCTTAATCTAGCCTAAAGATATTGAGATGGCGTGATCCATTAGTTGTGAACCCACTCAACGGTTTCATCAGAGCTCTACTATTGTATTGGACGATTCTGCTTATATCTTAGACACTGTAAGGTTGAATCTTGGTTATGGTATTTTAACATACTATGGAAATAAGCTTCGAGGGGAATGTGGAATTACATGCAAATATGGGAACATTACTGGAACCATTCTGGTTGTGGTTGTTGTGTCCAATGAAGAGCTTCAGATGTCTCCATACATATCTATCACATCAATGTTCTATATCTTGGGTGTGTATACTGTATTATTGTCCTGTCCAAAGAAGAGCCTCAGATGTCTCCGTACATCTCTATCACAGCAATGTTCTCTATATTGGGTGTGTATACTGTATTGTTGTTGTCGTGTCCAATGAAGAGCCTCAGATGTCTCCGTACATCTCTATCACAGCAATGTTCTCTATATTGGGTGTGTATACTGTATTGTTGTTGCCGTGTCCAATGAAGAGCCTCGGATATCTCCGTACATCTCTATCACAGCAATGTTCTCTATCTTGGGTGTGTATACTGTATTTTTGTTGTTGTCGTGTCCAATGAAGAGCCTCAGATGTCTCCATACATCTCTATCACAGCAATGTTCTCTATCTTGGGTGTGTCTACTGTATTGTTGTTGTTGTCGTGTCCAAAGAAGAGCCTCAGATGTCTCTGTACATCTCTATCACAGCAATGTTCTCTATATTGGGTGTGTATACTGTATTGTTGTTGTCGTGTCCAATGACGAGCCTCAGATGTCTCTGTACATCTCTATCACAGCAATGTTCTCTATATTGGGTATGTAAAGCTGCTGTTCTGGGTCTATTGTCAATTTTCTGCAAGACTGCGACCATTGCTGGACATGAGAATATGTAGGTAGTTTCACACCAGAACAGTTGTTACATGTCCTGTAGGTTATTGTGCCATCTAGATGTCATTATGATAATCACAAAAAGGGTATTTAATACGTAATGTACTTGCCACAAGGTGAAATCTTTGCTCTCAAATCTTTTGTACATAGATATGTTGAATACTTTAACCAATAATCTATTTATTGTGCCGGCTATATAATTCTCTCTCTCTCTTTAGTTGGGTAACACCAGCCATCACATCGAACTGCCCACTCTGTGGGAAAGAACTCTCGCAGTCCATCGGTGGCGGAGTCCTTCCCGCGGTGGGTGCCACCAATGAAGAACTTGTATATATTTTTTATATATGTATATTTATCAATTATTTTTTATTTATTTTTTATATCTTTTTTTCCCTATATTTATCATTATATAATCATAATTATGTTTTAACCTTATATAATCTTATATGGACTTTGAAATAAATCAGTTTCAATCTCTCTCTCTCTCAAAACAATAGTAGAGCGTTTATTAGACAATTTTAGACAATATTAGACAATTATTAGATTCTGTGATCACTTATGGATATAAGAGCTAGACTATCCGAAAAGAAGAAAGAAAAAGATTTGAAGCTTTTGAAATGTGGACAAGAAGAAAGCTACTCAGAGAGTGATATGAACAGCTATATATACTAGGACAAATATTTCAATTATAAATGAAATTAATTGAAAAAGCCCTGTAAGATTTATATATGAATAAAACAAAGCATCAAGGGCTGCGTTTCTTTATTAAAACAAATATATTCGAGCTTTCGGGCACATACGCCCTTCTACAGGAATTAATAAACAATAATCCAACTAGTTTGAAATAATATTTATATTTAAATTTAACGTGCATATCCACGATACACGTGCATTTCAATTTGCAAGGTATCCCATCAGACATGTGATATCTTATACTGTGAATGAATTATTTTTATCTTATTTTATTTAAGTCTATTGAATTATATGCTTCTGGTAAATCAATTCTGCGATTTATACTGTTATATTGTTTGGACACTATTGCTTCAATTATTAATCTTTGAAATTTATTATTAATATTGTTATAATGTACTTTAGGTTCATTTAAGTTAAATGTGTGTCCTGTTGAATTGGAGTGCTGTACTATTAATGATAATGGGTCATTTCTGTTTATGTTTCTTCTGTGTTCAATGATTCTATTATGCAATTTTCTTCCCGTTTCTCCTACATATTTGGCATTACAATTATTACATTCTATAGAATAAATTACCTCTTTTCTGCTTGATATATATTCAGTTTGCCTGTTTTTTGTAATCGGGTTTTATAGCAACTCTCCCAACTTATCAGATATCTTAAGAAACCCGATTACAAAAAACAGGCAAACTGAATATATATCAAGCAGAAAAGAGGTAATTTATTCTATAGAATGTAATAATTGTAATGCCAAATATGTAGGAGAAACGGGAAGAAAATTGCATAATAGAATCATTGAACACAGAAGAAACATAAACAGAAATGACCCATTATCATTAATAGTACAGCACTCCAATTCAACAGGACACACATTTAACTTAAATGAACCTAAAGTACATTATAACAATATTAATAATAAATTTCAAAGATTAATAATTGAAGCAATAGTGTCCAAACAATATAACAGTATAAATCGCAGAATTGATTTACCAGAAGCATATAATTCAATAGACTTAAATAAAATAAGATAAAAATAATTCATTCACAGTATAAGATATCACATGTCTGATGGGATACCTTGCAAATTGAAATGCACGTGTATCGTGGATATGCACGTTAAATTTAAATATAAATATTATTTCAAACTAGTTGGATTATTGTTTATTAATTCCTGTAGAAGGGCGTATGTGCCCGAAAGCTCGAATATATTTGTTTTAATAAAGAAACGCAGTCCTTGATGCTTTGTTTTATTCATATATAAATGAAATTGATCTTCTGGTAGATACCTGAATCCCATATGTGCAAATAAAGTCTGATCTAATTCAGACATCTAATGAAAGCATATGTATTAGAAAAGATGTTGGGGAAAATTAAAGTAAGAGAGGAAGACCTCCATTAAGCTGGCTGGAAGGGGTCAAGGTAGCTACTGGAAAGTCACTAGATGAGAGTGATGGTCACTAATAGAACAAATTGAAGAATATTTGTTCATATATTCACCAAAAGTTGTCTTGAACACAAAACAATGGTAGATTAAACTGGCTAAACCGGTTGAAGAGTTAACCATAGATTAGCCAGCCCCTCTCAATTTTTTCCCCATTCGCAATAAGAACAATAGAAAGAGCTTAATTTGAAAATAATACAAAAAAATCATGCTAATTAGTTACACTACTCATATACAGATATCGCGGCAATGTTTGAAAAGAAAAGGGTGGAGAGAGCCTCGCCACTGTAGAAGCAGCACAAGATGGTATTGACTTTTTTTCCCAAAAGAAATGATTCTGGAGTGAAAAATGGAGGCGGGCAGAATCCCTGGATGGATGCCCTACATTCAGATTGATGATGGCGTCAAATTAAATCATACCGCCTGGTTAAATAATGGAATATCTGCTAGCCATTCTTTCTGCGTTTCCATACAACCGCTGCGCTAAAAACCTTTCTATCCTCAAACATATATTGCTTTGTCGAAGAGTACAGCTTGCACCACGCTGATGAGAGCCTACAGCCCCAAACGCATCCGTGGTTAGCTTTTCTTGATTAATCAATAATGGGTATTTGGCCAATTCTGGAATAATTAAAAATCAACGAGAATAGTTTATATTTATTCCGATAGATGGAGCAAGCCATCAGCAACTTTCAGTTGCACGATAAGGAGATGCCTTTTTCATAATACATTTTATAATAATTAAGTGATGGAATAGAGATATCAAGGTGTATGGTACTGCCACATGATGGCAGATTACTGCTGGAATCTGTCCCGAGACCTGCCGGAATACACTTATAAGAGAAAATCAAAAAGGTTGAAATTCGTGAAGGATTGACTGTAGCATTTTACTTTTTTTATAGATTCGGTTTTCTTATACTACAGTAAATAAAGTACCTTTTGGTATGACGTTCTCAGTTTTTATTTGCGTTCAATGTGTTTTTCGTACAGTTTATATGGACCTATGTACCACATTGTGGCCTAAATATGTTATATCTCTAAAAATTGATGAGATACATAAAAACTAACATTATATTCGTGATCAGCACCTCAAATTAAGTCAGAAACTGATGCATTATCAAAAATATCTATTTCAGTGTAGACCAGTGTTATACAATTAGAACAGGCATATATGCGACGGATCAAAATGTGAATATATATAAACCGAATAGGAAACATATTAACAATGAGTTGCATATATCTTTAAATTCTTCTTTCTCTCTCTTATCTCTAATTAATCCTATAAACGTGTCAGGTCTGTGGATCTTCATTTTTTGATAGCGTCTTCTGGGGATGAGTAGAACTTATCAATGGATGAGCTAATGTAGTCAGTGATGTGGTTTGGGGTTGAACGTTGAGAGCTATACAAAATACTTAGTATGTGAACCTTGCAACCATTATAAAATGTCCGTAAATTTAAGTCTGAAAATCACACTAATCACACTTTAAAACATATGAGAGTTAATTTTACTTCAGTAACGACTCTTCAGATTATATCAAATATTCGTTTTAATTTAACTTTAAAAATTGGCGCCACACATGCGTCTCAACGATAACCATTCTGCAGTAGAAGTGGTACCTTACCGTATGCCGCCGTTTCTATGCAAATTAAATGCCATACGGCCATACAAATGGTTGCTGGGAGATAAATGAACTGAACATACGCAACATAGGCAACGCTGGGAAGTAGTAGCAAAACCAATCAGCTGGCGAATAAACTGGAGACCATATATATCGTATTATTCAATCCAATATATGCCTTTTTATTACCTAAATATCTACCGATATATAAAATGGTTCAGGCGAGTATTATAGTAAACGTGCCGAAAATATGTGCCGCGCCTCTTCCATTGAAGAAACTCAAAGTATCATCTTTACGGGGATATTTTGTTTGATATAAAAAATATAAAAAATAAAAACGCGCGCGCGTATTTGCATATGTGATTTATGCATACACAAGCCTTTATTTCGACCTTCCGTTTGAAACGGAAAACTATGTGACATTCTTGAAGTTCTAGGTTACAGTCTTTAAGCGTCCCTTCTATAAAAAAAAAACGGTTCACCGCAGTGAATGGAGATTTAAGCGTATTGAAGGTAGTGGATGGACAATGGCTCTAATGACAGGCGTGGTGGTAGGTCGGAGGTCGCCTAATGATTTCAGATGGCTTCCTCGTATTGTTGGCGTCCTACTTGACACCAGGCGACCTCGCCGGGTTTACCGAGGTCCTTGTGGCGCCTCGATACCGTGTTGGCGTGGTAGTTCCTATAGCGGGGCCATGTTTTCGTGGTATTTCCAATACCAGGGCCATGTTTCCATGGTATTTCCAAAACACCAGGGCCATGTTTTAATGGTATTTCAAACACCAGGGTTGTCTTTTCATGGTATTTCCAACACTAGGACCATGTTTTCATGGTATTTCCAACACCAGGGCCATGTCTTCATGATATTTCCAACACTAGGACCGTGTTTTCATGGTATTTCCAACACTAGGTATATTTGTCGTGGTAGTTCAAACACCAGGATCGTGTTTCCATGGTATTTACAACACTAGGGCCATGTTTTTATGGCATTTTCAACACTAGGGCCGTGTTTTCATAATATCTCCAACACCAGGGTCATATTTTCATGGTATTTCCAACACCAGGGTTGTCTTTTCATGGTATTTCCAACACTAGGACCATGTTTTCATGGTAGTTCCAAGACTAGACTCATAGTTTTATGATGTTTACTTTATCAAACTAATGTTTTCATGGTGTTACAATCAAGCGGACATTTCTTCGTGGCGTTTTCAGTATCGTGTGCCCGCGTCTTAACATTATCTAATTTTGTTATATAATCATCAGGACCTATGTCTTCGTGATATATTTCTAGTACTTTACCGTTTATTTCAAGAGATGACGAATATAGTCGTAGTAACTAATTTGTTTTCATTGGTTAATAAATGGTACTACTTCATACCCAGGATGCATCAATAATACCATGGCACATATAAAACCTAAATTATGTTTTCAAGGTTTTATAATTGGTATTTATAGCATTCAGATCATGTTTTCATGGTATTTCCAGTACCAAGTTGAACAAAGTGACGATAACTATTTTCGTTGATTTTTGTTCAAATACCCATTCTTGATTAAGAAAGCTTTTCTTGATTAATCAAGAATGGGTATTTGACCATTTCTGGAATAATTAAAAATAAAACGAGAATAGTTGATATTTATTCCGATAGATGGCGTAAGCCATCAGCAACTTTCCGTTGCACGATAAAGAGATGTCTTTTTCTTTTTCACAATTGATGCACCTTATCCCAGTACAATTTTTTCACAACGTATATATTGTTACATCATGATTAATGGCGTATTTCTTATATTATTTTTAATATATTTGAAATTTAAATTATATATTTATTTATTTTTATATAAAATATTCTATGATATATTTATTTAAAACAGATTAGATTATCATCATTTGTATTTAGGTACACTGTGACTTCACTGCTCTCTTTGATGTGAGAAAATAAATAAAGCATTCTGGAGGTTACTTAAAGTAGACTTATCTCATTATTCCCTTATATAAATTTGTAGGATGGTTGAAACACGCTCTGGTAAGATGCAAGACCCAGCACAGGAGAGAATCATGGCTGAAGAGTCTGCCAAGCCGCAACCTGGTGCAACAATTGGTAGAGATGCTAGTTCCGACCCAGTTGTCCTGAATCCCAACATCGACATCCCCAAGTATGATGGAACGGAAGACCCTCGCCCATGGATTGAATCTCTTGAAGAAATTGGCTTCCTGTACCATTGGGCAGACTACATTATCTCTCGTTATGCCGCCATGAACATGACGGGAAGCGCTAAAACCTGGTTGAATTTACACAAAACTAGTTTCACGAGCTGGGAAAATATTAAAATCCGGCTCATTCAGGATTTTTCTTTGGACGCGAATAAAGAAGAACTTAGAATGAAGCTCAACAGAATGCAACACTGGAATGAACCAGCAATCAGGTTCGCGGAAGACATTCTAGTGTTGTGCAACAAGGTTGACCCCGCAATGGAAGAAGAAACAAAAATTGAACATGTTATTGGAGGACTAAAAAAAGAGTACTCATTCGCGCTCTACCTGAACCCTCCTAAAACGACCGATGACCTTCTTGTCGTGTGCAAGAAAATGGATTCTTTTGAAAAGAAGTATCGGGAACGTGTGGAGAAATCCAGAAACCTATATAACGGTCCACGCTATTCTAGACCCCAACAACAATCGAGGTACGTGCCGCCGACTGCCGCACGAAACTACCAGACCACTTCCAGGCCCCAAGCCCCTGTTTCCAATAATTACAAGAACGACTCCCCTCCTACTCCCAGACAGTATCGAAACAACTTTCCCCAGCCCTCTACCCCTAGACGTCCTTATAATCCTAACTTTGTGCCAAAACCAAACCTTCAGAGAAACACCTACAATAAAAGCCAAGAAGTGAGCAAAAATAGGACGGAAGATGGAAGACCAATCTGCTTTAAATGTAACAAGCCAGGGCACGTGGCCCGTTATTGTAGGGTCAAGTTTATAAGAATCTTAGAAGAGGATCCAGCAGATACCCAAGAGAAGGTCGAAGAGAAATGCCAAATGAATGAAATATCAGAGAAATCAGGACCTCGGCTTTATGCCGATGTATGTCATAACACACAGACAAATATTCCTACCCGGAATAGATATTCCGTGTTGGAAGATTTAAACTAAGCGTCGCGCCTGAATCTGTCAATCAAAGCAAGTCGACCATAAACGGAATCAAGAAGTTGGACCCTAAATACAAATTAAAAATTAACGTGGACAAGATAGGGACTTTTGAAGCTTTGGTTGATACAGGTGCTGACCTCTCAGTGGTCGACCTCAGAACGGCCCTCGATACAGGCCATGGTATAAGTAAACTCGCAAAAATGTGTGCAGGACCCGATGGAAAAAAATTGGACATGGTAGGAAGTATATTTTTAAATATAAAAATTGATGACGAAACATTATCACACAACTTTGTGATATTGAAAACGCATTTACGGACATTAATTCTTGGGAGAGATTTCCTTAAGAAAATGAACGCAAAAATAGATTGTAAGCAAGAAACTATCAAATACGATTTGACGAATAATCATGACGAAATCAATTTTGAAATGTTGAAAATAAAGAGTGCCAAGGATTCCATTGTACCGGAATGTTCCATGAAATTGATCAAGGCATTGGTAGAAACAGAGGATGGAGAATATATTATCGAGGAGAGCAGCAAAATGTTTCAAACAAATGGACTTCGTCTAGCAAGAAGCTTGATCAATGTTATAAATAGGGAAACACACATCTGGATAACTAATCCGTATCCTCGACCGTTAAAAATAATGAAAAACCAAACATTGGCTTTTGGAAGTAGTCCAGCGAAAATAAATGTGAGTCGAGAAAGAGAGGTAGAAGAGAACAAAGAACCTAGATTCCAAATAAACGAAAATCTTTCACCAAAGGAACAGAAGGAGTTAAAACAAGTTTTAGAAAGGTATGGAGATCTTTTTTCGTCGAGATTAGGGAGAACCAATTTGGCAAAACATCGGATAGACACAGAAGACGCGAAGCCAATTAAACACAAGCCTTACCGGGTAAGTGCTAAAGAACGAGATATTATAAAAGAGCAAATTGACGAGATGCTTACAGAAGGCATAATTAGGCCATCTTCTAGCCCCTGGTCTTTTCCAGTAATATTGGTCAAGAAGCGAGATGGTAAATACAGATTTTGTGTGGACTACAGAAAACTGAATAATGTGACAGTAAAAGATGTCTATCCGATCCCTAGAATAGACGAAGTTATGGATACTCTCCAAGGATCTACACACTTCTCAGCAATAGACCTCAGATCTGGATATTGGCAAGTTGAAGTCGAAGAAAGAGACAAAGATAAAACAGCTTTCACTACAGCACATGGATTATATGAATTCAACGTGATGCCTTTTGGACTTTGTAACGCGCCTGCTACCTTTGAGAGAAATATGGAGAATATGCTTGGAAATCTGAGATGGCAAATTTGTTTGTGTTATCTGGATGATGTTATCATATATAGCCCGGATTTTCCAACGCACCTCAAAAGACTTGAAGCTGTTTTTAGATGTTTTCGTGAATCTAATTTAAGGTTAAACGACAAAAAATGCCGATTTGCTTTTGAAGAATTGGAGATTCTCGGCTATATAACGAGCAAACATGGTATAAAACCCGCGGAACATAACATCAAAGCTGTCAGAAATTTCCCTCGGCCCAAAAAGGTCAAAGAAGTACAATCCTTTTTGGGAATGTGTTCATATTATAGAAAATTTATCAAAGACTTCTCAAAAATTGCTGACCCTTTGACCAACCTTATAAAAAAAAGTGTATCATTTACCTGGACAGAAAGACAAGAGGAAGCGTTTCAAACCCTAAAAACAGCACTATTAAGTCCACCAATTTTAGGTCACTTCAATCCAAATGCACCTACTTATGTTCATACTGATGCGTCCAACATCGGCATAGGTGCAACACTTGTCCAAGACATCGGTGGTGAAGAGAAGGTGATCTCATATTTGAGTCGTACCCTAAGTAAAGCGGAGCAAAATTATTCAACCACTGAAAAAGAATGTCTGGCCGTTGTCTGGTCAATGTCAAAATTACGACCCTACCTTTATGGAAGACACTTTAAAATAGTAACAGACCACCACGCCTTATGCTGGCTCAAAACCTTGAAGGATCCAACAGGTCGATTGGCAAGATGGGCATTGAAAATTCAAGAATATGACTTCGATATAATACATAAATCAGGAAAGAAACATCAAGACGCCGATGGCTTATCTAGGGGACCCTTACCAGAAACTGATTGGGATGAGGATTTTGAAAGGCTATTTTTAAATCAAATAACAGACGAAGAGGATAAGTTTATCGAAAGTGTTAAGAAAAACCTTAATGGAAGCAGGCGATCAATTGCGCAAAACTTTAAAGTAGAAGATGGATGCCTCTTTAAGAAAAACCCGAACCCTGAAGGCAGGGCGTGGTTGCTTGTGGTTCCAGAGAAGAAAAAGAGAGAAATTATGAAAGAATATCACAATCATATGTCGAATGGCCATCTGGGTGTCGCCAGAACCATGTACCGAATAAAGAGTAAATACTTTTGGCCATCCATGCTAAAGGATGTCTCAGAGTTCGTTAAGACGTGTCACCTTTGCCAAAGTAGAAAAGGCTCAAACCAATTACCTTCTGGACTACTACAGCCCATTCCCCCAGCCAACTTTCCTTTCGAAAGAATTGGAATTGACTTTGTTGGTCCATTGCCATCTACGAAAAACAGGAAAAAATGGATAATCGTGCTGACGGACTACTACACTAGATATGCAGAAACAAAAGCAGTCTCGGAAGCAACAGTGAAAGAAGTTTCAAAATTTCTAGTAGAGGATATTTTTCTCCGGCACGGAGCCCCACAATATCTTATTAGTGACAGAGGCTCTCAATTTACCAGTAATTTAATGAAAGAGGTGATGAAAACGTGCAAGATTAAACATTGCTTCACAACGAGCTATCATCCCCAGACTAATGGATTGACAGAGCGGTTAAATAGAACATTGATCAATATGCTCAGTATGTATGTGAACACTGATCAGAAGAATTGGGACGAAATACTCCCATTCATCACTCACGCTTACAATACTACAATTCAGGAAACCACAGGATATTCTCCCTTTTTCCTGATGTTTGGAAGAGAACCCACGTCTCTTTTGGACGACAGGAATATCTCGGTGGACATTGACAAGGATGATTATGATGAATACATAAAACATCACTTAGACAAAATAAACAGAACAAGAAAATTAGTTATTAACAACACAATAAAGACTCAAGAAAGAATGAAAAAGAACTATGACAAGAAACACATGGAAAGAAGCTACGAACCAGGAGAATTAGTAGCAGTTTGGACACCAATTAGGAAAATAGGAAAGTGTGAGAAACTACTGAGAAAATATTTTGGCCCATATAGAATATTAAAGAAGCTGTCCAACGTAAATTACTTAATTGAACCAAAAGATAATCCTGGCCAAGACCCATTGATTGTCCATGTCTCAAGAATCAAACCCTATTTTGAAAGAATTGATGAGGTCAATCACGAGGACGTGACGACCTCTGGAGAGGGGGAAGTGTTACATCATGATTAATGGCGTATTTCTTATATTATTTTTAATATATTTGAAATTTAAATTATATATTTATTTATTTTTATATAAAATATTCTATGATATATTTATTTAAAACAGATTAGATTATCATCATTTGTATTTAGGTACACTGTGACTTCACTGCTCTCTTTGATGTGAGAAAATAAATAAAGCATTCTGGAGGTTACTTAAAGTAGACTTATCTCATTATTCCCTTATATAAATTTGTAGGATGGTTGAAACACGCTCTGGTAAGATGCAAGACCCAGCACAGGAGAGAATCATGGCTAAAGAGTCTGCCAAGCCGCAACCTGGTGCAACAATATATATATGTTATGATAAATTTGTTTAATATAGAAATTGCTTAGGTTGTTTAAGGATACAATGAGTATTTTTGTGATATTGTTTTGATATGTGAGCATTTCATGATATTGTTTTGCAGACGTGAATAGAATAGTAGAAACAGTTTTGAATCTAAATTTTGTTAATTGTGCTAATAAAGTAGAGAATACATAATTTTGAGAAAGATGTACCTTTTACTTAAGGCGTGAAGAATGAAGAAAACAAAAGCCTTATTTACATATCTACAAAAGATTTGAGCCGGCCAACGGGAAACAACAACAATAGATGTATATAGGGAAAGTCGCGACATCTGGTGGTATACTTAACAGAGTAATTTAATCTGTGAATTATAATATTTTATAATTAAATACAATTTTTATATAACATATACTAGCCGAGTGACCCGGGCAACGCCCAGGGTTTACCCAAAGGGCCTGCAGAGACTTTAAAAGTATAGATATATATAGATATAAATAGCCGAGTGACCCGGGCAACGACCCAGGTTTACCCAAAGGACCCGCAGGTGAGAAACTATAGAAGAAAAATTTTAACAAATCAGAAAATGAAAGTGCAAACAACAGAACTACACTACTTTAAGGACATGAGAGCACATGCACAGTATCACCACACGTGTACCATTTTCAAAGACCCTGCTTAGGATTAAAACTTCTCAGAAGCATAACAATAGCACCAACCTAGAGTTTAACTGGTGTGGATGCATTCCTCTGGGAGTAAGACTATTGAGAAATTCAGTAGGGAGTTATTTTGCTTCTCCGCATTCTAACACTCCAACTGTTAACACTGAGGAAACACTGACTCATGTTTGGTAAGCAATTTCAGGGAAGAAACTATAGACATTGGATTAAATAAATTATTAAATAAATTGCATTAAATAAAAATTATCAGATTTAAATAAATATTATTAGAGTGAAAAAAAAAGAAAAAATTAACAAATTAGAAAATAAAATTTCGAACAATACAACTATATTGCAGATAAGATAAGAGGACCTTATTAAAAAATAAATAAATAAACTGCAATTCGACACTATCGATAATTCGACACTATCGATAATTCGACACTTTCGATAATTCGACCATTTTAAAAATCAAATTTTCAAGGTTGATTGTTGTTTAAATACAACTTTACCAGTAAAAAGGTATTACAGAGGCGAAGGCAGCCACTTTAAAATTAAACACAGGCTCTTGTAGGAAGAACCCAAATATTCAGAATGAATGGAAGTCTGAAATCTGAAGGACCAAAAGATATGGGTCATCTTTACATGTATGCTATCCAATGTTCGCACACTTGAAAAAGCCACTTAAAGTTGTCCGTGCGTAAACACAGGCTCTTGTAGCCAAGGTTTGTCCTTGAGCCTTATTTATAGTCATAGCAAAAGCCAACCTTAGTGAAAACTAACGCCTCTCTAGAATGAAGCGAAGGTTGGTATCCGAAGGGGCCAAAGATATTTCAGACACTATACAGTGTGTTCAACTTTGGGCACTGTCAGTATATGTGCTTCAAGGACATGAGAGCACATGCGCTGAAACACCATACGTGTTCCATCACAAAGATCCTAAAGGCATTGGTGAAAGTCTAAATAAATATTTTGGAAATAAAAAAAAATATATATATATAAGAAAATAAATTGGAATATAAATTCACAAACTATATTTCAGAGTGGACACAAATATTTGAAAGGAAAAAAAAAGAAAATTGCAAACAACACAACTATATTGCAGATATGACAACATATTAAAGGAATAAATTCATTTAAAAGACCTCATTAAAAACAACAATTCTATTTTTGTATATATACAATATAATCTAATTAAATCAACACACGATAATTCGACCATTTTTGATGTCTCGACCTACGGCCTATCATATGACAAACTAATTCGACACTTTCGATAATTCAACTATTTTGAAATTCAAATTTCAACAGTTGATATTTGTCTAAAACCCCTATTATTAACAACATATCAGACTGCAGAGTGCAAAAATGTAGAAAATTGTATGTATATAATTGTATGCATATATTTCTATGTATATAATTGTATGCAAATAATTGTATGTATAGATCAATGAGTAAAATATTTTTTTTTTTTGCTTATCGCTAGTACACGTGGTACAGGCCTTGATAATCATGGTGGGTAGAGTAGGCGACTGCTTTTACTGTAAGTACACAACATGTCTAAACATGTGAAAAGCAGTTCGACTTTGCATTTACAAATGTGCCAGAGCCCCGTTTGATTACTTGCGCTTGCTGGTGGGGTTGGACTTTTGCAAGAATCGGAAGCCATTGGAGCATTTTTTTTTTTATTTTTTCAGAAAAAAGTGCCCAATGCGGGAATCGAACCCGGGTCGTAGCAGTCGAAAACCAAAGGCTTAAACCATCCTTCCACCAACCCCCAGTAAAATAAGTAAATAAAAAGAAGACCAAAAATAAGTGATAATAGTTTATTGAATAACAAATAAAATAAAAAATCTTTTCAGGTGAAAAATTATAGACATTGGTGAAAAAGTAAACTGGAGAAATAGCAATCGTGGTTTTGTTCCTGCAGCGAGTCATATTAGCACGCCTAGCGGTTAGGGGAGTGAGTCTTCCACGGCCTTTTCGAGGCATGACAGAAGACGCTGAAAAAAAAAGGTAAAATAAGAACCAAGCAGAGGAAAACTATAAAACTGAAAGCCAGGACAGGCATAAAAAGAAAATTCCAAGCATGTGAGGAAACAATTGAAGAAAAAAAAAGGATTCCAAAAAAATACTGCAAAAAAGAAACCAGACACAAAAAGCAACAATTGAGTACACAAATACAGCATCAGCCTATTTATGAGAAGAAAAAAAACGACAGACACAAAAATGGAGCTAAATTCAAATGAAAAACTATAACAGATCAAGTAATCAAATCAGGCATTATGAAAGATACTGCAAAAGAGAAAATAAGACACAAAAATGGAGCTAAATATGTAAAAAAAACATGTATACAAAAAAGCAAAGCCCAATTCCAAACCCAAATATTTTTTTTATGAGAAGAACATCAACATAATGCATGATTACGGCAGTCCATAGCTTCCCTGACAAAAATTCACCAAAAAAGTTAAATATTCCAAAATATTTCTGTGTATATATTGCTAAATGTGTAAATAACATGTATATAAAAAAGCAAAGCTTAATTTTAAATTTCATTATCCTTGTCACAGGAAAAGCATCAAAATACTGCATAAGTACGGCACTTTTGCAGCCCCCCTGACAAAAATTCACTAAAAGAGTTAAGTATTCAAAAAAATATTTTGGTATATATATTGCTAAATGTGTAACAAACATGTATATAAAAAAGCAATGCTTAATTCTAAGTTTTAATATTTTTTTTTTAAATCCCAAATATTATTTTTATGAGAAGAACATCAACATAATGCATGATTACGGCAGTCCATAGCTTCCCTGACAAAAATTCACCAAAAAAGTTAAATATTCCAAAATATTTCTGTGTATATATTGCTAAATGTGTAAATAACATGTATATAAAAAAGCAAAGCTTAATTTTAAATTTCATTATCCTTGTCACAGGAAAAGCATCAAAATACTGCATAAGTACGGCACTTTTGCAGCCCCCCTGACAAAAATTCACTAAAAGAGTTAAGTATTCAAAAAAATATTTTGGTATATATATTGATAAATGTGTAACAAACATGTATATAAAAAAGCAATGCTTAATTCTAAGTTTTAATATTTTTTTTTAAATCCCAAATATTTTTTTTATGAGAAGAACATCAACATAATGCATGATTACGGCAGTCCATAGCTTCCCTGACAAAAATTCACCAAAAAAGTTAAATATTCCAAAATATTTCTGTGTATATATTGCTAAATGTGTAAATAACATGTATATAAAAAAGCAAAGCTTAATTTTAAATTTCATTATCCTTGTCACAGGAAAAGCATCAAAATACTGCATAAGTACGGCACTTTTGCAGCCCCCCTGACAAAAATTCACTAAAAGAGTTAAGTATTCAAAAAAATATTTTGGTATATATATTGATAAATGTGTAACAAACATGTATATAAAAAAGCAATGCTTAATTCTAAGTTTTAATATTTTTTTTTTAAATAAAAGCTACAAAAGCAAATAGGGAGAAGTGGAGCCATTTAGCCATTTTCAAAATTTGATTGTGAAAGAGTAAAAAAATGAGTAAATAAGAGCAAATATAAAGAAAAGTATTGCTAAATGTGTAATAAACATGTATATAAAAAAGCAAAGCTAATTCTAAGTTTTAATAAGAAAAGCTGCAAAAGCAAATAGGGAGAAGTGGGGCCATTTAGCCATTTTCAAAATTTGATTGTGAAAGAGTAAAAAAAAGAATAAATAAGAACAAATATAAAGAAGAAATAATTAAGCAAAAGAAAGACATAAATAAATATTTCAATCTACAATTCGAAAAATAATATAACCTCAGCCTATTTATGAGAAAAAAAAAACGTTGCCAAAGACATTAGGAAAGATAATGCAAATAAGAAACATACACAAAAATTGAGCTCTATTTAAATGAAAAATTATAACAAAGTACTTACAAATTATAATCATAATCAAATGAAGCAGAAATTAGTAAAAATTAGTAAATAAGAATTAGTAAAAGGTAAACAAAAGAACGCATTTCAAAACAAAAGAATTGATGATGATAAATGCAAAAAATCTACGATTGTAAAATAGATTAAATTAAAAAATAAAAATAACTGTTAACATTAGGAAAATAAAAACAGGCCTATCATACGAAGAAAAAAATAACGAAAATTTTGGTATATAGATCGTTATGTGTAGTTCAGAATCTTCGGAGGAGATAGCTCAGGACTTTACAATGGAAAACTCTGTTACGGTATTATCTATATAGATAATCTAAAAAGCTAATGTGAGGGTGATCAGTATATGCCTTTTTTTTTTTTTTTTAATACCAACATCTGACCATTCTGTTATTGTTTTTTTAACATATATATACATACACAAAAAAAAAATCATTGCTCGGATATGGAAACCTGATTTAAAAAAAAAGCTAAGGCATTCTTCTATATAAAATTTTCAATCCTAAATCCGTAAAGTAAATATGTTTTCAGATCTCCCTCGCGTCTTTTGCGAAATCACGTTTAAAATAATCGCGCGACTTTCCTTCATCAAATATTTGATCTGCGCCTTGTTCCTTCCTATTCGCCAGACCTCTCTCTCTCTCAGTTTCTAATTAAACTGTCTTCCCCTTTGTTCAAATAGTCACGTGGGTCCCTCGGCGGCATTTAATTGGCTATTGCTTCTCTTCTATACGTTAATGTATCAATTTTGCTGAATAATTGCTAGTCAGTTCACCCTTCTCTTCTGAATAAAAAAGGTATTCATGTCGGTATCTTTCTCTCCAATATGTAAATAGAATAATTGCATAACTTGGGTGATATTCCCTTCTCTGTGTGTAATAAAAATGAAGCAAGAAGTTGAATATTCTTTGAGTGTGAAAGCTTGTAAAAAATAAGAACTTACCCTCTATTATTAATTTGTTTTTTTCTTTGTCGTCTGTTTTGCACAAGTTGAATCTGGTTAGAACGATGTATGTAAATTAGATGATTCTTTTGTTGCCTTAAATACGAGATAATTCTCTCTATATATCTAAAAATGTTTAAAGTTTTTTTTTTAAATAAATTAATTTTATAAATCTGAGAGTTGTCTTCAAAAACGATCCAACAAAAAATGATAAGGAGAAATATTTTAAAAAAAAGATAATTTTATAAAATAAAGAGCTATATATCACTGGGAGAGATGACACAATTTGGAGAATCCTAGATGAAAATCAGAACAGAAAAAAAAGGAAACGAAACAAAATCAAAAAGTAGAAAAATAAATAATGATAAATGTGTTTTTTACTCAAACGTCGTACAGTTTTCTTAGTTTAAAATAGTTTTTTTTTTTTACTTTACTTGAAAGATTTAAGGTACATTGGGAGGTAAAGGAGAACATATACTACATTTGAAAGACTATTTCTAAATAGGGCTTGGAGCCTGAGAAAACAAACGTCAATTTTCTAAATAAGAAAAGCGATATAGCAAAAAAAAAAAAAATTCCTTATAGATAAAATAAGGTGAAAATCAAATTGTCGCGAAAATGAAATAACAATTTCTTTAAAATTTCATTCAAAACCACCTTTATCCTTTCTCTATTTGTGTATATATATCTTTTCACATTTTAAAAATTTTCATCGTTTATTTTATCATTGTGTTGAAAAGACCGACTCCCTCTCTATGTGTGTTAAATATCAAATCATTCAAAACTTAGGTTCCAAGTATGTACACTCATAGAGACAACTTAAGTTGTACCTTTTAGCATGTATATCGGGATTCAGACAATAACTGAAAGATACACTCATGGACACAACTTAAGGAAGTTGTACCATTTAGCATGTATATTGGGATTCAGAAAATAACTCTGAAAGATGCACTCATGGACACAACTTAGGGAGGTTGTACCTTTTATCATGTATATCGGGATTAAGACAATAACTCTGAAAGATATTACAGTGACCTTTATTGAAGATACACGTGTAAACAGCCTCTGTCTTCTTCAAAGACCTTTCACTTCTTTTTGTCCATGAATGTATATGCGAAAATGTTTTCCATTAAAAAGGGAGACAACGGAGGTCATCGAAACGTTGAAATAAAGTTTTTAAAAGTTGAAGTAAAAATTGTTGATGGTGGATCTCAATAATTACTTCTCTTCTAAAATATAAATCATCTTTATTGAAGGTACAAGGAACATAAATTACTAAATATATCAAAGTAAACATTACTAATACAATAACATATCTCTCTAACCACACATCTCTATTAACTCTCACCTATATATCTATATATTATAAATAAAGATGAATGAGATTATCTGCTTGTATCTTGATTGTTATTTATATAGAATTATTATTTGTTGTTTGATTTTGGTATCCATGAGTATTTTACAATATTGTTTTGCAGTCGTGGCAATAGTAAAATAGTTTTGATCAGAGATTTCTTTATTTGATCTAAGGAATATATATAAAAGAACATAATTTGGTAAAAGTAATGCCTGGCTTAAGGCGAGTAGAACAAGGAAAACAAAAGATTATTTACATACAAAGATTTGAGCCGGCCAGCGGGAAATAACAACAATGAGTTTTTATAGGGTAAGCGTGACCTCTGACGGTCGATTTAACAGAGTATATGTATCTATGAAATATAATTTTAAATAAAATAATATTTTAATATAACATATATACATTTCTGACACCACAGATTTTAAGCCACAGATTGTTACAATTGTAGAATAATATTTGACAATAACATCCAACAAAAATTAGTTTGAATTCTGAAGGAGTTAAAAGAGAGAGTAAGAGAATGTAGTTGTGTAGATGCAAGTCGAGTTTACCATCAAATTCCCCAGGCCAGCTGTGACCTACCCACCCGGATTCCCGTGTTTCATCACCCAGGAGTTGGGTTGAAGATAAGAGAACACAGAGTATCTCTAGCTACTCCTTTTTCCGATGCAATTAACGTTCTTTAAAAAATCAATTTGGTCAACGTCCATAAATATGTGGAGGGGTGGGTGGGGGTCAGTACAAATTAATGGATGCCATGCCACATTCCTTCGATGATTGGCTGATTGCGTTCCTCCAATCACCGCTGTGATAACCCTGTTTGTTTGTTGGACTGTGGTTGATAACAAGCCGTAAATGACGAATCCATTTGGTTGTCATTTGATATAATCATTGCTGTTTTCTTTTTGAACTTTTTGACAATCTGACATATGAAAAGAGGTTTGACGTGAGTACGACAAGGTTTGCGTCACGAACAATTTTAAGGAACTGTGTATCTATCTATGTTAGTTTTTTTATATTTTCTCTCAGATATACAATCTATATAACATTTGAGCTTGGAGATATTGAGCCTAAAGTTAGGCATGTCGAAATTTGAAAAATGGCCAACAAACCCTACTGGAATGAAAGTTACAGTTCAGGTAACGTGAAGTCAAGGTCTTCTAAAATAAACAAAACAGTTTCCAAATAAATTTATCAAAAATTAGAGCGGTTGAGGACTCTAGTTGTCATTGTGACAAGGAAATCCAGGACTCGAGACACCTACTGCTGGAATGTCCACTCTTCTTCACCGCTAGACAACAGACAGTAAATAATGTTGTAGATCTATATCAATTTGTAAATAGCAGAGAGAATTATCATTGATTTAACTATTTTTGTAAATATATTTGTGATTTTATATATATATCTTTCTAACCTGAAAGGTTCAGGTTCCTAATATATATTATTGTTTCTCTCTTTTTAGTTTCGATTACTTTTTCTTGTATAATATGTTTATAACTGTTTCTGTTTAAAGAATGTAAATCGACGCAATTATCCCTAGCCGGGATATCACGTTTTGTGTGTTGAAATAAAGATAAGTACATATCTTGCTTTATTTTATAATGTAACATTTAATTATCACTGAATTATATATTTGTAATAATCTGTTGTTATCATCTGATGATGATTCAGAAAAATATATAATCTTTCTTTACATTTGTAAATTAATGTAATGATCGTTTTTGATTTTGATCTTTAGACGGGAACATGTGGTATAAAACGTCGATTTCCCCGACAGCCATGAACCAGGATCTAATCCCGTATTGTACACTTTTTTTTATGTGAAGAACCTGTTCATATTTTTTATTTAAATAACATAAGCTAAGTTATGAAAAAGGCGTCTCCTTATCGTAAAACTGAAAGTTGCTGATGGCTTGCGCCATCTATCGGAATAAATATAAACTATTCTCGTTGATTTTTTAATTATTCCAGAATTGGCCAAATACCCATTCTTGATTAATCAAGAAAAGCTAACCACGGACGTGTTTCGGGCTGTTGGCACTCATCATTCTGGAATAATTTAAAATCAATGAGAATAGTTGATGTTTATTCCGATAGATGGCGCAAGCCATCAGCAACTTTCTGTTGCACGATAAGAATATGCCTTTTCATAATTTATACACCTTATCCCAGTACAATATCACATTTGTACTGTTTTTTTCACACTAAGTTGTTCTATTTGAGCGGTACCTAATAAAGTTATTTTGGAACAGGAGATCTTTAGACTCATATAGATAAAATATTTTATCCTATCGATAAGTTTTACTTGTCTAATTAATTACCTTACAAAACTTCGCCTTTGCCGGTCCCAAGCCAGGATGAAAAAGGAGAAGAAGAAGAAGTAACAAGCTCGCTAAAAAAACCTGGGTTTAGCTGGCCCGGCTGATAATACCCTGTAAGGGCTCCAGGGATACAGGGTGAGCAGCATTTGTACTCCATGTTAAGATCAGCTGTACATGGCGTCTGTTTCTCATGTCAGAGGCGGTCATTTCTTTTGGAGCTAAGTTGGCCTGCCACTGAGTAGTGCTCCCAGTCTTGACAATGACAAAGGCAGACGCATTCTACTTCACCCAGTCATGACTCTAATATGATGAAGATAAGAAAGATGAAGAAGAAGATTAGATGTATATATCTGTGAATATTTATTTGTTATTGATCTTTTTATTCTGTGGCTAGATCAATTGTTAATACTGCCTATTTTACATAATTTTGTTTGTAACATAAGTTATTCTGTTTTAATTATTTTGACTACGGGCCAAGGTGTATAAATAGTTTTGTTGTTTAAATAAAGTGCGTGTGTCTCATAGTGTTGGTATGTTGGCTTGATAGGAATACACGGGGTAGGCAGCAGCAGAGTGGAGCCTTATTAAGGAACAAAAATACAGTCCTCAAGAAATTAAGGAGCTATCACATTCTACTTCACCCAGTCATGATCCTAATATGAGGGAGATAAGAAGAAGAAGATTACCTTACTATCTCTGGTGGATAGAGAGAGAAGCTTTTCAGAAGCTTACAAGAGTATATATATGACAAAACACATCTTAATATAAATATTATCGTAAAGATAGAGGCTGCCTGGCCGGCATTCATAGTTCTTTATCAAATAGACACTCCAGCCAGTTAAAGTTGTATTTTCTGAACGTTTCAACAAAAATATTTTGTCTTCGTCCGGAATTTTTATTTATTTCTCCTCCTGACGAAGACAAAAGATTTTTGTTGAAACGTTGAGAAAATAAAACTTTATTATAAAATAAATGAAGCTTCCAGGGTTAAGTTTCTTGTACAACATTTTATTTTCAAGCTTTCGGACTTGTCAGTCCTTCAACAGGATTATCACGTTAAAATGAAGGACTGACAAGTCTGAAAGCTTGAAGATACAACAACAACAACAAAAGTCTTTATTGAGGACCTCTCGTCCTATAAAGGATTCGCCAGCTTACAGAGTAATTGAAGAGAAGAGAACTAAGAATACAGAGAGAAACCTATATGTAGTAGGTATAGTATAGTATTTTCTACACACTGTGACTATATACAACAGCAGCAACAAGCCTTTTACTGGAATCAAAGTCCCATACAGGATTCGTCATTCTAGTCCTGACAAAGATTATTTACATATAATTATTTACATCAATTAGATTATGTATATATCTTCCCCTTCTCTTCAGCCGTCTTTCAAAATTTGAACAACGCAAACGCTCCAGCTCTGTTTCTCACCACCTCCTTCTACAGGAGCTCCAAAGAGAGTCCCTCAAGGCCTATTTCACTGAGGAGCACTTCTCGTTCGTCTTTCAGTCCCATACATGAGAGTGAAGCTTGAAAATAAAAAGTTACACAAGAAATTTAACCCTGGAAGCTTCATTTATTTTATAATATTATAAATCAGGGAAGAACGTTTATATATAATCAAGAAAAAATGAACTTTAAGTGTCCGTAGTGTCTATTTAATAAATAAATTTTATGATGCATTAGCGCGACATCTGTTATGAATATTTGAAACTATTATAGACACGTATGATTCTTTTAAACATAAAACCATTTTCTACTTCCCTTAATGCAATGATAATTTAATGGGAGGATCTGATTCATCAGTGGTGAACTCTCCCAGCAGTTTTGCCAGTTTAATCTACCATACCGCTGTTATATTGCAATGGGCTGTTTTGCTTTCAAATGATACTGATGCTGACCTATTGAAAAAGGTATTTTAAATGAACTATAGACATAAGCTTACTTGAGGCACAAGAACCTACAGGACATGCAACAACTGTCCTGGTTTGGAACTAACACCTACTCACATATTCTCATGTCCAGCAATGGCCGCAGCCTTGCAGAAAATTGACATGGACCCAGAGCAGCAGCTTTACACACCCAAGAGAACATTGCTGTGATAGAGATGTACAGAGACATCTGAGGCTCTTCATTGGACACGACAACAACAATACAGTATACACACCCAAGATAGAGAACATTGCTGTGATAGAGATGTACGGAGACATCTGAGGCTCTTCATTGGACACGACACCAACAACAACATAAGCTTTGAGAAGACAGTGTGTAGAAATACATATAATTAGTTGAAGATTGTCATATACTCCTCTAGAAAGGTTTATAATACCCGA